>CM060922.1:988546869-989796869 GCA_030737875.1 Allium sativum
TTGAGATAATGAGTTCCCTTCCTTATTTATCTCTTGATCCGTCAAACAGCTAATTTGGAATCGTCGACCTTTCACTATTGAATAATTGTTGACTCACCTTGTGTGACGACCCCAAACTTCCGTTGTACGAAAGCAAGGATAATCATAGGAGTATAACATATTACAACAATAGCAGATCTCAGATAATAGCATAACACATAAATCATTGCAGTGGAAATAGTAATGTCATCAACATCACACATCAAATACATCAGAGTGCGCAGTTACAGGATACACTTAGCAAATAGAAGTCTCAACAAAAAGAAATAAGTCTCAACTCCATAAAATACATCATAGATCAATAATGTCTAAATGTCTCAAGCAGCAATAAAAAGAAAAATGTTCTTCGTCTTCTTTCCTTAAGCAAGCTCCAATCCAGAATATATCCATACCTAAACCTGTCACTTGGCTGCCCGTGTGAAAAGAGGGCACCCGATTTTGCAATGTGAAACAAACTACGAGTCAGTCATGGGACTAGTATGAGAAACCTTTCTTAACTAACAATATGGCTAATCACAGGACCACGCCGCTAACACGGAACGGGTTTACTCCATTGGATTGCTAATGCATAAGTTTAATTAATTTTTATTCAAAAACAACGCAATGCTTTTTAGAAAAAAGGAAATCATTATAAGACTCAAGTCCCATCACACAATGCAACGCAAACCGAAGGATAGATTTTTACCTTATAATGATCAAACATGCTTGATACGTAGAAAATAATATTTTAATATTATTAGTAGTGTTTAATCAGTTTTAAAATACTTCAAAGTAAATGTATCGATCCTAGAGGGCATAGTACCCCATCATATTATGTCGCCATATATAGGTTTACAATCAAAACTGTAATGTCGTATTGGAAATTGGATTTCCGTCATGATTCAAGGCTAGGGACGATCTCCTTACCGATTCGAGACACTCTAGCAATGTCCTAGGATCCCCCACAGCGAACCCTTGGATCCTGTAGGGCCGATCCACAAATATACCTTAGTGGATTAGCAATTCCTAAACACACGTTTCCCGGTCCTATTGAACCTATAATTTGGTCACTATCGACCAATAAATCTGAGGCACCTCATAATCCATCAACCACATAAGTAAAATGTTAGGGCTTGCAAAATCCTGATACCACTTCTAACTAGAAAGAAACGTGTGCACTCTCTGCGTTCCCTTGTCCCGTTTCTGACTCTTACCGGGGTATGAGGCTCGCGAGGTAACGGTATACACAAAGCTATGCCGAAATAGGCTATGCTTTGATAATCATTCACAAGGCTCTGATTTTCAATAAAAGCCTTGATCAATTACATTTTGGCATGTCACATTGACAATTCACACCATGTGATTGATAACTACCAATATATAACCTCTGAGCTCATGCGTCTCAAAGAAGGGTGTTAAGCAAGAGAATAAATTCTCTACCACCAACAGATATATATTAAATAGAAATTAATTTACATGGAATAAAATCCAATGTCGGACACACATCCATTTACAAGTCCGTTCTGGGTCTGAATGAAACCGAAGACACCTTATTCCTCGTCCCGTATGTCAAATACAAGAGAAAGGTGCTCGCTTATCCAGACAATCAACAAGTACGTCTGGACAACCACCACTTTAACCCTTTATTGTGAGCTAACAAATGTCGGACATCAGTAGTTATCGTTTCGATGTGAAGATCGTTGGTCTTCAATCACCGTCTTCAAGAACTTCGATTTAGATTATCGTATAATCATTTGAAATGAGATTGAACTCGGTCTTTTCAAATGATTCACGCATATATATAATTTAAAAGCATTTCATATCGTTAATACTATGTAATAACAATTTATCGCTATTTTTATATATATAAAAATAACTAAATTAATTTAACGACGCTTCGGGTCAATGGGCGGCCCTGGCGCTGTTTTATCAAAATTTGATTTACACTTATTTCGAATCTAACTGTTGGATTTTAACAAAATTTATATCGCTGGAAAGATCTTCCGAAAGCGGTCCTAACTGTTTCCGTTTTGGGAAAAATCCGATGGTATGATCTTTCGATATAATCGTTTAAAGTTACGATTCTGAAACGCGAACTACCGCACACGACTCGTTTAATTTTAATTTATATTTATATATATAATTATATAAATATAAACTATTCATAATTCCACTAACGCGTTTAACATGCCAAATAAAAGAATGTTTTTATTGGCATATCACATTTACATATTCATAATGTAAAACAATAAATTTCATTTACATGACAATTGAACCAATGACAAATAAAAAGCTAATTTTTTTTAATTTTTATTTCTATTTTTAACTTTAATAAATAAAAAGGGAATGTTTTATTTGTATAAAGTTTTCAGTGAATGTTTTCACAATAAAAATTATTCATACAAATTCTAATGTACTTATTTGTAATGGCCCGAACTTCTGCACCCTTTGAGTTGATTAATGACACCACACGTCCAACCCAAAACACAAAAATACGAATCATTATAAGAAAGAAGTTAGAGGATGAGAAATAGAAAGAAAGAAATATTAGAATAGAAGAAAATGAAGAACACAAACTCACAGCGGAACGAATAAAATTTATTAGATAACATAGCTTTTGAAATACAAATCAGTAACTGCATATATATACCATTATCAGAGCACAACAGTTATTCCTGGAACAGTTATAAATACCTGTTTCCAGATACAACAAAATACACAGCGGAAAATATGATAGTCTATAGCTAGCTGATGAAGCCTCCTGCTTCAAGCTCCTCCAAATGAATCTGTAAAGTCCCGACTACTTGACTGCCCGTACAAATATGGGCACCCAAGAGTTTAGGGAAAACAAACAAAATAAACTCTGGGTCAGTCATGGGACTGGTGTGAGTAAACTCCAATTATTTGTTTAACTTTCAAAATTCTTTCGAGAGAAATGATAATCGTAAGACCAATCCACACATAACATGGATGGTTTTTACCTTACGATAACCCAAAACACTTTGATATGAAAATTTAGTGATATTATAATAATGTATAATCAAATTAATAGAATCTAGCGGAACGCTTGCATCTCATGCTCCATATATATTATAAAATCGAAAACCGCAGGGCGCTTATTAGAGATTGGATTTCCAACATGACAAGGTGTGGAACCACCTTCCGATCAGTGTACTCTAGATGGGATACACTGGGGTTCAACAAGAACATCTTGCAACCCGGTCCACACATGACCGACCACTCATTTCGCTTGAGTGTATCGAATGTATATCACCAATGATTGGGATCAGCAACCATTTCCTGAAAGGGACAGCGTCAATAGATTAAAGAAGCAAATGGAATTTCTATAGATAGGTGATTATACATCCTAATGGGAGCGACCCACCTAGCCATGCCGCCTGCCCGATTTTTGTCAATTCTCGTTTGTGAGGCTTGAGGTTTGAATTATCTTCCAGAACATCTGGCCACCATTAACTTTGAATGTCACATCGTCAGATCCATTGGAAATCACTAATTGATTCACACAAAAATACTCAGAATGTTAGGCTAAAGAAGTTTCCCTTCTTTGCCATCAACTTCGTACGTCTGAAGGAACGTAATCCCTTTGGAAATACTCTATCAGACACTCGTCCTTACATGTTGCCCTGGGTCTGAACAAACCGCAGGCACCATTCTATTAATCCATCTTTGGCAGTTTCTACCTAGGATTAACAGAAAAGCCCTTGCACTTTACTCCATCTTCATAATCTCTTCAACATAAGTTGATTCGTAACACTTATGCCAATAAGGAGTGGTTTTCAGATATTAAATCAGATCCCGGTCTCTCCGTATTGACAACGGAGGTATAAAATAAATCAAAACTTTGACAGTCGGTGATTTAAATCTCAAAGGAACATTCATTCAACCAACGATCCTCCAAATGGAAATTCTACTGATCAACCATCAAGCAATATTGGCCCCTATTTATATAAATTCCTTATTTTGTTATTAATTCCAAATTTTCATCTTCCATCTTTTCAAATCTTGATTTTCTCTCTCGATTCTTGTAAAACATTTTCAATGTCCTAATTCTTTATTCGAGAAAATATCTCTTATTTCAGTTAGAAAACAATTCTATATATTCACGATTCCTTATTTTCTATATTCGGAAAATATACCTTATTAATATCGGAAAATATTTCCATATTCTATTTCTTAATTTCTCGTTGACCAATTCATTTCATTTTCTATGCGTAGAAAATATCTCTTATTTTATTTGGGGAAAACATTTCAAAATCCTTTAAATTAATGCAAAGTTATAAAACATCGTTATTATAACGCAAACCATTAATCATTTATTAACTAACCATATTGCTAACAAATCTTCACTATCAAACCTTGACTATTCCTCCATCAATCATGAAGTCAATCAAGTTGGGGTATAGTTACCTCTCAGGCCTTAATTGAACAACATTCTCAACTTTGAAATCGTCAAATCTCATAACTTCAAATAAAACATCGCTTACGGTACCCTCAGTTTCAATCAATGGATCCATTTCATTTATGGAAAAAACATTAATTAGAACGGTAGCATTATAATCGTTGTTTCCAAATATTTGTTTTATAAAACATTTACTATAACCATAACATTTAAATCACTGTTTAGATTTACAAAATAGTTAATATAACGACAACGCTAAAATCGTTATTTACATTTAAAAACATTTATATAATGACAATGCTAAAAATCGTTGTTTAGATTTACAAAAACATCTATTATAACAGTAGTGTTATAATCGTTGTTTTGAATAAAGTACCATATGTGTTGCACACGCTTCTGTTGTTCATTTTTAAAAGATAGTCAAAATGTCTGGATTTAAACAATGCAGACAAATACCATTCTGTTTGTCGAACCTCATAAGATAAAGGGTATATAAGGGTAAAAGTCCGCTTTCCACTTCCTTACAACAAGACCCTTTGGTTTTATTCAAAAAAAAATCCATTTTATCAATGTTTAACACAAGCTATCTTATGTGTTTTCCTTAGCGTTTAAAATCTTTATTTCAATTGCAGTGCTTTTGCTTAATTCAATTAAAGTCATCACTTTGGTTTTAAAAACCTCATTTCAACCTTGTTTGGATTAATCACTTATACTAGTCCATTTACCATCTTTTCACCACTTAGCTTAGATTTCATTCTAAAACCATTAACACATTTTAGTCTATTATTAACCTATTAACCATCTTCCTTAAAAGTTTCATTCCATTGAACTTTCTTTACTTAATTTAAAAATTAAGATGAAGCCTTATTTCAATCTCTACATTTACCGATAAATCCCGTTTACAATCTCATTTAAAACTTGGATTATAAATTCCTTTATGAACCTCTTATCACCTCCTTGATCAAATTATAATGCCACAAAATTATTTCTTTATTGAATATCCAATTAACATCATCGTTTTAATTATTATTAATTAAAATAATAATTAATTTTATTATTAACTATATAAAAAAATAGTTGACTTTGCTATTAACTAGAAATAGTATAATTATCGCTTTTAAAATCTTATTAAATAATAATTAACTTTATTAACGCTAATCAATTCGATAATTACTTTACTTATAGTTAATCGAAGATTAACTAATATTTAACACCCTTTGTTAAATTCAAATTAATTTCAAATATTGGTTTCAAAACCATTTTCTATTTTTCCATATAAATTCAAATTTGAATTTCTATTTTAATTTATTCAATGATAAATAATCCACTTAATTTAAATTTTTATTTATAACAACTTCTTGATTTATCTACTTGAACAGGTTTCTATTTTCAATTCTGTTCGAAATTATATTTCTATTTTTAAAACAAATCCCAACTTCCTTTTCCACATTCGAAAATATTGTACGGTATCTAACATACCTGGTTTCTAGGGCCAGGGTAATTCAAACATAACATATCCAATCATGGATTATATAACACATCACATAACACAATTAAATAAAAACAGTAATATAAATATTGAGGAATCCAGTTGGTCCATAGATGTTAATTAACATCAATAACATCAATAATATTAATTTTACATCAATGTGAAATAAACAGAACTAATAATCGGTCAGTGCTATAACTATATCAGCTATTTCAACCGATTTTATCAACCACGTTACCAAACAACCATCACACAGTATAGATTTACTATAAATAAATTTAAAACTCGTTTATATAAAAATATAAACAAATCAGAGTTAGTGAGTATACTCACCTTGTTTCATCGTGGACAATTCTGCCTTTGTTTCATCTACAATCAAATTAGCGTTTGATTTCATCATGAAATACCAATAACTCAGTTTCCAGCCACGTTAGTTTGAGATTGTGTCATCACGATTCCAACGTGACTAGTCTCGTCTAATTCTGTTAACATACGAAATAGATACAGTCTTTTCAATCTAAGAGTTGAATTAATCTAATCTAATTGTTAACTAATATAATTAGTTTTTATAATAACTACCTTATTAATGATTTAACTGGTCATGCTTAAACCCCCCTTAGTTACGACATCGACAGTTCATCCACCAAGCTTCGAAATCCTGATGCTAACCCAAGCTATTTTCAGCTCACTGCCCACGGTTTTCGACTTCGAACTTCCACCATCCAAAAACAAACCCGAACATGTTGCTTTCCATTCTACTGCTGCTTCAAACTACCAAGTGTTCTCCTCTAACTTCTCTTGTAGCTTCTTTCTTTCCATTTGGCCAGTTACTTCTGTAAATATGTGTAACAACCCATATTTTTATAACATGTTAAAACCATAAATCAAGGCAGAATTAATTTTTGAAACAAGAATCAAGGGAAACGGGTTGCGCCATTGCGTTCATCTAGAAATTCTGCTTGGAAATGAGTTTGATTTTTTGAGAAACTGAGTCCGTATGAGGGAGATATGACCCTCCGAATTTTCAGGGATTTTCAGAACAGAAAAACAGCTCGAATTTGAATTCAAAATTCAAACTCAAACCCCGTGCAGGCTAAGCGGGAATTTTCCCGCCCAGGACCAGGTCGACCTGGGAGAAGATACTATGGTCGACCTCCCAGGGACCAGGTCGACCCTATGGTCGACATGGGGGTCGACCTGGTGCCAGAGCCCAGTTTTGAGACTGGGTTCATTCTGATGTATCTGGTCTCGTTTTCAGTCTAGATTTGTCCGCCTAATCTTATATAAACAACCTCCTAGCCTCATTCTCTTTATACCATTCTTCTCTAACCTTATGCTGCACAAATTCTTGATGGACATGGCTTCTTCTAAATTAAATTAAAAGTAAATTAAAACACGAAGATTGTTTCTTGAAGACTACGGTTAGGAATTGCATATCGGGGATTTGCTTCTACAATCAAATCAAGATTCAACAATTCAATAATTCGACGACTAGTTTCAAGATTCAACTTCTGCATCTCAATTTCTTAGACCACGATCTGTAAGTTCTAGTTACTTTGAGATTTAAACTTGTTAATTGTGATTTGGACATGAGATAAAGTGAAATTGGACTTAAGTATGATAACCGATTCACATCTATTCTAGTTTCCATCTTGGATCTTGACATTTGGGAATATTGCTATGAAATCAGTTTGGACCTATTCATGTTGTAAATCAAACTCTTTCATGTCCATAACATTATCATGCTTGTGATGTTGAATCCGTCTATTATTTACAAGTTTGGGACTATCACCTTATGCCATGACTATCACCTTATTAGGCTAGATCTGTTTTGGGACTATTATTCTATATGCCAGTGATGTTATAACCAATTATCTCAAGTTATATCATGCTAGATTTATCACCTTGTGCTTGTTCTTTTGCCTATAATAGTTTTGATGTTATTCCCTTTATTTCTGGATCTAGATTTACTTGTAATTTAGATCGATTCACATTTACGTGCGATGGGAATATGATTTGGGTAGATTAGGCAAAACATGAATTGGTTATGAACATGAATCATGAACTTGATAATAGGCATAAGCTAAAACTTGCCTTGAAACTTGACACAAACTTGACATGAAATTTAAACATGGACATGACACTAGAATGAACTTGAAAATGGCCAACTCGAGGTTGGGTTGAGTTTGCAGTGTAATTCTGCCCGGAACCGCCTGGCAAATCTCGTGACTACAAACAATAGGATCCAATGTGGGTAGTTGGTCATATCGCGCTTGAAACCCGAGGTTAGACTGAGTTGTGGTATAATTCTGCCCGGAATCGCCGGCATATCCAGTGACCTTAAGAACAGGTCTGATGTGAGAGGTTGGGGTGCATTAATGAATTAATGCCACATGATAGGGTTAAGTCATGAACATGAAAGACAATACTTAACCAACTTGACACGGGATTAGTGGGGTTAAGACATGAATTTGAACGACAACACTTAACCAACTTGACATCTAGACTGGTAAGGGTTAAGTCACGAATTTAAATGAAAACACTTAACCTGCTGGACGAAACCCTAGTTACGCGGTCCATTTCAGCAGTAACCCACTTAGATGTATCATGGTACCCTGGAACCAGGCAGGGTGGGGCATGATTACTGGGCTAATTGTAAGCGACCAAAACGACGGCAGAGTTGGTGCTCCAGTGTAGGTTCAGGTGGACTATGGTCTTGCAGGTAGTCCAGAGTTGAAAAAGAAGGCATTGGGCATCATTAGATTTACACTGTGCATGCTTGATTCGTGTCGATGGTTGGCACCCTAGGGCTTGATACACCCTATGGTGGACCTAGCACGGGTAACTACATTCGTGATAGGGCCGTATGACACAGACACATTACGAGCTAGAACTTGTAGGGAGTCGATCGATTAATGGATCGTTCCGTAGGACCCCGAAATGGGTCACTTTATGATATTGGGCCAAGGGATCGTTTCATGTTTAATATATGACATGGGTTTGGGATACTAGTGCAGTTGGTGCGGCGAACCTTGAACATGCGATGCTATACTTGATTTATACTTGAATTATCGTGCTATCTTAGTCTATCTTGCCCATTTTGTCATTATCCTTATGTTTACTTTCAGTTTATACATGTCATGTTACTTTCACCTGTTTTTATGCTGAAAGTCACTGGGACTTACCAGTCTTTATGACTAGCCCATTTTCTTGCGCCTCTTTTTCTTTCGTTCCCCCTCCCCCTCCCTCAGGTTCTCAGGGAGGAAATTCTATCACTTAGCTTGGATTTCGCTTACTTTCGGTTCAGCTCATGTTTGATCTTGAGCTATGATATGGCTTCATTTCTGCTACCTTTCGGGAATTAAGCTACTTGTGTTGTTTTAAGTTTATGCTTCTTTATTTATGCAAGACAGAATTTGTTGTAACGGAAAATAATGACTTCGGCTATTTGGTACTTTGGATGTAAAAGGTTTTGACTCTTCTTGAAAGTAATGAAATTTATCTTCTGATTCTTCCGCTGTTTTATTTATGTTCTGTCTTGTAATATTTCTGTGTTTGTTTACCTCGATAACGCTCCTCCAAAACTAGTGCATTCCCTTTGTGAGTGACCCTAGCGGAGGTGGGGTTTTACACTTGGTATCAGAGCAGAAGATTACCAGACTGGGCAAAAGATTTTAAAACCTTCTAAAACTATTTTGAAAACCGTTTACAAAGAAGCATTTTTCAAGAAAAGTCTTGTTTTATTTACGGCTATTCCCCAAAAGCCATTAGCACTATCCTTTGTTCCCTCGTTTTGAATCTCTTATTTTTCATTTCAGCATGTCTGGGAATCTTAACCTTCTAGAGGGCGTGCCAATACCTGGCCGGTTCAGGAGGTACTTAGAGGCTAGGGCCAACGATGCAGGCCCAGCAGATATTCGTCCTCCAGCCGCAGCGGTTCCTCCTCCTCTTCCTCCTCATGCAATTGCTTTCTCAAAGATCTGTAGAGATTTTAGGGCCATGGGTGGAAAGGATTTCAAAGGAACTGAATCCTTCGTAGAAGCGAGGAACTGGCTCAAAGAAACCGAGGATCTGTTCATTATCTTTGAGGTGGACGATAGGTAGAAGTAACAATTGGCGGTATGGTTGCTCAAAGACGAAGCTTCCTATTGGTGGGAAGTCACTAAAGCTGAAAGGCCTGTTGTCACATGGATGGATTTCAGAATAAGGTTTGAGATGAAATTCCTCTCACAAGCTGAACGAAGTCTACAGCGGGAAAAGTTCTTATCTCTTAAGCAAGGAAGTATGATGGTCAAGGAGTACGTCAATCAATTCAATCAGCTGGCCCGGTTTGGACTGGACTTAGTGAAAACTCCTCATAAGAAGGCTCTCCGTTTTGTCAAGGGGTTGAATGAGCCACTCCACAGCTTGGCTATGACCCACATACCTATGGGGGCTACTTACGAAAGGTCAGTAGACATGGCACTCTTAAGTGAGGAAGACAAGGGCAAGAATGAGACAAAAGCAGAAGGGCCACAAGATAAGAAGGGGGAAGGGTCACAGAACAAGAAGACTGATCCAAAGAAAGGCGGGAAGAACAACAAATCCCGTGAAAAGAGAAAGTGTAATTTCTGTGGAATTCCTGGACATCTGGTCAAAGACTGTAGGAAGAAGAAAAGGAAGATGGGTGGTTGTTTCCACTATGATGAGACAGGACACATGGTTAAGGTCTGCCCAAGGAAGCAAGGGCAGGGAGCTGGACCTTCTTCTGGAGGAAAAGTCCACGCTCTCACGGTACCTCCGCAAGAATGAGGTAGAAATATTTTTGTCGAAAGTTTAGTCTATCTTTTTGATCTTCCTGTTTGAACCTTGTTTGATTCTGGCGCATCGCATACTTTTATTTCTTCTGATATTGTTAAAACTCTGCACCTAAGTACTAGTCTAGTTGAGGATCCTGTTATTGTTTCAAATCCAATTGGTGGCTCTGCTCATTTATCTATGATTTGTGTGGATTTGAGGATTTCTATCTTAAGCATAGAATTCACGTGTAATGCTTATGTTCTCGGATTTATGGGATACGGCTTGTTTCTAGGCATGGATTGGCTGTCCAATAATGGATCCATTCTCGATTGTGAACGAAGGGTTGTTAGGCTCGTGACTCGCCTTGATAATACCCTTGAAATTTATTGTAACCCTATGGGTCCTATCATGTTATGTTATCTAGAATCTCTTGACTCATCTATCGATGATTTGCAATCAGTAAGGGTAGTCCGAGAATATCCCGATGTCTTTGATGAGGTTAAGGGGTTACCCCCTAAACACGAGATAGATTTCCGTATATATCTTGTTGATAATGCTAAGCCAGTTGCATTGCCCGTTAGATACATGGCCCCGCGAGAGAGAAAAGAGCTTAGTAAGCAAGTTAAGGAGTTGCTTGAGAAAAAATTCATTAGGCGAAGCATTTCTGAATGGAGTGCTCCGGTGGTATTCGCTACTATGGCGGATGGTTCACTTCGTCTATGCGTAGATTATCGTGAGTTAAACAAGCTGACTAAAAAGAATAGGCACCCACTACCGAGAATCGACGACTTGTTCGACCAGCTTGTAGGAGCGTCTGTTTTCTCTCAACTCGATCCAGCTACAGGATTCCATCACCTTAGAGTGGCTGAGGATAGCACTGAAAAGACCGCGTTTAGGACTCTGGATGGATTCTTCGAATGGCTCATCATGTCGTTTGGTTTGATGAATGCACCCGGGTACTTCGTTGATTTAATGAGCAGGGTGTTCCGAGAGTTCCTTAACAAGTTTGTGGTGGTCTTCGTGGACGATATTTAGGTCTTCTCAAAGGATGAGGAAGAGCATGCTAGGCATCTCAAGGAAGTCATGGATACGCTTAGAGCACACGAGTTAAAGGCTAAGTTCTCCAAGTGTCATTTTTGGAGAAAAGAAGTTCGGTTTCTTCGACATGTAGTTTCTAAGCAAGGTATAGCTGTGGACCCCGCAAAGGTAGCTGCGATGCAAGACTGGAAAGTTCCTAAGAATGCAACGGAAGTGCGAAGCTTTCTCGATTTGGCGGGCTACTATAGGAAGTTCATTAAGGACTTCGCTAAGATTTCAGCCCCTCTTATAAGGTTAACGAAGAAGAACCTAGTTTTGCATGGGACATAGAGTGTGAGTTGCTTTTCAAAGGCTTAAAAGAGCCCTTACCACAGCTCCAGTTTTGGCATTACCCGACGGAGGTAAGATGTTTACGGTTTACACAGATGCGTGCGACACGGGATTAGGCACTGTCCTAATGCAAGAAGAGAAAGTGATATGCTACGGGGGTAGACAACTTAAAGTTCATGAGAAAAACTATCCCACACATGACTTGGAATTGGCCGCGATTGTTTTTGCGCTTTAATCTTGGCGCCACTATCTTCTAGGAGAGAAGTTCGAGTTGTATACCGATCACAAATCGCTTAAGTACCTCTTTTCGCAAAAAGGTTTGAATCTAAGGCAACAGAGGTGGATGGAATTCTTGGCATCATATGACTTCGATATAGCTTATACCCCTGGCAAGGGTAACGTCGTGGCGGATGTGCTAAGTAGGAAAAGGTTGACTTTGAGTCCTTTGTTTGTTGAAAGTAAAAGACTAGAGTTTATAGCAACCTTTGATTTCACACCTATTGTTGAGTCATTGGCTAGCACGTTAGCATCTCTCGAGTTAAGGCCTACGCTTCTAGACCAAGTAGGGACTTCATAGAAGGAAGACCCACAGATAGTCGAGATCATGGAAAAGTTGATTAGAGGTGAGATGTCAAGTCACCTCAGTAGGTATGCCATAGATGACAAGGGATGGCTAAAGCGTGATGGGAGACTATGTGTCCCATAAGGGAGAGACTTAGTAAAGGGAGTTCTCGAAGAGGCGCATCACTCGAAGATGACTATACATCCCGGAGGGGATAAAATGTACAAGGATATGAAGCGCATTTTCTTTTGGAATGGGATGAAAAAGGATGTGGCGGAATTCGTTTCTAAGTGCATGGTGTGCCAACAAGTAAAGGCCGAGTCGAAAAAGCCCGGTGGGCTATTGCATCCTTTGGAAGTTCCGCTGTGAAAATGGGAGAGTGTCTCGATGGATTTCGTCAATGGATTGCCTAGGTCAAGGAAGGGCAATACTAGCATATGGGTTATAGTAGGTAGACTCGCGAAGAGCGCTCACTTCATTCTTGTGAAGAGCAAGAGGACCGCATCATGGATAGCGTCTATATACCTTCGAGAAATAGTTCTGTTGCACGGAATTCCTTCTAGTATAGTTAGCGATCGTGACCCGATTTTCACTAGTGAATTTCGAAAGTTTACAAGAAGAAATGGGTACACGACTAAGTTTAAGCACGGCCTATCACCCACAAACGGATGGACAAACCGAAAGGGTAAATAGGGTACTAGAGGACCTTTTGACGCTATGCATTCTTGACTTTGGTGGTACTTGGGAAGATCACCTACCTCTCGTTGAGTTCGCATATAATAATAGTTACCAAGCTAGCATAGGAATGGCACCATTCGAAGCTTTATACAGAAACCCGTGCAAGTCACCAACTTGTTGGTGGGAGTCGACAAATAAGCTCATACTTGGACCCGACATGATAAGGGACACTTCCGAGAAGGTTGAGTTGATACGAAGACGGATGAAAACGGCCTAAGATAGACAGAAATCCTACGCGGACAAGAGAAGGACAGACGTAAAGTTCGAAGTCGGAGATATGGTCTTTATAAAAGTTTCCCCTTTACGCAATGAGGTTCGCTTTGGAGCGGTTGGAAAGTCAGCACCAAGGTTCGTAGGACCATTCCCTATCATCGAGAGGATTGGACAGATGGCCTATAAGGTAGAGTTACCCGAGAGGTTGGCCGTAGTACACAATCTCTTTCACGTTTCGCATCTCCGAAAGTGCTTACATGAATCTGCCGAAGTGGTTGAGCCAAGCATCCTTGAAGGCATAGAAGTGGAGAAGGAAGCAACATTGACGTGAGTTCCGATTCGTATCTTAGGAACGGGGATCAAGAAGCTAAGGAATTGAGAAGTCAAGCAAGTTAAAGTACAGTGGAGTGAAGCCCAAGAAGACGCAACTTGGGAAACCGAAGAGAAGATACGCTCGCTATACCCATTTCTTTTTGAGGGTACATTCTCGATCTCTTTTTCCTATAAGTTTACATACCTTCGTATCATGTACATGCTTTTGCTATCCATGTTTGTCTTATTATCTTCTCGATCTTATCTTGAGAACCTTAGAAAGAACCCTTTTGGATGTAAACATGTAATTGAAACATGTTATGGTTGATGATTGCAAGTGGTTGCTCGTTGTTGCATAACACACATTAGGCACTAGATCGGCTCAGTCACATATTTCATATTGCATATGCATGGGTGCTTATACTTGTATATGGATGGAAATTTGATATGCTATCATTTGGATGTTGCATATGAATGAACGGTTTTGCACTCATGTAGAGAAACCGAAAGTGTGTTAGGAATTTGCATACATGTTGGACTCATTACACTAACATATTTTTCATTAAGGAGGTTTACTGAATCAGTAACCGCCTGATCTTTTGCATTAGATAAGTACATACACACACACACACTCTTGCATAAGTTCATACAGCATTATAAATCTTTTAAGGACAATGGTTGCTTATGGATCATGGTTGAGTAGATGGTTGATTGGATGATAGGATTCATTCTTCTTCACTTGAAGATTTCGGGGACGAAGTCCTTTAAGGAGGGGAGAATGTAACAACCCGTATTTTTATAACATGTTAAAACCATAAATCAAGGCAGAATTAATTTTTAATATAAGAATCAAGGGAAACGGGTTGCGCCATTGCATTCATCTCGAAATTCTACTTGGGAACGAGTTCGAGTTTTCGAGAAACGGAGTCCGCATGAGGGAGATATGACCCTCCGAAGTTTCAGGGATTTTCAGAACAGAAGAACAGCTCGAATTTGAATTCAAAATTCAAATTCAAACCCCAGTGCAAGCTGGGCGGGAATCTTCCCGCCCAGGACCAGGTCGACCTGGGGGTCGACACTATGGTCGGTCGACCTGGGGGTCGACCTGGTGCCAGAGCCCAGTTTTGAGCCTGGGTTCATTCTGATGTATCTGGTCTCGTTTTCAGTCTAGATTCGTCCGCCTAATCCTACATAAACAACCTCCTAGCCTCATTCTCTTTACACCATTCTTCTCTAACCTTATGCTGCACAAATTCTTGATGGACATGGCTTCTTCTAAATTAAATTAAAAGTAAATTAAAAAACGAAGACTGTTTCTTGAAGACTACGGCTAGGAATTGCATATTGGGGATTTGCTTCTATAATCAAATCAAGATTCAACAATTCGACGACTAGTTTCTAGATTCAACTTCTACATCTCAATTTCTTAGACCACGATCTGTAAGTTCTAGTTACTTTGAGATTTAAACTTATTAATTGTGATTTGGACATGAGATAAAGTGAAATTGGACTTAAGTATGATAACCGATTCACTTCTATTCTAGTTTCCATGTTGGATTTGACATTGGGGAATATTGCTATGAAATCAGTTTGGACCTATTCATGTTGTAAATCAAACTCTTTCATGTCCATAACATTATCATGCCTGTGATGTTGAATCAGTCTATTATTTACAAGTTTGGGACTATCACCTTATGCCATGACTATCACCTTATTATGCTAGATCTGTTTTGGGACTATTATTCTATATGCCAGTGATGTTATAACCAATTATCTCAAGTTATATCATGCTAGATTTATCACCTTGTGCTCGTTCTTTTTCCTATCATAGTTTTGATGTTATTCCCTTTATTTCTGGATCTAGATTTACTTGTAATTTAGATCGATTCACGTTTACGTGCGATGGGAATACGATTTGGGTAGATTAGGCAAAACATGAATTGGTTCTGAACATGAATCATGAACTTGATAATAGGCATAAGTTAAAACTTGCCTTGAAACTTGACGCGAACTTGATATGAAATTTAAACATGGACATGATACTAGAATGAACTTGAAAATGGCCAACTCGAGGTTGGGTTGAGTTTGCAGTGTAATTCTACCCGGAACCGCCCGGTAAATCTAGTGACTACAAACAATAGGATCCAATGTGGGTAGTTGGTCATATCGCGCTTGAAACCCGAGGTCAGACTGAGTTGTGGTGTAATTCTGCCCAGAACCGCCCGACATATCCAGTGACCACAACAGGTCTGATGTGAGAGGTTGGGGTGCATTAATGAATTAATGCCACTTGATAGGGTTAAGTCATGAACATGAAAGACAACACTTAACCAACTTGACATAGGATTAGTGGGGTTAAGTCATGAATTTGAACGACAACACTAACCAACTTGACATGCTAGACTGATAAGGGTTAAGTCACGAATTTAAATGACAACACTTAACCTGCTGGACGAAACCCTAGTTGAGCGGTCCATTTCAGCAGTAACCCACTTAGATGTATCATGGTACCCTGGAACTGGGCAGGGTGGGGCACGATTACTGGGCTGATTGTAAGCGACCAAAACGACGGCTGAGTTGGTGCGCCAGTGTAGGTTCAGGCGGACTATGGTCGTGCACGTAGTCCGGAGTTGAAAAAGCAGGCATTGGGCATCAGTAGATTTACACTGTGCATGCTTGATTCGTGTCGATGGTTGGCACCCTAGGGCTTGATACACCCTATGGTGGACCTAGCACAGGTAACTACATTCATGATAGGGCTGTATGACACAGACACATGACAAGCTAGAACTTGTAGGGAGCCGATCGATTAATGGATCGTTCCGTAGGACTCTGAAATGGGTCACTTCATGTTATTTGGCCAAGGGATCATTTCATGGTTAATATATGACATGGGTTAGGGATACTAGTACAGTTGGTGCAGCGAACCTTGAACATGCGATGCTATACTTGATTTATACTTGAATTATCATGCTATCTTAGTCTATCTTGCCCATCTTGTCATCATCCTTATGTTTATTTTCGGTTTATACATGTCATGTTACCTTTACCTGTTTTTATGCTGAAAGACACTAGGACTTACCAGTCTTTATGACTGACCTGTTTTCTTTTGCCTCGTTTTCTTTCGTTTCCCCCCTCCTCCCAGATTCTTTGGGAGGAAATTCTATCACTTAGCTTAGATTTCGCTTGCTTTCGGTTCAGCTCATGTACGGTTTGATCTTGAGCTATGCTATGGCTGCAATTTCTGCTACCTTTGGGGAATTAAGCTACTTTTGTTGTTTTAAGTTTATGCTTCTTTATTTATGCAAGACAGAATTTGTTGTAATGGAAAATAATGACTTTGGCTATTTGGAACTTTGGATGTAAAAGGTTTTGACTCTTCTTGAAAGTAATGAAATTTATCTACTAATTCTTCCGTTGTTTTATTTATGTTCTGTCTTGTAATATTTTTGTGTTTGTTTACCTCGATAACGCTCCTCCAAAACTAGTGCATTCCCTTTGTGAGTGACCCTAGCGGAGGTGGGGTGTTACAATATGTCCTCAACAGTTACCAAATAATGCACCAACTCATTCTTATAAATAATAATATAAAGTTCTTTACCATCTTAAAATGGCTGCACCCTTCTTCAAACAACCACGTCCCAACTTTGACCCATTTAGAACTTTGCAACAACTTCCAGAAAACCTGCTTCTTGACCCACGCAATCTCCTTCTCTCCTACAAACACATGTAACTGATTCTTCCTTATGTTCACCATCATCCATCGCGCCGTTGACCATCATCGTGCACCCTTCTCCCCCTTTTCTCCCTCACCGCTTCACTATGTACACAGGAACAATATCAAATAAAAATCTAATCCCATTAATTACCATATTAAAGTACTTAACCCACTCTTTATCCCGTCTCCTTCCTTTACCAGGAACCCAACACAAAACACGATACCATCACCTCATAGCTGCCTCCAACTCCAGCGACGGAGCTCCACCCTCATGAACACCAGACACACAACCCAACTCTCCCTCTTCTGATTGATTCCTCCAGCTCCCTCCATCGTCAAACAGAAAATCACCCATCGCTCTTATTTCAAAAGTCACACAGCCCCTTACTGATTTCTGCCCCATTCTCAGACCATCGGGGGTCCATCAGAGGTCATCGGCTGAGTCGCCTTGTCCTCCTCGCCTCACGTCGTGAGCCATGATCCCCCTGTCTCGATAGTTCTCTCCAAAGAGACCCTAATCCGCCCCAGTCTAAGATCGGTGCTGCGAGCAAGGTTGGAGGGTGACGGGAGCTGGGTGGATGTTTGAAAATTAATAGTAGCGAGGGGCTATTTCATTTCATACGTTTATGAAGGAAGGCTCTTTTAGTTTGTGGTTTATAGACTTTTCTTTTCTTTTGGAAACGATGATGACATACCGTATTTATAAAGGGGATATACAGTAGTTATAAGGGTATGTTAGCTTGGCTTGCATGGAAATAGAATAGTGTGGAAGGCACGGCTTGAAATGTTTTGGGGAACAAGGAATTGAAACCGTAGAGAGCACGGTTCTGGAACAGTTTGGTTTTGAAAGCTTATAGGGTAAGGTAGGATACATATATATAGTACAAGCATACATTATACCTTCTCATGCCAGTCATACATGATAATGGGTGACATAGCAAATACAATTCGCATGTGTTATACATTCAAAACGTGACCTCACATCCTGCTTCTGATTTTACATTTACCAACTTAAAATTTAAATTATTATTTTATAATTTATATATTCAAAAATATTGAATTCAAGTCAATTAAATTAATAAACCACTATTTAAAATAATTAAATAAATAAATTATTCAGTCGCTAAAAATCTGGGTCGTTACATTATCGTCAATAAAATGATATTTTAACTATGCATATTAATTCTAATATATGCATTAAAAATAAAAATGTAATTTTAACTATGCATATAAATTCTAATATATGCATTACAAATAAAAATGTAATTTTAACTATGCATATAAATTCTAATATATGCATTGCAAGCAAAAATGTAAATTTAACTATGCATATAAATTCTAATATATGCATTACAAATAAAAATGTAAATTTAACTATGCATATAAATTCTAATATATGCATTACAAATAAAAATGACCTCTAGATTTATACGTAAATTCGAATGCATATCTTGATGTTTCAATTTGTTAACAATTATATCTTAAACAAAATGTATGAAAGCGATGTTTTCATTTTCCTCCTTTATAGCATGTTAAAAATAATGTTTTAACAAACAAATATTCTCTAAACATATGTTTTCTACTGAATCACTTTTACATTAAAAATGGAATTTTTGATGTTGCAACATTTTTATTCAAACAGTCAATATTTCCAATGAATCAAACTTTACATTAAATATGATTTTAATGTTAAACACTTTTATTCAACTATGAACAATTTTCATATCAATCATTCTTTTATAAAAATGATATTTTTAATGTTAACTTGCTTTTGTTTTAAAAATGAACATTTCCTAGTGATTCATTCATTTCATTAAAAACAAGGTTTTTAATGTTATCATGTTCCAATATTTCTCTCCTAGTTGGTTACATTACATCAAAATGTGAAATTTTAATATTAACATGTTTTATTTTAAAACATGTCCATTCTTCTAATTTCTAATATACATTAAAAATGAATTTTTCTTAAAAACATATTTTTATTTTAAAACATGCATGTTTGTCTAATTACTATCATTACATTAAAAAGTAAATTTTTAATGTAAACATGTTTTCATTTGTAAACATGAATATTTATCTAATTCCTATCATTACATTAAAAAGTAATTTTTTAATGTAAACATGTTTTCATTTGTAAACATGAATATTTATCTAATTCTTATCATTACTTTAAAAAGTAAATTTTTAATGCAAACATGTTTTCATTTGTAAACATGAATATTTGTCTAATTCCTATCATTACATTAAAAAGTAAATTTTTAATGCAAACATATTTTCATTTGTAAAATGAATATTTGTCTAATTTCTATCATTACATTAAAAAGTAAATCTTTACTGTAAACATGTTTTCATTTGTAAACATGAATATTTGTCTAATTCCTATCATTACATTAAAAAGAATTTTTTTAATGTAAACATGTTTTCATTTGTAAACACGAATATTTTTTTAATTCCTTTCATTACATTTTATAAAAGTAAATTTTTAATGTAAAGATGTTTTCATTTGTAAACATGAATATTTGTTTAATTCCTACCATTACATTAAAAAGTAAATTTTTAATGTAAACATGTTTTCATTTGTAAACATGAATATTTTTCTATATTTTATTCTAGGCATTAAAATTGTAAATTTCTAATATAATCATGTTTTTATTTAAACATGAACATGTTCTTAATTCCTATTTCAATTCAACAAAATGTACAAGTTGATATTTCATTTTTGGTGACACTTCTTTTTCAACAAAATGATAAAATTTGATATCTCATTTTTGTTAAAAACTCTAGTTCAACAAAATGACAAAACTGTATATTTTATTTTTGTTGAAAACTCTAGTTCAACAAAATGACAATACTTGATGTTTCCTATTTGTTGAAAATTCTAATTCAACAAATAGACCAAAAATTTATGTTTCATATTTGTTGAAAATTCTAATTCAACAAATTGAAAAAAAATGGTGTTTCCTATTTGTGAAAATTCTAATTCAACAAATTGACAAAAAATGGTGTTTCCTATTTATTGAAGATTCTAATTCAAAAAATAAACAAAATTTGATGTTTCATAGTTGTTGAAAATTCTAATTCAACAAATTGACAAAAATTGGTGTTTCCTGTTTGTTGAAAATTCTAATTCAACAAATTGACAAAAATTAGTATTTCCTATTTGTTGAAGATTCTAATTCAACAAATGGACAAAATTTGATGTTTCATATTTGTCCTTTATAACAATTTGATTTAAACAAAAATGTTCATTTTTGTTTTTGACCAATTTAATTTAAACAAAAATGACAATTCCAATACAACTATTCTAATTTTGACAAAAATGATAATTTTTGTCCAATGGTTCCAATTTGACAAAAATGACAAGTTTTGTCCAATTATTCCAAACAATAAAATGATAATTCTTTTAATCCAACTATTCTAATAAACCTGAAAAGGATAATTCTTGATTCCACTATTTTAACTAACAAAATGGTGAATTTTGTCCAATGATTCAAATTTGACAATTTTATCTAAACAAAAATAATATATTTTGTTTCACTCACTTTACTGCAACAAGATGATCTATATGTTTTTAGCTATTTCATAACAACACAATATCATCCAATAAATAGATCTACATACTACATCCATCACAGATCAAATCATGAATCATAACAAACAGGAATTAACTATAGAATGGTGATAATAAAATCAAGTTTATTTCTAATTATTTAAAAAGAAGAAATAAATAGATTTCTCACAATCGTTCAAATCTGAATGATTCCGATCTGAAATTTGACTAAAATTCGATCTGCTTAGAATCGGTTCTTTTCAGTCCAGGAGTGTAGATCTCGGACTCACGATCATAACGGATCTGAAATCGTTCAATTCTGATTCAGTATGAGAGAGTTATGATTTAATTAATGTAGAAAACATTTTAAATAAACGAATTAAATATTTAAAAGTAGGTTTATACCCTTCTTCCCCTTCACAGATAACAGGTCATGAGTTTTTACAATTTGTTCGATCCTAGGTCACCAGTTTTCGATCCAACCTCTCAGTATCTTGACGATCCAACACTACAGCGTCGAAGAGGAGCAGAAGGCACCCAAGGGGGGACCCGCGCTGATCAATTCGATCAGCGTCAGGAGTTGCTGCGGCGGCTCCAACGCGTGGGGTTTGGGGCGTGAAAACTTGGCGGTTACTCGACAATGGTGAGGGTTGTTCGTATGGATGGAAAGAGGGAGGAGTTCTCTTCGATAAAGTCAAAAGGAGTGGATGATTTCGATGTGTGGATCGAAGGGAATTAGTGGAGGAAGGATTGAGCGTTCATGGCCATGGAATACATAGGTGGCGGCTGTGTACAGTGTAGTGGATTAGGGTTTGTATTGAGACATATGGATTTTTATAATATTTAATTACTATTTTTTACAAATAAACCCGTTATATCTTAGTAGTTCCAATTCCAGTCCAACAAAAGTTGTTGCCACCTGATTGCCCCCGTTCTGGAACCAATGGGATAGGCCCCATCAGCCCAAATGATTGTTTTTGGCCTCTTTTCTTTAATTTAAAATTTAAATCACTTATTTATTAAATTCGATCATAAATTTAAATTCACCGGGGCCACATACGGACTCCGAAAATTCCCGAAAATAAATCTAGCTATGGTTTGACAATATGGTCCTAACAAACTAATTTCGTCAAAGTTGGAGACCGTTTGAAAAATGGCCTTTTTAACGGTCGATTAAATTCAACAGAAATTATCGAATCACAGTTTAATTTACCACGCTCACAGATTAATTCAAAATATTCTAGATAATTAAATTTAGCAATATTTTGACTCTGGATTCGATAAAAATGGTTTTGTCGAAAACGGAGGTTGTTTGTATAATGGCCATTTATACGGGCTATAAATTATACTATATTCCATAGCGGCTATTCTGAATATTCAACTGGCCATAACTTTTTGTTCCCGCTATGAAATTTCAATTTTTCGGATTCGTTGGAAAGATATTTTTAAATAGATTTAGATATTTTTGGTTTCACTAAAATTCGTTTTATTTTGAATCTTGTATATTCAGTCAAAGTTCAGATTCAAAATTTCAAACTACCGTGCTATTTCTAATTCCTTTTAAAATTAAAATAAATATATTCATTCCAACTTCGATTTAAATAAATTTTAAATAGTTATTATTTATAATAAATTATTTTAACTATTCAAAATTCATTGAAATAGCCAAAATAAAATTTTTTAATTGGTTCTGATTTTCTGGGTTGTTACAATCTCCCCCACTTAAAAGCTTTTCGTCCCCGAAAAGGAAACAACAGTAAAGTAGGAAACGAAATGGAAAATGCAACATATTGTAAATGTATCTCTACTCGGAGATGTCCACTCTGCACTTGGAATAAGCCTGTTTGATGCTATCCTCAATCTCCCATGTACAGTCTCTACGATCCCCGCTCCACTGCACTTTGACTAAGTGGATCCTCTTGTTCCTCAGAACTCGGGTCTCTTTGCCAACAATCATCACTGGCTCCCTTCTCACTGCTAAGCTCGGGGTAATCTCCAAGTCTTGTTGTGTTTCTTCCTTTAAAACCAAGCCTGGATCATGTACATGCTTCTGAAGTTGAGACACATGGAATACATCATGAACCCCTAGCAATCAGTCAGGCAACTACACCCTATAAGCGAAGGTTCCAATCCTTTCGAGAATTGGAATTGGACCAATGAATCACGGTGCCAATTTTCCAGTCTTCCAAAATCGAATTACACCTCTCAATGGGGAAACCCTCAAGTATACATAATCACTAATAGAGAACTCTAAATCCCTTCTTCGTGAGTCTGCATAGCTCTTATGTCCGCTTTGAGTTGCCAGTAGTTGCTTCTTAATAAAATCAACTTTATCTGATGCTTCACGAATCATGTCGGGACCCAATACTAACTGATTGCCTGGTTCCACCCAAAATGCGGGAGATCTGCATGGCCTGCCATATAGTGCTTCAAATGGCGACATCTGCAAATTTGCTTGGTAATTGTTATTATAAGAGAGCTCCACCAAGTGCAAGTGATCTTCCCATGATCCGCCAAAATCAAGAATGCATGCTCGCAACAAGTCTTCTAATATACGATTCACCCTCTCAGTCTGGCCATCTGTCTGAGGATGATAAGCGGTGCTCATATTCAATTTAGTCCCAAGCTCTTCTTAGAATGCTTCCAGAATTTGCTAGCAAACATCGGATCACGATCACTAACGATGCTACTGGTAACTCCATGTAGTCTGATAATCTCTCTGAAATAAAGCTGCTCCAGACTTCGAGCTGTTCGATTAGATCTGATAGGAATAAAATGGCAGTTTTTGTGAAGCGATCTACAATCACCCATATACTGTCATTCCATTTTCTAGTTCAGGGCAAGCCATCAATAAAGTCCATAGAAATTTGGTCCCACTTCCAACTTAGAACCTCTAGCAGTTGCAACAATCCTGCGAGCTTTTGTTGATTGCTTTTAACTTGTTGGCAGGTGGAACATGTAGCAACATATATGGAAATGTCCCTCTTCATCGCCTTCCACCAAAAGGTGCGCTTAAGGTCATGATACATCTTGCTTACTCTTGGATGGATGCTGAGTTTAGATTTGTGACATTCATCTATAACTTCTCTTTTAAGCTTAGGAATATCTGGCATACATATTCGCCCTTGCAGTCTAAGGGTCCCCTTGCTGTCTATTTGCAAGCTTGACGCTTCGCCCTTTCGAACTCGCTCACTAATCGTCTGAATAAATTTATCATCCTTCTAAAGGGCAGAGATCTGATCCATTAATGTAGGCGCAATGATAAGACTGGCGATGACAAGATTGGCGTTGTCTGGATTCTTCCTGCTGAGCGCATCGGCTACAACATTGGCTTTTCCTGGAGTATATAAGATGTTCAGGTCATAGGCCGCAAGAAATTCAACCCAACGTTGCTGCCTCAAGTTCAAATCCCTTTGGGTGAACAGATATTTCAAGGACTTGTGATCAGTATACAGTTCAAACTTCTCACCCAAAAGATAGTGCATCCATATCTTTAGAGCAAACACAATGGCCATCAACTCAAGGTCATGAGTGGGATATCTTTTCTCATGTGATTTCAACTGATGGCTAGCATATGCGATTACTTTGTCCCTTTGCATTAAAACCGCACCAATACCTTAAATAGATAAAAGGACAAAATGTTAAAATAAGATTTATCATTTAAAAATGTCATCTTTGACATGTTTGTTTAGATAAAAGGGATAACCTTCAATAGATGCATTTGTCCAGACTTTCAAATCTTGATTGCCATCTATAATGGTCAACACTTGTGCAGTGGTCAATCTCAATTTCAGTTCTTGCAAAGCTGCCTCACATTCAAGTGTCCCAATGAACTTTGTATGCTTCTTAGTCAGCTTTGTCAATAGACAAGATAATTTCGAAAAATCTTTAACGAATTTCCGATAATAGCCAGCCAATCCTAAGAAACTTCTGAGTTCTGTAGGAGTGCTCGGCTGCTTCCAATTTTGGATGGTTGAGATCTTGCCTAGGTCTACTGAAATGCCTTTCTTTGATACAACATGGCCGAGGAATTTCACTTCTTCTTGCCAGAATATACATTTAGAGAATTTGGCTTTAAACACATTCTTTCTTGAAATCTCCAAAACTTCCTTCAGTTGCTTTTCATGCTTGGCAGTGGTTTTAGAAAAGATTAAGATATCATTGATGAAAACCAGCACGAATTTATTTAAGACATCCCGGAATATTATGTTCATCAGATCGACAAAGTAGGATGGAGCATTACATAAGCCGAAGGGCATTACTAGCCATTCATAAAATAAGTCTGGCCCTCTGAAAGCGGTCAAAGGAACACATTCTTCGGCAATGCGTAATTGATGGAAGCCTATAGCTAGGTCCATCTTAGAGAATACTTGCGCTCCATTCAAACGGTCCAACAGATCATCAATACGCAGCAGTGGATATTTATTTTTCAGCGTTTGCTTATTGAAGTCACAGTAGTCCACACATAGTCTGTGGTTACCGTCTGATTTTGGGACAAACACCACTGCTGCACCCCAATTCGAGAATTTACCCTAATCATACCCTTCCGCAAAAGCTGTTTAGTTTGATTGCTCAACTCCTCTTTTTCTTTCAGTGTCATTCTCCGAATAGGATGCACCACGGGCCTTGCATTCGGAACTAAGTCAATCCTGAAGTCGATTTCTCTGCGCGGAGGTAAGCTATCAACTTCTTCAAACAAATCCGCATAATCTCTGAAGACAGGAATATCCTCAATAGAAGCAGGGGTAACTTCTAGAAAAGACCAGAGTTCTTTCCTATCTGTGGCTGAGCCGTGGCATGGTATAGCAATAATATCTCCAAATTTGGTTTTAATTCTGACTACTCTTTCAGTGCATAGTAACTCAGCCTCATACTTTGTTAGCCAATCTAGCCCAAGTATGATATCGTATCCAGAAAAACTCATAACGATCAAGTCAAAATAGAACTAGAAGTAATAATAAGAAACAAGCACTCTACAATACCGGTCGAGCATAAGTGAACCTCCTATCGGACTATAGGCTCTAATCGATTCTTTAAGTTTTCTTGGTTTGAGTTTTAACTTTTTTTATTGTGTCACTATATATGAAACTTCTCAATGCACCGGTGTCAAACAATACTGTAATAGGAATGTTCTTAATATTAAGAGTACCTCCTAAAACATCAGGTTTACCTGCTTCTTCGGAAGAAGCTGGTGCAGCCGCTCTATCATACACATGGGCCACTTGAGAATTCTTCAGCAATGGACAATTTGGCTTGATGTGCCCTTTCTGGTGACAATTATAGAACTCCCTTTTATCCTGAGAACTTTGACTAGGCCCATACTCATTTCTACTTGGCCTTTTTGGAGCTCGGCATTCGTAGTCGAAGTGTCCCAGCTACTGACAATTGAAGCATCTCACCTTGGATTTGTCTCTTTTCTTTCCTTGGGGCTTGGCGGTAGAAGAAATGCTCGCCTCTGGTTTCTTGTCAGCTTACTTCCTTTTGTTATTATTTTGATTCTTTTCACGCTCCTACTGTGAATTCCTGTCATTGTCCTCATAGCGGTAAGCCATCTCGATCACTTCATTAAAGGGGAGCTTAATGTACGCTGCGACTCTATTGAGATATTTCTTGGAGAGTCCATTAATGAATCTTTTATTTTTCTGGACCGGTTCCTGAACTAATTCTGGAGCATAGCGTGAGAGTTCTTCGAACTCTCGCACATATTCTGAAATAGTCATATATCCCTGCTGCAAACTGGCAAATTGATCGTGGAGCCGCTCTACTTCCTGCGGAGGGATAAACTTCTCGTTGTGGAGTTCTATGAATCTGGCCCAAGACATATCGGCCTCATTATTGCCAATTTTGACTGTATCCCACCAATTTTCAATCTCATCTTTCAATAGCCATGATGCCAAAAAGCACTTGCGGAAATCTTCCAATTCCAGGCCTCCAAATATTTTCTCGTAGTTCTTTAGCCATGCCTGTGCCTCAATCACCGTCTCTCGCCCGGTAAAGGATACGCCCCTAAATTTCTGAACTTCTTGGCCACTTATCCAAGTCAAACGGCTGTGGGGTGGATGTGGTGTTACAGCCTCAGGAGTGGGCTGGCCCTGAGCAGTGGGAGTCTCATCTCTTGCTGGTCCTCTAGCCCCACCTCTGCCTCGGGCTCTAGCTCTCGCTCTAGTGCTCATTTTCTAGTTAGTTCTGTACCATCAAGGAAAGAGTTAGACTAACAGAAATGATAATTTTAAAGGAAAGGTTAAAAGTAGAGACATATGGAAAGATGATAAAGATGTAATGACTGATTAATATGTGCTATTCTGCTATGCCCATTCTAGGACATTACTAATCCTATCTCTAATGAGCTACTCGTCTTAGAATACTGCTGATTCTATCTAGACGAATTGTTCTAAAAATGTCATACTCCGAAGCTAAAGTTAATCTTTAGCTCTGATACCAACTGCGATGACACCAAACTTCCGTAGTACGAAAGCAAGGATAATCATAGGAGTATAACATAATTACAACAATAGCAGATCTCAGATAATAACATAACACATAAATCATTGCAGCAGAAATAGTAATGTCATCAACATCACACATCAAATACATCAGAGTGCGCAATTACAGGATGCACTTAGCAAATAGAAGTCTCAACAAAAAGAAATAAGTCTCAACTCCATAAAATACATCATAGATCAATAATGTCTAAATGTCTCAAGCAGCAATAAAAAGATAAAAAGAAAAATGTTCTTCATCTTCTTTCCTTAAGCAAGCTCCAATCCAGAATGTATCCATACCTAAACCTATCACTTGGATGCCCATGTGAAAAGAGGGCACCCGAGTTTGCAAAGTGAAACAAACTATGAGTCAGTCATGGGACTAGCATGAGAAACCTTTCAAAACTAACAATAGGGCTAATCACAGGACCACGCCGCTAACGCGGAACGGGTTTACTCCATTGGATTGCTAATGCATAAGTTTAATTAATTTTTATTCAAAAACAATGCAATGCTTTTTAGAAAAAAGGAAATCATTACAAGACTCAAGTCCCATCACACAATGCAACGCAAACCGGAGGATAGAGTTTTACCTTATAATGATCAAACATGCTTGATACGTAGAAAATAATATTTTAATATTACTAGTAGTGTTTAATCAGTTTTAAAATATTTCAAAGTAAATGTATCGATCCTAGAGGGCATAGTACCCCATCCTACTATGTCGCTATATATAGGTTTACAATCAAAACCGTAATGTTGTATTGGAAATTGGGTTTCCGTCATGAGTCAAGGCTAGGGACGATCTCCTTACTGATTCGAGACACTTTAGAAATGTCCCAGGATCCCCCGCGGCAAACCCTTGGATCCTGCAGGGCCGATCCACAAATATACCTTAGTGGATTGGCAATTCCTAAGCACACGTTTCCCGGTCCTATTGAACCTATAATTTGGTCACTATCGACCAATAAATCCGAGGCTCCTCATAATCCATCAACCACATAAGTAAAATGTTAGGGCTTGTAAAACCCTGATACCACTTCTAGCTAGAAAGAAACGTGTGCACTCCCTACGTTCCCTTGTCCCGTTTTTGACTCTTACCGGGGTATGAGGCTCGCGAGGTAACATTATACACAAAGCTATGCCGAAATAGGCTATGCTTTGATCATCATCCACAAGGCTCTGCTTTTCAACAAAAACCTTGATCAATTGAATTTTGGCATGTCACATAGGCAATTCACGCCATGTGATCGATAACAACCAATATATAACCTCTGATCTCATGCCTCTCATAGAAGGGTGTTAAGCAAGAGAATAAATTCTCTACCACCAACAGATATATATTAAATAGAAATCAATTTACATGGAATGAAATCCAATGTCGGACACACATCCATTTACAAGTCTGTTCTGGGTCTGAAGGAAACCAGAGACACCTTACCTCTCGTCCCGTATGTCAAATCGTTAGTACTATTTTATAACGATTTATCGCTATTTTTATATATATAAAAATAGCTAAATTAATTTAATGATGCTTCGGGTCAATGGGCGGCCCTAATGCTGTTTTTATCAAAATTTGATTTACACTTATCTCGAAATCTAACCATTGCATTTAAACAAAATTTATATTGTTGGAAAGATCTTCCCAAAGCGGTCCTAACAGTTCTGGTTTTGGGAAAATCCGACGATCGGATCTTTCAGTATAATGTTTAAAGTTACGATTCCAAAACGCTAACTACCGCGCGTGATTCGTTCAATTTTAATTTATATATATATATATATAATTGTATAAATATAAACCGTTCGACGATTCCGCTAACGTGTTTAACATGCCAAATAAAAGAATGTTTTTATTGGCATATCACATCTACATATTCATAATGTCAAACAATATATTTTATTTACATGACAATTGAACCAATGACAAATAAAATGCTAATTTTTTTTATTTGTATTTCTATTTTTAACTTTAACAAATAAAAAGGGAATGTTTTATTTGAATAAAGTTTTCAGTGAATGTTTTTACAATAAAAATAATTCATACAAATTCAAATGTACTTATTGTCAATAAAATGATATTTTAACTATGCATATAAATTCTAATATATGCATAAAAAATAAAAATGTAATTTTAACTATGCTTATAAATTCTAATATATGCATTAAAAATAAAAATGTAAATTTAACTATGCATATAAATTCTAATATATGAATTGCGAATAAAAATGTAAATTTAACTATGCATATATATTATAATATATGCATTACACATAAAAATGTAAATTTAACTATGCATATAAATTACAACATATGCATTACAAATAAAAATGACCCCTAGATTTATACACAAATTCTGATGCATATTTTGATGTTTCAATTTGTTAACAATTCTATTTTAAACAAAATGTATGAAAGCGATGTTTTCATTTTCATCCTTTCTAGCATGTTAAAAATAATGTTTTAACATACAAATATTCTCTAAACATATGTTTTCTACTGAATCACTTTTACATTAAAAATGGAATTTTTAATGTTGCAACAATTTTATTCAAGCAGTCAATATTTCCAATGAATCAAACTTTACATTAAGATATGATTTTAATGTTTCCACACTTTTATCCAACTATGAACAATTTTCACATGAATCATATAAAAATGATATTTTTAATGTTAACATGCTTGGTTTTTAATGTTATCATGTTCCTAAATTTAACATGAACATCTCTCCTAGTTTCTTACATTACATCAGAATGTGAAATTTTAATATTAACATGTTTTATTGTAAAACATGTCCATTCCTCTAATTTCTAATATTACATTAAAAATGAATTTTTCTTATAAACATGATTTTATTTTAAAACCTGCATATTTGTCTAATTTCTATCATTACATTAAAAAGTAAATTTTTAATGTAAACATGCTTTCATTTGTAAACATGAATATTTGTCTAATTCCTATCATTACATTAAAAAGTAATTTTTTAATGTAAACATGTTTTCATTTGTAAACATGAATATTTGTCTATTTCCTATCATTACATTAAAAAGTAAATTTTTAATGTAAACATGTTAACATGTTTTCATTTGTAAATATGAATATTTGTCTAATTCCTATCATTACATTAAAAAGTAAATTTTTAATGTAAACATGTTTTCATTTGTAAACATGAATATTTGTCTAATTCCTGTCATTACATTAAAAAGTAAATTTTTAATGTAAACATGTTTTCACTTGTAAACATGAATATTTGCCTAATTCCTATCATTACATTAAAAAGAAATTTTTTAATGTAAACATGTTTTCATTTGTAAACATGAATATTTTTCTATATTTTATTCTAGACATTAAAATTGTGAATTTCTAATGTAATCTTGTTTTTATTTATACATGAACATGTTCTTAATTCCTACTTTAATTAAACAAAATGTACAAAAGTTGATAGTTCATTTTTGGTGACCTTTCTTGTTCAACAAAATGATAAAATTTGATATCTCATTTTTGTTGAAAACTCTAGTTCAACAAAATGACAAAACTGTATATTTTATTTTTGTTGAAAACTCTAGTTCAACAAAATAATAATACTTGATGTTTCCTATTTGTTGAAAATTCTAATTCAACAAATTAACAAAAAAATGGTGTTTCCTATTTGTTGAAAATTCTAATTCAACAAATTGACAAAAATTGGTGTTTCCTATTTGTTGAAGATTCTAATTCAACAAATAGACAAAATTTGATGTTTCATAGTTGTTGAAAATTCTAATTCAACAAATTGACAAAAATTGGTGTTTCCTATTTGTTGAAAATTCTAATTCAACGAATTGACAAAAACTGATTTTTCCAATTTGTTGAAGATTCTAATTCAACAAATAGAATAAATTTGATGTTTCATATTTGTCCTTTATTACAATTTGATTTAAACAAAAATGTTCATTTTTGTTTTTGGCCAATTTAATTTAAACAAAAATGACAATTCAAATGCAACTATTCTAATTTTGACAAAAATGATAATTTTTATCCAATGGTTCCAATTTGACAAAAATGACAAGTTTAGTCCAATTATTCCAAACAACAAAATGATAATTCTTTTAATCCAACTATTCTAATAAACCCGAAAAGGATAATTCTTGGTTCCACTTTTTAACTAACAAAATGGTGAATTTTGTCCAATGATTCAAATTTGACAATTTTATCTAAACAAAAATTATATATTTTGTTTCACTCAATTTACTGCAACAAGATGATCTATATGTTTTTAACTATTTCATACAACACAATATCACCCAATAAACAGATCTACATACTACATCCATCACAGATCAAATCATGAATCATAACAAATAGGAATTAACTATGGAATGGTGATAATAAAACCAGGATTATTTCTAATTATTTAAAAAGTAGAAATAAATAGATTTCTCACAATTGTTCTAATCTGAATGATTCTGATATGAAATTTGACTGTTGGCCAGCTTTTTGATCAAGCCACCAAGGTTCGCACTCACGAGGAAAATATGAAACTTCACGCCTTTAGCCCTCAAAGACCCGATCGGATCGCCCTACCTTGCACGGATCGCGATCGCCCCTATGTCTCGCAATCCGATCCGTCCCTTTCATCTCAACCTGTCCTCGTCAGAGCTTCAAGACCAAATCCATCCAAAGCAGAGCGATCCGATCCGTACCCTCTGCCTCTTCACGATCCAAGCCTAAGAATTTAATATGAAAGTCACGACTAAGTCTACGATGATCCGAGAATGCAGGATCTCGTGACACCTGTCCATAACTACCATTTAGACCAATTCTTCACAAAGCCACGAACCAGTCCGAGGTCTTGGGATTTGCGCCACATATGACCGCGATCCATTTGCAAGTATCAGCTATAAATAGCCCCGGACTTGGCATTTTTCAGGATCTTTTTGGCAGTTCTAAGTTCTGACCCCACCATTATTACATCTCTATTATTATTCAAAGTTGTCTCGAATTTATTGAGCGAATCAACATTGTAAAAATTAGGTTGAGGGATAAATCATCGATTGTACTTGAAATTTAAGTATAATCAAAGATATAAAGTGGACGTAGACTCGTTAACGCCGAACCACTATAAATCTCGTGTCTTTCTTGTTTTTCTTGCATTTTTTCTGATATTAATCTCTGCACAATTGAACAACTTGGGTGTGGGAGCCAATTTTGGATCTAACATTTTGGTGCTTTCACTGAGAACAAGGTCTCAGCATATTGGATTGTAGTTCTATTATTCGGACGATCAAGTTCGAAGAAAACGGTCCAAAACTCCACTGTTTCGATTTTTGAAAGATGTTAGTAAAGCTCAGATATCATGGCTGGAAAGAAGTCTAAGGAAGTACGAGCTTCCCAAGCGACTGAAGCTACGAACGAAACGGTTGAAGAGAGCGCTCAGGGGCGGATCAAAGTTCTGTCCTCGGATCATGGTTAAGAGGGGGCGATCCGACCCGATGAAGGTACGGCGATCCGACCAACTGAGGGTGTCACGACCTGATCCCAAGGTAAAGACGCCATCCCCCCTACTAACCCTTCTACGATCCGATCCCAGGGAACTACCACGAGCCACCATCCTAGGAGGACCATGATCCAGAATGATAATCAGACTACTACCCTACCCGAGAAGGAAATCATGGCTCGTTCCGCTCATGCTGGAACTTCTGCTCAACCCGGTTCAAGTTCCTTGCGTATCAGAGAAGATGAAGATGACCAATTTGACCTTTCTGCCCCAGTTACCGAAGGACATCTGACTCGAATACTTGAACCATTGGACAGGCAAACTGATGAACTGGTTGTTCAAAGGCAGGAGAGCTTGTTGCTGCGTCAAAACATTACTGCCCTAGGCAGAAGAATTGACGATATTCAAAGGCAGGTTTCACCAACTCCAGCTCACCCTTTCTCTTCGGAACATACGTCGTCGTCTGAAGAGCCCCGAAGGAACTGACAATGGCCCCCATTAGAAAGGCTCGAGAATATAGAGTAGCTTCGATTTGGGTCACTTCCATCTCGTGAAGAAGAGGCGCTTAACCAGGGAACTAATAACCGTAACTTAAATGAGCCCGCTCAAACACCAAGAAACGGCGTGCCTCCCACTTGTCGCATGATCGACCGCGACAATAGGGGCCAGAAGAGTTCTTCTCAGGGCCCAGATTTTGTAGTAGCACGTCAACGAAATGCTGGAGGAGGTCGTCGGGCAAGAAGTGCTGATCCCGAATCTACCCTGACCCATGCAAAGGTTGAAGCAATGATTAGGCAAGTCATGGTAGATAGCCATGGACAGAGGAATGAAGATTGGGGCATAGATCGCAGTCACACGCCTTTTACTGACGACATACTGGATGTTACATTCCTGAGGCGCTTCAATATGCCAACCATGAATCGCTATACGGGCAGGACAGACCCCATCCATCATTTAATGCGATACTCCTGGTCAATGAGTGCCGCTGCAGCTCAGACGCGGTAAAATGTAAAGTGTTCCCTATATTCTTGGAAGATGTGGCGTTCTTGTGGTTTATCCGCCTGCCAGCATGGTTAATATCCATCTTCAGGGAATTGAGTGAGAAATTCGTGAACCAATTCCGACTTCATGTCCAGAGGTCTAAGAATGTGATCGAACTCTCCCTTGTTAAACAACGAACGGACGAAAGCCTAAGGTCTATTTGGATCGTTTTAACTTGGCTATCACAGAAGTCAAAGACCTGCATGAGCAAACTGTGTTGATGGCCTTGATCGATGGCGTCGATAAAGATACTGAGTTTGGAAGATATCTGGCCGGCAAACCACCCCCGACTAGAGAAATATTTTATAAAAAGCCAATTTTCGCCTGCATCGGGAGGAGATATACGCTAATCGAAAAAGAAAGGCTATTGATAAGGAAGATATCCAAAGCAACGTGGCCATCAAGCAAACGGGAGATAGCTCAGCAAAAGTTGAAGTTAACGTTGGAAACAAAAATCAAGGCAGTGGTCGCCAATTAGGGAATAATAACAATAATCGAAAAAGAAATCGAGGAAATGACTCTCAGAGGAGATCCCAGCCCAGACCGCTTGAGAGCTTCACACCGTTAAACGACACGTTGGAAAACATCTTCCTAGATACATATAATGTCCTCTAGTACAAAAGACCTCCTCCGAGATATTCTACAGAGAAAGAGCATGAAACTGGAAAATTCTGTCTTTTCCATCAGATCCATGGTCATTCCGCAAATGAATGTCGTTACTTGAGAGACGTGGTTGAAAGTCTGCTCGGAGAAGGGAAGCTCGATGAGTATAAGGTGACTCCTAGGGACAGGGGGCAAGCCGTACAAGCCCCAAACTGAAGCCAACCTACTGCCAAACTGACGGCTCAGCAAAAAGGGAAAAATATCGTTATCAATACCATAATTGGTGGGCTTCACCTGGCAGGGCACAGTTTCAGAGCTATGGATCAATACATAAATGCAGCTAAACAGCATTTTGAAGTGGGGGAATGTAGTAACCCCGAGGACAACGCTCAGTTCACAAAGTCTTGGTAGATAACGGGAGTTCAGTCAACATTTTGTTCAAGAAAACGTTCGACCAAATGAAACTCAAGCCGAAGGATTTGAAGCCATGTGAAGATTGGATACGTGGTATTGATGGGGCCTCGACCGCTCCGATAGGATACGTGGAATTACCAGTAACCCTTGGGCAAGGAGAAAGCCAGAGAGTGAGGATCCTCCCCTTCGTGGTCCTGGACATTGAATCGCCATACAATGCCTTCTTAGGACGACCGGCCCTAGCCAAATTTAGGGCATGTATTGCACCTTGGTGCTTATTGTTGAAATTTCTAACGGATTCCGGTGTGGGTGCTGTAAGAGGAGATCAATTCGTTGCACGAGCATGCTACATTGCAGAATTGAAATTGCTCAGTAAAGGAAGAGATGTAGAGGCAAAAGGTGGTTCCTCCCCTCCAAAGGAGGAATCATCATAGCAACTAGAGGAAATACCTTTGGGAGGGTCGCCCAGAGAGTTGCCTGAGGACATAGATCCCAGAGAGGATGAAGAGCCTGGGGGCAGAATGGCGACTCCCAATGAAGCAACTGTGGATGTACCAATCGATAATAGTGACCCAGAGAAGGTCCTGAAGATTGGATCCCAGTTGGATCCCGTTCGAGCCAATTAACAAATTTTCTGAAAGCTAACTTGGATGTATTTTCCTGGACCCATGCGGACATGTGTGGGATATCTCCCTCGATTATGAGTCATTCGCTAAGCATTAACCCGAAACATCCTCCTGTCAAGCAGAAAAGGCGAATGCTGGGTCTTGAAAGGTTTGCCGCTTTGAAAAAAGAAGTCAAAAAACTGAAGAGTAATGGATTTATTAAAGATTCGACGTACCCTGACTGGATTTCAAACTCGGTTTTGGTAAAAAAAAAAAAAAGGCCAATGGAAAGTGGCGTACGCGCAACGATTTCTCTGATCTAAACAAGGCATGTCCGAAGGATAGCTTCCCATTGCCTAGAATCGATCAATTAGTGGATTCAACCGCAGGTCATGAACTTCTTTCTTTTATGGATGCCTATTCGGGGTATAATCAGATCCCATGCATGTCCCAGACCAAGAGCATACCAGCTTCATCACAGATTTGGGATTACTGTTATGTGGTGATGCCTTTCGGTCTGAAATATGTTGGCGCTACATATTATCGGTTGGTAAATAGGATGTTCTACAACCAAATCGAGAAAACGGTGGAGGTATACATCGACGATATGTTAGTAAAGTCCAGACAGTCGCCCGATCATACCCACGATTTAGCAGAGATGTTTCAAATCCTCCGAAAATATGGGATGAAACCGAATCCTTTGAAATGCTCATTTAGGGTAGCATCTGGAAAATTCCTAGGGTTCATTGTAAGCTCGCGCGGAATTGAGATCAATCCAGACCAAATTACAGCAGTCCGAAATATCCAAGAACCAAAGCAGATTAAATATGTTCAAAGCCTTGCGGGAAAAGTGGCAGCGCTCAGCAGATTTATCTCAAAAGCTACAGATAAATGCATCCCTTTTTTCGAGCTAATAAAGCAAGGCAAGCGCAACTATAAATGGACTCATGATTGTATAAAAGCATTCCAGAATCTGTTGGACCATCTGGAAAGACCTCCGATACTGTCTAAGCCCGTAGATCACGAGGATTTATTTGTGTACTTGCCAGTGTCATCCCACGCAATCAGTTCGGCTTTGGTAAGAGAAGAGGATAAGGTGCAAAGACCGGTGTACTATGTAAGTAAGAAACCGGTAGCTACAGAACGAAATTACTCAAAAATAGAAAAACTTGCGTACAGTTTGCTGGTTGCATCTAGGAAACTTCGTCACTATTTCCAGGCTCATCCCATCACTGTTTATACTAATCACCCGCTTAAGGAAGTCCTACAAAGGCCAGAAGCATCGGGAAGGTTGCTCAAATGGAACATTGAGCCGAGTCAATTCGACCTGAACTTCCAACCCTGGAGATCGATTAGAGGGCAGGCACTTGCAGACTTTATAGCAGAATTTACCATCCCAGAAGATGATCCGATGACCGAGGAAGACGATCCGCCGAAGCTACTCCTTGACCCTAATGCCTGGAAACTATACACTGATGGAGCCAAAAATGACAGGCGATCAGGTGCCGGAGTGGTTCTTGAGACTCCAGAGAAATGGCTAATATATTACGCTCTTAGGTTGGATTTCCACGCAACTAATAATGATTCCAAGTATGAAGCTCTAATTGCCGGGTTGAAGCTTGCAAAGGAACTAGGCATAACAAAGTTGGACATCTTTTGTCTAATTTAGTCGTGAACCAAGTTAATGATAAGTTTCAGGCTAAGAGTCCAAGGTTGATATCATATTTGGAAAAAGTGAAGAAGTTGATGGATGGTTTTGAGTACCACAGTATATCTCACATTCCTCGAACGGAGAATCAAAGAGCTGACAAGTTAGCGAAGATGGCTAGTTCCGATAATCCAGAACATACGGAGCTAGTTCCGATTGAAGTATTACAGTTCCCTAGCGTGGATCAGATGGAAGTTGATCCAGTACTAGAGATTGAACCTGAAAGGGAGTCATGGATGACCCCCCCTAAAGAATTTTTTGATAAATGGAATGCTCCCATCAAAGAAAAGTGAGAGGCATGCAGTTATACGGAAGGCTTCCCGATATGTGTTGTAGGGCAATGTTCTATATAGACAACGCTTCTCGATGCCCCTCCTCCGGTGCATCGCCCACGAAGACATTAAGTGTGTGCTGAAAGAGGTCCATGAAGGTGAATGCGGCGATCACACCGGGGTGCAAACATTGGCAAAGAAGATATTGCGATACGGCTATTTTTGGCCCACCATAAACAAGGACGTAGCCAAGTATGCACGGCATTGCGACGCTTGCCAGAAATTCTCCAATATTCCTAGGGCGCCACCTAGCTAGTTGAAGACAATGACAAGCCCGTGGCCTTTCGCCATGTAGGGAATTGACATTATTGGGAGCCTTCCCCTAGCAAAAGGCGGAGCAAAGTTCGCTTTTGTGGTCGTGGATTATTTTACTAAATGGGTAGAAACGGAGCCTTTGACCACGATCACAACCAAGCGAGTGATCACCTTTGTCGTTAGGAACATTATTTGTCGATTTGGGATTCTAAAATTCATCATAACAGATAATAGGACCCAATTCGACAGCACGGAATTTTAAGATTTCTGTCGGAAGTATCACATCGAGAAAAGATACACCTCTGTGGCACATCCGCAATCGAACGGACAAGTTGAAGCGGCAAACAAGGTGATCAAGTCCATTCTAAAGAAAATATTGAAGAGGGCCAAAGCTATGTGGATTGATGAATTACCACTAGCACTATGGGCCTATAGAACAACGTACAAGTCGGCGACGGGTCACACCCCGTTTTCCCTTGCTTTCAGAGCTGAAGCAGTTATTCCGGTCGAGTTAGAAGTACCATCTCATCGAACTATTTATTACGATCCGATGACCAACAATGAGTTGATCCTTCAATGCCTGGACATGGTTGAGGAAAAAAGGGACGAAGCCGACTTACGTGCCCTGAGACACAAACAACAAATAGCTCGGTACTACAACAGAAGAGTCCGAGCTCAGAAATTCGAACCCGGAGACTTGGTTCTGAAGCGCGTCTTTCCACCCCCGGTACATATAGGCCCGAAATGGGAAGAACCATATTCCATTTTACGAAGGCTTGATAATGGAACCTTCAAGCTAGCGACCGTAGATGGAAATGAAATCCCAAGAGTGTGGAATGTCCAACATTTGCGGCTTTATCTGACATAAAAGTGTCAGTTTTACTCTTTTGTTTTTAGAACCATGTAAAAAGGCTCGACTTGCCTAGAACAGTCCGGTTATTTGAACCAAAAGATTATAAAGTGGACGTAGGTCATGATTCGATCGAACCACTATAAAAATACTATGTGTCATTTACCTTCACTGCACCATTTCTTATCTACTCTTTTATGTTTGGTTCATATATACCGTTACCGCTTCGAACTTTGTTTTAAATTTATGTAGTAATCTCAAAACAGCTAATTCAAAATGCCGTCCAGCAAATCGGGAAGCTCGCGGTAATTAAAGTTCCAAAAGGTGACACGAGGTAAATAGCACTACAGATTGAACTTTAACTCCCGAGATCAGGGAGAGAGTATAAAGGACGCGAAGATAACGTCCCCAAGGCGTGAAGGTGCACCATGATAAAACCGCCTTGACAACACTCTAACCCGCTAAAGGATCGGGAGAGTATAATGGCACTAGAGACTTAGCGCCTCCAGAACTCCTGCCCCGCTGAAGGATCGGTGAGCAGACCAAAAAATCGAGCTCGAACTCTAACCCGTTGAAGGATCGGGAGAGTATAAAGGTACTAGAGACTTAGCACCACTCGAACTCTAACCCGCTGAAGGATCTGGAGAGTATAAAGGTGCTAGAGACTTAGCACCACACGAACTCTAACCCGTTGAAGGATTGGGAGAGTATAAAGGCACTAGAGACTTAGCGCCGAAAGAACCATTACCCCACTGAAAGATCGGGATAGTACGGATATAATCCTAATCGGTCGCCAATAAGCCCTGGCCAGGCACTATAATGACGATTAATTAGGAGTATATACGTGCATCATTACACATTTACTTAGCACGTGTATTTCCCAATGATTGTTTTCGTTATGATTAATGGTCGTTACTTAAAATTTAACTATGAAAGTTTCAGTTATGATTATTTAAACCCTGCTAACATGTTGAAGTTGCAGGAACACAATGGTGCAAAAGGAATGGATCGTTATTTACTGGAAGTAGATTTACAAAAAACGAGAAACTAAACAAAATGTGAGGGCCACTCTCACGACTACATCTTTTGGACAAAGGAAATCCTAAAACTAAAATATAAGCTAATAACTGCATTCTATTAACGCTTGGAAGATGGCTTTGATTTCTTGTCCCTCTTCTGTTTCTCCAACTCCTCTTTATCAGTACCGGAGCGGTCGCTTTTCTTCCTCTTTCTCTTATCGACAAGAGGCTCCGGAGAAGGACTGGAAGGTTCAGAGGCAAGCTGTGAAGTTATCGATTTAGAAGAGAATCTTATGACCAACCCAGTTTTGGTGTTGATTTCAGAAATAGGGGTCACAAACATAGGATTATGTTCCTCCCTCCTAAGAGCCAACTGCTTCTCTTTCCTAGCTTGTATGTCGGCCAAGGTTTCGCTATCATCACCCTTGGCCTCATCAATGATTTCTACCTCCTCTTCCTCGTCTCCGTGACCGCCATCCGTGTCATGCAAAGCAGCGATAATCTCAGCATCTGCAGGAGCACCGGTGCCGGAGTCTGTAGGTGCTACTGTAACTCTATCACTCGTTGTGCCCTCGGTTTACTTCGGAATCTCGGAAACTTCAAAACTAGAACCCGGAGGAACATCAACTTTCTCCGCCACTGTTTTCTCCCCTGTATCCTTTTCGGCCGCTTTGATACCTATACCATAAGAAGCAAAGGTTAGTTGATCAGGAGGAGATATGGCCACGTCAGTTATATGTCCCGTAAGACGACGACAGGTTACGATTGCTTTAATGAACCGTGGAGACAATATGGAGATACCTTCAGCTGACTCATCTCCCAGATTTGTACTGGTGGTCCCGACAATCGGAGGAGTAGGTGCCAAGGGGATCAATGGATCATCGGGGTTATATCCCTCAACTTTATAGGTTTTGGGCTCTACTACCGAGCTCGAGCTCTCACCAACCTTATCCTTGAACTTGAGCCTTCTCTTCTCCCTCTCCATTTCCTCATGGATCAGGCGTCTACCTTCCTCCAAAGCCTTAGGTTCTTCACCTCTGAGAAAGGTCTGCATCAGCTGGCTTTCGTCAATCTCGTCGACCCCCGGTCGCCGCTTCTCTCCCTCGACAATTGCGTCCCATACATTGGCCAAGGTATCATGGTAGTCTGGAATCCAAGAGACGTCTCGATTCTTGATGACTTGACCAAAGAAATTGAACAATAGTTCCTCAAAACAATCTATGTCTTTGTCTCTTTCGGCGAGCTTATCGGTCGCAGCAGCTGCTGACTCAAGAGCGCTATTGGCGTTGCTGCCGGTGAGAGCTGCACGCTCCTCAGGTTGAGCAAGTTGATCATTTAAAACCTCCTTCTCCTTCTTGGCAAGGGCAAGGTCATCTTTTAAGCTCGCCCTCTCTTTCTCCCAGGCCTCTTTCTCAGCAAAAAAGCGATCATGTACTATCTTCAGTTCGGTGTTAACCGCCCTGAGATCTTCTACTTCCTTCCTCAGGGCCACCCGCTCTTGGCTATTTAAGTCGAGCTCATTGCGAAAACGCTCCTTAGCACTCTCCAACTTGGATCTGTAATTCTCTGCGTCTCGTCGAGCTAAAGCCAGTTGGGACTGTGCATCCTCTAGTTCTTTTTCCATTTTGCACCTTGCCCTAGCATCATTATCAATCTTTACTCTAGCCCTGGCCGCGTCCGTCTCCATCTGGCGGATGATAGTACAGAGTGTAGCAGCATGCTTCTTCATTACCCCGTATTGTTTAGCTGCATGGCATACATACCTTATCACCTCTATGTCCCAATCCTCGGGGGCAGGCTCAAGATCTAGGACGAACACCATTCTCTCAAAGTAAATATTAGGAAATTGTTTTCGTTAGCGCTCTAGCCAGGCCATAATCTCAGAATTGGGGGCAACATCTTTTACAGTAGTAGTATCCAAGCCACGCTCACTAGAGGAAGCAGGAACTGTCTCCCCCTTTTCCAAAATCATGCACTCATCTTTGTTTTTGTCCTCTGGCTCGGGGTATCTTTTGGAAGATTGGGCATGAGAAGGAGTGCTTTTTGGAGGGGTTAAATCTCTGGGAAGTTGCTTTCCCCCAGCGGGTGGCAATGGACGACTATATGGCTTTCCATAACCTTGCTTCGGTGGAGATCGAGGTCGTGCAGAATAAGATTGATGAGAATCCCAGGGCCGATGACTATCCCTTCCCCGACTATCGCTACGAGTGTGCTCAGGATCTAGAAGGAGGCTTGGTGTGCCCTCGCGAAGGGAACGGTAAGAATAAGACCGTTTACGAGACATTTTTCCTGCAAAGGAAACAAGTGCATATTAGAACTATTAACCACAGTAGCAAAAGGGTATTATGATAAATGGTGCATGTGATTTGTGCATCCCGTGAAATCCCCTTTTTAAACGGACCCAGGCCCGGAGTTAGGCTCGTTTGAGTGACTTCGTTTTCTCTAACTGGGGCACTCGTCTCTTCGGAGATAGGAAAAATTGGTTCCCCTTCGAAGTCTTCTTCAGTATAAATTTCGTCTGGTAAAGGAATTTTATTTAATTCCCAGAGAATTTGTTCCTCCGTCAATTAGTCTTGGGCGACAGACTCAACTGGCGATGAGGTTCTTAAGGGAGACTGCGCCTCGGAGGATGGAACCTCCTTTGATTCATCGTCTCGTTGCTCATCTCCTTTGTATACGTTTAAATCCACGTCATCCTGATTAATCATCGGCGAAAGACTCTTGTGAAGATTGGTTGTCTTTACAGCTTGAGAAGTTCCTTCTCCTTTAGTCGGAGGTATATATTTGTAAGGTTTACCACCCGCTCCAAGTCTGAACCTTATGTCTATGGTGTTTATGAAGATTTTCGTCAGTGATACATTTCTTAATCCTTAAGAAATCTGAGTTACTCTTGAGGAGGCGGGACATTCGATCTTCGTATACTGATCCTTCTGTTCTCTCAAAGTTGTGATTTGTGTGGAACAAAATGATTCGTTAGCACTAAAATTTATGCTTCTAATTAAACGCGGAAAATTTGGAAACGTACTCGCTTGTAGCCACCTCCTCGCACATCTGGCCTGGTGTTTTATATAGAACCAGTAAGACTTTACATCCCCTATATTGCTATAACCATCTGTCACAACTTTTCTATTAGCGACCGATTCGAAGAAAGTGAAATTGGGAGCCCCTGCAGAACGATGTTTGATATGGTAATAGAACTTCAAATCTTTAAGAGTAAGTTCGGTCCGCAGGATCTCCATATAAGCAATGTACAGAGTATACAAAGCCGCATAAGCATTTGGGTGGAGTTGCATGGGGGCAATCTATAGCTGTCTCAAAAGATCAACGACAAAATGGAGGAAAAGGAGGAATAGCCCCTACCCAGCACATGAGTCGACTAATGGTCATGTACTCCTCTGGGGCAGAATGAGGTATATCTTTGTTTTCTGGAACTTTCACGTCGTCCTAGGGAATTACGTGTCTTAAACATATCTTCTTAAGTTTTATATCGTCTAGCTTAGAGGGTAAGGAATTTGTGAATTTTTCTATCTCCTTAGCACCCGGAATTTCATCGGGAGCTTGATCATCCTCATCTTCAAGGAACGTGCTTTCAGAAGTTGTTGAATCTATATCGGTCCCTGTTTCATAATCAGGATCGGATTTTTCCTCACTTGAATCTGAGGAAAGCACATCAGGATTATGATGTATAAATGTCTCTGATTCGGTACTTTCACTCGATGTCCCGGTCACTTGTTTTCCGACATAGCTGTGTTGGCCATCAAAAATTAGAACATAGTTACACGTTCCCCTGTGTGTAAGTGTAAGTGTGTGCATGTGCATACATTAAGAAAAACATGAAGTTAATCAGATAAGCATGATATTAGCAATGGTTCGCTGTTGAGTTATGTTGTTGCCCAGTTCAAAAAGTTCATCTCGAGGGCTCTAACCTAACTGTCCATTGATATATCAGAATTACATTGTATCTTTTAGTCAACATGTGTATCGGATCGTTGGTCAAGCTGGCTCAAGAGACAAGGTTCAGCTCGTGATGCCAAATTGGTTCGTGGAGCAGGATCCGACATATGGGAAAGCATCAGCTCGTGGAAAGGGATCGGATCGTGGGACACTCAAGCTCCTGATCCATTACCTGAACGGATCGTGACAGTATCCCCACGATCCACTTTACTTCTTGTTTCTCACGACCCGATCCGCTATCCAATTTAACACTCTATTTCCATCCTTAATCCTTCTACCTCGCTATCACCACGAACCGATGCTCCCCTAATACCACGACTCGATCCATAGACATCGACTACACTTCATCACCTCCATCCCAATGGTACCGCGCTCCGAACCCGAACCTCGGCGACGATCCAAACTGGTCAACTTCTTCCCCTTCTTCATCTCTCCTCTGCACTAATGAACACAAGCTGATGAACCCATTATGCCATCGTCGCTCCCCAAGCATCACAAAGCTCCACCACGCATACCAGCAAAAATTTGGGTGGAGCAAAGGAAGACAAAAACGAAATTACACGGAAACATTCCTAGTATAATTACCTCTTCAATTTGAACAAGGGGATGAATTAATTCTTTGGAAATCACGACGTAGGGTTGGGTCGAAGAAGAAATAGGCGGCGGTAGTAAGAAGAGAAAGAAGGGAATGTAGGCGGAAGCCCGATTTATGTAGATGAGGGGGTGACTCTTTGTCTCCACTTCTTTATCGTGACTCGATCCATAGAAGCCCATGGGCCGCGAGCGTTGGAAAAGGCTCATCAGGGCTAACGCGGCGATCCCTTCACTTGATCAGCCCGTGACATCCACCCTGGTAGCGAACCATGTGGAACCGAACACGAGAATGATTACGAAACAAAAGAAGTGAAAATACTTGCAAAAATTTACAAACATACCCGACAAGTTGATTTTTATTTCCTCCGAAATTCAAGAGATGAAAATTACCCCATGAACAAAGAAATGATGGGAGATTTAACTGGATATTTATACAAATCGAGAGACACAACTCCCTGGAACCGTACGATGTTTCAAGCAGATACGACCTTTGATTTGCATCACTTCATGAAAAGATATCTTAGTAATTTCAAAGCATGTTCCATCTCTGATGAAACATACTTCGAGGGAGCAAAATGCTGGCCAGCTTTTTGACCAAGCCACCAAGGTTCGCACTCACGAGGAAAATACGAAACTTCGCGCCTTTAGCCCTTGAAGACCCGATCGGATCGCCCTACCTTGCACGGATCGCGATCGCCCCCATGTCTCGCGATTCGATCCGTCCCTTTCATCTCGACCCGTCCTCGTCAGAGCTTCGAGACCCGATCCGTCCATAGCAGAGCAATCTGATCTGTACCCTCTACCTCTTCACGATCCAAGCCCCAGAAGTTAAGATGAAGGTCACGACTAAGTCTACGACGATCCGAGAATGCAGGATCTCGTGACACTTGTCCATAACTGTCATTTTGACCAATTTTTCATCAAGCCACAAACCAGTCCGAGGTCTTCGGGATTTGCGCCACGTAAGACCACGATCCATCTGCAAGTATCAGCTATAAATAGCCCTGGACTTGGCTTTTTGGGGATCTTTTTGGCAATTCTGAATTCTGACTCCACCATTATTAATCTCTATTATTATTCAGAGTTGTCTCGAGTTTATTGATTGAATCGACATTGTAAAAGCTAAATTGAGGGATAAATCATCGATTGTACTTGAAATTTAAGTATAATCATAGATAGGAAGTGGATGTAGGCTCATTAATGCCGAAACACTATAAATCTCGTATCTTTCTTGTTTTTCTTGCATTTTTTCTGAAATTAATCTCTGCACAATTGAACAACTTGGGTGTTGGAGCCAATTTTGGATCTAACATTGACTAAAATTCGATCTGCTTAGAATTGGTTCTAGTCAGTCCAGGACTGTAGATCTCGGACTCACGATCATAATGGATCTGAAATCGTTCAATTCTGATTCAGCATGAGCGAGTTATGATTTAATTAATGTAGAAAACATTTTAAATAAACGAATTAAATATTTAAAAATAGGTTTATATCCTTCTTCCCCTTCACAGATAACAGATCGTGAGTTTTTACAATTTGTTCGATCCTAGGTCACCAGTTTTCGATCCAACCTCTCAGTATCTCGACGATTCAACACTACAACGTCGAACAGGAGCAGAACGAGCCCAAGGGGGGACCCACGCTGATCAACTTGATCAACCCCAGGGGTTTGGCGGCGGCTCCAAAGCTTGGGGTTTGGGGCGTGAATACTTGGTGGTTACTCGATGATAGTGAGGGTTGTCCGTGTGGATGGAAAGAGGGAGGAGTTCTCTTCGATTAAGTCAAAAGGAGTGGATGATTTCGATGTGTGGATCGAAGGGAATTAGTGGAGGAAGGATTGAGTGTTCATGGACATGGAATACATGGGTGGCGGCTGTGTATAGTGTAGTGGATTAGGGTTTGTATCGAGATAAATGGATTTTTATAATATTTAATTACTAATTTTTACAAATAAACACGTTATATCTTAGTAGTTCCAATTCCAGTCCAACAGAAGTTGTTTCTATCTAGTTGCCCCCGTTTCGGATCCAATGGACTATGTCCCATCAGCCCAAAAGATTGTTTTTGGCCTGTTTTCTTTAATTTAAAATTTAAATCATTTATTTATTAAATTCGATCGTACATTTAATTTCACCTGGGCCACATACGGACTCCGAAAATTCCCAAAAAATAAATCTAGCTATGTTATGACGATACGGTCCTAACAAAATTAATTTCATCGAATTTGGAGACCGTTTGAAAAATGGCCTTTTTAACGCTCGATTAAATTCAACAGAAATTATCGAATCACAGTTTAATTTACCACGCTCACAGATTAATTCCAAAAATTCTGGAAAATTAAATTTAGCAATAATTTAACATTCCGGATTCGATAAAAATGGTTTCGTCGAAAACGGAGGTCGTTTGTATAATGGCCATTTATACGGGCTATAAATTATACTATATTCCATAGCGACTATTCTGAATATTCAACTGGCCATAACTTTTTATTCCCGCTATGAAATTTCGATTTTTCGAATTCGTTAGAAAGATATTTTTAAATAGATTTAGATATCTTTGATCTCCCTAAAATCCGTTTTATTTTGAATCCTGTACATTCAGTCAAAGTTCAGATTCAAAATTCCAAACTACCGTGCTATTTCTAATTCCTTTTAAAATTAAAATAAATATATTCGTTCTAACTTCGATTTAAATAAGTTTTGAATCGTTATTATTTAAAATAAATTATTTTAACTATTTAAAATTCATTGAAAAAGCTAAAATAAAAATTTTAAATTGGTTCTAATTTTCCAGGTTGTTCCACCTTTATTTGAGTCTTATGAGTTAATTAATGGATTAGTTTCAGCCATCAAATACAGTAGAAATGATGGTAACAAAGGAAGAAGGAGTAGGTTTTAGATACCCATACATACATAAATATATGTGTGTGTGTGTGTGTGAGAGAGAGAGAGCAACATTCAATGGCACCCCAAACAGTCCAACACCTCCTTGGCCCCCTAATCTCCACCACTCGTTTATATTAAATTAAGTTAGTAGGAAGAGAGATAGTTAGTGGGAGGAGAGAGGGGGAAATGATTGGTGGAAATTAGGGGGCCAAAGGGGTGCTGCACTGTTTGGGTGCCATTGAACATTGATACACACACACACAAAGGGCTAATTTTTTTTTTGAATTTGTTCAGGAGGGAAACCGACCAGAGTCGTAAAACCTTCCCTAATGCACCTAGCCCAGTCCGCGAGCACCACATAAGTGGTTGATCATATCGTATGCACATCAATAAGCTCTTAGCATGCCATTTCGGGTTTCGAACCCGCACCACTGTTACCATGGTGCAAGTCCTTAACTACTGAGCTACTACTACGAACACACACACGCGCGCACACACACACACACTATATATATATATATATATATATATATATATAGGATTACGTAAGAGAGAAACCGGGAAAATCTTTTTACTTATTCTTTTTACATCTCAACCCTTCACCTGTAAGCTCTTCTAATTTTAATTGCCTCCAACATTAACCCTTTTAGACGATTTTCTCCTTTAATCATCATGGGCTATGATCTAATTTTTCTTAAATTAAATATATACAATTATATTTAACTAATCTACTACTGATAAATCATATTGATCGATATATCTGCAACTATTATAAATGCATAAAACATTATTTATTTCACAAATCATATTCAAGTTTTATAACTAATACTTCACGCTGTTAATTAATGAATTAATTAGTGTAAATTATAAACTAATTAAACTGTTTTGTCTTCGAGGAATTCATTGTTTTGGTTATGTAACTCTTTGATGTAAAATCAACCAGTAAATAACATCAAACTATTCGAATATTAAAGTTCACACGTCATTTATACGTGACATTATGAAAAAATATCACTTACTTGTTTTTCATAAATATTGTTTTAATACAATAAGCATTACCACATTAGTGGCATTTATAAACACAAATTCTCATTGTGAAAACTGTGTCGCTTTGGACTTATGGAATTTGGTAATAATCAAAATTCAAATATTATCCATATTCATCTCTATAGTCCAAGCACAAAATTCTTGATTCACTAATAATGGTTACTACTAACTGAAATGTTATGGGTAGAGATTTTGATTTTGAGTTGATTCGAACTGATAGTTCTACTAACCCGGCATAACTGGGCTGATGAATCCTTCATTGAATAATGCTTGACTTCTAATACTTCCACTCAGCTCAACTGTAGTCACTCAATGGATACCATTACATGATTTGGTTATAATCAAATTAGAGATTTCATATTAAAGGTTTGTGATATTCTTATGCAAAGATAATAATGTAAATCAGTCATACCGATAGTTTCTATTTTACCTTAATTGTATTAACTAATAGAAAACTGTTAAGTGAGTCATTCCATAGTTATCCAATAATCATCAACACTTAATATTTAAGTTGAACTTGTGCCCTCATTAACACATTGCTCAAGATTCAAGGAGTATTATGTACTCTAGTCAATGGATACATCGATATCCAGTCTTTATGCATCTTGACTAGAAATACTTAAAATGATATATTCATATTTATTATGATAAATTACTCAAGGATGACAACATTTCTTAATTACATTCAACAAATATATCATTTATGGATTTCCTATTATATGTACTTTTAATAAAGTTGATTAATTAGTATAAAATATCATATCAATATAAAGAAAATACTTTCTATTTTGAACAAGATTAGTCAGCTCAGTTCCCTAAGTAGCAAGGTGAACATGCTTTGGACTGTCGTTTAATAGTGTACCGTGCTCTGGTCTTAAATTCCTATGACATATTTTGTCCCTAGTATGCATAATACATGGATTTTGGTTCCTTTGCTTTTGATTTGCAATCTTCTCTGCATTTCCAACAACATTACCGGAATCATTTCTATCCTATTTTACAACAACAATATTTTGAATTACTTCTTTTGATTGCCCGTTGTAAATCTTTCCTTTTGGCCGACCAGTCTCTTCTAATCTTAAGAACTACCTCGCCTTTTAGTGAAACTCCTCTAGAGTAGTAGGTTATTTCATATTCAATCATCTTTTGAAATTCGTGCCAGGGTGAATGCCCTTGACCAGAGCCATAAACACCAAATCCTTCTTTGGATTGCAACTTTAGTAACATCAATATCGAACCAATTTAGGAACATATTCAATGTCTCATTTTGCCTATGAGATAAGTTCGACAATGATGTCTTGTCCTTTTCTCTTGTAGCATGTAGCCGGAATTGCCACAAGAATTTCTTAGCTAACTTATAAATGTTGATAAGGACATCAGTGCGTGTCGAGTGAAGCACATCAGGTACTCCTTCCAAAAAATAGGAAAACATTAACAACAATAAGCATTTGTAGCTCTTGCCCCATTCATATGTCAACCATATTTGAATAACTACTACTTGGCTTGGGATTTATGTTTCGTTTTTTGATGGTGTAGTTGGCATAGTGAACTTTTGGGAGTGATCCTCTCTCAAGATGCTCTCAATCGACAACATTAAAATCATTATAGAACCCTAATTTTCATACTTTCCTCCATCAATCCTTTGACCATGTTAGCAATGTAATCCTTCGGCTACACCGACTGTTTGACTCCACAAATGGTCTTGGCTTTCCTATTGATGCCTAAGTTCTCTAGACTCTAAGATACCCACTCTTCTAGAGTTCTATTGGCATTTGGTTGATTCTATGCAGTAGTTTGTTCTCCGCTCCAGTGTTACTTCCAAATATACCAGCATTTAATCTAAGAGTGTCATCCTCAACTTATGGGTTAATCTCCTTATCAATCTGCATCAAGTCATTAATATCACATGTACCATAAATTCTTAGATCTTTTTAGCATAGGGGGTAGTCCTACTTTCTCCTGACAAGTTCTCAGCAAGGCCAACAACTCTCATCGTATGCTTTTGTCATGGATCTCTTTTATTCTGATCGGAAATAAATAGAGGTGCACTACACCAGAAATGCTATTTCGCAATGGCTTTGAGCCGCTACAAAACTATTTAGCAACGGCTTTGAGCCGCTGCAAAATCAGGAGTTGCAAAAAATTAGCAACGGCTTTGAGCCATTGCTGAATTATATTTCGCAACGGCTCAAAGCCGTTGCAAAATTTGGTTTTACAACGGCTCCAAGCCGTTGCTATTTTTTATTTAGCAACGGCTTATAGCCATTGCGAATTCGCTTCTCTTTTTTTTAATTTTTTTCACCTTTTTGGGCTCTACTACAATACTAAATTCGTTTAACTTTCATACTCATTACAAACAATTACAAATTTAACATAATATCACAAAAGAAAGACCATTAATCTAATTATTTTTTATAGATTCGACATAAAGACCAAACTTAACAAGTTTTGAAATTACAATGTTCAATAACGGTTTGTTACATTTCAAAGTTCAGCAGCAATAGCAATAAAAATATTATAGGACACAATGCATAGTTCACAAGCATATTAATCTATACATAGTTCACAAGCATACTAAGTACATAATACAATGGAGATATCTATCCTTAATCGGTACATGGTTCATTGCCTCGTAGCCTTCCTCCATATTAGCTCCTGCTTTCATCATTTCTTTTGCATCAGCAATACAACATGTTTTGTATAAGCAATGACTCCATATCTAGTGATAATCATTCTACAAGTGCAATTGAATTTTTCAACCATGTTTAATTCTACAGAAATGATATGCTTTGACATGTTTAATATATGTTTTTATAGTACCAACAAATGAAAAAGGCCTTGCTCATAAAGTGGGTTTCCGAAATGAAAAATAGAAGAGCTTAGCATAATTCTAACTTTGTTCAGTAAGTTTACTTTTAGGCATTGTTGGTACTATAAAATGTCATCAAAGTGACAGCTATATTTGTGACAACCCAAGTTGACTTGGCTTTACACTGTCCTCAATATTATTTTCATTGACAGTTGCTTCCAAGAAAGAAAAAATGAATGACTTGAATTGGTGCATGCAAACATAAAATCATAGAATGATGATTATACCTAGAATGCCTTTTTCAGATGTTGTAGCTCTTAGTCAAGATCTTCGATGCTTTGTTTTGTAATCCTGAGTTAGTCAATGCCGACAGTGGTGTAAATCCATGGACCTACCATATAACTGCTAAAGTTAAAATTATTCTTGTAATTGTTGAATTTAATGATAACATATCATAAAAAAAGAGGGCATGTCATTCTTGTAACTGTTCAATTAAATAATAAATATTGAATCAAATGATAACATATCAAAGAAGGTACACATTGCCCTGAGCGTACGAACTGTCCTGGCATTCAAAATATTGTTGTAGCATGAAAGAGGTTAGGTATAAATTTTCGGGCCTCTTACCCCAGATTGAAGGTAGACTCGTCTTCTTTTGCAGTCAATCTCTTTCTTTCAGTGCGTCTCAAGTAAATGCTTGATTGAAACCTGGCAAATATTATGGAAATATTTAGTAATCTTAGATACACCTTATATCATTTTATTTTCAAACCCTCAGATCTTCTGCATGGTAACAACTGAAATTTCTCTGTTTTGTGCACCAAACGATACCGCAAGAAGTGTGCATGCAACTATATATGTGTCAGACCAAAAAATTAGAACCTACAAAGCAGGGGTGCGGCTAGGGAAGAGAATAGCTGCGCACCCATACGTATAGATCCGGAGGTGCGTGGGGGTGCATACGGGGTGCGCCATGAGGCGTGTCCCCAAATTTCAAGGAACGAGTGTGGTTGGGTGTGGGGAAACGGGCGCGGCAAGGACAAATAGGTAATTTTTTTTATTCAGTTTCGATCCTTACCTGATTGATTAATGCAATCGATTCTTTTCTTCGTCGTACAAATCTTTTGCGCCACGACCCTAGGTAATTTTTGACGCATCTTTTTTTTATGTTGAGCAATTTTTTGTCATTCAAATCTTCAATAACACGATCGATTCTCTTCCTCGTCATTCAAATCTTCTTCGTCGATTGACACGATCGATCCTTACCAATGCTTCCTAGATTAGAACTATATAAAATCTATATAAAACACAACATATATTTATCCATTTTTCTGCACATACACGTTTATCCCATTTTTTATTTAATGCAAAAGCCATACACTCAGTTAATGCAACATGTGGTTCACCTTATTTTCATTAAAAACAAAACATACCATGCATTCAAACATTACCTCATTTAATGCAACATCCCTTGTTGCTAACATCAGCCTATGTATACTGTGGCATTCAGGCAAGGGACATGAGACATTTTTGCTTTCTCTTTTTCTCCCCACTTCCTTTTCCTTCTTTGGTAATGAAGACACATCCATTCTCTTCTCCACTTTTTTTCTTCTCTTCTTTCTATTTTTCCTTTCTTTGCTACACATTATTCATTCTCCTCACGCAAGAATACTTCTCAAAAACATTAGTTTACATTTTGCTTAGCCACAATTTATTTGCATTCATGGGTCACGCATGACTTCAAAGAGCCTACATATAAAAATAAATGTTTGTTTGTTTACATGGGGCTCAGGATGGGAAATGTGTAGGCTGTGTTTGTGCGGGTGATGTGTGTGTGTGTGTGTTTGCATGTATGTCTATGTGTTGTACGTGAGTGTGAATGCATATTTATTTGTGTGTGTGTGCATATATAGACATATATATGTGTGCGTGTGTGTTTGAATGTATATGTAGAGGTGTTGCTTTGTGAATGGGCTAGGAAAGAATAGCTATGCCCTGTTTTAAATGTGCACCGGAACAGGAATATGAAGAGGTGGTAGCACACGCGCATGTATGCAACATATTCTAGCATAGAAAAAAGGGAATACGAATGGTAATCCACTTGGCGATGTAGTATGGTGATGACTAATGTGTGAGCTTGTTTGTTGTAGTGAAGAATGAAGGCAGGTTTGTGAACAGGTCAGGTTGTGCAACTTGCAACAAATTTTAACATAGAAAAAAAGTGGAAAAAATTATACTAGTGTCAACAGAACACTTAAAACAAAGAATGAGAATTATAACTATACACTTATCACAAATGCAAGATGAAATTGAACTGAAATGTTGTTGTATTCTTTTTTTCATAACGCTTAAAACTGAAATCCAAAATCAAACAAAAGATGTAAACAAAGAAATGCAAACTATTGAAATTCAAACAGAGAGATGCAAACAGAAATGCTGAGAGATGTAATCAGAGAATACATACTAATGAGTGCATTGCACAATTTGTAGTTGAAAATGTTGTAAAACATATATTTTTTCTGGAAAATGCAATAGGATAATTTTTTGTTGAATAATTTTAAAATGCAACCAGAAAATGTAATCACAGAAAGTAAACGGAAATATTAAATGGGACCAGTGAATAAATGCACTTCAGCTTTAAGAACTGATAAACAACATGGATTTTTCTATATAAAAAAAGGGCAATGATTTAGAGCACATTATACATATAGGCAGTTATCTAACAGCAGTTACATATAGTTTGAGCATGAATGAATTACATGTTATTAGCCAGTTATGAATTAAAAAATAATTATATTACTAATTTACAACTTCCTATTTCTTTTTATTCACCAAAACAGTTATGCAAATAATTCCAAAATTAAAACAAATAGGCTAACAAATTATTAGAGAAACCAATGTTAACTTAACAAACAACTCTTAATGTTTTATCATCCAAATTGAAGGTCATTATTCACAACCAGAAAAGGCCTTCAAAGTAGGTTAACAACTCTTTATTTTTGTCAGCCAAATACATGTCTTCTGAAAAGGTCTTCAAAAGAAATGCTGAATACATATTAAGTGCAATTTAAAACATTAAGTATACTATAAGATCGAAATTCCCCACTAGCTAACAAAAAATTCAGCACGAGATCTGGTATACAATTTAAACAAGCGCCTTAAAGCAATAAAAACACAAGAAATGCACAAGATATTCACATTGTTTTGTATGCTTATAAGTTAGAATGTATTTCTTACAGTCCATCTAATGTCGCGAGTGCAAGAAAGTTCTATGTGTCTTACAAAAGAAGTTTGGTGTGTTAGCCTGAATCTTGAGGGGTAAGCATTCCAAAAACGAGTAACTTATCTACTCCAGTATTAATTAAATCATAAGAAAACTTTAATAACATAATTTCAAAACAGAACATACCATTCATAAAGTGATATTCAAGCGAGGTAATATCAACTTTCCTTGCATTCTACTTCCTCATAATGTAAACATTCAAAATCATCGAACTCCAAAGAGTTGATTGTAAATATATTATGAACGAATATTCACATTTGGTTGTCTAAAACCATAGCAGTAACACTATGCAAAACATTAAAAACTGCAAGTACCAGTATGAAAATATGCAGCTGATGAATCCCAATTTGTGAGATCAGTGGAAATCCATCTTGAACAAATCACCAATGAAATGCCTGATTAATTGATAATAACAATAGAACTATTAATTTGTACCTTCTGCGTTTGGAGCAATGATTAACCGAGGCCCAGCTAAAATTCGTCGCCAAACTAGACCCACATCATCATTGAACGATAATAAATTTCTTCTATGATCATCCCAACAATATGTATTCACTCCCAAGAATGTAAGAATTAGGAGGGAAAAAAGATAACTTGAGATACAATTCCAATATGTATTCATTCCCAGAATGTAAGAATTCTCCAAAAGTTACTGCTCCTCCCAAAAGAAATTCTAGGAGCTCCCTAATTGTAATTTTACATAAAAGTGAGAAACAAATTACAGTCCGAAAGATAATGGGGATTTGAAGGCTTGTCCACCTATGTGCATGCTAGTAATTTCTACCATGAAAAGGCAGAGACTTTGGGGATTAATAACAATTGCTCTACTTGACCAGTACATTGGTCATACCCCATTGCTCCTTAAGTTAACAGCCTCATGCTCTTAGAAGAAAGTTAACCATTTCGATGAGTTGATAATTGGTCACATTTTGATGTTAATCCAAAAGGACAACAGTCAACACGATAGGTCGTTTTAGATTCAAATGGAAATTAAGGAGCTAACACGAGTTAAATAAACAATGAAGTAAAATAGTAAGAATGTTGACTGGAGACACTAATTCTAAATATTTTTATGCAAAAATGTCAAAGTCTAATCATAGAAGTGAAAAATAATGCTTTCCCGAACTATATGCACAACATGTTTATGATAAATAATAACTAACTGATCAGGTTATCTCTTACTATACCGCTTCATTAAACAACCAAACAGAGGGTAATTTCCCACCAATGTAACCACGAACATTTATAAATGAAGAAGGTAATAAATGCTTACATGTTGTTATTGGTATATCCAAAGTGCGAGAATATGTTTTCTCTATTGATAACTCCAAAAGAGCGGTTCTCGATTGTTTCTCAACTAAATTTTACATATTGCACTGGGATGAGCTTGAACCGCCGCCGTTTCTAGTTGTAACCTTTGTGATCCAAACAAATAGCTTCCATATGGTCTGAACCACAATTTCTCCACTCTGGTGCCTAAATTTAGATCATCGTCATACACCATGAGTAAATGTGATTTACATATTAATTTCAAAATAATTGTTTTAGGATTAAACTTTCGCTACCTAACATGATACTGACCACATCACTAATACTATAAGTATACCTAAATGTCTAAAGACTAATGATAAATAAATAATTAGCAGAAATTAGAACTTTTTATTTATAACATAGCAACAGTAATTACAATGGATATAACTAAGCTTTTTAATCTAATCAAACACTCTAAATGGACAAGAGACATTTAAAAGTAAATTTGGTAGCAAGTAAATTTTGACATGTATATAGTACACGAAGTCTTGAAACCTCCTAATGGACCAGAAACACAGCTATAAGTCTTTAACCTTACTTGAATTAAGACAGTATTGACTGAACCTGTTCGGCAATTTTATCAAAGGGTTAAAGCATGGAATTTAGATCTTAAGTCAATGGCGACCAGCTTGAGGTCGGTGGTATGTTATGTATGTCTTTGAATTCCTAGGTCTTCACAGTCCGTTGATTCGAAAAATCCTAGGTCGGTAGGATGCTCCGTTGATTCGGGTTTCGAATGGTTTTTTCACGATAGGGTCAGACATTGTGAAATCCTTTCAGTCCTCCGAGGTCAGACGGTCGATTTTAGAACGGGGGAGATGAACAGGAGAGATCGAATTTTCAAGACCTAGGGCAAGCGTCTCCTTTTTTTCTGCGCGAATTATCAAAATGGGAATGAATTGAGTTACGCGGTGGGAAAAGTGCGTATTGATAGGTGTATTTAATTTTAGAACGGACTTAAGCCGATGCAAAATTTAAAACGGTCGTTGACCGTACTGTAAAAGTTTGCAACGGACTTAAGCCGTTGCTATTTCGCAACGGCTTAAGACCGTTGCGAAATTTCCGCACTTGGGAGTTGCAAAACTGCTTGTATGGTGTAGTGCTGTAAATCCGTTAGACCGGACCGGACGGAGGTGTGTTCAATTTCTATCCTAAATGAAATCGGACCAGACACAAAAGGGATGAATTTTTTTCTTATACAAATTTTGTTGTCCTAACTCATGTTTTAAATGAAACCGGTCGGACATGGACATGTATTTTTAGGACACGGACATGAACAGACCCAGTCAAACATGACTATTTATATCAAATTTTATACATTTTACTAGATTTTCTTTTAACTATATGCTGAACCACTTGGAATTCGAACGAATTCGAACAAACACAGACCGGACATGATTTTTTCTCGTACAAATTTTGTTGTCCTAACTCGTGTTCTAAATGAAAACTGGACGGACTCGGACGAACATATTCCGATCACGGACACAAATGGACATCAAACATTCAAACAAAATTTACAGTTCTAGAAACAAATGAATTCTCCTGCTCCACCATAGAAGTTTCCCTCCTAACCCTTCAGCAATTCTAGGTTGTAAGTTAAGAAAATCATCCATTTTTTCTATGAGAGTTTTTTGGTTGTCCTTCATCTTTTGACTAAGCTCATGATCATCTTATCAAATTCCGCACTAGTCGCGACTTCGCATTAATCGGATGATCCATAAATGGTTTAATGATCACTAACTTCAGTTTAGTGGCCTTTTCTTAGTCACCACTAGCTCAAGCTTTGAAAAATTTTCTAGACTTATTTGATTTTTTTGGAGTCATTGATTTCAATAAGAAATTTTTTAAATCTTCAAACAAGCAGGTTCTTTAGACACTTAGCTTCAAAATTAATCAAAACTAAAGTTAATAGCTAGATCTAAGCATAAATTCAATTTTCTTAGTGAAAGAACCAAAGCATTAACACTAAAAGTGGACAAGGCCTAGAGGTTGATTGTACGAAACCTGTGTGACCTACATCTAGCATATTGCAATGAAAATAAAAGAAAATACATAAGGAGGCATAAAAATTCTTATAGGCAATCTCTGTATTACATCCATTTTATATTTTTTGATAATTGATTTATTGAAGTGATTACTAGTGTTGAGAAATATAATTAGACAAGAGAAAGAGTCATCGGCAGTAGAGATAAATAAGTTATGTCAATAGCCTTTTTCTAAGTGACTAATATAAAGGAGATAGAGGTTGAAGAAAATTCCAACAGAGTTCCAGCTATAAGAATAAAATTAATATCCTTGTTCATTTGCAACAAGGATTACATTTATAGAGAAGCAGACGTAACGTGTAAGATGCCTGCTTTCACTAGAACCTAGACGTCATCCCAATTTCATGCAAGAGAGCCCAAGGTCGACCGAGCCAAAAGATCAACTTGGTATTGGGTCAAATACCTTGATACTGATTTATCTTTGTTTGTTACTTAAATTTTCCCGATTGCTCTATTATTCTATCTTATATCTGATGCATTCCATGCTTTTTTCCATCGACTTTGAGAAGATTTTAGTAACCTTCCATCAACACTTGAGTTATTATGTTGTATTCAATGTCTTATCTTTAATCCTTGGAATTGATCATCCAAACTTTGGAAAAACCAATTGGTCATGAGTTGATGGATTAGAACATAAGTTGTATGAAAATGAAGGGGTAAAATAAAGGAAGAAAATGACTCGGCATCGAGCAAAATGACCTAATATCGAGCTGTAAATTTAGTTCCATTCTTTTTTGAATCTTTTCCTCATTTCTTCATCAAAGTGTGCTAGCCAAATTGTTAGGTCGTTTTGTCTATATTTCGACACTCTATTTTCCATTGGCTTTTTCTTAATTAATAACCAAGATAACAAATATTATATACAATTACTTACTTCTTCGATAGTATAGTACTCGGTTTGACCACTTTACTTCTTTGGTAGTATAATATTCAGTTAGACCAACTTCTATTTTTTTATCATGATTTGATTCCTGATTATATCTATTTAGAACATTAAAGTCACTTTTTCTATATAACTACATATTTGATATTAATATCTTCAAAATCGCCTACATACCATTTGATTGACCTTCCGAATTATTACAAAATAATAAAATAAATTACTCAACATCCTCAACAGTCAGCATATAAAAATAAAAAGAAAGAGTTGCAACCATTTAATAACTACTAAACCAAAAGCTTTAACTAGTCACTTATAAATTAAAGAGGAAAATGTGTTACTATAAAAAAAATATGCATACCAATTTTTAAAAGTAAAATGAACCAGTCCATATTCAATTATAAAAATCCATACAGAGCCCAAACCTAGTTTTTGAAATTAGAAAACTAGATAACCAAATATGATTTTGTTTCTACTGGTATAAAAATGTATCAGATGCTGCCTTAGAGAAATATGAATACATAATATAATAGATTCAACCTTCAGTTTAATGAGGTTATAATAATATATATACCTTGTATATTTTGATTGGGAACAAAGAAAATCATCGGTTAAACGATGACTTGTTCAAATACAATCAACAAAGGTATTGCCTACATCATTAATTTTTGATTGGTTTGTCATTAATTGTTGATAGTGAAAGCTATTAAATAGTTTAAGTTAGGATTTAGGTTATATACGAATATGTAGTTAGAATAATGATGACTCTTTCAAAATAGTAATGTTAATTGAAAGTTTGTAAACATCCATTTTTATTTTCAAAATATATTTCATACAATAACCATGAGCTTCATTTGGAAGCCTAAATAATTTTTGATTTGATGATGGAAACAATTTTTGAATTTGATTTCTTTATAAAAAGGTATTGCATTCTAATACTTTAATTATATAAGTTTATTTGAATTAGTGGGACAATAACGCTAGGAAGATCTAATTAATTAAGAAGACCTGTTTTACATCTTTCTTTAGTAAAGTTGTACAATTGTCACACTTCTTTGATATCATTATGTTTTAACCCGCTTTTTTTTGCCAAAACGGATTTTTTTTTTCTAGACATCGGAGATTGAAACAAGGACGAAATGATTTATTAACTCAAAAGAACGATATGAAGGCCTTGATAATTAGACTCAAGAATTTTTAAGGGTACATTAGCTAATCCCACGACTTAGCATCGAGTCATTATATTGGTACCGGGTTGTTTTTCCAATTCGTTTCACTTTCAAAACTCATACACCCTTTACTCTAATCTAATAGTTCCTATCAGATGGTTATTATACTTCGGTATCTCCCAAACTTCATATGTTCAACACCAAAGGAACATAACTTAGAAACTCAAGACAAAGATGGAAAGACAATCAATATATTGAAGTGCAAAAATGACAAGTAAAAACAACTGGGTACCTTGTTAAACTTGGCATCGAGTTAAATTGGACTTCAAGTTGTCCTTTTTTCCTCGATGGTCTTCGATTCTTCTTGTGCTACTAAACTTCAAAATAAGAAGATTTATGGCACCATACCATCCATTTCTTTATAAGTATCAGTCTATCTGCAATCAAAAAGAGACGGTATATTCTTCTAGGCTTATCTTCTCGGAACTTCGCCAAGTTTTCTTTACTCTATTATCTTCTATAAACACTCTAAACTCCATTTGAACTCTAGATTTAAGACAACTAGTTGTAAACAACTAAGAAAATAGTTTGAAATGGGAGTAAGTTAGAGATTTTGCCGAACCACTATAAAACTACTTATGTAATCTTGTTTATTTTCCGCTTCTTCTTTTAGTTTTAGTTAAATTGGTGCTTTCATCTGATTTATAGGTGTTGTAAATACCCAAATTTTCAGAACTAACTTAAAATTTATTTTTAATTGATTTTAATAGAAACTAAATATTTTAAACCATTTACTTTGAGAATAAACGATATAAAAAAATTATTTTAAAACTAAGTTTGAACGTATAAATTTAAAATTTAATTAAAACGAGCTCGAAACGTCATGGTAGTTTGAAAATTTAGTATTGGACTTCAAATGAGTATACAGAATTCAATATAAGTCGAATTTCAGTAAAACAAGAAGATGCATTTTTAGTACTGGTGGTACTGGACAAGCTCTAAGGGAATAATCTCTTTCTTATTTCGCAAGCACCTTCCCATGACGACTAAGAACGGGCAAATCAAGAATTTCACTTCGAATTCCAGACCTCAACATCCTGCTACTCATGGTTTTTCACGATCAGTAGTGGAAATGGACGGAGAAGTGGTGGAACGTGCAGAACCACATATTGGATCACTCTAGTGCGGTACAAACCCGCTGATGCTGAGTAGGCGCCTATGCCGCTAATTATGCCTTGCTCGGTCCCCCGGTAGGGTGGGGGTTCTGTAGCGCGTCATGAGCGTCTGTCAAAGGGACAGTTGAGCAACTCAAGCGAACTGCCCTACCGGGATAGAAGGGAGAAGGCTGTGAAGGTGGCCTTATTATCCATACATCCGGTCGGATGAATGGAGGCGACCTCTGGAAGAGGTCCCTCCCTTGTTAGAGCTACGCTACCTCAGCTCGAACGAAAGTGGACCCAATTAATATAGTAAAGGTCTGTTTATACTGGCCAATTAATATATTGGCGAGGAGTATATTAATTGCTCACTTACGCTCGCCTTATGCTTCGGTCTTCTCAAAGAACACCTCCCTAGACTAGACCTTTAGTTGTCTCCCTCAGCTACGCTTCCTCCGGTCGCCTTTCCTACGACTCCCGCAGCTAGCTTTGCTACTGCTCCTGGGTTTCGATCAGGAGCAGTTCCTGTCTTTTCCCTCCCTCTTAGGAACTATTTAATAATATCTTTCTACCGAATGTGAAAAATTTAGATTCATTTTATTAATTTTAAGTTATGTCCAAATTAAAATTTAAAATAGTCGCTATGGAATTTATTAATATTATTTAAGCCCTTAAAAATAGCTATTTTGCAAAATGACCTCCATTTTCGATAAAACCAATTTTTTTGGATCCGGAACGTCAAATTATTGTCAGGTTTAAAATTTCAAGTCAATTGGAATTCATATGTAAGCGTGGTAAATTTAAACGTGTGTTCAATTTTAGTTGTAAATTCAATAAGCTAAGAATAAGGCCATTTTTTAAACGATTTCCAAATTCGAAGAAATTAGTTTTGTTAGAACTGTATTTATAAAACATAGCTAGATTTCAAATTTCATAATTTTTGGAGTCAGTATGTGGTCGTGACAAATTAAAACGTACGTTCAAATTCAATGTTTAACGTTATATTTTAATTTTGATAAAAACTGATCAAAACAGAAGAATCATCTTACGAAACATATCTCATTGTGTCTGAAATGAGGGTATTTGGTTAGAGGCAGAAGTCACTGGGGTTCATTTGGAGTTAGGAGCATTAAACAGGTAACATGTGAATTAAATATTAATATATATTATAATGTAAATAAATATATAAACGTTAGACCCTAATTTTCTAAACAGTTCGCTGCCACCATCATGTTTTAGTGGCTGAGATACTCAAAGTTCTTCCTCGATTTTTCTTTAAATCCACCCAATGATTCACAAAATTTTCAATTACAAACTTGAAGAACTCAACGAGCTCTGTAATTCAACGGATATGATTTGATTTAGAAGAGTAAAGCGCTTGAATTTATAGCTCAAAGTCTCATCATTCAAACAAGGTTTTCGGTTAGGTAGGGGGCGCAAGTTGGCTGCGATTGAGGGCAAGGGTGGCACACGTGATGGCCGTCAGTTCGGTGGCATTGGATGGTGGCCAGGTCGATGGTGGCTAGGCACGTGGGTAACCTAGTGGCGAGCTGATGGGTTTGTTCGTGACTAGAAGAGATACATGAAGAAGAAAATAGCTACAATAATAACGTGGTAATTAAGGTAATAAATCATTTTTATTAATGTTAATGATGTTATTAAGTTATTAAATGTTTAAACACTCGTAACTTTGTCAAATAGAAACAGAATCGTGCAAACTCAGGTCCACTGGAACCGTGATGGAAAGATCTACGCAATGAAACCGATTCGGTAAGAAACAAAAGATATTGGAATTTTTGATAAAGTTAAACGTCTGTTTAATTTTATTAAAACAACCATTTTAACGATTTCAAAACCAATCAATGTGAGAACTCTCTCACTCAACTATTTTACATAGTTATTCAATTTTATAACTGAATATATATTGATTTCCTATACTGATTTTTATTCGGTTAATTATTACAAATTGTAATACAGTGTATGGTAGCTCACATCATAGTTGTTTGAAAACCACAAGGTTGAATGGATGATTATTTGTGTTATCATTTGAATGTGATTTTGAAATGTGTTAAAAATGATGTTAGATTATTTGTATTAGTTGAAATTGGATTAAAATATCCATTTACAAGTCGAACGACTTGTTTATGTTCCCATATTTAAGCAATATCGATTGGAATGAATACATAATTTATAATTTGATTATTTATTGGTTGGAAACCTCACATGGGTCTTGGGATGATGATTAATTTACACAACTCCTTTGTGTATAACTGTATGTCAACCGATTGATTGGCAGACCGTTATGAGCGTTATTTAATTGTTTAATGCTTATACAGTTGTAGATGCGCTTTGGATGTGAACTGAATGTTTAATAGTTGTTTATCACTATAGTTGAATACATGCAATATATGAAATCCATATAACTAAAATTACATGGTAATTGATTGAATCTCATTTTAATTCGGAATAAACAAACATTTTACTATAATATTCAGTGAAGAATTAAAGTTTGATTTTGATGTTTGATTTTGGATGGACACGAAAATATTGAAATATGAAGTTGAGAGATGTAAATAAATGACATTTTAACTCGAACGGATTTTTCTATCGATTTTATTTATTTTTATAATGAATATCAAGAAGATTTGATTTCAAAACCTGATATTTTGGAAATATTATTCTTTTAATATTATAATAACATTATCGAGATGATCAAAGCACCGCTTTAATATAGCATAGCTTTGTGTAGCGTTAATTCGCGAGCTTCACGCCCCAATATGACCAATAACGGGATGAAGGACCATAGAGAAATGGACATGCGTTGCCTTCTAGTTACAGGTGATGTCAAGGTATGAAACCCAAACATTCTACTTATGTGGATGTTGGATGATGGCAAACGAGGTACCTCGGATTTGGCCGTAAAAGGCCCTTGATGGTCGACATACTGACCAAGATGGTCGAAGTACTGACCAGGTTTTAGGTCTGATAGGACCGGGGAACGTATTTTTTATGGTATAACTAATCATCGACGGTTGACCGGCTCTTCCGCTCCTAGGTGCACATGCGTGTGAGTCCTGGGCATGTGCTAAATTGTCCTTAATTCGAAAGGAGAGTTCTCTATGCCTTGGTTCATAGATGGAAACCCAATTTCCAATACGTGATCTTACGATTTTAGTTGTATACTATGGCGACATAGTAGGATGAGGCACTATGACGTATAGGATTGATATATTTATATTTGAAGTTGTTTTCTACACTATGCATATATAATAATATCAAAAATATTTTCCTTAAAACGTATCAAGCCTGTTTGGCTATTATAAGGTAAAACTTTATCCTTCGGCTTGTGTTGCATTGTGTGATGGGACCTGAGTCTTATAATAGGTTCATTTTTTTAAAAAGCATTGCGTTGTTTTTGTTTTAAAAAATGGTAGTCATGTGGAGGAAACCCGTTCCATGTTATATGGCGTGGTCCCATGATTTACCCAACTTTAAAATAAAGTTAATACATGTTTTGGTTCTCATACCACTTCCATGATTGACTCTGAGTTTATTATTTCCCACCTAAACTCTGGGTGCCCATATTTTCTACACGGGCAACTAGTAGTTTTGGTTTTGCATATATTTTTTTTCATAGGATCATGGATTACGACTGGAGAAATACCATGGAATGCTTTGTATCTATGTATTTCTTTCAACTGTGTTAGTTGATGTTTTCTGCTGCATATTATATTAATGTATTGTATTTCGATTGCTATGTATTTTAAATCTCTAATATTTTTCCATTGTATATTATTTATTTTCACTCTAAGATCTTGTACTTTGATGAAAATTGTTGTAATAGCAATGAAATGTTCTCTTGTGTTCTGATGCGTGATGTTCTCAAAATAATCCGTCTTTTTGTTCGGTTTAGGCCGGGCCGGGAAGTTCGAGTCAATCCAGGTGTGGATCTTATTTTTAGGTTAACAACATGAGCTACCAAAAATACTGCTCCAATATGACTCGAAAGTATAATTTAACAATTAAAAAAATTATATTTTATTAATAAATTCGTATCGCATTTCTACAAGTGTTAGCGAATTTTAATTTTACCAGAATATAACAAATAAACTTTTATTAGAAATTCGTTTTTCATTAAATAATAATACAAATAAAGTGAATAGCCAAAAAAAACTAGATGTTGCAACTTACATACCGTTAACGCTTGATTTTGGTCAATCGCATGCCAACATCCAATTCATATATGAATTAGATATTAATCGTAATATTCATCCACAAAGCAATCACAGAGTGCATAAAGTAAAAAAAAGCACAAAGTTTTATAGTGGTTCAACAATTATTAGTTATACTTTATGATTACAAGTACAATTCAATTGTTTGTAAGAATGTAAATAAAAATAGTTATAATTAAGCATCAGCGATATCCTTGCGTGACAGAGTTCCGAAGCCGAGAAGATTTCCCCAAAAAGTGACCAAATGATGACCTATTTATAGCTGCAGAAGACAATGGGGCATCCACAAATATATGAAGAAAAAAGAATGCACATTGACCGCGCTACTGAAAACTTCGTATCCAATCCCTTGCTTGAAGGGATCATTATCGATCCCTTATGTAAGGATCGTTAGAAATGTTTTCGTATCCCATAACTTTGCATTTTTCTTTGTATCCCATGTTCCTTGTTTCGATCATACGATTTTGCCTAAAATCCCCATGTCGATCCCATGTTTCTAGATGATCCGTACGAACTCGTGTAATCCGATGAAGTACTTCGTATCCAAGTTTTTTTGATGAATTTCGTATCCGAGCTCATCCAGTTTTTTTTCTTAGGTCCGACGTATTGATCTAGTTGTTTTTCTAGTCAGTGATCAATCATTTACCTCGACTTCTGATCCGATCCGAGGTAAATGATTTTTCGAGTTATAAGTCTTTGTCTGATCTTTCATTTTCACGTGATCATATCATCCTGATCCTTCATTTCTATGTGATTTGAAGTCTTGATTTATATACTCAAGTCAACACTGATTTGGCTTTTTCCCTTCAAGAAACTGATTCGATTAGTATTTTTTATATCAATCTGAGTGCTCAAAGTCATACCGATCCGAGTGCTTGAAGTTATACTGATCCAATTTCTAGAAGATCGGATGATGTGTTTTCTCTTCATTTCCCTGTGTTGATTGGCATATTTGAGGTGATCTATTTATGTCGATCGCTGTTTTTTGAATTGAACTAAAGTATCTCAAATCATACTGATTCCATCAAATATCATGATCGTGCAAGTTTTCTAAAGCGATCTTCTGAGTCGATCCACATTTTTTTGAGTGGTCGGTCTGTGTTGGTCACAATTTTTATGAATTTGGATCCAAACTTTCCGAAATGATCAAACAAGTGTCGAATCGTTCTTGTCTTTGGTTTTCGAGGTGATTAGACCATGCAGATGTGATCTGATCTTGACACTTAGTCCGAGTTCGTACAAGTCTGCACTTGAGCTACTAGCGGTCTGGATATCCAAGTCTTAAGGTTAATGACCATGTCTAAAGGTTGGTTAACACAAATAAAAATTCAAATTAATCATACATTATTTCAATATAAATATACAATGAAAAATTCATACAAATTTTCTTCACTTGCATGTGATAAAAGCATTTACGATTCTTGAAAAACATTTCATGCGTGAAGGATGTGCGATGATCACATGTGAATCACGTATAGCTTTTTACCTTAAGTCAATTTTATAATTAATATTATTTTTATGAGCTGTGCTATTAAAAGGTGCAGCGTAGTACAATGTTTTGAAATTGGGAAGGTACTGGTAATTTCACGCTATTTGTGCGGCTCCAAAAAACATTGTCTTTTTTTTAAGAATTTAACATGTGTTGTAATATATACATGTGAATATTCTTTTGTATTATTTTTTTTTGGTTTAGTCTCATATCATAGGATGTTTAATCACTAGCTCCAAGACCTATAAAAAAGAGACCAATGTAATAGAAAAAGATGACTAATATCTAAATAAAAGTCTTTTCTCTCCAATGAATTCTAATTTATTTATTCTATAATACATCCTCAGCACAATAAAATGTTGATCAAATATTTCATGTATATCTATGTTTATTTCTTCTCTTTAATGTAGATTTTAATTATGATTATAGATCTTCAAACTGGTAAGTTATTTTTTCTGATCTGATTGATCAAATCTTTCAGATTTTATTTTGTTAATTGCATTTATTTTACATTTGATTACTTATTCATATCTGGTTCCTTTTGTACATCTTGTTTTTTGTCCTTGTATTTTAGATCTTGTTTTGCTGTAGAATTCATTTTTATTTATTCTGATTTATATTTCCATAAGGTTTTTTTTATTGTTACCTGAAGAAACATATATAAGAATAATACAAACTTAGAAGATTGTATTAATTTTAGATCCAATATTGATATCGATTCAACACACCTAAACTAAACGGAAATACATTATAAACTGAATTTGTAGTATTTGAATTAGAATATCAGAACTTGCATTTACTATAATGCTAAAAGCGAGCTTCCGTAAATAATTAATTTCAAGTTTCTTTGTAATAAAGGGCCAGACTTCCCAAGAAAAATTTATTAGAAATTCAAATCAATAGAGGGAAATATACGGGATATGTTTTTCACACACACGCATACGCGCGCGCACACACACACACACACACACACACACACACATATATATATATATATATATATATATATATATATGATAATGCTTAAAAGACTATCATTTTCTTAGTCAAATTCATTAGCATGACTTGCTTATAACTATATAGTATGACACTTATTAAAGATCTATAAAAAGCAAAGTTACAAGTTATTTGATTGCTTATATGTCAGGTTTTATTGTTCATGTAAGATCAGAATAATACTCCTACAGAGGTAATTAAGTAGAACCGGATAATCTAATAGTATTCAAGCAAACCATCAAGTGCACCAAATTTGGATAAAAAATATGAAACAAAAATTATGATGGAAATCAATTAACGTTGGAGGTAAGCATCAATGATATCATCAAAGTTATATAAAAATAACTATTAATGTAATTGCTCGATTGAACTGAATATCAGTGAGTAATAAGATTTCCTACTTCAGTCATTAATTTTATTGAATTGAAATCTAAAAATTTATATATTGAAATAGTTTATTGATAAAATATTCTACTGGAAGCAGTCAACAAATAAATAAATAAAATTCAATGAGAGAAAAAAATGATTTTTTTTATGCTGATTTAAATCTCTAGAAGAGATTTTTCTTAATTTTCCTAAGTTGAGAAAAACTTTCATTGAATTTAAAATCTCCAAAAGAGATACAAGGATTTATGTCCATGATTATTTACTCTTTTCATTATTATTGCATATAGTGTGTAACCCCGTGCATTGCACACAATAATATTATTAAAATTATATTTATTTTTTTAATGTTAAAAAGCAAACTTTGTTATGCAATATATGATAAATTTTGATGTGAAATATACAAACTATTAATTAAAATTACTATTGTTGTTTGTAAAATTTATGTTGTATGACTTACACAAACAATATGTATGTATTTATATTTGAGAATTTATTTAATTATTTTTGTTAATATAGATATACCTTTTGAAACTGATAGATATTAGTAATTTATTTGATGAATCGGTGAATATTATATAATAGAGTTTATTTTAATAATTTAAATGTAAAATTACGAAGTCAGTTTAATTGCATAGATATCAAAGCAGGAAGAATTGAAAAGAAATTTGTAAAATAACATATAAATTTATTGTGAAGTTGTAACGACTCGCATTCTACGTATCGAAGGATCGTATATTATTTATTTCATTCACATACGAAGTCGTATGGTCATGTAACTTTGGAAGACGACTATTAGGGTCATTTCTCTGGTTCATGATTTTTGCCGATTTTTAAATGACCGTTTTACCCCTAGCTGATCTTGTTTCAGCCATAACTTTTGATTGGAAAGGAGTTTTGACCTAAAACCACTTCCATTAGATCTGGATGATGGTTTAACTTTCCGTAGAGTGGTCACATTAGCCAAATGGACTCAACGTTTGGGAGATATCGCTGAAACAAGTTTCAGATGGTGAAAAATAACTTAACCAGGCCTAGTTTGGATGATTAGTGAGCGGGCCTATAACCCATTTCGGGATTAGCTTAATGGGAAGGCTGGTAGGGTTAAGAAATTTAGTTTCTATCATTTTCCAGCTGCCACTTTTTGTTTCTTCAAGTTTAACCATGGCCTCCACTTTCTAAAACACCCCAAATCACCTTTTAATCGCTAATTAAGCCAAATCTACATCAAATCAAAGTGGATTAGCACAAGAATTGAGGTAGAACTGCTGTATAGCCTTGGGAACAACACCAAACAGAGAATCATTTCAGATTTGGTAATTTATTCATGTCTAAGGTGAGTGATTTGCATAGTTCCTCACTAATTATGGTTAATTAAGAGTAATTAGTGTTAATTAGTGAAATTATACATGTTAAAAATCTGGAAAAATATTGATAAGTTTCAAAATATTGTGTTAGGCCTCTGTTAGAAAATTTGGTTAATTTGGTTAAGTTTTACTAATCCTATCATTAGTTTTGCTTAAACATGCATAAAGGAAAATGTGGGATTTTGGCTATGTTTGATCCGTTTTAACCTATCAAATTGTCGTATTGGTATTAGTGGTCGATTCTATATTTCGCTATGACTGTATGGTATATTTTGTGATTGATTAAAAAAGTTAAATTGGTCTAAAACGATGTCGTATGGCGTGAAACAGTCACTGGAAAGTTGCAAGATACCATGCGGGAACCGGATCAGATCGCCCTACCCGACCCTGATCCGCTCATGAATGATGGCACCTCCGAACCGAACCGCTCACGCTTACCAATCACGAACAGATGCTTAGGTCATGACCTAAAGTCCTCCGATCTGAGCCGCCTTGAGGGGGAATCCACGAGTCGATCCGAACGGATGAAGGAACTCAACCCGATCCGATCAGGGAGGCACGACCCGACCCGGGGCAGAGATCACCTACGAACTGAACTGGAGCATGATGCCACGACCAGGAGCTTGGGCACCACGACCGGATCCGATGCAGGTGGCTCGAACCGATCCGAAGGAGGATGATGACCACGAACCGAACTCAGAAGTTTGAACGCGAAGCATGGGTTGCGAACTAAATGAAAACCGATCCGGAGAAGACCAAAACCCGAGATGCAAAGGTATTCCAAATGGAAAGTTTGTACCCAGGATGCAGTTGGGAACCAACGGGTCAACTTCATGAGTTGGGCTTTGCTGCGGGACGTGTGCAAAGGGGTTATCGACGTCCATGGCTTTGATTCCCCGCCGAGACAGATATTAGGCTACGTATCAGTGCAGTGGGGTAGTTATTACTCCATGGGGCAGAGTGATCGTAGCACGGCTATGAGCCAGTGCAGTGGAGTTGTTATGACTTCATGGGGCAGAGTGGACATAGCAAAGACTAGTGGCTATGGATCAGTGCAGTGGTGTCATCATGAGTCCATGGGGCAAAGTGATCATAGCAAGGAATAGGGTTGTTATGTTTGATTGTTTGCTTTCAATATGACATGCACACCCCAACCCCCGTATTCTTTACACTATATGTTAGTGGCACCTTAGAGTATTGAGCGGTATGTTGTGCTAACTCTTTGGTTGCAGGTCCAGGTTCAGGTATTGTTTAGTATACCTGCTATTGTTATGTTTTGATGCTTATCGCTCATACCAGACTTTTGTCTGACCCAGAGTTTTATGTCTCTTCTTATTACTCTGGGTGCTCTTAAATGGGCAGACTAGAGACATGTTAGGTGGTATGCACGGGTAGCTGTAACAGAGATGAGAAGGAGGCTCCCACGTATGATATATATAGATATTCTCCATGTGTCGCTGCTGGTCACTACTTTGGGCATTAGTAGTGTACCTTTCCTTTCTTTTGCTTTAGAGACAATTTTAAAGTTGTAATAATGATGATGTGGAACATAAGCTGTAATTGGATTTTCTGTTGTTATGATGTTTAATTTTCAACTTATGCACTGTCTCACTTGCTTTATGTTAAAGTATGTTATTATTATATTTTATTCCATGCACTGTGAGATATTCTACAGGTTCTTTGTTAGTTCACCAGTAAGTTCTCTTCTTTTCCTTTCCTTGGCGATCATCCCATGCTGGTTGGACATAAGCACAGCGCACTTTTATGGGAAATGACAACTAGTGTGGGGTGGGCCGTTACATTAGGTATTAGAGCGAGGTTGCGTAGTTAACCTAGGGAAAGACACCAGGGAGAGATATTACGTATATGGGAGCGCGTATTTGTGATTATTTTGGTTTTCAAAAGCTATATATACATACTATTAGTATAGCTAAGGATGAAGTTGCACCGCACTAACACCATAAAGAGGATAGTTAATCATTTCTCTTTACAGATTGAACGATGAGCTGATATACTAGGGGTGCAGGTAGAGGAGCCAATAATGGGAATGCTCCTGACATGAGGACTATGTTCACTGACTTCATGAGAGAGATTCTTAGGGATGTTCAGAGGGTAGTTCCTAATGCTGCTAATGGTGGTGGTGCAGCGGTGCAGGCGCCTAGAGCCGATTTCGCCAAGCTATGCAAGGATTACACTAGTCTTGGTGGAAAGCCGTTCACGGAACGGAATTGGCCACGGTTGTTCAAGATTGGTTGGAAAGCTGTGAGTGTATCTTCGAAGACTTGGGTATCGAGGATGCGATGAAGAGAAAGCTAGCGTCTCGTCAGTTGCAAGGACGGGCGATGAATTGGTGGAATGCTATTAAAGCAGCTACTCTAGAGGATCAAGTTACATGGGATCAGTTTAAGGCCCGATTCAGTGATAAGTTCATCCCAGCTGCCCAGAAGTCAGAGCTGTTTAGGAAATTTCTAGAGCTTAAGCAGAATGGTAGGGCAATCTTGGAGTACATTGCAGAGTTCGATACTTTATCAAAGTATGGATTATCTCTTATCGACACTCCTGAGAAGAAGAATGAGAAGTTCATAACAGGCTTAGATCAGTACTTGGGGGAAAGGCTTATTAACCACATCGATGAGACATTTGAATCGATCATGGGGAAATCTTTGAGATCAGAGAGTCTATACCCTAAGACGGAGACTTAGGTTGCATCTGCGGAGGAGTCAATGCCGCAAGCAAGCGGTGGAGGCAAGAATGGTTCTCAGAATAACAGAAAGCAAAATCATACCAAGGATGGCTAGAAGAAAAAGAATAAGAAAGATGTTTAGTGCTTCAACTATGGTAAGAAGGGCCACTATACCAAAGAATGTCGGGCCAAGCCAGCGGACAGGAAGTGCTTCAACTGTGGCCAAGTGGGACATCACAAGGATAAGTGTCTGCAACCCTCTAAAGAAAAGCAAATTGTCAAAGCATATGATGTCGATGCTATTCCTTCTTCGTCGAATTCCCTAATTGCGGCGGAGAAAGGAAAGAATGTCATCATTCAAGGTATGCTTTCTGTTTATGATGTTCCTGTTCGAGTATTGTTTGATACTTGAGCTTCCCGTTCCCTCATATCTAGTGACCTGGTAGATAGGTTGGGATTGGAACCCGAGATTGTCGATATACCTTTAGCAGTGATGAACCCAATTGGTGGTTCGACTAGCCTTGTCATGATTTGTCGAAATTTGGTTTTATCGAGTCATGGATGCATGTTTGTTTGTGATTTCTTTGTTTTGGGCTTTACTGGGTTTGGCATTATTTTGGGAGTCGATTGGCTCCAAAGATACGGGGTGGTGGTAGACTATGAGGGCTTTTGGGTGATAGTTAAAGCGGATGATGGGCGGAGGGTAGTGTTTGGTGGTATACCTATTGATCGAGTAATGGATAGTTTTCTAAATTCCCTTGACATCCCGCATGGTGAGTTGTCATATGTTCCCGTGGCTGGCCAGTATCTGGACATCTTCGAGGAAGCGGCTGGACTTCCACCACACCGAGAGATTGAGTTCCGTGTTGACTTTGTGAAAGATGCCAGACCTATAGTGACGCCACTTCATCATATGGCTCCAAGGGAGCAGCGAGAGCTCGTGGTGCAAGTAAGCTATCTTTTGAAGAAGGGATTTATCAAAAGAAGTGTTTCTGAGTGGGGAGCACCAGTTGTGTTTACTACCAAGGCAGATGGTTCCCTTCGTTTGTGTGTGGATTACCGTGAATTGAATAAGGTGACGAGGAAGAATAAGTATCCTCTATCGCGGATAGATGATTTGTTTGATCAGTTGAGTGGCGCGAGAGTGTTCTCCCAGTTGGATCTCACTAAAGTTTTTCATCAGCTTAGAGTGGAAGCTGAGAGTATACCTAAAACGGCCTTTCGAACGTCGTCTGGATTCTATGAGTGGTTGGTTATGCCAGTCGGGTTGACCAATGCACCAGCATATTTTGTGGATCTTATGAATAGGGTATTCAGAGATCAGTTGAATAAGTTTGATCTTGTGTTCGTGGAAGATATACTTGTTTATTCAAGGACAGAGAAAGAACACAAGGAACACTTGAGGATAGTGATGGAGGTGTTAAGAAAACACCAATCAAAAGCAAAGTTTTCTAAGTGTCACTTCTGAAGGAGGGAGTGAGATTCTTGGGCAATGTTGTTTCAGAGAATGGTATCGCCGTGGACCCTGCGAAGGTCGCTATGGTACAAGATTGGTCTACGCCCAAGAGCGTAATGGACATAAGAAGTTTCTTGGGATTAGCTGGATATTACCGTAAGTTTATCCAAGACTTCTCCAAGATAGCGGCACCGTTGACCAAGAAGAATCAAGCTTTCGTCTGGGACGAAAAGTGTGAGAATGGATTCAAGAGTTTAAAGGACAAGTTGACATGTGCACCGGTGTTAGTCATTCCTAAGGGGAATGAAGAGATGATGGTATACACGGACGCATGTGGTACCGGACTAGGTGTTGTATTGATGCAAGGATGTAGGGTTGTAGCTTATGCAAGTCGGCAATTGAAACCGCACGAGAGAAGATACCCTACCCATGATTTGGAATTAGCAGCGATCGTGTTTGCGTTGAAGATGTGGAGACATTATCTCTTAGGAGAAAGATTCGAGTTGTTTACCGATCATAAATCGTTAAAGTATCTCTTCTCTCAGAAGGATCTGAATCTCCGACAACAAAGATGGTTAGAATTCTTGGCTTCCTATGATTTCGATATCGCATACACACCAGGAAAGGGCAATGCGGTGGCTGATGCATTAAGTAGAAGACATGCCAGTTTAGGGGCTATGTTCCTTGAATGGAAGCAACTGGAGTTTATCGCGGGGTTTGATTTCAGACCAAAGTGCGAATTGGATCCAGAAATGTTAGCAAGTTTGACGATCAGACCCACTTTGATTGAGCGGATCGGCTCTAGTCAAAGGGACGATCCTAATCTATTGGAAATCATCTCCAAATTAGAGATGGGTATCGATGAGGAGATGAACAAGTATGGGCTTGATAGAGATAGATGGCTTAGAAAGAATGGAAGACTAGTTGTGCCCAATGTCAATGGATTGAGAGATGAAGTGCTTAGAGAATGTCATAACTCAAAACTGACTATACATCCCGGTGGTAATAAAATGTATCAAGACATGAAGCATACCTACTACTGGGAAGGGATGAAAAGAGACATTGGGAAGTTTATATCCAAATGCATGAACTGCCAGCTAGTTAAAGCTGAGCAAAAGAAGCCTAGTGGTTTGTTGCAACCATTAGAAATTCCAGAATGGAAATGGGAACAAATCTCAATGGATTTCATTGATGGGTTACCAAGGACTAGATCGGGTCACGATAGCATTGGATGATTGTGGACCGATTGACCAAAAGTGCAAGATTTATACCCGTCAAGACGAATAGAACGGCAGCTAAGTTAGCTGAACTATATGTAAAGTGGGTAGTGAGATTTCAAGGAATACCCAAAGGCATTGTGAGTGACCGAGATCCGTTGTTCACTAGTGGATTTTGGAAGAGCTTACAAGAGGCGTTAGGGTCAAAATTACATCTCAGTACCGCGTATCATCCTCAAACCGACGGACAGACAGAGAGGGTGAATCGAGTATTAGAAGATCTCTTGAGAGCTTGCATACTAGACTTTGTGGATCATGGGATGACCATTTGCATCTAGTAGAGTTTGCATATAATAATAGTTATCAATCCAGTATTGGTATGGCTCCATTTGACGCTTTGTACGGAAGACCATGCAACTCACCGTCATGTTGGTTAGAAACTGGTGAGAAGTTTGTGATTGGACCAGATGTGATAAGAGAAACTTTAGCTAAGATTAAGGTTATCCAACAGTGAATGAAGGCTGCCCAAAATAGGCAGAAGAGTTATGCTGATAAGAGGAGAAGAGAATTAAAGTTCTTCATTGGCGACTTGGTGTTTGTCAAGATTTCTCCATTGAAGAGTGTGATACGATTTGGCAGGAGAGGCAAGTTGACACCAAGATTTGTTGGCCCATTCTCAGTTCTTAAGCAAAATGGGAATTTGGCATATAAAGTTGAATTACCAGAGAAGATGGCAGGAGTTCATAACGTATTTCATGTTTCCCAGTTAAGGAAATTCATGCACGACCCCGATGTGACTATTTCACCTAATTAGTTGGATGATATCGAGGTTGAACCCACGGTGGTTGGGAACCACAGACCTATGCGTATTGTTGGGAATGATACGAAGCAACTTCGAAGGAAAGCGGTGAATCTAGTCAAAGTCCAGTGGGGCAAGAATGAGAATGACAGTACTTGGGAGACAGAGGAGAGCATTAGGAAGACGTATCCAGAACTCTTCGCCTGGTAAGATTTCAGTTTCGATTTAGTCTTTCCGCATGCTAGGATAGGCTTGGTCTGTTTGTTTTGCATGTTTGATTGTTGTATGTGGCTGGTAGGCATGCGGGATCCTTTGTATGTTTTGGGTTAAGGAATTTCGGGGATGAAATTTCTTAAGGGGGAAGAATGTAACGACCCGCATTGTAACACCCCACACCCGCTAAGGTCACTCACTAAGGGAATGCCTTAACTTTGGTGGAGTATTTTAAGCGAATATAGAACAGAAAAATTACAACAAGACAGATATAAGTAATACTTGAAATTTAAAACATCATTTCATTACAGCAGAAGGTAAACATGTTTGGTTACATACCAAAAACCAACAAGAGTCAAGTACAAAATATCCATATCGATAAAAACATAAGTACATAATCCCACTACATACTAATAGCCATAATAGAAAAGATAAGCTGAGCTTTACATCAACGGTCCAAGCTCCAAAAGATAGATAAAGAAATCTGATCAAAGCCCACTAGTGCTAGGCCCAACCTGAGGACCTGAGGGGGGGAAAAGATAAAAACAACGGGGTTAGACATAAGTCTGAGCGAGTCTTATAACTTTAACAATACAATCATTAAAGTAATTAGGGTATGATATAAACTTGGTACGGTAACGACTGGGGATAAATGACTGCACTAAGCAGCCAACTAGACATAGGAAGAACCAAGATAACGGTAAAGACGTATCTACCCACCCAAGGATAATTACTACATTGCACCACACCAGTCATTCCTAACTTAAAGGTTGATCCCACCCAAGGACTTAGAAAATTTAACTAGTAGTTTCGTGTACCCCTAGCTGACCACATAGGTGTCGTCTGCCCCCTATCTCCACTAGGTGTACCCACTACTCCCCAAGCGATCGGCTCCCTAACGTAGATACCCGTGCTGGCCCCACAGTGGGGTGTATCACTCCCCAAAGTGGCAACCCGATACAACCAACGGTGCACGGCTTATACCTACACGATGCAACAACGTCTTACCTACCAGCCCGGGTCCACACACGCATATGAAACCCGTTGGACTTGCGTTGCCACCGCTAATCCGTTTTGGCCTCTTATAGTCAAGCCCAGTACGCGTGTCCCGTCCTCGACATGGGTCGTGCCCACAAAGATACATATGGGTTACTGGTTGAAATGGGCCCCCACAAGCTACCCACCTAAGCTTGCTCCTTTTCTAGTGCATCCCACTTAACCCTTTAATCATGTTTAATTACATGTTTCCACTTTGGTTAAGTATTCTAATCGTATTTTCTATTGCCACCCAAGGCAACCACTAGATTTCCACATGCTACCCAAGGCACCCACTTAACCCCTTATGCCCCACTACATGGTTATCTGGTTAAGTGTTTCTTAATTGATTAAGACCGTAACCTTTGTAAAGACCTCTCACATTAGACTGTCTTTTATGGCAGCTGGATTTGCCGGTCGGGTCCGGGCAGCCTTACGCCATAACAGAGTCTAACCTCGTGTCTTTACACTTGTCACGTATTTAGTTTATGCCTAAGACCTCTCACATTGGGCCCATCATCTGTAGCCGCTGGATTTGTCGGTCGGGTCCGGGCAGTCTTATGCTACAAAAGGGTCCAACCTCGTGTCTTAGTTGATTAATTACACCTAATTAATCACCCCCAAATTTTGAATTAATTTTCCCTAATTAATTCCAATTTATTGATGTACATAATTGACTCAATTATGTCCATCAACTTATGGTATGCAACATCATACCAATTTCACCACAATTTTGTTAACATGAATATTAACCCCATCGTTCCCCACGTAATACGCTAACATGACATACTTAAAAGGGAAGATTCATAACAAATACAATGGGTTCAACTTAGCATAACATTAGCATCAACATGGGTTTTAAAGGTGTCAAATTGCATATATGACCATAGCATCAAACCCAACTAGCATAAATAATCAACCCAAACTTGCATGAATCACATATGTCATAAAGAGGGTAACTTGCATAGATGTTCATGTTATAGACCTATCATAAAGGGATAAACTTGCATACATGTCATAGGTCTAAAAAGGGATGAACTTGCATATGTTACTCATATCATGAAAAGGGGTAAACATGCATATGTATGCATGACATACAAAGGGGTTAACTTGTATATGTATGCATATCATACAAAGGTGTAAACTTGCACATGTTACTTGCATATAATCAAACACCAAACTTGCATAACATGTCATATACGAACTTGCATATAATCAAACACCAAGATTGCATAACATGGTGTCATAATGGATCAATGTTTATCATAGTGATTTGCATAACTAGCATCATGAACATATAACATAAAACTTGCATAACTAGCATCATGGACATATAGCATAAAACTTGCATAACTAACATCATGAGCACATAGCATATGATAACATAACTTGCATTGATCCACATTCATAACCATAAACTCATTACATCCTATCATAATTAGTTTAGCAATTTCTTGCTAAAGGCATAGAAACTCACAACTTGTTGATTAGCACTCCTATGAAGAAGATTAAGTTGCTAGAGTTGATTAGAAGTTGATTTGAGAAGCTATCTTCTTCTAAAATGTGATGGAGGCTCCTTCTAATTGCATTTTGACGGCATGATGACGTTGTATCTATTTTTAGTATGGATTAAGGTAGTCTTAGGGTGTATTTATAGATTTAGGATGTAGTTTAGGCCCTTAGATTAACCCTTGTTTAGATCTAAACCATCAAAAATCGTCACAGGTCAGTAGAACAGACCAGAGAACCAAAACAGGTGCATTAGGCCAGCCAGGGTCAAACCAGAAAGCTGTGCAGGTTTCTGGCTCGACACGGGCGCACTTCCCAAGTGCGCCAGTGTATTTTTGTGCTGGCGCACTTCACAAGTGCGCCAGTGCATTCTGGCTTGTTTTCGGTTTTTCTGCCTAACTTCGTTCGTCCATATCTTCTTCATACGGACTCGGATTTTCGAAAACTCGGACTCTATTTCGCGTATTTTTCCGAGACGAATGCAATGGCGCAACCCCTTTCCCCTAATTCCCACATCTGGGATTAGTTATTCTTTAATTTGTGAATGTTAATATTAACTGAAATTCGGGGTGTTACATTCTCCCCTACTTAAAGGATTTCGTCCCCGAAATCTCTAAGTCCAGAAGAACGTATCCTACCATCCAAACAACCATCTACTAAACCATCAAACTTTAGCATCCATTGTCCTTAAAGTTTCTAATGTTGTATGAACATATGCAAAAAGTGTGTTTATATGTTCCCTGTCTAATGCAAAATCAGGCGGTCTACTGATTCAGTTGACCTCCTTAATGCAAACCATGATAGTGTCATGCATCCAATATGTATGCGAAAGAACCCTATCGACACATACTATTTCTACATGTGTGCACAACCATACACCAAAATGCATCATCCATATGATAACACAACCATTATACATCCATTAATATAGCTACCTACACACAATTATATGCAATATGCAATATGCAATATGCAGTGACTGAGCCGATCTAGTGTCTAAAGTGTGTGTATATGCATCCACGAGCAAACACTTGCATCCACACGCATCCATCAATCATAACATGTCTCAAACACATGTCTCAAACACATGTTTCAACCATAGGTTCACCCTATCTAAAGGTCAAAGGTACTAATGAGAGGACATACTAAAGATAAGATAAGAACTAGACAAACGATAAAGGAGAAATTAAAAGACATACCCTCAAAAAGGAATGGGTACAGTGAATGCATCTTCGCTTCTGTCTCCCAAGTTGCGTTGCTCTCATCATCTCCCCATTGCACTTTGACTAGTTGAACCTCTCTGTTTCTCAACTTCCTAATCTCTGACCCAAGGATGTGAGTAGGAGCTCGTCGAATCGTCGCATCACGCTCTACCTCCACTTCTCTAAGCAAGCTCGGCTCTACCACCTCTGCGGTCTCATGTTGGCACTTCCTCAAATGTGACACATGGAATACGTCATGTACACCACTAAGTCTCTCGGGCAAATCCACTCTATATGCCATCTGTCCAATCCTTTCCTTAATAGGAAACGGTCCTACAAACCTTGGTGCTAATTTTCCAACGGACCCAAAGCGAACAACATTCTGTAATGGAGATACTTTGACAAAGACCATGTCCCCAACATCAAACTCAAGATCCATCCTCCTCTTATCCGCATAAGATTTCTGCCTATCTTGCGCTGCTTTCATCCTTCTTCGAATCAAATCAATCTTTTCCGAAGTCTCTCTAACCATATCGGGCCCAAGCAAGATCTTATCCGTAGATTCCCACCAACATGTAGGTGTCTGACAAGGCCTTCCGTAAAGAGCTTCGAAAGGAGCCATGCCAATACTAGACTGAAAGTTGTTATTATACGCAAACTCCACCAATGGAAGATGCTCTTCCCATGTACCTCCAAAATCTAAGATACATAGCCTCAAAAGGTCTTCTAGAACACGATTCACCCTCTCGGTCTGGCCGTCCGTCTGAGGATGTAATGCGGTGCTCAAACACAACTGAGTCCCTACTGCCTCTTGCAAACTCTTCCAAAACTCGCTAGTGAAGATAGGATCTCAATCGCTCACTATGCTAGAAGGTACACCATGCAACCGAACTATCTCTCGAAGGTAAACTGAAGCTAGCCATGGAGCAGTCCTCTTACTCTTCACGGGTATAAAATGGGCGCTCTTTGTAAGTCTGTCTACCACAATCCAAATTCCGTATTACCCTTCCTCGATCTCGGTAATCCATCGATAAAATCCATCGAGACGCTATCCCACTTCCATTGCGGAACCTCCAATGGGTGAAGCAACCCACCGGGTTTCTTTTGCTCCGCTTTCACTTGTTGGCACACCAAACATCTAGCGACATACTCGGCCACATCCTTCTTCATATCGGCCCAAAAGAAAACTCGCTTCATGTCTTGGTACATCTTGTCCCCACCGGGATGAATGGTCATCCTAGAACGATGTGCATCATCAAGTATAGCCTTCCTCAAACCCTCATCTTGCGGTACACAAAGTCTACCGTCTCTACGCAACCACCCCTTATCATCTAGGGTGTACCTACTCAAATGGCTGGACGACTCCCCCTTATGAGCTTCTCTACTAACTCAACCAACTGTGGGTCGTCCCGCTGTGCCTCACCAACCCGTCCCAAAAAAGTAGGTCTGACCTCTAAGGATGCTAGCAAACCGGGTATAAAGTCAACGGAAGGTCTGAAATCAAACATCGAGATAAATTCCAAGCTTCGTCGTTCAACGAACAATGGACTCAAAGACAACCTTTTTCTGCTTAAGGCGTCTGCCACCACATTACCCTTGCCAGGGGTATATGTTATCTCAAAATCATAGGATGCTAAGAACTCCATCCACCTTTGTTGCCTTAAGTTCAAATCCTTTTGAGAAAACAAGTACTTCAACGATTTGTGGTCAGTGAACAATTCGAACCTCTCGCCAAGAAGATAATGGCGCCAAGACTTAAGCGCAAAAACAATAGTGGCTAACTCTAGATCATGTGTAGGGTAATTTTTCTCATGCGCTCTCAACTGCCTTCCCCCATAGGCTATTACCCTTCCCTCTTGCATTAAGACTGCGCCTAGTCCTGTCCCGCAAGCATCGGTATAAACAACAAATGGCTTACTCCCATCTGGCAACACTAAGACTGGAGCTGTGGTTAAAGCTCTCTTTAACTGTTGGAACGCATCATCACAATCTACGTCCCATGTGAAGACTAGATTCTTCTTTGTCAAGCGAGTTAATGGGGCTGATATCTTCGCGAAGTCCTTGATAAACTTCCTACAGTAGCCAACCAACCCCAAGAAACTCCTCACCTCGGTAGCATTCTTCGGAACCTTCCAATCTTGGATGGACACTACCTTCGCGGGATCCACAGCTATCCCTTCTTTGGAGACCACGTGCCCTAAGAACCGCACTTCCTTCCTCCAAAAGTGACATTTAGAGAATTTAGCCTTAAGGCTATGCGCTCGAAGAGTCTCCAACACTTCCCTAAGATGTAGGGCATGCTCTTCTTCACTCTTAGAAAAGACCAAGATGTCATCCACAAAGACCACCACGAACTTATTAAGGTACTCCCTGAACACCCAACTCATCAAATCAACAAAGTATGCAGGGGCGTTCGTCAAACCAAAGGGCATCACCAGCCACTCATAGAAACCATCCGGAGTCCTAAAGGCAGTCTTCTCTATACTATCCTCAGCCACTCTCAACTGATGAAACCCCGTGGCTAAGTCCAACTGCGAAAACACTGAGGCGCCAACCAATTGATCAAAGAGATCATCAATCCTCGGCAATGGGTGTCTATTCTTCTTTGTAAGTTTGTTGAGTTCTCTATAGTCTACACAAAGTCTGAGGGACCCATCCGCCTTCGTGGCAAAAACTACTGGAGCACCCCACTCCGATATACTTCGTCTTATGAACCCCTTCTCAAGCAACTCCCCTACTTGCTTATGGAGTTCCCTCCTCTCACGAGGAGCCATGTGGCGCACTGGCAAAGATACTGGCTTAGCATTGTCCACCAGATATATTTGAAAGTCTATCTCCCGCTTCGAAGGAAAGCCCTTTACCTCCTCAAAAACATCCGAGTATTCCCGGACCGCTCTAACAGATCGCAAACTCTCGACCGAAGCGTCAAGCGCTTCAAGATAACTTAGCATAACAGAATTCATGGGATTACAAGAGATCTCGAGAGTGTTACCCAAGCGGGTCATGAGCCTAACAACTCTCCTTTCACAATCAAGAACGACACCATTACTGGATAACCAGTCCATGCCCAAAATCAACCCATAGCCCGTGAAGCCCAAAACAAAAGCATCACATCTAAACTCAACGCTAAGTATAGAAATCTTCAAACCCAAACATATCATGCACAAATAAGTGGAGCCCCCAATTGGGTTTGAAACAACCAAAGGATCATCTACTAGACTGGTGTCTAAGTGCAGTGACTCAACTAATGATGATGAGATAAACGAATGCGATGCGCCAGAGTCAAACAAAGTACGGACAGGATGATCAAACAGAAAAACTAGACTTTCAACGGAAATAGTTCTACCTCTTTCCTGAATCGGTGGAACTGCGAGAGCCTGAACTTGCCCCTTGCCTAACCTGGTGCCATAAGAGCTTGCACCTGTCCTCCTGAGGTAGATCCCGTCCTCTGCCCCTTCTTAGGGCAGTCCTTCACTAGATGCCCTGCTTCGCCACAGTGGAAGCAGACAGTCTTCTTCTTCTTCCGACGATCTTTGCTTAGGTGGCCTGGTGTCCCGCAATTGAAGCACTTCTTCTTTCCCTTGCCACCGTTGCCTTTCCCACCCTTGTTTTGCTATTGCTGTTGAGGTCTCTTCTGATCTCCTTTCTTCTCGGGTGCTTTATTAGCATTGGGACCCTTCTCTTCCTCATGCATAAGTGCCATGTCTACTAGCTTCTCAAAGGTGGCCCCCATAGGGATGTGAGTCATAGCCAATCCATGCATCGGTTCATTCAAGCCTTTAACGAAACTCAGAGCCTTCTTCTCCGGTGTATTCACCATGTCCATGCCAAACCTTGCTAGCTGATTAAACTTGTTGACATATTCCTTCACTGATAAGTTTCCTTGCTTTAATGTCAAGAACCTTTCCATATAAAGAGTTTCTTCCGCACGTGAGAGAAACTTTGCCTCAAACCTTTGCCTGAAATCCGCCCAAGAGTTAACAGGGCGCTCTCCATTAGTGACCTCCCACCAGAACGAGGCCTCTCCCTTCATTAACCAAGCAGCTAACTTGACTTTCTTTCCTTCTTCCATCTCAAAAATGTCTATCAACTCTTCTGTTTCCTTAAGCCAATCCCCAGCTTCCACAAAAGTTTATGATCCTTGAAAAGGTTTCCCTCCCATAGCCTTAAATTCCTTGCAAGTCTTAGCAAACGTATCCGCGCGAGGAAGAGGAGGGCGAGGAAGATCGGGTGCAACTGGTGGTGGAGGAACATTTGCTGGACCCGCAGCGGCGGCCCTAGCCTCCATCAATCTCCTATACCATACTGGTATCGTCACACCCTCCGGAAAGTTAAGATCTTCAGCCATGCTGAAACGAAAAAGGAAAGATTCAAAACGGAGAATTCGAAAGATAAAGATATGGCTATTAGGGATTATGCTTTTTTTTCAAAAACTTTTCTCTTAAAAGACATGTTTTTGAAAATACTCCTTCAAAAATGTTTTTAGAAAAATAATTTTTCCAAATTTTTTTTTTTATCTGTTCTGGTAACCTTTAGCTCTGATACCACGTGTAACACCCAACACCCACTAAGGTCACTCACTAAGGGAATGCCTTAACTTCGGTGGAGTATTTTAAGTGAATATAGAATAGAAAAATTACAACAAGACAGATATAAGTAATACTTGAAATTTAAAACATCATTTCATTGCAACAGAAGGTAAACATGTTTGGTTACATACCAAAAACCAACAAGAGTCAAGTACAAAATATCCATCTCGATAAAAACATAAGTACATAATCCCACTACATACTAATAGCCATAATAGAAAAGATAAGCTGAGCTTTACATCAACGGTCCAAGCTCCAAAAGATAGATAAAGCAATCTGATCAAAGCCCACTAGTGCTAGGCCCAACCTGAGGACCTGAGGGGGGGAAGATAAAAACAACGAGGTCATACATAAGTCTGAGCGAGTCCTATAACTTTAACAATAAAATCATTAAAGTAATTAGGGTATGATATAAACTTGGTACAGTAACGACTAGGGATAAATGACTACACTAAGCAGCCAACTAGACATAGGAAGAACCAAGATAACGGTAAAGACGTATCTACCCACCCAAGGATAATTACTACACTGCACCACACCAGTCATTCCTAACTTAAAGGTTGATCCCACCCAAGGACATAGAAAATTTAACTAGTAGTTTCGTGTACCCCTAGCTGACCACATAGGTGTCGTCTGCCCCCTATCTCCACTAGGTGTACCCACTACTCCCCAAGCGATCGGCTCCCTAACGTAGATACCCGTGCTGGCCCCACAGTGGGGTGTATCACTCCCCAAAGTGGCAACCCGATACAACCAACGGTACACGGCTTATACCTACACGATGCAACAACGTCTTACCTACCATCCCGGGTCCACACACGCATATGAAACCCGTTGGACTTGCGTTGCCACCGCTAACCCGTTTTGGCCTCTTATAGTCAAGCCCAGTACGCGTGTCCCGTCCTCGACATGGGTCGAGCCCACAAAGATACATATGGGTTACTGGTTGAAATGGGCCCCCACAAGCTACCCATCTAAGCTTGCTCCTTTTCTAGTGCATCCCACTTAACCCTTTAATCATGTTTAATTACATGTTTCCACTTTGGTTAAGTATTCCAATCGTATTTTCTATTACCACCCAAGGCAACCACTAGATTTCCACATGCCACCCAAGGCACCCACTTAAGCCCTCATGCCCCACTACATGTTTATCTGGTTAAGTGTTTCTTAATTGATTAAGACCGTAACCTTTGTAAAGACCTCTCACATTAGACTGTCTTTTATGGCAGCTGGATTTGCCGGTCGGGTCCGGGCAGCCTTACGCCATAACAGAGTCTAACCTCGTGTCTTTACACTTGTCACGTATTTAGTTTATGCCTAAGACCTCTCACATTGGGCCAATCATTTGTAGTCGCTGGATTTGTCGGTCGGGTCCGGGCAGTCTTATGCTACAAAAGGGTCCAACCTCGTGTCTTAGTCGATTAATTACACCTAATTAATCAACCCCATATTTTGAATTAATTTTCCCTAATTAATTCCAATTTAATGATGTACATAATTAACTCAATTATGTCCATCCACTTATGGTATGCAACATCATACCAATTTCACCACAATTTTGTTAACATGAATATTAACCCCATCGTTCCCCACGTAATACGCTAACATGACATACTTAAAAGGGAAGATTCATCACAAATACAATGGGTTCAACTTAGCATAACATTAGCATCAACATGGGTTTTAAAGGTGTCAAATTGCATATATGACCATAGCATCAAGCCCAACTAGCATAAATAATCAACCCAAACTTGCATGAATCACATATGTCATAAAGAGGGTAACTTGCATAGATGTTCATGTTATAGACCTATCATAAAGGGATAAACTTGCATACATGTCATAGGTATAAAAAGGGATGAACTTGCATATGTTACTCATATCATGAAAAGGGGTAAACATGCATATGTATGCATGACATACAAAGGGGTAAACTTGCATATGTATGCATATCATACAAAGGTGTAAACTTGCACATGTTACTTGCATATAATCAAACGTCAAACTTGCATAACATGTCATATATGAACTTGCATATAATCAAACACCAAGCTTGCATAACATGGTGTCATAATGGATCAATGTTTATCATAGTAATTTGCATAACTAGCATCATGAACATATAACATAAAACTTGCATAACTAGCATCATGGACATATAGCATAAAACTTGCATAACTAACATCATGAGCACATAGCATATGATAACATAACTTGCATTGATCCACATTCATAACCATAACCTCATTACATCCTATCATAATTAGTATAGCAATTGCTTGCTAAAGGCATAGAAACTCACAACTTGTTGATTAGCACTCCTATGAAGAAGATTAAGTTGCTAGAGTTGATTAGAAGTTGATTTGAGAAGCTATCTTCTTCTAAAATGTGATGAAGGCTACTTCTAATTGCATTTTGACGGCATGATGACGTTGTATCTATTTTTAGTATGGATTAGGGTAGTCTTAGGGTGTATTTATAGATTTAGGATGTAGTTTAGGCCCTTAGATTAACCCTAGTTTAGATCTAAACCATAAAAAATCGTCACTGGTCAGCAGAACAGACCAGAGAACCAAAACAGGTGCACCAGGCCAGCCAGGGTCAAACCAGAAAGCTGTGCAGGTTTCTGGCTCGACACGGGCGCACTTCCCAAGTGCGCCAGTATATTTTTGTGCTGGCGCACTTCACAAGTGCGGCAGTGCATTCTGGCTTATTTTCGGTTTTTCTGCCTAACTTCGTTCGTCCATATCTTCTTCATACGGACTCCGATTTTCGAAAACTCGGACTCTATTTCGCGTATTTTTCCGAGACGAACGCAATGGCGCAACCCGTTTCCCCTAATTCCCAAATATGGGATTAGTTATTCTTTAATTTGTGAATGTTGATATTAACTGAAATTCGGGGTGTTGCACGCATTCTATGTATCGAAGGATCGTAGAATATTTATTTCTTTCACATACTAAGTTGTATGGTCATGTAACTTTGGGAGACGACTATTGGGGTCATTTCCCACGTTCATGATTTTTGCCGATTTTTAAATGACCGTTTTCCCCTAGCTGATCTTGTTTCGGCCATAGCATTTGATTGGAAAGGATTTTTGACTTGAAACCACTTCCATTTGATCCGGATAATGATTTAGCTTTCTGTAGAGTGGTCATATTAGCCAAACGGACTCACCGTTTTGGAGATATGGCTGAAACAAGTTTCAGATGGTGAAAAACAGCTTAACCAGGCCTAATTTGGGTGATTAGTGAGTGGGCCCATAACCCATTTCGGGATTAGGGTTATGGGAAGACTGATAGAGTTAGGAAATTCAGTTTCCATCATTTTCCAGCTGCCACTTTTTGTACCTTCAAGTTTAGCCATGGGCTTCACTTTCTAAAACACCCCAAATCATCTTCTAATCGCTAATTAAGCCAAATCTACATCAAATCAAAGCGGATTAGCACAAGAATCAAGGTAGAACTGCTGTATAGCCTAGGGAACAGTGCCAAACAGAGAATCATTTCAGATTTGGTAATTTGTTCGTGGCTAAGGTGAGTGATTTGCATAGTTCCTCACTAATTATGGTTAATTAGGGGTAATTAGTGTTAGTTAGTGAAATTATACATGTTAAAAATCTGGAAAAATATTGATAAGTTTCGAAATATTATGTTAGGCCTCTATTAGAAAATTTGGTTAATTTGATTAAGTTTTACTAATCCTATCATTAGTTTTACTTAAACATGCTTAAGGGAAAATATGGGATTTTGGCTATTTTGATCCGTTTTAACCTATCAAATTGTCGTATTGGTGTTAGTGGTCGATTCTATATGTTGCTATGACTATATGTATGTTTTGTGATTGATTAGAAAAGTTAGATTGGTCGAAAACGTCGTCGTATGGCGTGAAACAGTCACTGGAAAGTTATAGGATACCGTGAAGGAACCGAATCGGATCGCCCTACCCGACCCCGATCTGCTCATGAATGATGGCACCTCCGATCCGAACCACTCACCCTTACCAATCACGAACTGATGCTTGGGCTACGACCTAAAGTCCTCCCATCCGAACCGCCTTGAGAGGGGATCCACGAGTCGATCCGAACAAATAAAGGAACTCAACCCGATCCGATCAGGGAGGCACGACCCAACCCGGAGCAGGGATCACCTACGAACTGAACTGGAGCATGATGCCACGCCCAGGAGCTTGGGCACCATGACCCTATCCGATGCAGGTAGCTCGAACCGATCCGAAGGAGGATGATGACCACGAACTTAGTCCAAATGGGAAGTTTGTACCCAGGATCCAGTTGGGAACCAACGGGTCAACTTCATGAGCTGGGCTTTGCTGCGGGACGTGTACAAAGAGGTTATCGACGTCCATGGCTTTGATTCACCACCGAGACGGATATTAGGCTACGTATCAGTGCAGTGGGGTAGTTATTACTCCATGGGGCAGAGTGATCGTAGCATGGCTATGATCCAGTGCAGTGGAGTTGTTATGACTTCATGGGGGCAGAGTGGACATAGCAAAGACTAGTGGCTATGGATCAGTGCAGTGGTGTCATCATGACTCCATGGGGGCAAAGTGATCATAGCAAGGAATAGGGTGATCAAAGTGGTGGATGTCGTATGCTTTAAGCACTGAGTGAGAGATGTGAGGATGGTTGCTATGTTTGATTGTTTTCTTTCACTAAGACATGCACACCTCCACCCCCGTATTCTTTACACCATGTGTTAGTGCCACCTTAGAGTATTGAGCGGTATGTTGTGCAAACTCTTTGGTTGCAGGTCCAGGTTCAGGTATGGTTTAGTATACCTGCTATTGTTCTGTTTTGATGCTTATCGCTCATACCAAACTTTTGTCTGACCCAAAGTTTTATGTCTCTTCTTATTACTCAGGGTGCTCTTAAACGGGCAGACTATAGACAGGTTAGGTGGTATGCACGGGTAGTTGTACCGGAGACGAGCAGGAGGCTCCCATGTATGATATATATAGATATTCTCCATGTGTCGTTGCTGGTCACTACTTTGGGCATTAGTAGTGTACATTTCCTTTCTTTTTCTTTAGAGACAGTTTTAAAGTTGTAATAATGATGATGTGGAACATAAGCTGTAATTGGATTTTCCGCTGCTATGATGTTTAATTTTCAGCTTATGCACTGTCTCACCTGTTTTATGTCAAAGTATGTTATTATTATATTTTATTCCATGTGCTGTGAGATATTCTATTGGTTCTTTATTAGTTCACCAGTAAGTTCTCTTCTTTTCCCTTTCCTTTGCGACCGTCCCGTGCTGGTTGCACATCGGCATAGCGCATTTTCATGGGAAATGTCGGCTGGTGCGGGGCGGGCCGTCACAGAAGTTATTGATGTTCAAGAAGAATTTTATGATAATATATTGTAAATTTTTGATATAAATGAATCATAACTAATTTACTAATTAACTTTTTCATTGTTGTTGATATACATAGTTCATGTTACGTGATTTATACATCGTTGTAGTTGTATAGAAAACTACTTTTTTAACATGAATATATATAGTAATTTTTTTGGAGGAAATATACATAGTAAAATTGGCGTATTTTTTTAAGAGCTATTAAGAAAATGGACTAAATGCTCTCTAAATTATTCAAATAATTAGAATTTAGGATTCCATGAGTAGTTTAAGCATATGGACTGTAATATGTAATATCTTGAAAGAATTAATGAGGTATAACAAATAGTTATAAAAATGCTAAAATGTAGGTTTTTGAAGCGGAAAATATTTTCTGCAATATATGATAAATTTATTAAGATAATTATATAACATATTTTTTTACTTATATTATTTAAACTGTTTGACTTATTTAACTTTATATTTGAAAAAAAAAGATTAATTTTGGCACTTTTATTGATATGTACATGATTTACATTTTAAAACATCACACTTAGCATTAATTAGATGAATTAACAACAATCTATTAACTGAATTTAAAATCAAATAATTAATATAAACATATTAATCTAAATGTACATTGTTAATCGATAATGTGCAGCGTTTCGTAAATAAATGACTAACTAAAATTTAAAATGTAGACGTTTAACATTAATATTACAATGCAATATACGGTAAATATATTACATAAATGAGTTCAACTTTGAATTTGTGATAATTAATTATGTGTATAATTTATGATTTGTGATTGACGTGTTTATACATTCGATTTTTTTTTCTTTCCATTTTTGTTGATATGAATATGGCTAATCTTGATGTGATTTATTAGACAAATCAATGAATAATAGTTTTCTAAAATTATTTATGTAGTTTTATTATTATATAAGTAATTATAAAATATGGTACTAAATGTTAAATGTCTAGAAAGAATTGAAATAGACTTAAATGATTATAGAAAATTTGAAGTATAGGTAATTAGAGCCAAAAAACATAATTTTGTCGTTTTTAGTATTTAGAAAATATATAATTTAATTATATTTACTTAAATAACTTAAATTTTTTGTTTCATAATTAATTTAAATATCTAGACTTAAATGTAAAATGTTAGGAGCTAACTATCAAAAAATAATTGTGTAAACTCTAAAAATGTCTATGTCAAAATGTAAAATGACAAAAAAGTAAAAATAACGTGAGAGAAATTGTAAATAAGCGTAAATGATAATGCAATTTGAAAATAAAATATCCAGAGAGATTTAAGGAGAAGAGAGAAAACTCCTGGAAGTAAGGAGAGAGCTTTAAAAGTTTATGTTTTAATATCGGTATTGTTATTGACACTCTAAGTATATTGACGTAAATGAGTTCAACTTCGAACTTATGGTAGTTATTTATGTGATTGAACAGTTTATGTATTTGCTTTTTAATTTTTGTTAATAGGAATATAGTTAATTTTGACGTGATTTATTAGGCGAGTCAATGAATTATAGTTTGTTAAAGTTACTTAAATAATGTTAATATTATGTAATTAATTGTAAAATATGATACTAAGTGTAAAATATTAGAAAAGAATTTAGAGAAAATGAAAAGATTATAGAAAATTTAAGGTGTAGGTAAATAAAGCCCAAAAAGCATAATTTTGTCATTTTTGAGATTCAAAAAAACATTGGTTAATTAATTCTATTTAAATAACTTTTTTTGCAAGGCCGTTTATTTAAATTACTTAAATTTATTATTTTGTAATTAATTTAAATATGTGGACTTAAATACAAAATGGTAAGAGTTAACTATTAATGAATATTTATGTGGACTTTGAAATATCCATATCAAAATGTATAATGTTAGAAGAAGTAAAATGGTGAGAGAGAAATAGTAAATAACTGTAAAGTGATAATTAATTTTAAAAATAAAATATCGAGAGAGAATTAAGAGAATAGAGAAAACTCCTCAAATTAAGGAGAGAGCTTTATGCTTTACTATTATTTAATAAATGTGATTGAACAATTTATATATTTGCTTTTTTTATTTTTGTCAATAGGAATATGGTTAATTTTGATGTGATTTATTAGGCGAGTCAATGAATTATAGTTTGTTAAAGTTACTTAAATAAGTTAATATTATGTAATTAATTGTAAAATATGATACTAAATGTAAAATATTAGAAAAGAATTTAGAGAAACTGAATGATTATAGAAAATTTGAGGTGTAGGTAAATGAAGCCAAAAAAACATAATTTTGTCATTTTTGATATTTAAACAAATATTAGTTAATTAAATTTATTTAAATTACTTTTTTTGCAAGGTTTTTTATTTAAATTTCTTAAATTTAATTTTTTGTAATTAATTTAAGTATGTGGACTTAAATACAAAATGATAAGAGTTAACTTTTAATGAATATTTATGTGAACTTTGAAATATCCATGTCAAAATGTATAATGTTAGAAGAAGTAAAATGGTGTGAGAGAAATAGTAAATAACTATAAAGTGATAATTAATTTAAAAATTAAACATCCAGAGAGAAGTAAAGAGAAGAGAGAAAACTCCTTGAATTAAGTAGAGAGCTTTCAAAGGTTCTGCTTTACTATTATCTAATAGATAGATTACTGACATGAATTAGTAAAAACATTGAATTAGTTTACTATTATTTATTTATTTTGCTAAGTTCTAAATACGATGAAGGATTAGTTTATTAATTTGTGTTTAGCATAATATAATGATACGTTTGATATATATTATGTTGTTATCTAAATCAAGGAAAATTCACTTGAAAATTTAGTTATTTATATCTACCATCTTTGGAACCAAGATTAAAAAAAACTGATTTTTTCTTTGATACCTTTTTTTTACAACTAATATAACTTAAACCGGAAGTTTAAGTGAGTATTACAAAAACTTAGTAAACTTGAATTTTACTAGTCATATTATGTAATAAAACCCAAAGTTTTGAAATTGTTTATGCTAAAAATGGCACAAACTCCCCTGAGGGGGATTTTTAAACTTCACAAAGAATAAGATCTAAAAATATGGACACTTGGATGAGCTTGAAGGATTTCATGGTGATTGGAGGATTGAATCTAAGTTTGGATGAAGTTTAATGGAGGTTGGAGTGATTTGGAGGAGTTAGGAATAATTTTGACAGTACTTTGGGGAGAGGAAATTCGATCCCTTGAGTGTAAGAAGTCATATGGGGTATTTATAGGATTGTTTGTTAGGTGGAGAGGTCCGAAAATAGCATATGCAAGAAATCAGGTCATTTGGCGACCTAGGGTATGGATTGGTTACGACCTACGACCTGATCCTGTCGTGCTCTCCAAGAAATAGTATGATGCTTTTGAAGTTATCTACAGTCCGACTCCTTAGATCAGCTACAACCTAAGGCCTTAGGTCGGTTATGACCTATCTCGAGACGACCTAATTTACATTGTGTTCTTCAAGAAATGGCCTAGCCTCTTTGTAATGCCGAGTGACTTGCCTAATAACGACCCACATTTCTACAAACTGACTGACTCGACATGGTTTTACGAGTAGGAAGACCTGCATGCTATGCTAAGTCGTTGGTCTTCCTAGCATTTGGATTGCTCCAATGACCTGAGGCCCTCGTGATGGTCTAACTTTGTAACGACATGCTCATCTCGTTAGGTCGGTTAACGACCTAACATACGAATGCCTTGGAGCTTTGAATAGCCTTAAGCTTTATAACTCAAAATGACCTGACTTAAATGAAAGTAAATGACCTAACCTTGAGCCTTATTTTTATGGGTTAACATTTGCTCCTTGAAGTTTGTATCTATTGGAAATAATACGAGCTTCGACATGAATGATCTCAACATTGTTTTGACATTTCTTTACTAGGTTGTCGCTGTATACCCCATTTTGAGGTCATTTTTGGGCTTTATGTTAGGTCGAACACGACCCATCCATACTAGCCCCCTTTATAACCTTATTTAGATTGTTGAAGTCCTTTTACCTTCTTCATTGGAGAAAGCTTTATTCATGGTGGCTAAGCTCTGACAAAATAGTTTACCCCTCAAATGTTACACGAATTCATCATTGCCAACCGGATCCATATCATCATTGGTCAGAGCTTCGGGAACCTTTAAATCTGATTGCCGTCTTCCCCGAATCCGATTTGAATCCGCTCACCGAGTTTCTCCTCCGACTGTCAACAACAACGCATGTGATTTGATTTTTGGCTTTCGATGTTGAACTCGACTTTGGGTTTTAGGGTTTGAACCGTGAATTGGGGAATTTGGTAATTAGTAATGGTCTTAATCATGTGGGAATAAACAATTTGATGTTGTAGTCCCTCATTGTGATTTGAAAATCTGTATTGCGGTAATTTGACTTGTTGTTGAAAGACGGTTCTTGATCATGATCTGGCAATGTATTGATTTCATATCAACAATTTGCGGTTACAAACTCTCATTCAATTTGTATTTTGCACACTTTGTATGTGGGTTTGAATTCGACAATATTATCGGCAACTTGATTGTCAATGGTGTGCACAAATGTAGTACAAACAGCGTTGCATGTTATTTACGAAATTTGTACCAATTCATATGAATCTGCTGCTAAATTAGTTGTTGTATTGCTCTGCATCTCTGCATCCTTTGAGTTAGTTTGAAACTTGTAGGTTTAGAGTACATTCTGACGTAACTTTTTCAGGATTTGGACTTAACATGACTGTTGTTGCGTTGTGGTCACAATCGCCAGTAACTTCATAATGTTTGAATAATCATGGTGTATTTGAGCACCTCTACACAGTTTTAGATCTAGATCGTAGGTCGAGCTATGCATTCTAGGTCGTTCGGGCAACATAAACTTCCAATCCGTTATTACGATCTAGTATTTCGGACCCCCGGAACGGCCCAAGCCATAAACTGTTGATGACCCGAGCCCTTCTGAATGTCGAGCGGTCTAACTTTTAACGATCCAAGCCCCTAAGAGTTTGAACGAATTAGGCCTTCAGTGACTTAAGACCTCCAGCGACCTAAGCCTCTCCAAACCATCAGTGACCTAAGCTTTAATATGCATGTATTACCCATGGCTCCATCCCGTTAGAATGACCTAAGCATTTGATAGATTCAGATGATCTGAATTTTCACATAATACACGATCTAAATCTTTAGGATGCTAAAACAATCTATGGGTTCTTAACGACCCATGATCTGAGGCTCTTGAACGATCTTAGACTTTTAACGACATGAGAATTCCATCTTGTTCCAACGACCTGGATCTCCTTTAGGTCGTGAGCACAACTCATGAGCTTCTGAGGCTTGAGGACGGCCTAATTTTTAAGTCATTGAACGACCTTATCGTCAAGTCATTTAGCAACCTACTCTTCTAGTTTGAAACTTTCCTTGAAACATGTTTTAAGCACTCAGAATTTTGAACACTTTATAGTCAATTTTTGGAGAATTGCGTGTTTTTCATCCCGTTTCCTGTCTTTTAATAACAACAACCAATTGTATGTTTTGGACTTATACATCGTCATCGAACATCCATTCCGATGACGGATTAGATAATAAATCATATCACAACAAGTTTCAAGACTTAAACTAAACGATGCATCCATACAAGCTTGTTTTCTTTAACAATTTATATCCTGTCAACTCTTGCTTGTACACACACGACGATCTTAGTTTAAGTTATGGCAGCGCTTGAGATCGATTAATCGACATAAGCTGGATTGTAGATCTCAAGCCTCGCTTTAATATAGCTAGTAGATTTTCGTATTATATTTTTTGTTTAAGGAATGTACACCTGTGATACGTTTACAAACAAGTATATTTGTGTAGAATGACTACTAGGCAGCAATCTCGCCTTCAAACAGAAGATACATCTTCTGCTCAAAACGATACTTCTACCACCACACCTGAGACCATAAAAACTATATCCCCAGGTCGGATTCCCGCTCAACCATTCTCGGAGCCTTGCCCTATTAGTGCTCCGCCTCCAGAAAGACATTCTACCACTATAAATTAGGACCAGTTCGAACAGTTGTGCAGTCAGTATAATATCCCTATTATTGATGCGATTTTCTCGGGTGAGGGCATATTCGAAGATCAACCCCTAGCTGGATACGTGGCTATAAACCTATATATGTTAGCGAGTGGTGTCATCCCTCCCTTTAACCCTATCTTAGAGAGAATCCTTAAACGTATGGCCATTTCCCCTTTCCAAATTTATCCAAATGGATATCTCATTCTATTAGGACCTCACGTGCTTTCCATGCAAGGAAAGGAGCGTGAGCCTACGTTTCAGGAGATCCGCTACTTATGCTCGTTTAATAGGAGGAAAGACACTTCCTCTATTATACATGTGGAGCCTGCCTGGAACCAGAAACTTGTACTTGATCTACTGGAGAGTGTTTTGGAATTCCTAACTCAGTTTTTCTTTGTTTATTGCCCTGATACCTTTTGTGGGAACTGGACAGAAGGAGGTGAACATTCTTTTCCCATAAAAACTTTTATCTTCTTCTCTATAAGTATCGATTACTGAAATTTGCTTTCCTATTTGCAGTCGTTTCGGCTCCAATTAGAGATAAAGATGTTGCTCCTCACAAGCCCATTTATGAGGCTATTAAAGTCGTTGATGAAATAGACAAATGGAAGAGATACTTAACAAAAGAGGAGTTCCTTCGCAAATACGGATTGCTACGTTGGAGAACGATAAGGTTGAATGGGCAAAGGTTCTTGAGTCCCGGGACACTACATTGCCTCTCTCACACAAAGGAATACTAAACTAGAGGATTTAGAAGCTGAGAATCAAAGGCTCAAAGAAGAGCTTGTCACCACCAAAGGAATACTTAATAAAAGAGGAGTTCCTTGATCGGATTGCTACGTTGGAGAACGATAAGGTTGAATGGGCAAAGGTTCTTGAGTCCCGGGACACTACATTGCCTCTCTCACACAAAGGAATACTAAACTAAAGGATTTAGAAGCTGAGAATCAAAGGCTCAAAGAAGAGCTCGTCACCACCAAACTAAGAGAGAATGTGTTAACAATGCAAGTTAAAGAGGCCCAAATTGCTCAACGGACTGCTGAAACCCGGTTGGCATGGAAAAGAAAGCTTCCACCACTTATCAACAAGAGAATGTCAACCTTCATAAGCAGAATGCTGCTCAACATTTAGTTATTTCTACACTGACAGCTGGGGTAGAACTTCTTGAGCATGAGAAAGATAAAGCTTTGGCTGACAAAGAGACTATTGAGAAAGCGTTTATCGACGCAGAAACGGATGCCAATGCCACTTTATTTAGATTTCACGTCTTCAACGTTATGAGCCGAGGGAGATTGCACTATTTAGGTCCTGATTTTGCAGTGACTTTAGTCCTAGTCTGGGAATCGGTACTTACACAGACTGAAGGTTCTTATGATGAAGAATATCTCCTTCAAAACCTTTTGGATGAGGAGTCCCACGAAGCTTTTGCCAAAGGTAAGAACGTGCTTACGAAGCAGCGGGGATTATTGAGTGATGAAGCTGGATCTTCTGGGGAGCAGCCCAAGACACAACCACTATCAATGCCTCTAAAAATCCTACTAATCTTGGGGTTCCAATTCCAAGACTCTGATGCGCCTTTAGCTGGTCCTTTTACGACTCACGAGGATAAGGGCAAGGTAACCGATGAGCATACTATCGAGAGGCGCATTATCGAGGAGCCTACCGAAGATGGTGAGAGTGATGAGGACAAGCCGGATAATTATCGAATTGAGCACAGATATCTTTCCCCCTAGGTAAAATAGAGATTGACCGAGCTATGTCATACTTGGATTCTCTTTGTACTTCACCTGGGTCAATTGCATTCCATGCACATTGTTCATTTGTATTGGGCTTGATGTCGCCACAACCCTCTCCCGTAGTGGTCGAAACAACGACCGAAGCTATTATGACTTCCTCAATTCGAGTGTCCACTACTACTGCTTTGATTATTACTCCCCCTCCGGGTGATGCATCTTTACTTGTTGCCTTTACTCCTGCTTCAAAACCAGGGTCATAAGATGCAAAGACTAGTGCAATCGTCGATTTGGACGATGTTAACTACACCCTTAGTGACGAAGTAGAGGATCTTGATGCTGATAAGAGCCCGAACAAGAAAGTTAAAGGAAAACAGAAGAAAAAGGTGAAGTCTTCCTCTTTAAGGCGTGGAGGAAAGCGCAGTATTTCGAAGAAGGGAGGACCTGCTCAGACATCTCCTGAGGAATAGAAGAATGACGAAGAAGCCAAAGATGAGAGCGATTATGAAGCCACACCTTATCCTCCTAAGCTTCCAAAGCCCATGCTCAGATCTGAAAGTGCTTCTAAAAGCAGGAAGAAGAATGCCTAGGACTTCTAACTATTTTCTCTACCTTTTGCTGTTTTATTACTTTTCATTTGCTTCGACCGGACGTTTATGCGGATGTCGGTCCTCGCTTATTACTTTATGCATACTTGAGACTTTTATATCTGTTACTTGTGTTGTTGTTATTGTAAAGCTATTATTGCATTCTCTGTACTTTAGCTATTATTTGTTACCGTAGCTTTACTGTACTTTCTTATGCTTTAGCTTCTTTGTAAATTACAAGTCCTTTGTCTGGCTTGAAGTCGTGACGATCTTGCGGAATGTTTTGTAAGCATTATTAATCCGTCTTAATGCGGTGGTGTTGCCCCCGTACCAAAGGTCGTTACAAACTTCTTAGGCCAGGTGCGATCGATTTTACTGGGCCTTCTTGGTTATGGCTAAAATACTGGAAGTTTCTGCTTTAATGGCTAAGTTTTTCGCTTGTTGCCATTGTGCTTAGATTTTCTCAGTTTTGCCAATTGACCATGAATTCCAGCTTGGTTGATCGAACTCGTGTCTTATATTGAAGAAATTTTTCTAGCTTTCGTGCCCCTACTTGAGAGGTCTTATATGTTTATCCCAGTGTTCATATGCTATCTGGCTAGGTAATGCAGGAATTGGAGACTTTCATCTACAATTAGACTGATTAATTCTAGCATTGGCGATTTCACTGGGTGCCCCCGGAGAGGTCTTTGGTTAAGTCCTAACTTTGTCTCCTATTCAGCTGTCTAATTCGCGGATTGGGTACTTCTGTCTCTCAATTAGACTAATTAATCCAAGCGTTGGTAGATTTAAAAAGGATGCCCCAGGAGAGGACATTTAGTTATAGCTCAACTTTCTTTACATCTGGGGCGACCAAATGCTACACAAATGAATTGGATGCCTCTAAAGAGGTATTTTAAGTCCGCCAATCACTGAGTCTAGGATTAGCAGACACTAACAAACTAATTGGACGCCTCCGAAAAGGTCATTTATTCCCAATGTCTGTCGTAATCCGGTCAGGTATATCCTGACACTGACGTGCCCATTGAGTACCCCCTGTCGGTTGGGAATTCTTATGAATTCGAACATGGAACTCTCTAACCTGGTAATCCAGGTCCTTCGGAGACTGGATCAAATTCATGCCCCCATTCGTCTAGGACTTCTGATAAATCCAAACATGCAACTCTCTAGCCTGGTAATAAGGGACTTTTGGAGATTGGATTGAATTCATGCCCCTTTTAGGCAGGGACTTCTGATAAGCTTCACTATTAGAGGGTTTATTATTGCATTGTTTCACGAGATGAATGCCAGTTCCCCTATCGGACACTCGTCTTAACAAGCTACCATAGTAACAGAACTAGGGTCGTGGACCTCTTATTTTAGGAGGTGCCCCTTTGGTGAAACTTGCACTTTGGTCTTTAATTTGAACGTTACATCTTTTAACCATCTGGCTCTTGGTGTCCTTCACTTGCAAGGCGGTGCTTCACATCTTCACACTTGTTACGTATGCTTATGGCACTCGACACTTGAGCTGTCCTCAACGGGATTTGCTGTGAGGGTCACCAGGTCTTAACGGGTTGTTGGTAATCAAACATTCTTTTGGATAACCTACAATCAAAAATTGACTTTTAGCCACTTTTAAATGATTAATCAAGAATTTGCAATTGTACGATTTAGGCAAGCAAATCAACTTCTTTCATTCATATGTACAAAGTTTCATTACAATGCTTGCAAAGTATTTACAACCTTTACAGCAAACATGAATGAAAAATTAGGTAAAATAACGATGGAGATGGTTATTGTTCCAAGCTCTTGGAATTTGAATTCCATCTGTTGTCTTCAGTTCGAAGGTGCCATCTAGGAGATTTTGACTTATAATGAAGGGTCTTTCCCAGTTTGGCCTAAAAACTCCGATTCCAGTCATTACTCTCTTCAATATAAGGTCCCAATCTCGAAGGTCCATTGCTTGACTTTGGAATTAAAATGCGTGGCGATCCTTCTTTGATGATCAGCAACTCTGAGTTACGCTTCATTTCTCCTTTCTTCGAACTGATCAAGCGCTTCAAGTTGCAACTTTTCATTCTCCCCTTGGTTGAATTGAATTCTGCGATGAGTGGGGACTTCCAGCTCTACCGGGATCATAGGTTCAGATCCAAATGCTAGAGAGAACGGAGTGTCCTTAGTCGCAGATTTGTGAGTAGTGCAGTATGCCCATAGTGCAAGTGGAAGCTCATCTACCTAACCACCTTTAGCTTTCTCAATGCTTTTTGATGGTTAATTTTATGATCTTATTCACTACTTCGACCTGCCCGTTAGCCTGCGGATGAGCCACTGCTGCAAAACTCTTCTGAATTTTGTATTTAACACAGAAGCTCTTGAATTCATCACTTTCAAACTAAGCCCAATTGTCCATGATTATCTTATGTGGCACACCAAACCTGCAAATGATGTTCTTCAATAGAAAGTTGATGTCTTTCTTTGAGGTAATGGTAACTAATGGTTCTGCTTCAGCCCATTTGGTGAAGTAATCTTCAGCTACAATTGCATATTTGAAGCTGAATTTTGTTATTGGTAATACTCCGATCAAATCAATGCCCCGGACAACAAATGGCCATGGGTTGACCATTTGGTTCAATTTCGTGGATGGTGCTCTTGGAATCTTCGCAAATCTCTGGCATCTATCACACTTCTTGTAACAACCCGGAATTTGGGGCCAATTTAAAATTTTCATTTTAGAGATTTTAGGGGTGTTTAAATATTTAAAATAAATTATTTCAAATAAAAATGAATGGAAATTTATTTTGAGCAAAGTTAATGCAAATATATTCAAATAAATTACATAAAGAATTAGAAATAGGATGGTAGTTTGAAAAGTCAAACTTGAACTTTGACTAACTACACAGGATGCAGAATAAACCGGATTTTGATGAAACGAAAAATATTTAAATTTGTTAATGAATATATTTCTAACGAATCTGAAAAAATCGATGTTTCATAGCGGAAACCAAAAGTTATGGCCAAATGAATTTTCAGAAAGGTCGCTATAGAAAATATATCGCCCTTGAAAATCGACATTTTGCATACAGCCTCGGAATTCGACGAAACCACTTTTGTTGGATCCAAGATGTAAAATTATTGCTAGGTTTCAAATTTCATGATTTTTGAAGCTAATATGTGAGCGTGGCAAAAGAAACTATGTTTTGTCAATTTCGGTCAAAATTAATTGACTGAAAAATAGCCATTTTTCAAATAGTCTCAGAATTCGACGAAATAAATTTTGTTAGGATCGTATAGTCATAAGAAAGCCAAAAATAATTTTTCCGGATTTTTCTGACTTCGTTTGTGACCCCAGTAAAATTAGAAAGTACGTTCGAATTAAAAAATAAAAGAATTAATTTGAAAATAAAAGAAACATGCTTTTAACTTCAGAATTGGACTTCGGCAATAGCGTCATTGCGTTCAGAAGGCGTCAAAACCTATTGTTCGACAGTCGTTGAGCGCGAATTGGAGTTCGAACGAAAAAACCCTATTTTCCGGAATTAAATAAATTAAATAAAATAGAAATACGTGGAAAATACCTGTATAAATACGGCCGTACCCATCGTCTTCTTCTTCCCCGTTCGCATAACCCATAGCCGCCCCCCTTTTTGAAAGTTCATCTCCATTTTTCCATCAATCCGCTCACAATTAGACTTAGCCGTAGTTGAACTTTTTGAAGTTCTTCCCTTCCTCTCCAATCTCCGACAAGTTTCATTCGATTTCACGCCCTGTAGCTCTTGAAATTCGAGCCCCAACCCACGACCTAAAAGCCGCCGCCGCACCCCCTATCTTCCCGGCATGGATGCGCCTCTCGTAGCTCTCCAATCCCCCGCAAACCGTTCGCAAAACCATCGACTACAACACCCGAAATCTGGATTCAAAGTTTTGAACGTTTCTGAAAATTTAAGGTATGAATATTTCAGATTTTGCGATGCTTTTAAGCGTTACAGCGACAGTTGTTAAAGTCAGTTCTGATTTGTTTGTATGAACTTCGAATTGAAATCTTTCAGATCCGTAACTGCCGCGACTTTGAACACGAAACCTGATCAAATCCGAACCTTCCTTCCAGTCCCGAGCTAGGTGAGAATTTATTTTTAATTAAATTTAATTAATTTAATTATTATTGTTGTTGTGTTATGTGTAATCGAAAATCAAACAAGTAGATCTGCGATGAATGTTGCCATGGGATGGATTCAAATTGTTGTGATGCTACGATTTTAGATCCGTTATTTTTAATCATAGATCTGTTAATTAAAAACATAGATCGGTAAGAAAAATTAGATTTTTCCTCGTTTAAATTTGTTGAAGTATGCTTTATGGTTATGAATCATGTATATATCTATCATCATATACGTCGTTATGCAATTCACATTATTTTAACGTGAATTAAAGTAGGAATTTACATCGTTGTGAAATTTACATCGTTATGCAACTTACATTATTTTATTGTGAATTAAAGTAGGAATTCATATCGTTATAAAATTTACATTTTTATGGTCTCAATATTAAGTAGAATTTGACATATGATAAAATTTACATTTTTATATGTAAATTATATAGGAATGTACACCGTATTGTAAAAATTACATTTTTCTTTGTAATTAACATATGAATTCCATCGTATGTTAAAATTTATATTTTTATATGTAAATTATATAGGAAATTATACTATAGATCAAAAATTACATTTTTCTTTGTAATTAACATGGAAATTTCATCATATGTCAAAATTTACATTTTTATATGTAAATTATAAAGTGAATTAATGTCGTATGACAAAAATTACATTTTTCTTTGTAATTAACATGGAAATTTCATCGTATGTCAAAATTTACATTTTAATATGTAAATTATAAGGTGAATTTATGTTGTATGTTAAAAATTACATTTTTCTTTGTAATTATAAAGTGAATTCCATGTATGTTAAAAATTACATTCTTCTTTGTAATTATAAAGTGAATTTCATCGTATGTTAAAATTTACATTTTTAATATGTAAATTATAAAGTAAATTTCATCGTATGTTAAAATTTACATTTTTATATGTAAATTATATAGGGAATTACACCGTAGGATAAAATTACATTTTTATATGTAATTAAAACATGAATTTAGATTGTGTGTTAAATATTATATTTTTATATGTAAGGTCTATAAGAAATTATGCCGTATGATAAAAAATACTTTTTTTCAATGTAATTAAAGGATGCAATTTCATTGTATGATAGAATTTACATTTTACTTACATATATATATATATATATATATATATATATATATATATATATATATGTAACATAGAATGGGAATGAACATTAGAAATAAAATTTATTTATTTTGTATGTAAATAAGATGTAGGAATGTGGCTTGTAATTAAAAATCATATTTTTACAATGTGAATCAGAAGTAGTGTTTGCATTGTAATTAAAAATCATATTTTTACAATGTGAATTAGGAGTAGTGCTTGCATTGTAATTAAAAATCATATTTTTACAATGTGAATTAGAAGTAGTGTTTGCATTGTAATTAAAAATCATATTTTTACAATGTGAATTAGGAGCAGTGTTTGCATTGTAATTAAAAATCATATTTTTAAAATGTGAATTAGAAGTAGAGTTCGCGTTGTAATTAAAAATTATATTTTTATTAGGTAAATTAAAAGTAGAGTTTGCATTGTCATTAAAACTTACATTTTTATATGTAATTTAAAAAGTAGGATTTTGAATCAAAATTTACATTTTTACATGTGAATAAAAAATATAGGAGTTTGCATAGGAATTAAATTTACATTTTATGTGAATAAAAAGGATGGAATTTACATTTTCAATGTAAGTAAAAGAATGAATTTAGGATGCGGTAATATTATTTTCATTTTCAAATGAATTAAAATTTGGTAAGTATCGGTAGTTGTGTAGAGCGTTGTTTTAATCAAACGACGTTATTACGATTCAATGATTATATATATATAAATATAATTAAAATTAAACGAATAGGGCGTGGTAGTTTGCGTTTTGTAATCGTACTTTTAAACGACTATACAAGAAGATCCGACTGTCGGATTTTCTTGAAACTGAAACCGTTAGGACCGTCTTGGAAAAATCTTTCCAACGATATATATTACGTTAAGATCCTACAGTTAGATTCTGAGAAATGTAAAAATCAGAATTGGTTGAATGCAGCGCAATAGTCGCCCATGGACTTAAGGCGTCGTTATATAAAAATTTAATTATTTTAAATAATTAAAATAGGAATGAATCGTTAATAAGAATAATTATTAATCTATAAGAAGGATTTTAAATATATATATATATATATAGGGCTGTCAACGGATACCCGAAAAATCCGAAATCCGTCCGCATCCGTATCCGAAAAGCGGATAAATATCCGATATTCGGGAAAGCAGATGCGGATGCGGATATAGGCATATCCGCATCCGAAAATTATCCGTCCGCTTTTTTTCTCGATTATAACTTAAATTATGTGTATTTTAACATAATTAAATATACTAATTTATTAATTTGCAAAATTAAAAGTCTGCTAAACGCATGTTAATTGCTCAAAATTATATATTATCATCATATTTATTTAATTTTTAGCACTTTCGAAATCAATTTGGTTGAAAAAGATTAATATTAAGCTAAAAAAATTCATTTATGTTCATTGATTTATAGATTGTTGGCGGAGCGGATAATTATCCGATATCCGTCCGTATCCGCGGATACGGATATCCGATATCCGAAAATGGTTTCGGATGCGGATACGGATATGGCACTATCCGTATCCGAAAGTATCCGTTGACAGCCCTATATATATATATATATATATATATATATATATATATATATACGAGGATTATTTGGGAAGTCCAATTTCTCTCATTCTAAATAATCAAACGACGTTAATTGAAGTAAGAAGATGGCGTATGAAGACCGTAAATCTTCCCTCGGATGGACAACGATCGAGGCCTTGATTTGACTTGCTCCCATTTCAAAGGTCACGGTCATTGCCCAAACGTACGTGTTGATTTCACGGGTTTGGCTTTCGCTCAGACCCAGAGCATAAACTAATAAATGGATTGCGTGTCTGACATCATACTCTATCAAATATCACGTTATTGATCTTTTGTCGAATATATGGATGCTTGGTGGCAGGGATTTTATTCTCTTGCTTAACACCCGTTCATATGTTTCGGCAAAGGGTTGGTAGTACGATATGGAGTGATGATGTGGCATGCTAAGATGCATAGGATCAAGGTTTTTGTTGAAAAGCAGGCCTTGTGGGACGATCAAAGCATAGCCCGTTTAGGCATAGCTTTGTGTACAGCGTGACTTCGCGAGCCTCACACACCGGCGAAGTCTAAAACGGGAGAAGGGAACGCAGGGAGAGCAGCACATTTCTTTCTAGCTAGAAGTGGTGATTGGGTTTTAACACGGCCCAACATTTTACTTATGTGGATGATGGAATGAGGCGCCTCAGATGATAGGTCCTATAGGACTGGGAAACGTGTGTTTAGGAATAACTAATCCGCAACTCGTATGGTGGACCGGCCCTGCAGCTTTCCAAGGGTTCACCGCGGGGGATCCTGAGACATTAGCTAGAGTGTCTCGAATCGGTAGGAGCTCCTCCCTAGCCTTGACTCATGATGGAAACCAAAATCCAAATACGACCCTACGAATTTGATTGTATTACTAGTATGGAGGCATAGTAGTATGGGATACTATTCTTCCTAGGATTTATACATTTACTTTGAAATGTTTTGATATACTAATAATAATATTAAACTCGTATTTGCCGTATTTAGCATGTTTAATCACTATAAGGTAAAACCCTATCCTCTGGTTTGTGTTGCATTGTGTGATGGGACCTGGGTCTTATGGTGATTCCATTTTTCTAAAAAGCATAACGTTGTTGTACGATTTACTTATCATTTATTCTGACACTTTTATGCACGGCAATCCATTAGAGTAAACCCGTTCCGCATTAGCGGCGTGGTCTTTGGATTTGCCCTATTAATAGTGATTTATTAGTTAAGAATTCTCACACCAGTCCCACGACTGACCCATTGTTTGTTTCCACCTTTTTGCAAACTCGGGTACCCTTCTTTCTACACAGGCAGCCAAGTAAACATGTTTATTCTTCACTTGGAGTCTTTTCTTTGGAGCTGATTGTTTTTCTTGGATTTGCTTGAGAAGAGGTGATGACTAGAAGCTTGAAGACACTTATCATTCGCTGCTTTTGCATTTTTCTCTTTCTTTTTATTCCAGACATTAAACTTGGTTTATTCCACGTTGTCTAAGTTGGAGTTGGAACTTATTTCTTTTCTGAAAACTTGATGTAATAATGTAGAATTCTGTGACTGTATATTTTCTGTGGTTGATGACATTATATTTCCGCTGCTATGATGTTGTTACTCTATGAATTTCCTATGCTATGTTGTATCTGTGATATGTATTATTGTATTTATGTTGTATTCCAAATGATTATTCCTTACTTTCATTTTGTGGAAGTTCGGGGTCATCACACTTCTTGGTGTAAGTTGCAGAATCCAGGTTCACATCAGGCTAAAAATAACCATATCACATAACTTTCTTGGCCAATGTCTGCCCACCTTTGTGACCCCCACATTCACCTTTGTGTAATTCTGCCATAGTTGCTTTAGATTTTGCCTTAGTTACACGTCGAAGCACAGGCATAGAGAATCCCCGAGTATGTAGTCTATCATCCTGGATAAGATACATTGGAGCTCTTCACAAAATCTTTCTTCGTTTCTTTGACTCTTCTGGGAGTGTTCCGTTGAGAAGATACTCTTTGATCGGGGTCATCCATGAATCCGGTTCTTCAACGGTCTCCACAATCCAATCCACATCTTCATAACTAGGATTTGAAACGTCTACGATGAGCACTAATCCCAGTAGTTGTGCATCTCCTGAAATTGCTTACTTAGCGAGCGAATCCGCTTTCATGTTCTCTTCTCTGGGGATATGAGTTATTGTGTAGTAGTCGAGATCATTCAGAAGTTCCCAAGTTTTAGACAGGTAAGCTGAAGATTTCCACCCTTGACCTAGAACTCTCTTCGAACTTGACATACCACTAGCTGCGAGTCACAGAAAATTAGCAAAGTTTTCAAGCTCAGTTCCTTTGTAATTTTTAACCCTGTGATTAGTGCTTTATACTCGGCATCGTTGTTGCTTGATGGGAATTCTAATCTCAAATAATAACACATGGAGAGCCCTTCGGGAGTCTTTAGAACCACTCCTGCCCCTGAGCAATAATCATTCATTGATCCATCAACAAACAACTTCCATGTAACTGCCGCCTCAGCTGGTTCCACTTCTTCCTCCCCTCTATCTATAAATTTAGCAATGAAATTCTCTAAAGCTTGCCAATTAATAGCTCGCCGGGGATGGTAAGTGATGTCATACTGACTGAGTTCAATATTCCACTTTAACAATCTTCCCGAAGTTTCTGGACGGAACAGAACTTGCTTTAGAGGTTGATCTGTCAAAACCTTGATAGCATGGGCTTGGAAATATGGCCTAAGCTTTTTCAAGGCGATGATCAAACAATATGCAAGCTTCTTCAACTTGAGATAATTCAGCTTTTCCCCGGCAAGCCTTTTACTGATATAGTATATTGGCCGCTGAACCTTTGCATCTTCTCGAACCAATGCTACGCTTAAGGCATGAGATGAGACTGCTAAATACAGAAACAACTCTTTTCCATCCTTGGGCTTTGACAACATCGGAGGTGATTCCATGTACTTGATTAGCTCCTCGAAAGCCTCTTGACATTTGGGAGTCCACTGGAAGTCCTTCTTTCCTTTTCTTAATGCATCGAAAAGCGAATGCACCGATCTGTTGCCTTTGAAATGAATTGACTTAATGCAACTACTTTCCCATTCAAGCTTTGAAGTTCCTTCTTTGTTCTGGGAGCATGCATCTCTCGCAAAGATGAGACTTGAGCGGGATTGTCTTCGATGCTCCTGACATTAATCATAAACCCAAGGAATTTTCCTAATGCGACTCCAAATGAGCATTTAAGTGGATTCAACTTCATTCCATACTTTCTGAGGATGTGAAGCATTTCAGCCAAGTTTTCTAAATGATCAGCAACCCTTTTCAACTTCACTAGCATATTGTCGACATACACCTCCATAGTTTTGCCGATTTGTGACTTAAACATTGCATTTACAAGACGTTGGTAAGTCGCTCCTGCATTCTTCCATCCAAATGGCATAACTTTATAGTAATATAGACCCAGATTAGTTATGAAGCTTGTGTTATCTTGGTCAGGCTTATGCATCATTATTTGATTATACCCCGAATATGCATCCATGAATGGCAGTAATTCATTCCCTACTGTTGCATCAATGAGTTGATCGATGGGCAGCGGAAAACTAGCCATAGAGCATGCTTTGTTGAGGTCCGAATAATCAATGCACACTCTCCACTTGTCGTTGGATTTCTTTACAAGTACTGGGTTAGAGACCTAATCTTGATATGTGGATTCCCGTATGAAATTATTCCCCATCATTCTGTTCTCTTCCTCCTTAAGAGCTCTGGATCTTTCAGGTCCATGAACCCGTCTCTTCCGTTTTACTGGTGTTACGCTTGGGTCAATATTCGGCTTATCAACCGCCACATCTGGAGAAATGCTGCACATTTCAGAATGACTCCAAGCGAACACATCCAGATTAGCCTTCAAAAATACAATTAACTCCTTCTGCAGTTTAGGGCCCGGTTAAGAACCTATCTTTAACACTCTATCAGGGTCTTTATCATGAACCGGAATTGAAATTGTGGCTTCAGCTGATGCCGCTTGTCCCTCCCTTGTACTTCCTTGGATACATCTCCTTTTGGGTCCCGCTGTGCTCGCTAGTGCAGGGGTCATGCCCTAATTGCTATAAAGCATTTTCACGGATGAAAAGAGGAACCTCCAGCTCCTTCCCCTTGTCCTTCTTACTTACTTCCCTCAGCTTGTTAATATAGCATTATCTGACAATTTCCTAATCCTCTTTAACTACGCCGACCCCTTGTCGGTTGGAAACTTCATCGTCAACACTAGAGGACTAGCACAATTGTGAAAGCTGCCAGAGCTGGTCTTTCCAAGAAAGCATTGTACGCTAACAATTCAACCATAAGAACAAAGGATTGCATCAAACTAGCTTTGTTGTCTCCATTTCCAAGTTCCATAAGCAAATCGATAACCCAATGGGCTGCTTTGGTGTAACGAACTAAGATTTTATGTTTACATTATGAAATTTATTTGGATTTCGTAATTAAGAATTTGATATTTGTTTATAAATTTTGAAATTTAATCTGTTTTATTTTGGTTTAAATAAATTATGTATGTATAAATTAAAATTTTCTTTTAATTTAAATATTTCGTTAAATTATAAACATTAGCGATATTTAAACTAATTGATATGCATATAGTGTTTGAGAAATTACTTAAATTAATTTGTATCTTTTAAAATTTCATTTGATTTGAATAGCTCTATTTAATTTAAGCATTAGCTATATTTTAAATTAATTGAAATATATTGTTAGAGGAATTATGAATTTGATTTTCAATTTAACTTGAGGATTTGTTTTATTTTGTTTATTTTGAATTTAGTTATTTTATCTTGGTTTTATTTAATTTGTAAGCCTGAATTTGATTTTTATCGTTGAAACTGTTTGGAGTTTCGAATTTAATCTATTTTAACCTATTTTTGCATTGATTTCTAGAAGTGTGAATTTAAAATTTTAATCTTTGAATCTGAATGGTTTTGATTAAATAAATCGTTATTGGTATTTTAATATAGTTATTTTAATATTTGTAAAATTTGATTCTATTTTATTTGATAAGCTATAAACCAATTTATTTTATTTGTTTTAAAATTTGAATTTTATTTAACTTGGGATATTATTTATTTTATTTAGTTTGATTTTTGGATTTATTTGATATTTATTTAAGTAGATTAGATTGGTTTTAATTTAGGTATTGTTTGGAAAATTTTAAATACATTTTGTTTGTACTTTGCATTGTATAATGGTATATATACTTAGAATTATTTGTTGATAAGTTTGCTACTTGGAAATTTTACTTTGAAATTATTTGTTTAAAAATTGTGTTTCCACTTGTTATTGTGATTAGATATTTGTACACTTGTAAAGGTTGTGCTGGAATGTTTAACGCGTGTCCATGTCGGAGAAACTTGGAAAAATTTGCACTGGCTCACGTTTCCCCGTTCCTCCTTTTATTTAGATGTCACCATCCCCTTCTCTTCTTATTTTCACTTTCCTCGGCCAAATTAGAAAAGCCCCAAGACCAAGGTTATCCCTAAATCTGTTAGTGGCCACCGCTCCTCACCTAAATCGATGGCCTCCATCGAAATCGGCCTTCACCGTTCTTTGTCCACGGCCTCCTCCCAAGTCAAATTCATGTTGCGTCGTTGTTCAACGCTGGCGCCTCCCTCTAGCTCGTAACATATGCCATCGACTTTGTCGAAGACCAACCTGGATCAATTCGCAGCATGCCTGCTCCACCGTCACCTAGGGATCCACGCTGCCATGACCGTAGACCAACCTCTCTTCTCGCACCAGCAAACTCGAGCGTGTTGCCTGCTCCCCAACTCATTTAGATCTGCGCCATTTTTGTTCATTGAGCAAGCAAGCACTACCTTTCAGTTAGCAACTCGTCCACCGTGCCATTCCGTTCACCGCTGCATGCTTCCGCTTTGTCGTCCGATGGTAAGCATAGCTTACGATTAAAGTTATTTTATGTAGCCACTTCGCACTCACATTAATTAGAATTGTTTGGGTTGCGTTCATTATCATTTGGTTGATTTGTTAGGAAATTTCAGTTCCAGTTGCCATCTATGTTAGGGCCGCATGCACGTTGATCTACTTTTGGAATCTCTGTTTTTCACATATACATATACTGGATAAAAGCATGACTTACCAAATCTATTATACATGTTTTGGTTGCTGGTTTGCATTTGCTGTTAGTTGGTTTTCATGAAATTTAATAATTGTACATGGATGGTGTGGAACTCTTTTCTTTGTTGAACCACTCATTATGTACAGGTAATGCATTTACATTGCATGCTTTGTTCTCTGTATATTTGCCATAATCACTTGCTGTTTTGCATGATACCTATATGCTAGGGTGGTTCACATGAATTTGATAAAAGCAACCCATGATTACATTTTGAACTGCCTATTGCCTTACTTTTAGTCACCTAAAATGGTTCATAGCACACTCACGATTATATAGTAACAACATATTTTGAGTATATGACTTGCTTGTGAAACATGGATCTTTAATCTTACATAAACCTAAACTAAATTTTAGAAATCAAGTCCCACTGATCATCTACAAGGACGAATACAGTAGTGTTAATATGTTTAAGGTTACACTGCAGACTTGCATTCATTCGGACCTTTTTTCATTAGACTTTGTGTATATACATACCTACTGCACGTGTTTGTTAAATGTTGAACCAATGAAGATAAACCGCGCCCAGTTACCTGTATTTTGTTTTACCATCCACACATGTATGGAATATGATACTTGCACCTATGCATGCTCAAATATCATACGTTCCAGACTTGCGCATTTCCATAACCATTCTTATGCTAGTTTTGTTGAGTGTGAGGCAATAATCTACTGTTGAATTCCATGCATGAATGTTCTACCTCGTTGTAGCAGATCAGGACATGCATGCTTACTGTCCCTTTTTGGTATTTTAGTTCTTTGTTTTGGCAAGTAGTCTTCTCTTAAACATGTGCAAGCTTTGGCATAAGCATTTTTCCACATGCATGCTTCATAGTTATAGGTGTTCTCTTGCTTTTGGAATTGGGTAGTAATGTAGATGTTGGGTTCCCTTTTATTTATCACCTGCTGTCAAACCATTTGGGAACCATGCGTGTGATATATACACACACACACACACACACACACACATACAGAGCTTTCTTTGTACATGATTAGCCAAGCTTCCGGCACCTGGCTTACTTCGATATCAAGGCCACTGTGTCATCTTTTGATGTATGCATCGCCTCATTTTGCTCGATCTTACCTTGTTACCGAATGCGTGCAGCATGGAGACCAGTATGGTACAGATGTGTATATATATACTTTCAGTAGCTCTAGTTCATTTATGTACGATGCTCGAATAAATTTAATATAATGTTGGGATTAAACAATTATATTTATGTGTTTATCGAAGTTTGTTAACTTGAAATAAGTTTAATCCTGACTCGGATGTTTTATGTTTTTGCATGGAACGCTCGGGTCAGGTCCAAAGTGTTCCACATTTAAAGATTAAAGCTCACAAACTCGAGAGGAACGTGGAGACGCAAGGCGCATACGGCGCGCGCGAAGCTCATCTAAACCCATAATTTTTTTTATTCATTTGAAATTCTTGTATATAAAATTTGTTCTTCAGCTGTATAAAAATAAACTCTGATATATGTATAAAATTTTATTCCGCTGCAAATATTATGTATTGTGATTCTGTGTTTATTCATGTTAAACCCGCTAAGCTAAATAACTACCCATCGTTTAAACGTTCCGAGTTGGTTTAATTACCGACAAAGAGCGGTCAAAAAGGGCAGGTCGTTACAGTTGGTATCAAATCGATTTCTAATGTTTAGACTTTGTATTTGGAAACAAACTGTTGAGATATGTATATTCTAGATCTTAGTAGCGAATCGAAGCGTGAAAATATTCTTGAAATAATTTGTTTCAAGAGATGTTTTTACGACTATTTGAATAATGTAACCTTTTCAAATGAGTACTTGACTCTGAAATATTTCTGAATATATGAATATGTATGTATATTTGGAATTATTAGGAAAAAGAAATACAGTCCGTAATTGATTCTCAGATTTGAGTTGAATAACTAAATTCTATTGTATTGAGATAATATAATTACCTCAAAATGAACATCTCGAAGAAAACGACCAAATTTAAATTTCCAATGAATTGAGTAGAAGTTCGATTTTTCGACTTGTTGAATAAACTGGATTATTTCAAGTGAAATTTAAAATATTGAGTTATATCTTTATAAGCTTAAAGGAAATCGTGTATGAATGGGAATTTGGAAAATTAGTTCAATGTGGAATAAAATTGAAATTGAGATTTAAGTTCGAACTTAATTGAAATCGAAAATGAAATGGGAACTCAAGTAATGGGCTAATTTGAACCTTGGGTCCGACCCGAAATGTAAATGAATTGAATTGGAATCGACAATGGTTAGGATTTGAATTTTGGATAATTGATTCAAGTTGGGTTATTCTGAAAATAGCATTCATTAAAAAATTATTTTATTTGAAATTATGGTATTAAAATTATTTATATTATTTAAATTATTTGGTTACAAGCCCAACTATCTTTGTTTTCAAATGTACTTTTCCAAATCCTATTTATTTATTTCAAACCATTTGCAAAACCTATATAATCATTTGAATTATTTTCCAAAGCTATATATGTATTTAAATCTATTGTATATTAAGCTAGTTATTTTACAAAGCATATCTATTTATTTCATACCCATTTTTTAAAAATCTATCTATCTATTAATCTATAATTTTCCAAAATTACTTTTATATAACTTAGTTATTTTGATAAATATATATATCCAATCCGAACAAATTTAGATCCAAAATGATCGAATGCATAGACTCAATTGAATATCGATAATCATAATGTGAAATCCAAGTTGAGTATGAATGTTGATAATGAATCAAATTTGTAAATATGGATTTAAATTTTGGAAATGATATTGAATACTCGAATAGTTTTTGAAATTAATTTAATTTGATATTGAAAGAGAATTTTGAAGATTATTGATATACAAATATTTTGATATGAAAAATTGAAACTTATATATATATATATATATATATATATATATATATATATATATATATATGAATTATATCGGTTCGAGATTCGAAAATTATTGATTTGAAATGAAATCTTATATAAGGAAATATGATCATGGTTTGTTTGAAAACATGATTTGGAAATATTATGAAAATTTATAGTGATAAAAGGGTGATATATCGAAACATGAAATGTATTATATGTATATAGCATCATATGTTTTCAAAATCAAAGATATCAGAAATACCTTCCATCGAAAGTCGCGAAGGCGCTGGAATTCTTCAGGAGTGTCCATTCGAAAGTCGCGAAAGCACTATAACTCCATGGGAGTGTCCACTGAAGACTACAGCTGCGTTGGAGCTCCAATGTTTGGAACCTCCATCGAAATCGGTGCCCTGCAATGGGGACATGTATTATATATTATTATTGATTTTATAGCATAATTCGAGGGGCGTGATGCCTACAGTTACAAGCGATTCCACTGGGATAGTGGCGCAACCGCCGCGTAACTGCGATCTAGAAACCATAGCGAAATTCGAGGGGGGCAATGCCTACAGTTACAAGCGATACCACTGGGATAGTGGCAAAACCGCCACGTAACTACGATCTATGGCAACAACCATGGCGAAATTCGAGGGGTGTGATACCCATGGGCACAAGCGATTCTACTGGGATAGTAGTGTAACCGCAGCGCGTCTACGATCCATGGGGAAAGTGAAGTTCCATATCTATTTTACTAAAAGATTTTAAAGTATTTTCACTGGAAGTTGAAACAAGTATATTTAAGTACTTAGAGATTTTAGTCATTTGCCTAGCCAGCGTATGTCTAACATCTTTAAGAACGACAATAACTTGTTAAATTTTGAGTTATCAAGTATCTTCGAACTTTAAATAACAAATCAATAACCGAAATTTAATCTTATATAACTTCAATAAATAAACTAAGGAAGAGGATTTTGAAGATTTTATAGGTTCACAGCTTTAAAATATAATAAAATACCTTTCGAAAGTTCTAACATGAAAATTTGAGCTTATATTTGAGTAGTGTAAATTAAAATTTTATAACAAGTTTCATAACCAAAAGAGTTGATATTTAATAAAATTATTTTGAAAATTAAATAAACCATTTGAAAGCGTAATTATTTTTAAATATAATTTATGATAATGGTTTTAGGTATATTATCGGACGTCGAGATTGGACTGTTGAGTATATAAGGATTTTAATATACGCCTGATCAACGTATATACGAGTCCAATATATACTAGATGGATATAGAATCATACTCGAGTCGCCCGAAAATGATTCTGATGATTGATCGATCATCATTAGAAATTTATTTTCGAGTTTCGAAAGTGGGATGACTGTATTGTTCCGATCTAAACGTCGATAAAATACTTGAAACCGTGTAGATGAATATTTGAAAATGTTTGGATAAATTTTAATAAAAATGTTTTGATAAATATGAACGAGAATAGATAAGCTAAATTAAATAAACCACATATTTCATTGTTTGTAAAGAATGGATTGAAAATTGCAAACGAAATTGAAAGTGGGAAAAATACTGGAATAAAATTGAAATTGCAAATGAATTGCGAGGAAGTTTGAAATAAACTGAATAAATTGAATAAAATTTGAATAAAAATGAATGTTTCGAAATATAGTTTTGCCTCTTCGCATGTTGATGTGTTTCGTTTTACCTTGATTTTCCATCACTTTTCGCTTACTGATTCGAACCGTTCGTGCTTAAATTTTTGAGTCTGAATGAATCTTATCCTTGTATCTTTCGCCTTGCATCGATAAATTCTTGGACTAGTGGAATTTTGTAAAAAAAAAATGTTGATGACTTGAAATCCCGATATTTTGAGATGTGTAGAAACGATACCACTATTTGAAAGTATTTGTAAAATTATTATTGTTGCGAAATGATTTATAACTTCGGGATATGAAATGATTTGTTACCGAATTTGAGAAACTCGTGACTAAAGAAAGGTATATACTTCGTGCTCTGTATTCGATGTCCGATGTTTGGATGTTAACCGGGAGATACTTAGCGCTATATTGATGCATGTGTAGGCCGTGCCTCGTGGCCTTGTCATTGGGTGAAATCTCTCGACTTGAGACATAAATGTTTTAAGTCCTTTATTGTGAATATTTAAAATTTTCAAAATGATTTTGATTTTAAAAATCCTGAAGCGAGAAAAAATTAACTTGAAAAGAATTGTAGTATTTTAAGTGATTTGAAAATAAAAACTGGGATTTTAAGTCGAAGAAGTTGTTTCATACTTTGATTTCAAATTTACAATCTCTCCTTTCGAGGACGAAAAGCTTTAGGGGGGAAGATTGTAACGAACCAACATTTTATGTTTAAATTATGAAATTTATTTGGATTTAGTAATTAAGAATTTGATATTTGTTTATAAATTTTGAAATTTAATTTGTTTTATTTTGGTTTAAATAAATTATGTATGTATAAATTAAATTTTTCCTTTAATTTAAATATTTCGTTAAATTGTAAACATTAGTGATATTTTAAACTAATTGATATGCATATAGTGTTAGAGAAATTACTTAAATCAATTTGTATCTTTTAAAATTTCATTTGCTTTGAATAGCTCTATTTAATTTAAGCATTAGCTATATTTTAAATTAATTGAAACATATCGTTAAAGGAATTATGAATTTGATTTTCAAAACTTGAGGATTTATTTTATTTGTTTATTTTGAATTTAGCTATTTTATCTTGATTTTATTTAATTTGTAAGCCTGAATTTAATTTTTATCGCTGAAACTGTTCGGAGTTTCGAATTTAATCTATTTTAACCTATTTTTGAATTGATTTCTAGAAGTGTGAATTTAAAATTTTAATCTTTAAATTTGAATGGTTTTGATTAAATAAATAGTTATTAGTATTTTAATATAATTGTTTTAATATTCATAAAAGTTGATTCTATTTTATCAAATAAGCTATAAACCAATTTATTTTATTTGTTTTAAAATTTGAATTTTATTTAACTTGGGAAATTATTTATTTTATTTAGTTTGATTTTTGGTTTTATTTGATATTTATTTTTATTTAAGTAGATTAGATTGGTTTTAGTTTAGGTATTGTTTGGAAATTTTTTAAATATATTTTGTTTGTACTTTGCATTGTATAATGGCATATATACTTAGAATTATTTGTTGATAAGTTTGCTACTTGGAAATTTAACTTTGAAATTATTTGTTTAAAAATTGTGTTGCCACTTGCTATTGTGTTGAGATATTTGTACACTTGTAAAGGCTGTGCTGGAATGTTTAACGCATGTCCATGTCAGAGAAACTTGGCAAAATTTGCACCGGCTCACGTTTCCCGTTCCTCCTTTTATTTAGATTTCACCATCCCCTTCTCTTCTTATTTTCATTTTCCACAGCCAAATTAGAAAAGCCCCAAAACGAAGCTTATAAATCATGTTAGTAGCCACCGCTCCTCACCCAAATCGATGGCCTCCACCGAAATCGGCCTTCACCGTTCTTTGTCCGCTGCCTCCTCCCAAGTCGAAGTCATGTCGCGCCGTTGTTCAACTCAGGCGCCTGCCTCCAGCTCATAACATCTGCCCTCGACTTTGTCGAAGACCAACCTGGATCAATTCGCAGCATGCCGGCTCCACTGTCACCCAGGGATCCACGTTGCCACGACCATATACCAGCCTCTCTTCTCACACCAGCAAACTCGAGTGCGCTGCCTGCTCCCCAACTCATTTAGATCTGCGCCATTTTTGTTCATTGAGCAAGCGAGCACTACCTTTCAGTTAGCAGCTCGTCCACCGTGCCATTCCATTCACCGCTGCATGCTTCCGCTTCATCGTCTGATGGTAAGCATAGCTTACAAGTAAAGTTATTTTAAGTAGCCAATTCGCACTCGCATTAACCAGAATTGTTTGGACTGTGTTCATTATCATTTAGTTGATTTATTGGGAAATTTCAGTTCCAGTTGCCATATATGTTAGGGCCGCATGCATGTAGATCTACTTTTGGAATCTCTGTTGCTTCACATATACATATGGTGGATAGAAGCATTGTAACAGACCAGAAAATTTGATGCCCGAATTTTCGACACAATTACATCCTGTGTCCAACTCGAGTACCGAACATCCAGAAAGTTAAAAGGAAGAAATTAGAGGGTGAGATAAGAAAGAAATATTAGGATAGAAGAAGAACACAACATCAGAGTCTCACATCGCAGCGGAACAAAATATAATATAGAAATAAATCTTTATTGAGAACTTTGGCAAAATGCTTACAATCATCAGAGAACATCAATTCATCTGGACAATTATAATAATTTATCCCCATACACAGCGGAATAATATAATATCATACTTCTGAACTCTTCCATCTCGTCTCTTAACAGTATCCGATAACCTGAACCTGTACAACCCGGTCTAACCCTAGCATTACAAATACCGGGTCAGTCTGGTGAACCAGAGTGAGAACAACTCGCAAAGTTTTAAGAGGATCATCCAACTTGATTTTAAAGTTCAAAAATCTTTTCGAAATAAAGGATAATAGTAAGACCAGCCCCCACATAAACACGGACGGATTTTACCTTACTATAACACAAAACATTTTTGAAATCATATATTTCTCTGATATTATAATAGTGTCTAAATACCAATAAATAGCAATCTAGTGGAACACTTGCATCTCACGCTCCACATATATAATATACAAATCAAAACCGCGGGCACTTATTGGAGATTGGATTCCGACTATGACAAGGTATGGAACCACCTGCCGATAGTGTACCTCTAGAGGCGAATACACTGGATTCAACAAGAACGTCTTGCAACCCGACACATACATGACCGACCACTCGTTTCACTTGAGTGTATTGAATGTATATCACCAACGGTTTGGATCAGCAAATGTTTCCCAAAAAAAGGGACAACATCGATAGATTAAAGAAGCAAAAGGAATTTCTCTAGATAGGTGATTATACACCCTAATAGGAGCGACCCACATAGCTATGCTGCCTGCCCGATTTTTGTCATTTCCCGGTTGTGAGGCTTGAGGTCATAACGTATCTTTTGGAACACCTGGCCACCATTCACTTTGAATGCCACATCGTCAGATCCTCCAGAAATCACTAATTGATTTCCACAAAAATAATCGGGTTATTAAGTTAAGAGAAGGTGTCTTCTCTGCCGCCACAGAAATACGTTTGAGGAAATCAATGTACGTAATCTATTTCGGAAATACTCTGTCAGACATCCGTCCATACAAGTTGTCCTGGGACTGGACAAACCGAAGGCACTCTCCTATCGCATCTAAAGGATCAGTAGCGAGTAGTCCTTGCAATCCGTAAAATTCAACCATGACCGAACCACGTCAGAATACCTCTGGTTGTACGGCCAGAGAATATTCGATAGTAATCTTTCCGCTTATGAAGATCCACGGTCTTCAATTGCTCCATCTCGCTCATCATCTGATATCTTCAACGTTTACGTATTCATTGGTCGGAATGGTTTTCGAATATAAATTCGATCCCGGTCTTTCCGTACCAACAATCGTATTGGCCAGATTTGATAGTCGGTTATTTAACTATCAAATAAACATACATAAAATGAATTCATTGATTCAGTATTCAGCAACATCTGGCCCTTTTTAATTAAAAATAATTAATGAATTATTAAATAAACTTCTAAATCTTTTGGGTATTACCTCTTAGTAATATTCTCAAAACCATTTCAAATCTTCATTAGTTGGAAAAAACATCTTTATTATTTCAAACATTTGTCAGAACATTACTTATTATCTAAAACTGCAAAATTGGTTAAACTTAACATCGTAAAATAATCGTTACGAAATCTCTCTTTTTGTTTCCATTATTTGAACACCATAATCGCCACTTATCCTTTTAGAAATAACCCATTCTAAAAGTTTTCTTCTTTTTTTGAAAATATGGGTATATTTTCAAAAATCCCCTTTTGTTTATTTTAATTATGGAAATAGCATTTCATTTCTTTTTATATTTAGAATCCCATCATATATATTTATATATTTCTGAATTCTTCCCATAACGTTACATTATTATCTCTCAAATAAATTACTTTAACATCTCCACCATTACGACTAATATCATCCTTCGATAATCCTGAAGTCGTTCAAGTTGGGGTATTTCAATTACCTCTCAGACCTTTATCAACAACGTTCTTATCTTAAGATGGTATTAGTTGTAAATCCAAAACCGATATTCATTTCCAATATCAAACAAATCACATCTTAATTATCTTGATGAAAACTCATATCTCAATATAGTGAATTCTATCTTGCATCTTTATTATTCAACCCGCCTAATCACTTTAATTCAAATTTGGATTTCCGTTCGATTTCCATTTCAACTTGAAAATCTCACTTCAAATTCCACTATTAAGTAACGTTAATTTAAACTTAACGTTTTAGCCTCACACTCCCTTTTATAAACATTGTTTATAAAACTTAAGTTTGATATACACCTTTTTTAATCCGCTTCTCCTTTCTTAATTCCAACACTCATTTTAAGATACCGTATTAGCTAAAAATCTCTTTTATAACTTCATATATAGATCTCGGTTTTAAATGTAAAACCCGTTGATCAACTCTTTTCAAAAATCTAATTATAATCAATATCAACTTGGATTGCTTACCTTAATGAATCTCATTCATGAATTGATCACCTAAGTTATTATTCATCAAAATAATAATTTACATCATCTTTAACCATAGTAGAAATAATTACTTCTTATTTAACCAAAACAAATCGTAAACTCCCTTTTAAAATCTTATTAAAGTTAAAGCAATATCCATAAATTTATTTTATTAGATTAATTAATACAAACTAAATTAATCCATTCTAAAACATGCTCATCTCGTTAACCTATTCAAATTATTCATTCTTTTAACATAATTAATTTAAAATAAATTCCATTTAATTGTTTTCTCGAAACAATTAATTTAACTATTGCATTAGTTTCTGCTCGTCTCCTTATAAATCTCATTAACGTAAGACTATGATTTGTAAACTATTTAAAAATACTTAAAACTTATAAATAATAACCTTAATTTCCTTTATCGAACCTTTATTTAAAATATATAGATTTAAAATTTTATCTTTGGTTATAAAATAAATTTCACAACTTTATTACCGTCGATTCAACCGATGCTAAATCAATATTTGTAATGCTATTTATTTAGGCCAACTGCTGCCAATTACTCAACTAATATTGTTATTGGTTAAAAAAACAACCGTTGAATTTAGATTCATCAAACAATGATAATCAATCATCCAAATCATACTGGTTAAACAGTTCATATAAATGCAATATGGGAATAAATAATAAATTTGAGGAATCCAGTTGGATTCCCCCAACCTGTTTTCCCTGCATCCTAATATGTTATCTTAACAATATCATTTTATTTCAATCAATAGATATAATATTCAACCATTAAACAATATATAATAGCAATCCAAACATCCATCAACCAATTAACTATCATAGCACAAAAATACTTAAAAACCCAACTTATAAAAATATAAGTGGGATAAAACTGTGTGAGTTGAACTCACCTTGATCTCATCCGTTGTAAAATGGATCTTTTTACAGGTTCCCAGTTGTTTCTGACTTTGTCTGTTCCATTTCCATGATATTACGCTTTTTAATATGGTTCCAACGTTCCTCGTTTTGTCCGTTTCTGTTAACATACGAGTGCGATACTCATTTTATAATTATACGTTATTCACTAAGTTAATTAATATTAATAATACCTCGCTAATATATTGGTAATTAATGCACTCGATACCAACTGTGAATAGAATCACCGTTATATCGAACTAAACCGATTAGGCATGTTAAAATGTTTAGGCAAAGTCCTAATTTATTTTCCAGACGTGATTATATATATTTGGCATTTTTTTTTATATAAATATCTTTAAAAACATCTGGCATTATACATCAAAACAAATTAAACAATCCACTTTTCGGTGCCCAATCTGACTCCAGTTTGGTATGCTTACATCGTACTTCCCCTCCTACTATTATGACTAGTTTTCCACTTTAAACAAAGAGTATTTAAAAATTTATCTGTAGCCATTTTTATACAACTTCGTTTATGATGTACATATTTCAAAAGCAATTAGGATTGTTGATTGAGAACATCATATGAATGTGTAGTATAAAGGTAAATATTATCAAGTTGTCTAATCTAAATATTCCAAGTTGACTTAATAATGATTAGGCAACATTAGTAAAATATAGTTAGGCATTTAAATTCTTTGGGCATATATGAAATATACCAGGTTCCGCGCTGTTCACTCATTCTTCCTCACTGCCATTTGAAATCGACCTCGCCACTTGCCACTTCCTCACGCGACATGCTAGTGTCACCCATCTGCAGATCTGCTGCTTCAACTCAAACACATCTCCCCACTTCCCATTCCATATACTATCACACCATTACTTACAGACGGCACACCCATGCAAGATCCTCCTCCACTCAGTTGCAAATGTCTGAACTGTTTGTATACTACTGTTCGAGTCTGCGTATACCCATTCTACTTCGTTTCTTACTGCTGTAGGAATTACGCCACTTTAGCATTCATACTTCCACCTTGCTGACACCAACTCTCACCGGAAAATAGGAACTGCACCGCCTTCCACGTGTACTGCACCTGAAGTACCCCTCCGCCATCACCCCACTAATTCGCTTCCCCTTTAACGTGGCCTCGCCTTGCCATCGCCACGCCCTGTACTTTGAACCTCTCAACCCATGCAACATGCGTTTTATTACATATACAGCAAGGGCTCTCGTTGTATATAATGATTGAAGTGAAGCTTGTGTTACTTATTATTGTAGAGCGAGGAAAGTGAAGGTTTGGTTAAAGATCTCTGAGACTTGTGTTACAAACTTAACAGAGGAGTGCTTGGTCTTTCATTCGTTCTGCGTTGCTGGAAAGAATGAGTGAAGCAGCATATTTATAGATGGGGAAAGAAGGGATAGAATTAACGTCCATTGCATGCAGTACAACATAGGGTATTAGTTTGATTCCTTGGTCTGCTGTACAATTTTCTCTTCCAGTGTGTTGACTGCATTGGGCATGCACACTTCATATCCTACACGGTAGCATATACAAAAGACTTAAGAAGAAAGGAATAGGGGAGGGGTAGGCTTGAAATGGATAGGTAGCTGCTCTCTTCTCTTCTAGGTGAGGTACGTTGATTTTAAGTTTTTGGATAGCCATGTCCTTTTCCTTTATATTTTTGTATATGTACTACTTTTTTTATGCGTCTCAGTGTATTGGCAAATCGGGAAAACCATGTGTGTTAGGTGGTAGCAGCTGCGCGATTTGATTTGCAATAGGGTCGGTTTGTAAAAAAAAAAAAGATGGTTTAGGCCATGAATTTTCTTTTTAATACAGGCTGTACGCTTGCAACAGGGATAAACAACACAGGGCTTCGGCGAGTTACATTTAGGTCTGCACTGACATGTCTACACTGATATATCAATTTGACGAAGACTGCATGTGTTGTCTATGCACAGCTAGCAATCAAAAGAAGATAGCCTGCTCAAGTTTTCATTTCAAAATAAATATCTGCGTTAGATCCCATACAGTCGATTTGCATACATAGATTTAGGTTAGTATTTTATTTCCTTAGGCGTCAAGTCTCTATTTTAATTTAATATGGTATTAAATTGTACCGTCAACCGCTGTTTATGGATAAACCGTTAAATTTGTACCATCACACACAGACCTCAACTCAATGAAAACAGGAACACCGCTACGTCTTAACGTTCCGGTCTCAATTAAATTAATTTCATTGAAAACAGACTTCGGTTGCACAACGTAGTTATTTTATATTATTGGTTCACCCTTAAATTTCATCTACCAACAAAACAACTCCGTTGGGCTCCAAACTGGAAATATAGCAATTATACACATTCTAATAAAACTCGTTTTATCGGAAACGGAGGTCATTTGAAAAGGAAACATTTTTAACGCCTATTCAATACATCGAACAATTTCCCGTGTGCGAAGCACGGGCTTCATTATAAGGTAAGCACTGCATTGATTTGAATGTTCTATTTCAAATGATTATTCAATTTCATCGTCAGTTTTCGTTGAGCGTTTTGTATTCGTATCGATATACATGAATTTCAAATCGTAAATTATGAAATACCGCGACGTTTATGAGTTCGAATTATAATTATATGCGTTCAAATGTCGTTTAATAAACGAAACCCATTTATAATACCAAATCGATATTTAAAATAATAAAATTAAATTAAATATCTAACTAGTAAAAATACGGGACATTACAAGCATGACTTACCAAATCTACTATACATGTTTTGGTTGCTGGTTTGCATTTGCTGTTAGTTGGTTTTCATGAAATTTCATAATTGTGCATGTTTTTTGTTGAACCACTCATTATGTACATGTAATACATTTACGTTGCATGCTTTGTTCTCTGTATATTTGCCCCTAATCACTCACTGTTTTGCATGATACCTATATGCTAGGGTGGTTCACATGAATTTGATAAAAGCAACCCATGATTACATTTTGAACTGTCTGTTGCCTTGCTTTTAGTAGCCAAAAATGGTTCATAACACACTCATGATTATATAGTAACAACATGTTTTGAGTATACGACTTGCTTGTGAAACATGGACCCTTAATCTTACATAAGCCTGAACTAAATTTTAGAAATCAAGTCCCACTGACTATCTGCAAGGACGAATACAGTAGTGTTAATACGTTTAAGGTTACAATGTAGACTTGCATTCATTTGGACCTTTTTTCATTAGACTTTGTGTATATACATACCTACTGCACATGTTTGTTAAATGCTGAACCAATGAAGATAAACCGCACCCAGTTACATGTATTTTGTTTCACCATCCACACACGTATGGAATAGGATACATGCACCTATGCATGCTCAAATATCATACGTTCCAGACTTGCGCATTTCCATAACCATTCTTATGCTAGTTTTGTTGAGTGTGAGGAAATAATCTACTGTTGAATTCCATGCATGAATGTTCTACCTCGTTGTAGCATACCAGGACATGCATGCTTACTGTCCCTTTTTGGTATTTTAGTTCTTTGTTTTGGCAAGTAGTGTTTCATGTCTTAAACATGTCCAATCTTTGGCTTAAGCATTTTTCCATATGCATGCTTCATAGTTATAGGTGTTCTCTTGCTTTTGGAATTGGGTAGTAATGTAGATATTGGGTTCCCTTTTATTTATCACCTGCTGTCAAACCATTTGGGAACCATGTGCGTGATATATATATAAACAGCTTTCTTTGTACATGATTGGCTAAGTTTCCGATACCTGGCTTACTTCGATATCACGACCGCTGTGTCATCTTTTGATGTATGCATCGCCTCATTTTGCTCGATCTTACCTTATTACCGAATGCGTGCAGCATGCAGACCAGTATGATACACGTATATGTGTGTGTATATATATATATATATATATATATATATATATATATGCACACTTTCAGTAGTTCTAGTTCATTTATGTAAGATGCTCGAATAAATTTAATATACTGTTGGGATTAAACAATTATATTCATGCGTTTATCGAAGTTTGCTAACTTGAAATAATTTTAATCCTGACTCGGGTGTTTTATGTTTTTGCATGGAACGCTCGGGTCAGGTCCTAAATGTTTCAGATTTAAAGATTAAAGCTTGCAAACTGGAGAGGAACGTGAAGATGCAAGGTGCATACGACGCGCGCAAAGCTCGTCTTAACCATAAACTTTTTTTATTTATTTGAAATTCTTGTATATAAAATTTGTTCTTCATCTGTATAGAAAATTTTTGTAAACTCTGATATATGTATATAATTTTATTCCACTGCAAATATTATGTAATGTGATTCTGTGTTTATTAATGTTAAACTCGCTAAACTAAACGACAATCCGTCATTTTGAACGTTCCGTGTTGGTTTAAGTATCGACAAAGAGAGGTCAAAAAGGGCAGGTCGTTACATTTGGTTCCCCTGTGAATCCTTGGTTTTTCTTCTGATAAGCTCGCACGTCCGACATAGAGAGCTTCATCTTATCGAAAGTATTTTTAAACAACACATTCATTGAGGCTCCACAATCAACCATCACTCTTTTCACAGTGGCTAGGCCTATCCCAACCATTACCACCACAGGATCCTGAGTTGGAGTGACCACCCCTTCCTCATCTCTTCCACTGAACATGACATCTCTGAAGGAAGTTTTCTACTGTTTTGCGGACATGGCATTGTTCAGAATCAGATACCTTTCTTCCTTTGAAGCACTTTAGAGTGCATTGGCATATCTTTCATTGTCTCCCCAACTTCCTCCCGCCGGATGGGGACCCCCAGAAATAGTGTTAATCACGGGCCTCTGATTAACTTGCGTTGGGGCCTTATCTCCCGATCCAGATGCATTTGGCTCTTGGGTGCTGTGGTTTCTTCACATACTGCTGCAGTCGGTTCTTTCGAATCAATTCCTCAATCAAGTTTTTGAAATTTCTACACTCATTTGTATTACAACCTGACTGGTTGTGAAATCGACAAAACCTTCCAGAATTCGCCTAGTTATCACTCACCTTCCGCATCTTCGGCTTTGGGTAATCTTTGATATCCTTGGTGGCGATAACAATGTTCTCCGGAGTCTCCGTTAATGAGGTTAATTCAGCGGCTCTAAAGAAGCATGACTTCTTTCTGTTTCGGTTATCCTTTTCGTCATTCCCTCGCTTTTGACCTCCATTGTTTTTATGACCACCTTGAACAACATTATCTTTCTTTTCTGGTACCAAGCTACCCTCAGCGACGCCCATAACATAAGAGGGATCATCCTCCACATCGATGTACTCTTCTACCTTTGCATAGAACCTTTCTAAGGTGTTAGGCTTTTTCATTTTGAGCCACCTTCATAATTCCATCTTTTTATCAATAGTCCGATTTAACACCATTAATAGCAGTTGAGGTTCCGGATCTGCGACTTCTTCTACGGCAACATTAAATCATGTAAGGAAAGCTTTGATTGATTCACCCGGTTTTTATTCCATGTCATTTAACGACATCACATCTCTAGCCTTTGTGGTTTGTAGCCTAAACTGCTCCCTGAATTTTTTGGCCAAAGAAGAAAAATTATCCACGAATCTCGAAGGTAGCTTGGTGAACCAAAGAGAAGCTACTCCTTCCAAATATACTGGGAAGTATAAGCACTTAAGTTCATCCATAGCTCACGCTCCATCCATGTGCTAATCGTACTTATATAAAAACAAATTTGGATCACCAGTCCCGTTATAAGCTTGAATCGTTGGCGGATTGAACTTCCTTGGAAACTTGGTCATTTTGATCCTTTCGGTGAGTGGAGTCTTCGTTGGAGCAAAAACCCATTCGTTCTCATCGTAAACATGCTCCGCACTTTCCTTCATAATCCATCGGACCATTTCTTCAAGATGTTCCTTCTCGTCACGCTGATCAACAGGGCGAAAGCCGTCTCCTTCGCCAGTTGTTTGCTTAAGCAAACGGTCGCGGGTAGGAATCCAGGGCCATGTGCCTCCCTCATGGGGAAGTGCTCCTTTGGCGGAACTATTCGATTTTCATTTCAGAACGGTTCCTAGCAGGTGGCTTAGATTCTTAACGACCAGCATTGTCCGGATCATTGATTTCTTGAACAGTTCGGCCACGATTTGGACTTGTGGCGGAAGAGTTAGCACCCTCTGCACGGGTGGCATTAGCATTCACCTTCGCCGTGGCGGCTTGTAGAATAAAAAGAGTTTCTAACCTTTTCATCATGGCGTTAGTTGAGATCTCCATTTACTGAGTCAATCCAGCGACAGCTTTATCCAGTTCATCTCTAGTCACGCCAGCTCTGGCTCTGGAGGATTGGCCAACATCAAAGTTAATTTGAGAAGTTGATATAGGATCATCTGCTACATTTCCAAAGCCCGAAGCTATCACGGTCTTACTAGTTAGTGGCTTTTTTTTTTGGCATTATCTCAGACAACTTTCTAAACTTTAAAGAGAATTCGTCAATCGGCCCAGATCTTAGATTTGGAGAATCTATTGTAGAAATAAGCTTCGAATTTCAGCGCCTCCACAAAGCACTTAACCTTGAGAATGTGAATGTAGCCCCATGGTGGGCGCTAAAAAGTGTTTATGCTAAAAATGGCACAAACACCCCCGAGGAGGATTTTTACACTTCACAAAGAATGAGATCTAAATATATGGAGCCACAAACACAGAAAAAGTAGAGAACAAAGAGATTTAGAGTGTTCAGCCTAGAATCGACATACGTCCACTATGGAAGGTATTCTCATTATTACCATTGAAATTACAAGGTACATGCTTTCTCTCATTTCACCCAATTTCTCTCTATTTTATAATATTTCTCTTTATTTCTTCTCTCTTACACTTGATTCACTCAAATCCACCAAGGAAATGGCTAGATCTCTCTAAGTGTGATGGTTGTGATGTAGATCTTCAACAATTGGACACTTGGATGAGCTAGAATGATTTCATGGTGATTGGAGGATTAAATCTAAGTTTGGATGAAGTTTAATGGTGGTTGTAGTGATTTTGATGAGTTAGGAATGATTTTGACAACACTTCGGGGAGAGGAAATTTGATCCCTTGGGTGTGGGATGTCATGGGGTATTTATAGTAGTGGTTGTGAGGTGGAGAGGTCTGAAAATAGCATATGCAGGAAATTAGGTCATTCGGCGACCTAAGCTATAAGTCGGTTATGACCTACGACCTGGCCCTGTCGTGCTAACGGTCTGATGCTTTTGAAGTTATCTGCGGTGTGGCTCCTTAGATTGGCTACAACCTAAGGCCTTAGTTCGATTACGATCTGTCTTGAGACGACCTAGTTTACATCATATTCTTCAAGAAATGGCCTGGCCCTTTTGTAATTTCGAGCGACTTGCCTAAAAACGACCCACATTTCTACAAACTAACTGACCCGACATGGCTTTACGAGTGGGATGACCAGTGTGCTATGCTAGGTTGTTGGTCTTCCTAGCATTTGGATTGCTCCAACGACCTGAGGCCCTCGTGACGGTCTAACTTTGTAACGACCTGCTCATCTCGTTAGGACGGTTAACGACCTAACATACGAACACCTTGGAGCTTTGAATAGCCTTAAGCTTTATAACTCAAAATGACCTGACTTAATAGAAAGAAAACGACCTAACCTTGAGCCATATTTTTATGGGTTAACAGATAAACTATTTTTGTGTGCATATGCTTAGCTATACAGTTAGAGAAATACATTTTAACATTCTTCAAAAGAGATAATTCATATGCAGTAATGTGTATGTTTATGGATGTGTCTATTTACATAATAATCTTTGGAAGAGATGTTTTAAAGTTGTATTTATATATTTGTAATGATAAATCTAACATCCTAGAAGAGATGTTATAGAAAATATATTTTTATTGAATTTCCTGAAAAGATATGCAATACTGTAAAAGTGATATTTATAACGTATCCTCAAATCTGATATTATATCTTCTTATGGCACTATAAAAGAATTGTTGTGAAATGTTCACATATGATACAACACTTTAAAAAGTTATATGACAATAAATAACCCCAAAAATTTGTAAATCAAAATACAACTATTAACAGTGGGTACAAAATACATTTATGAAATTTAGTTTACCATTATTGTGGACTTGTAGCTCCATTAGATAATTTTAAGATCAAATTGTGATCAGTGACATATTATCTTTTGAAAATATAATATGAATTGCATATCATATGCATAACTATTTTTTAAGAAATATCTTTAGATGTTCTTCCGAAAAGACCATGAATATATCATACTTATGCCAAAGCTATACATATCTTTTTGAAAATATCTGTATGTGCAACTAATTTATTTTTTAATTAAAATGCTAAGTGTTTGGAAGATGCTCTTAATTTGTTATACGTATATCACTTTTATATAATTCTTTGATAAGTTATCATAATTAATGTTCAAAAGTGGTATTTGTGGTATAATGAAGAAATAAAATTTAACAAATTGAAACTGCTTATATATTTTATTTGAACTGTAAGTTCAACACGGTTCCAAACCATATGTCTTGAACATTATAACGTAGTCTCAAAGGATTCACATTGACAATGATCTATAAATAGAAATTAATAGCTTGGATCCTAGTTTATTCTAAAAATCACCGACTCAAATGAGAATATGCAAATTTATAATATATATGTAATATGTGGACGAACGTATATATCCATATATGTAAATATTCTACTAACAACCTGAAATTTGTTATAAACTCATCTTATAAATTATACATAGATATTATTTAATAACTCAAAAAGTCAATCGACAAAAATATTAAATGACTTGAAGTCATGTGTGCATCAAATAATCTATATAAGTAGAAATTTCCTCTAAGTTACTTGATCAGTGAAAGACAATAAGTAATATAATATGAATGAATATTATCAACTAATACAAGCATAATCCTTAATTGAATGCATATAATGTATTTTCTAGTGATAATGTGATAATGCATCGAAAATGAGAACCCAAAGAGAGTTATTATTTAATGTGACAATGTTTGTTAATATTGAGGGGGAGAATAAAGGGATACAAGTTCATGTTGATCATCAGTGTTAAATATTTTCCAATACATACAATGATGTAAACTATTAAGCAACTAAAATAAATTATCAATTATATTCCTAGTAGACTTTCTCCACTATAGATTTGAATCTTTAGAGGATTAAAATGTGTAACCATAGATGAAGTGTGGTATAGAAGTCAATTCAAAATCTAGAGTGAGTCATAAAGATGTCAAATAAAGGAGGTGAGTATTCTTGAAGAAACATTTAAGGGTGCTTTATAAGAGACCCATGAAATGATTGTCAAGTAACCGAAGAAGTGGTTTAGATACCTAAAACATGAAGAGATCTCAATAAATCATATCGAGAACTGACAACAGATAATCATCGATGATAAATATATAAATAACAAAGCGCTTATGTTGATTAATAGATTAAAAACCTTGAATTAGAGGAGAACATGATTGGTCATCATGAATCCTTTTCTAAATAAGAAATGTACACCTGTAGTCCACAAAATATAATTAGAAATATGTATATAAAATGGAAAAAACACACTAAAATTATTGAAGCACCATACAGTGTTAACAACATGTTATATGCCATGAGCATTATACTTTTAGAGATGATTGAATTTATTAAAGTAGTTAAAGTGCTTAAAACATTTAGAATACCCTGAAGGTATAAATATGAAAGTATACAAATTTAGAAAAATGTAAATAACTTTGGTAGTGATACATAATGCAAAGAACAAGAAATGCAGATTCCGACATTTTTCTTAAGTATTCTTGTGATGAAAATTTCGATATAATTCATGATGAGCAAATTACTTCCTACTTTTAAGAATTGTTGTAATGGAACTCTTAATATCCGTTGAAGTGGTAGTTGCGATATCAAAACTTATTAAATATACGAGTTTCTAAAGGATATAAATAATATTTGTAGTTATAAAGAATAACAAGGACATGGATGACAGATTGCAACATTCTTCTAAGTATTGTTGTAATAAAAATCTAGATATACTTCAATATTAGTAGATTACTACATGCTTCTTAGTGTTGTTGTAATGAAATTTATCATATTCATCAAATGTATATTGCAAAATGCAAACCCGATTGAAGCACGAAATTGTAACCGCATGAAGTTAATTCATAAATAGTTACTAATATCATACAAAGCACAAGCAAAATGCACTTTAAATAAGAAAACATGTCTAAAGCATGGAAATGCACATGAAGTTTTTGTTCATTAAGAAGTATTTATAAGCAAAATGAGTTATCGAAAGATGAATACGAATTTAAAGGAAATTATTAAATTAGAGGGATCGTCCATAAGTATGTTATAATGAACTCTTTTTCCTTGACCAAGATTTTTCCATTGGGTTTCTCTTAGTAAGGTTTTAGTGGAGTATCTTGGTCCAGAAGTACAACCCAAAAAGTAATATATAAAAATAAGTTATAGTGTGCTCTATTACCTTATTTAAAAAATTTCTCACTGGATTTCTCTTATTTAGGTTTTAACGAGGCATTACATTGATTTGGAATATCAAACTCTATTTGATGTAGCAAATTATTGAAATATATCATATTATATTGTACTCTTTTTTATGTCCTTCAGTAAGATTTTTTTTCCCACGATGGTTTTTTAGTAAGGTTTTTAACAAGGCACTATCCTGATCTAGAAGTATCAAACTTCATTAAACGAAATGAGATATCAAAATATGTCATTGTGCTCTCGCTTTCTTTCATTAAGATTTTTCCCACTGAGTAGTTCTTAGTAAGATTTTAATGAGACATTGTTTTGATCCCCAAGTATCAAACTCTTAGAAAGAATATCATTTTAATATGATATCTATAATCTCATACGTGTACTCTTCAAGATTTTTTCCATTGGCTTTTCCTAATAGAGATTTTTCAGTAAGGCAAAAGATAATAACTGTATAGACTAAATGAATATATGCAAGAAAAATAATAATATATGTTTCAAAAGGGACACCCTCAAGTTAGCAGAGCATTCAAGATTTGGATGGTGCATATTCAAGGGGGAGTGCTGCAATATATATGAGTGAATATGCTTTTGTATTTTTTTTTGTTTAGTCTCATATCATATAATAAGTTTAATCTCTAGCTCCAAGACCTATATATACATATACATATATATATATATATATGTATATGTATGTATGTATAAGAGCCAATGTAATAAAAATAGATAACTAATATCTGAATAAAAAAGTTTCTTCCCTTTTTCTCTCCAATAGATATTAATTTCTTTATTTTATAACAACATAAAAGGTTTAGGTTATAGTCAAACTGATTGTTAGGGAGATTTGCCTATTGTAAGGGAGCATAAATCAACTTCTTTGAAGCCAATTTTACTCGGAACAAATATATGGAAAATAAATTTCGCTCCTTTTCTTTCATCTTCCCAGAATTCTCTCTGTAAATATCTCTCCAATCTTGTTCTCAATTGATTCCTCTCAAAAAATCAAACTGAACGAACCCTAAATCAACACATTGCACCTACCTAAATGGATTAAATCTCAAACCCATCAAATCCGTGCTCAAATCTCATTATTTCAGTTCACAAATGTAGCTGATAAAACTATCAACACATCATGAAATTTATTTAGTTGAAATCTATCAATCAATTCCGCTAATGAATCAAGATCAATTCGATTGTGTCATCCATACGCTGTATTGTGCAATTGGAAGTCTCAGCTTCATGGCTTTTCTTTTAAAATCCAGAGATTCCGAATTTGCTTTGAACAAAGGTAAAACATCGTCTGGTTTTATTCCATTTATCATGTACCTCCAATTATGACTTTATTTATTTATTTATTCCGAAAGATAATATAATAGCCTTAGATTTTTGTAGAGCTGGTTTTGTAAGTCCATAAAAATCAAAATCTCTCTGGTTTTGTAAGTATTTCCTTGGGATGTTGTGCATCCTCGTGAAATGCTTTGTACTGAATTATGAAAGATAAGTGAACCTCTTACCCTTATGTATAGTTTGTTAGTTCAAACAATTAAACAATTAAAAAAGATGTAAATTTGAAATGAGCAAGTCCGAGGATATCACTACCATAAGTGATATTTAGCTACCTCGATTATCCTTTATAGTGATCTATAACTATTATTTCATTTCATTATAATATTAGAGTCAGGGAGCATAAATGTAAATTAAGACGGTTATCAATCCATACCAAAAGGAACAAGAGTATAGAAGCAGTCTATATGGTTATAAAAGCGAGGTAAAAATCACCCAAAATAAGTGGTAGATTCGTGCAGTAGTAGGTAAAAATACGCAAGATTGGTTAGCAATAGGTTTGCATTCTTTGGGATAAAAAATTATCATTATTTGTGTGTATGACAAGTGAACAAAATTGTGCAATCTTGACCATAAACGTAGCACTAAACTCATATAAAATAGGAGTACAGTTCTTTATTGAATCCAAATCATCTATGCTACTCATTATAAATGTAAATATCGTTCTTATTTCTTACATCTTAGACATTCATGGTCCTCATATATAATTGCTCAATGTAAATTATTATTTTAGCGTTATAATTTGAAACACATGAGTGTGGTTTGCGAAAGGACAAATGTTTGTAGTTGGTTTTGTAGGCAAATAATATTTGGACCCTTATCATAAATTTTATCATCAGTGATTTTGGTAACAAAAATTTTATTATCATTTTCGAAAAGTGAGTGAAAAGAAGAGTAATTTGAAAAGGAAGATGATTCTTTTCATTGTATGAAGAATTGGATGATCCGACTATGATAACTAAAATGTATTGGCAGATCAATTAAAAGATGTCGTTAACCATAATAAACTTCAACTTGAAAAAATAATAATATAATATGTCATTAATTGCAACTTTTCCGCTTTATGAACGTAGCTTTAATTTCCTACTAGATCATAACCTCACTATATATTTTTCAGTTTTGTTGATTTACAAAAGCCACAACTAGACATTGATTGAAAGGCATGCATAGTTGTTGGTCAGAGTGGCCTCATGACATCGTACGATGTTTTGTTTAGTCGGGCTTGATTTTAAGGCTCTTTAGTTGGTTATAATTATAATATGTTTATGTATTTTATACTTTTGCTAAACAAAGATGCTCGTTTGATGCAGTTGGATGTTGCATCTTCTCAGCTTGTTGTGATTGACATAGATTTTAAAGATCCAGGTTTCAGGTTGCAGCTTATTGATATTGTGAATTCATTGTCGAATCTTAGAGTCATTATTTTTTTCAACGAAATCTTACTATTGATCTATATATTGTTTTCTAACCTGCTGGCATAATTTAAGTATAGTGCCAAAGGCACTACAATTTTGGTTGTGGGTATTGCGGTCCGTAATTGAACATTGGTCATTGTGCCCATGAATCACAGAAAACCAATGCACCTTACTGGATTGGTATATCACATAATTAATTAGTTCGGTTGTGGATACTTTTAATTATGTAGTTATTAATTAGCATATCATACAATAAATGTGATTCTTCTTGTTCAAATTATAATTCTTGGTGTTTTTATGAATAAAATCTTTATGTATGCCTTTCATAAATAAGCATGATTTAATTATTGAATCAAGAATTTATTATTTGTTTTTATTTGTTTATTATTTCAAAGGAGCAACCTTAAAAATTGGTGTTCATTCTGGACCTTTTTGTCTCTCTGTTCCAAGGAACCTATAGCAATAGATAGTTCCCATTCCAATCAATATTCATTATGCTCAAAATTTTCTATTTGACACCTCACTCCCTTGCTCTCCATATGTTGTTTCATTAGTGATAGAATAGATTCTATTGTGGAGGTTGTTCTTTTGCTCAACTTTTTTTGTTTCTTTGGCAAGTGTTTTTCTATTACCCAAAGGTGTCTGAATTTGGTGTATTTTTTTGCAATTGGACTTCTAAAATGTTGTATTTTATTGTATTTTCTTAATATATACTATCTAACAAAGTACGTCACTTAAGATGAAGAGTGTGTGATTCTTAAATTTTTGGTCTATCCATTAAGCAAACAGATGTGCTTGTGTACACAAGTAATGTTAAACATGTGAACTTGCATAATTTGACAATTTTCTTATTATTTTGTGACAAACTAGACTATTCAACACAAACCAAACTCGGCTGAAGCTACCAGTTGTGTCATCTAAGATCTTCATATTCAACCATTCGATACATAGAGCTTTGAATGTGGGCTCTCTTCATAGTCATTGGTGTTTTGTAGTAGGTGTTTTACAAAATCCTGTTAATCAATCGTGCATCATTGACCATTATTCTGTAAATTGCAGAAAAAATAACAGGCGGGTTTAGAGTTTTGCACCTTGTTAGACCTTTTTTTGCGATACTACCAGAAGTCAAATCCACGGATCGAAGAATTCCTTTCGAGAAGAAGGTTATTTATACTATGATATCGCTATTTATCTTCTTAGTTTGCAGTCGGCTTCCTTTGTATGGCATTCATTCGCCTACTGGTGCGGATCCCTCTTACTGGATACGTGTTTTTCTTGCTTCCGACCGTGGGGCTGACATGGAATTGGGCATCACTCCTATAATAATTTCAGGATTGATTATGTAATTATTAGCTGGTTCAAAAATCATCGAAGTTGATAATAATGTGCGGGAAGATCGTGCTTTGCTGTAAGTGAGCTACTTATATGATGTGCTGTTTATAGTATTTTTTTGTGATATGCTATTTATAATATTTCGATCTCTCGTGGTTTTTGTTTGCTTAGTTCTACAAATGAAATGATCCAGTATGCATCATGCAACTCATTAGGATCTTGTTTTGTTGAACACTACTTTTACATAACTTAAATGCTTTGTTTTTATTACTCTTACGAGTTTGTAACTTTGATTGACTAAATTTTATTTTAGTTATCTGGTGAATATTTTTGTATATAAAGATGTACCAGGGACAACACATTTGAGTTACTTTATCATGGCCATTTCATCAGAATTTTACCACTTCTACCGCTTCTATCAAAATAACATATGTGTGACATAATTTGTTGTGTGATTTATATCTTTTACCGGCTCTATCCTTTGAAATTATGCAGTAAGTTCCTAGAGACTGACCTGATTCAAAATATGGGATATGTTGCAATGTTGATTTCTATAGGATTAAAAACGAGGATGATGATATATACGAAAAAAACTAAATGGGTTGCCACGGACTCCTCGTTTCTTCAATGTTATGCTTTTTTAGATTAAGTATATAAATGAAAATAAGTAAAATATAAATGTTATGTCTCAATAAGTTATTGATTACTCGATCGAATCAAACTTCCAGTTGACAGAAATATCAATAATAACAGAGTCCAAAGTTCAAATTTTTTTTTTTTACTTTTTTTTTACTTTTTTTTTCCACTGATGTGAGCTATCATTAACGACAATTGTACATTATGTTATTTATTTAAACAATGTAATCCACTAATACTTGATTTATTTACTACATTTGTTCTTATATTTTTCATTTCTTTGATTAAATATTCACAAATATGATGATATGTTTTAAACTAATATTTGTTTATTTTACTAATTTACTTTAAGTTCAATGATGATTTAAAACTTCTAGAAGTTTATTTTATATAGTGTATTAGTCCTTCGTGGTATGATATATATGTACTTGAATGTGTGTGATTTATACAATACAATGATAGAAATTCCTAATTATCAAACTAGCTTACGTGTTTAAACTTTAATGTAATTTGATTTACAATTTTCTAAATATTATCAATTTTTTCAAACAATATAGTTAATATTTCATTAAATTCATAATTAAAAAAGAAATTTTACGATTTTTTTTTTTTTTTGGGTATACTATGCAATTTAACTGTCAAATGTTCAATGTTGTCCTGTAATACCAGTGGTTTTAGCGTATCTCTAAACGTGCAATGCGCCAAGAGCATATTTCTGGCCAACAAATCACAAACCATATATGAGCTACACGTGCTTCAACAAAGTCAGCCCTCAAAATTTGCACGCACGCATCTCGTGCCTAAAAATACGAAGTCAGATAAAATAGCAACAACATTAGCATTATTTTAAATTTACAAACGGGACGATAAGATTTTAATTGGGAAATTTCGTGTAATATAAAAACGAGGTCCGAAAAGTTTCCAGGTTAGGGTTTTGTTTTCTTGGCCCTTTTCAGGTTGACCCAAACCTCTGGAATCTGATGGAAGGCAAGGTTTGTTTACTTTTGTTTGATTAAGTTCGCTTTTGGTTTGCTTGTTTTGATGGGTGAATTGTATTTCTGTTGATTTTGTTACTCTATAACGGATCAGCTGTATACGGGTTTGATTGTTCGTATTTGCGGAAAACTATAGTGAACAGTTATTTGAGTGAGTTGTTTCAATATAGCAATTAGCAAAGTTAATTTTTGGTTCTGCTTTCTAGAAGTTACCTGTTCTACATGTAAGTTTATAAATTATATGGGTTTATGTGTGATGTATCCATTGTTTGTAACCTCTCTGTATTAGAAATAACTAATTTGAAGCCGCGCAGAGGAAATCACTGGTATAGGTTGGTTCTCATAGTTTGGCTGGGTTATGTATTGCTATCTCTGTAAATTCAGTGAAATCAAATAGCATAATTGAGTGTTCAATTGTTCTTAGGAATTTCATTGTGCATCTATGTATTTCACTTAAATTTCAGTTGCCTGTGTAACCGTGATTCATTTAGCATGCCTCCATTACTCTTTAGATTGCCAGGCTGGACTTGTGTCATTAACAAAATTAGACAGAACGCACCTCCAATAGCTAGCATGACATCATGCCCATGCATGTTGTGCATACCCATACATGATGCCAACGAGCTTCAAACCTGTAAAAGAAGGGTATGTAGCCATCACCTGTACCATATTATGCAATGTGGGACCTTACAACTTGCTCAAACTTAACTTGCGTCTTCTTTGGTATATGATCATAGCGTGCTGTTTGCTTGGCATGTAATTCTATTCTAATACTTCTAAAATGAGATTTATATCTTTGTGATGATATCGTGTTTAAGTGTTTACTACATCTTCATCAAGCCTTCTTACCTTATTTTGTGAAGCACAGATTACATGCTGTAAGAAAACCCAGGATATTTAGCTCCATTAATTAGCTCGATGAAGCTTTTTTTTTCCTTTTCGTTTGGCTTTGAATTTCTCAGTATGGCAATAAAAAAAACTCGAGAATATATTTCGTGTAACTCTAAATGACTAGTGTATAAGCATTCATCATTGGTCTGCAATTGCACTCTTTTATATTTTATATTTTTAAATAAGGTGTCCACATTTTTAAAAATTGTACCAGTCTTCTCAGGGTAGTTCTTTAACTACGTTCCGGCTGATGTTTTGCCAAATAATGGATCTTGGAACTAAATCTGTTATTCTCCATGTTGGTGTTTCAATGCATTTATGAGAGTGCTTATGTCGGAGTCAGACGTGGAGTGTGATTTAAGGCGTAGAATAGATTCAAAGCAGAACAGTCATATTAGGGAGATTTCGTGCAGTTTCATCCTCATCATCAATATCATCATCGTTACCTTGAACATGTTTAAATGATGCCATTGTGATGCCATTGAGATTCAATCCCAAAACATCTAGGTAGGCAATCTGGAGACATACAGTGTCCCATATGACGCATCCTGCAGTTTAATTATTTGTAAATTGTTATCACGTTGACTTGTCATTGATATTACTTGATTAACTTTCTTTGAATAATTACAGTGAGTGTGAAAATTGTTTTAAATTAATTCTCATTCTTTGTGATTCATGATTCTGTCTCTTACATATTGGAACCAGTGATTGTAATATGGGTACTAATAAATTATTTTTACAGTTTCAATGCAACAGTCCAAAATCCAAATCAGTTTTCATTTTGACATCAAGGTGTTGAAATTTTGGCTTCGGTATCCTTTTTTATTCTTATAAAATTTTGAAGTCCAAACTCTGCAAATGCTGAAGATTAATGTTCCACGTGTATCTCTAGTATTATATTGATAATTGTTTGTCAGTCCAGAAAACTTAAACCAAACACTCAGACGTCTACTACTAAAAGTACTAGTGCAATAAACACTTTAATGAGTAGAATTGACAAATGTGGTTTCAATATATATGTTTCTAGAGCACTTTTCTTTTCTATGTAGAATTCATCTTATGATTCTCAAGGGAGGGACACTAGTTGAAAACTTGCAGTGATGTCTGAACTAGAGAACTCTACTCTCCTTTCATTGCTTACTTGCCATTGTTGTGGATGCAACCAATTATTTACTTTAATGGTATCAACGAGCCTTACAAATGTTGGTTGCTGACATTTTAAAATTTCAGTTACTATGAAATTGCCTAATGACTAGAGCTAGAAGTACTTGAATTTCAAAGTACTAGCAGTTGATCTGAAACAATGTATTAAAAAACGCGCCTGAGGCGCGCCTTGAGGTGAGGCGTGCTTCAAAAAACGTTTTGCCTCTGAGGCTTACGCCTCAATGGTTTGAGGCGTGGAAATCGCCAAAAACGCACGCCTCAGAGCCTCAACTATCTGAGGCGTGCGTTTCTCGAAAAGAGGTAAAAAAAATTATATATCCAAATCGAAGAGGAATCGAACTCGATTCCTCTTATGGAATCGAACTCGATTCCTCTTATGGAATCGAGCTCGATTCCAGTTGAGGAATCGAGCTCGATTTCGAAAGAGGCTTTATTTTTTTATTTTATTTTTGTCTTTTTTTGGGCTGCTGTTTTGTTTATGTTGTCTTTTTTTTTTTTTTGGTCTGTCTTTTTTTTTAAAGCTGCTGTGAAGTCTTGAGCTATGTTAATAATTTAATGTCCAGGCTAGTTAAAAAATCAGCAAACCTCTTTTTTTATAACTGTTGTGTCTGGACTAGTTAAAAATGGATTTTTTTTTATGACTGTTGTGTGTCTGTGTAAACTATGAAAAATGGGTCAAAGATATACCAAATTCTACCAATTTAAAATATTTTCTTTGTCCATTTTGTGATCATAAATGCACCGGAGGGATTGCTCGTTTTAAACAACATTTAGCATGTATTCAACACATTTTGTGATCATATGTGTTGCGCTTTTTTTTTTGGCCTGAAAGGCTTACGCGTCGAGGCTTACGCCTTGCCTCACGGACCCGAAAACGCCTCGCCTACGCCTTTTGCGTTTTAAAACATTGATCTGAAATCATTTTGAATCCAATCATCCGTTTTTACTGAAATCTATCTTGATTGATTTGTGTGTTGTAAAATGCGATTATCAAGTTCTACTTTCATAAAATTAGACCAGTGTTCCTTGGCATGATATATTTGGAAATATATAAATTTGCCTGGTATCCTGCATTCTGATACAGCCCTTTGGCCATTATCAAGTTTTATGAAATTTTATACTTGTTACTGTTTTTTAATCAAACATATTTTATTCTCATCTGTTCCACATGTATTTATTCCAGCGAGTACTTATTATCTTATTTATGCATCATGCAGAAACTTATAATCCCAGATTAATTCCTTGATTAACTTTTCAAAATAATCTGCGAAAGCATAGAAGGAATTTCGTCATGACAATAACTGCATTCTCCAACCGCACGCTTCCTTCAATTTCGCTCTATGAGCACTTGCAACTTGACACTAACTGGGATGATGTTACTTGCCCTATCTGTTTAGATTTCCCGCACAATGGTGTATTACTTCAATGTTCATCTTCCCATAAAGGATGCCAACCCTTCATGTGTGACACAGACCATACACACTCAAATTGTCTCAATAGATTCAAAAATGCATACAAAATAGCACCCAAAGACCCATCAACGTCAAACTGGTCTTCTGGTCAGGTATTTGATGTTACCCCTTCAAGCCCAGACAGCTGTCCTAGCTGTCCACTTTGCAGAGGTCATGTAACTGGTTGGGTGGTAAATCTTGAAGCCAGAATGTACCTAGATATGAAGGAAAGATATTGTGCAGAAAAAAATTGCTCATTTATCGGAAATTATTTTGAACTTAAAGAACATGCTCAATCAAAACATCCTCATTCTCGCCCATCTGAAATTGATCCCGCTAGGCAGCTTGATTGGGAAAATTTTCAGCAATCCACAGCGATTGTGGATGTGTTGAGCACGATTCATGCGGAAGTACCACATGGTGTGGTGCTAGGAGATTATGTTATTGAGTACGGAAGCGACGACAATGGTGCGGATGAATATGAAGAATTCAATAGACGAGAAGGGAAATGGTGGAGTTCATGTATCTTTAGTAAAGTGTTCAGTAGTTTTAGAAATTCAAGAAATAGGGGAAATCGATCTAGGAGTAATAGCAGCAGCAGTAATAGTAATGGTACAAGGAGGGAAAGGAATAGATCTAGATCTAGCTCTGATGGATCAAGCATAGATGAGGGTTCTCCAACTATTTTGAATTCTTTTGAGTATAGAATTGCTGAAATGTCTGGTTATAGCCCGAGGATGGATAGTACTTCAGGATCAAGGGGTGTGGCTAGCCGTTCCAGGTTCGGATAAATTTCACTTTCTCATAATGTATGTTTATAGTATGCCTTATTAGTGTAGTTTAATTTCTCTAGATGTTATTCCAAGTTATATTTTCTAGCTTCTGAATTCCCTTTTTAAAGTGCAGAAAGACTTTGCTACTAGGTGTAAGGTTTAAATTTAAGCATTACTTTTTGGAGTTGCTACGGATACTACATGTTTTCCCAGTAGGGTAGTGCGGAATGGTTGTTCACACATTGACCCTCAAGTATGCACTAATGGATGTTTAAAATAAAAATTTCTGAACGTGCAGCATTTTAAGTTACTGCATGAAATATTAGTAACATCCCTCATGTTTTACTTGCTGTTTCTGAAAGGTACGTTAGTCATCATCACCCCAAAGATGGTTGTTAGCGTAGGAAAAATGATGGCATGAACAATAAAGGGAAAATGATGGAAGTTGTGTTGTGGATGAGGTCACTGCCTTGAAAGCGAAAATCGGTCCAACTATGGTACAAACTTGTACGCTTATGATTGAATAATTTGGATATTTGTAGAAGTCACACCATTTTAAATCTTTTGAAAGATAGGTTTAATTTTAGATGCAGTTGTAGAGAAAGGAGAATGAAAAATATAATATTTTTTAAAGGGAAATGAAGATCATTTGTTTTGTTTCATGTAGATTTTGTATACCTTCTAAAAAAACAGAATAAAATAAACATAAAAAAACATTCTCTCTTAAGCTTATCAATCACAATAAATAAGCATTCAATAAAAACATTTTCTCGTTAGCAAAGAATGCAAAATGTGTTAGGCAATGAAAAACTGATTTTGTTGCAATCATCCATCAATCTTCCGCTGATTAGAACAAAAATCAAAGTAGATAAGTGAAAATAACTCAGACAAGTATGAAATTTTATACATAAGTACCATTGTATTGAATTGGTAAATAAAAAAGTGAGTTCAAAACTTAATAACTTTTAAGGATTTAAATTAAGATTTCACAAGACGTGCTACACTTTTAATTTGTCAAATTTCAAGATTGTTATTCATTTCATTCACGTGCCTATCTTGAAAACTCACGAGTGCTATAGAGTGCTCAAGTCTCTCATAAAAGGTGATTTACCTTTACATTCAAGTAGACGAGTCCATCAAATGCTATACTCTAGTATCACCACTTATGATTTTGTACTTGTTAAGGGCAACAAAATTGCCCTTACAAGATAAATAACATAACTCATCAATTGCGTCTCGAAGACACCTCCAATATTGGTTATGAACTGCAGTTGAATAATAAGACATTGTCTCAAATAGATCAACAAAGTCCATCAAGTGCGTCTCAAAAGTACCACCGATGTTGGTTATGGATTGACTGATTTAAAACAGTGTACCTATCAAGTGTATCTCAAAAGCACTACCAAAAATTGGTTATGGAGTAATCAAAAGCAAATAAGTTTAAATTTATAATAGATATTAGAGCCCATCAAGAGAAAACACCACAAAAACTTTCTATGGAATATGTACAAGTAAAAAAGATCAAACTCATAATAAATAATGGAATTTGTCAAGCACTTCTCAAAAGCATCATTAAAAATTGGTCATAAATCATATAAAATAAAAAAGCTAAAAAATCAATCAAAGATATTAAGTGCATCTCAAAAGCATCACTAACAACTGGTTATGAATTATTTGCAAACATAGTGTGATGCAGTGGGAAGTCATGCTTGTACCTTGTTCGAGGTTAGTAGTTCGATTCCTACCATGACCAATATGTTGGCATCAAAAAAGGTTATGGATTTTATATATGTATATATATATATATATCATATAAACATAAAGAAATTTAAAATCATATTAAATAGGGAAACCCATCAAATGCGTCGTAATAGTGTCACTAAAAATCAATTTTGAATTATATGAAACTACAAGAAGCTTAAAATCATATCAAAAAGAAAAACCCATCAAGTATATGGCTCAAAAGTACCAACAACGTTTGGGTATGCATCATATAAAAGTAACGAAAGTGGTAGACACAAATGAGTATTTATCATATCCTTCTCTATTTCAGGCCCATTCCTTTTGAAGATTAATAGATTAATTTCCTTTGAATAAGTTAGAAAGCTAATCCATGAAGTTTTATTTGATCTTATTCGAAATCACTTCATTCATCAATTCGTCAATTATTTTAGGTTTGAAACAAATGTGTCTTTCCTTTTCGTTACAAGCTTTTACAGAAATTCCAAATTCATAAGAAGATACAAATGTAATTCCGCACATCATAAGTAATAGCATGTTTAATAATTCAAGAGAAACACAACGCTTTCTCTAATTATACCACGTTCGGTAGTTGTTGGTTAATAATGTTATTTATTCTTACATATATAAGAATAACAGTTTTATTTGATCTTATTTGGTTAATAGTGCCAAACTAATCAAATCATTCCAAGATTTTCTCAATCCTGTGGGATCTTTTTTTTTTTTTTTTTAATTTTTTTTTTCTCACATAAGCCTCTTGTAAATCTAGCACTTCATACTAGAAGGACAAGAAGGAGATCACGATTTAACACCTAATGTTCATTGTTGATATTTTTTCAAATTATGGTAGATCCGCTTTAGTTACATGTCCCACGCTTAAAAAATTATAGTTTGGATGAACACCATTCATAATCTAATAATAGTTCTCTCTAGTTTTTGTGAGGAGCGATGTTGAGTATGAAACAATCTAGAAAAGTAAGTTTTCCCCACATACAAACTAATAAAATATAACCAATCATGTCCTTCCATCTTCATGAAACAATCAGTAAGTTTTCCCTACGTAAACCTGCACAATACAGTGAAAGTAATGATCAAATATAACCAATCACGAATTTGTGTAATGCCTGATTTAACTGATGACATTCTTCTATCTTCATACAAACTAATAAAATATGCACTAAATGTGACATGTCAGACACAAAGTCTCATAATTAAGTTCATACCGGGGGAAAAAACCACAAGTCGTTATATTTGCGCATATATTTTCACCACTTATAATTAAAACTTCGGTCTCATACGTTTGTTTGGAATAAGTAATTTTTTTTATTTATAATCCTTACATTGGTAATTCAAATACATATTCCCCAACAAGTAATTTTTCTTAGACCCATATCTGGACTAAACTAGTTGTGACGGCCCGCCCCGCACCAGCCTGCATTTCCTCCGAAAGTGCGCTGTACACATGCCCAACTAGCACGGGACGGTCGTCAGGAGAAAGGAAAGAAGAGGATGAGCTAATCAAGGAACCTGTAGAATGTCTCACAACGCATGGGATAAAATATAATAATAACATACTTGACATAAAACATGCGAGACAGTGCATAAGCTGATAACTAAAATCAACATCAGTCATCAAAGCAGCGGAAATCCAAATACAGCTTATTACAATTTTCCAAATTTACTGTCTCTAAACAAAAGAAAGCTAAAGTAGAAGATACACCAACAATGCCCAAGCAGTGATCTTCAACAACACGGAGAATATTATGCATATAGTACGTGGAAGCCTCCTGCTCGTCTTCGGATCATCTACCCGTGCATCACCAGCTAACCTGTCTCTAGTCTGCTCGTGTGAGCACCCAGAGTAATAAGAGGAGACATAAAACTCTGGGTCAGACATAAAGCCTGGTATGAGCGATAAGCATCTAAACAGAATAATAACAGGTATACTAAACCATACCTGAACCTGGACCTGCAACCAAAGAGTTAGTACCACATACCGTACAATACTCCAAGGTGCCATAATAAATAGTGTAAGAATACGGGGGTGGGGTGTGCATGTCACAATGATAGCAAGCAAATCATCCATAGCAACCATTCTCACATCTCTCACTCAGTGCGTAAAGCATACGACATCTACCACTTTGGAACACTAGACAAACTGAGGTAACGACGAATCCCGACTTGTAGAAACCCTGCTGTGACCAAGCCAAACACTTGGAGTCATGACCAAACATTTCAATGACCCACTTCATTGGTCGTAGCCCTTGGTTCTACCGATGCCATAATGGCCCTGAATCCGCCTTCGTACCTCCTACCATAGTGGTCCAAAGCTATAGACGTCGATAACTCTTTAGCACGCGTCCCGCAGCAAAGCCCAACCATGAAGCGAACTCGTTGATTCCCATCTGAATCTTAAGCTCTAACTTCTCATTTGGACTACCTTTGCATCTCGGGTTTGGTCGAATTGGAGTGGGTCTTCAGAAGAGTTGTCGCATATTAACAGTCCTAGAATTCGGTTCGGTTCGGTAGTCATCACCTTCATCGGTTCGGGTCGGGAGTCATCACCTTCATCGGTTCGGGTCGGTCCTCCTTCCTTGTCATCTTTCCATTCGGTTCGGGTCGGGTACTCCACTTCGGGTCGGGTCGGTATCTTCCTCCGGGTCGGGTCGGGTGTCCTTCCTTCCATTGCTCCGATCCGCTCCCTCATTTCTTCACGTATTCCGATCCGATCCCTCCTTGCCATCTGATCCGCGTGGCCTTCCCTGTTGCTAGTTCTCCCAAATGTTTACTTCCGATCCGAGCCCTGCGTCTCCAAGTCGATCCGATCTGGCCTCCAATTATCCTTCCGATCCGATCCCCTTATCCACTCCAACTCTAAGCAAACGGCCTTCCTTCTTGCCAAGCCTTCTATGTGCCAAACTCCGGTTCGGGTCGGGTTTCTTGCCCAGTTCACATATCCGATCCGAGCCCCCATCCGATCCGATCCGAAGCCCTGCACAACTTTCTGCAACTTTTTCCAGCGATTTGTTTACGCCGTTCGACGACGTTTTTGACAAATCTAACTATTCTAATCAATCACAATTCATGTCAAATAGTCATAACAACATAGCAAACTAACCACAAACACCAAAACAATGAATTCATATGTCGAAATGGATCAAATGTGCCCAAAACCCCTTATTTTCCCTTAAACATGTTTAAGTAAAACTAATCATAGGGTTAACAAAACTTAATCAAATCGAACCAAATTTCTAACAGAGGCATAAAATATTATTTACGAATTTCTAAACATTTTTCCAGAATTTATTAGTGTATAAATTCGCTAATCTTCACTAATTACCCTTAATTAACCGTAATTAGTGTCAAAATGATGCTATCACTCACCTTGGCCACAAAATAAAACACCAAATCTGAAATATCCTCTGTTTGGGTCGAATTCCTATGTATAGCAGCAGCTCCAACCTTGCTTTGTTGCTATTTGGCCTTGCTTTGATGTAGTTTAGGCTTAATCTTCACTAAAAATGTGTTTTGGAGTGGTTTTAGAGGATGGAAGCCATTACTAAGGTCTCAAGAAGGTTTGTGGCGGCTCAAAACTGAAATGAAAGTGATAACCTAACCCTAATCAGTCCTCCTATACCTCTAAACCCGAAATTCCCCTTGGGCCTAGCTGCTAATCACCCGGTTAAGCCCAATTAAGCTGTTTTTCACCATCTGAAACTTGTTTCAGCCATATCTCCCAAACGGTAAGTCCGTTTGGCTAATGTGACCACTCTACGGAAAGAGAAACCATCATCCGAAGCCAATGGAAGTGGTTTCAGGTCAAAATTCCTTTCCAGTCAAAAGTTATGGCCAAAACAGTGCCAACTAGGGGTAAAATGGTCATTTAAAAATCGAGAAAAATCATGAACATGGGAAATGACCCCAATAGTCGTCTTCCAAAGTTACATGACCATACGACTTCGTATGTGAAAGAAATAAATATCCTACGATCCTATGATGCGTAGAATACGGGTCGTTACACTCTCCCCCCTTAAGAAATTTCGTTCCCGAAATTCCTTAACCCAAAACATACAAGGGATCCCGCATGCCTAACAACCATATACAACATTCAAATATGCAAAACAAGCAAACAAGCCTATCCTAGCATGCGGAAAACTAAATCGAAGTCAAAATCTTACCAGGTAAAGAGTTCTGGGTGTGTCTTCCTAATGCTCTCTTCTGTCTCCCAAGTACAGTCATTCTCGTCCTCGCCCCACTGAACCTTGACTAGCTTCACCGCCTTTCTTCGAAGTTGCTTCATGTCGTGCTCGACAATACGGGCCGGCTTACGGTTCCCAACCGCCTCGGGTTCTACTTCGAAGTCCTCTAGCTGATCAGGTGAGATAGTCATATCTGAGTCGTGAACGAACTTCCTTAGTTGGGAAACATGAAATACGTTGTGAACTCCCGCCATCTTCTTCGGTAAGTCAATTCTATATGCCAAATTCCCGACTAGCTCAAGAACAGGGAATGTGCCAACAAATCTTGGTGCCAACTTGCCTCTCCTGCCAAATCGTATTACGCTCTTCAACGGAGAAATCTTGACAAACACCAAGTCGCCAACGGAGAATTTTAAGTCTCTCCTCCTTTTATCGGCATAACTCTTCTGCCTATCTTGGGCAGCCTTCATTCGTTGTTGAATGGTCTTGATTTTATCTGAAGTTTCCCTCACCACATCTGGTCCAAGCATAAACTTCTCGCCAGTCTCTATCCAACATGATGGTGAGTTGCATGGTCTTCCGTACAAAGCTTCAAACGGAGCCATACCGATACTGGATTGGTAACTATTATTATATGCAAACTCTACTAAATGCAAATGGTCATCCCATGATCCTCCAAAATCCAATATACATGTTCTCAAGAGATCTTCCAAAATACGATTCACCCTTTCCGTCTGACCGTCGATCTGAGGATGATATGCGGTACTGAGATGTAACTCTGACCCTAGAGCCTCTTGTAAGCTCTTCCAAAACCCACTAGTGAACAACGGGTCTCGGTCGCTCACAATGCTTTTAGGTACTCCATGAAATCTAACTATCCACTTCATATACAATTCTGCTAACTTAGCTGCCGTTCTAGTCGATTTGACAGGTATAAACCTTGCACTTTTAGTCAGTTGATCTACAATTACCCAAATGCTGTCATATCCCGATCTAGTCCTTGGTAAACCATCGATGAAATCCATCGAGACTTGCTCCCATTTCCATTCGGGAATTTCTAATGGTTGCAACAACCCACTAGGCTTCTTTTGCTCGGCTTTAACTAGCTGGCAATTCATGCACTTGGATATAAACTTCCCAACGTCTCTTTTCATCCCTTCCCAGTAGTAAGTCTGCTTCATATCTCGATACATCTTATTACCACCGGGGTGTATAGTTAGCTTTGAGTGATGACATTCTCTAAGCACTTCATCCCTCAATCCATTGACATTGGGTACAACAAGCTTTTCATTCTTTCTAAGCCATCTATCTCGATCAAGCCCATACTTGTTCATCTCCTCATCGATACCCATCTCTAACTTGGAGATGATTTCTAATAGGTTAGGATCGTCCCTCTGACTAGAGCCGATCCGTTCAATCAAAGTGGGTCTGATCGTCAAACTTGCTAACATTTCTGGATCCAATTCGCACTTTGGTCTGAAATCAAACCCCACGATAAACTCCAGTTGCTTCCATTCAAGGAACATAGCCCCTAAGCTGGCATGTCTTCTACTCAATGCATCAGCCACCGCATTGCCCTTTCCTGGTGTGTATGCGATGTCAAAATCATAGGAAGCTAAGAACTCTAACCATCTCTGCTGACGGAGATTCAGATCTTTCTGAGAGAAGAGATACTTTAACGATTTATGATCTGTAAACAGCTCAAATCTTTCTCCCAAGAGATAGTGTCTCCACATCTTTAACGCGAACACGATTGCTGCCAATTCTAAATCATGGGTAGGGTATCTTCTCTCGTGCGGTTTCAACTGCCGACTTGCGTAAGCTACAACCCTACCGCCTTGCATCAATACAGCACCCAGTCCGGTACCACAGGCATCCGTGTATACCGTCATCTCTTCATCCCCCTTAGGAATGACTAACACTGGTGCGCTTGTCAACTTGTCCTTTAGACTCTTGAATGCATTCTCGCACCTTTCATCCCAGACAAAAGCTTGATTCTTCTTTGTCAACTGAGTCAACGGTGCTGCTATCTTGGAGAAGCCTTGGATAAACTTACGATAATATCCCGCTAATCCCAAGAAACTTCTTACATCTGTTGCGTTCTTGGGCGTAGGCCAATCCTGTACCGTAGCCACCTTTGCCGGGTCCACGGCAATACCATTCTCTGATACAACATGGCCCAAGAACCTCACTTCCCTCTTCCAGAAGTGACACTTAGAAAACTTTGCTTTCAATTGGTATTTTCTCAACACCTCCATCACTACTCTTAAATGTTCCTTGTGTTCTTCCTCTGTCATCGAATAGACCAAAATATCATCAACGAACACAAGGACAAACTTATTCAACTGATCTCTGAATACCCTATTCATAAGATCCACAAAATATGCCGGGGCATTAGTCAGCCCAAATGGCATAACCAACCACTCATAAAATCCAGACGGCGTTCGAAATGCCGTTTTAGCTATACTTCCAGCTTCCACTCTAAGCTGATGAAAACCTGTCGCGAGATCCAACTGAGAAAATAATCTCGCGCCACTCAACTGATCGAACAAATCATCTATCCGCGGTAGAGGATACTTGTTCTTCCTCGTCACTTTATTCAACTCGCGGTAGTCTACACACAAACGAAGGGAACCATCCGCCTTGGTAGCAAACACAACTGGTGCTCCCCATTCAGAAACACTCCTTCTGATAAATCCCTTCTTCAAAAGATCGCTGACTTGCACCTCGAGCTCACGCTGCTCTCTTGGTGCCATACGACGAAGTGGCATCACTATAGGTCTGACATCTTTTACCAAATCAATACGGAACTCAATCTCTCGGTGTGGTGGAAGTCCGGTCACTTCTTCGAAAACATCCGGATACTGGCCAACCACGGGCAAACCTGACAACTCACTATGCGGAATGTCGAGGGAGTTTAGAAAACTAGCCAATACCCCCTTACTGGGTAGACCACCAAACACTATCCTCCGCCCATCATCCGCTCTAGCTGTCACCAACAAACCCTCACAGTCTACCACCACCCCGTATCTTTGGAGCCAATCTACTCCCAAAATAATGCCAAACCCAGTAAAGCCCAAAACAAAGCAATCACAAACAAACATGCATCCATGACTCGATAAGACCACATTGCGACAAATCATGCTAAGGCTAGTCGAACCACCAATCGGGTTCGTCACTATTAAAGGTCTATCGACAATTTCGGGCTCCAATCCCAACCTATCTACCAGGTCACTAGATATGAAAGAACTGGAAGCTCCGGTATCAAACAAAACTCTAACTGGAACATCATAAACAGAAAGCATACCTTGAATGACGACATTCTTTCCCTTCTCCGCCGCTGTTGGGGCATTCGACGAAGAAGGAATAGCATTAAGGGCGTATGCTTTCACCATTTGCTTTTCCTTAGGGGGCTGTGGACACTTGTCCTTGTGATGTCCCATTTGGCCACAGTTGAAGCACTTCCTATCCGCTGGCTTGGCCCGACAATTACTAGCATAATGGCCCTTCTTACCACAGCTGAAACACTCCACATCTTGCTTATTCTTTTTCTTCTGGCCATCCTTAGCCTGATTCTGCTTTCTCTTATTCTGAGAACCACCTTTGCCTCCACCACTAGCTTGTGGCTTTGGCTCCTCTGCGGATGCAACCTCAGTCTTCGACTTAGGGTAGAGGCTCTCTGATCTTAATGCTTTCCCCACAATCGATTCAAACGTCTCATCGATGTGGTTAATAAGTTTTTCCCCCAAGTACTGATCCAAACCAGTTATGAATTTCTCATTCTTTTTCTCGGCAGTATCAATAAGAGATAACCCATATTTTGACAAAGTGTCAAATTCAGCAATATACTCCGAGACAGCTCTGCCATTCTGCTTGAGCTCCAAGAACTTCTTAAACAACATTGACTTCTGAGCAGCTGGAATGAACTTCTCACTAAAGCGAGCCTTAAACTGCTCCCAAGTAATATGGTCTTCGGGAGTAGCTGCCTTTATAGCATTCCACCAATTCATTGCCCGCCCTTGCAGCTGACGGGACGCTAGCTTTCTCTTCATCGCATCCTCGATACCCAAATCCTCGAAGATACGTTCGCAACTATCCACCCAATCCTGAACATCCGTAGCCGACTCCGTTCCATGGAACGGCTTCCCACCAAGGCTAGTATAATCCTTATTCAGCTTGGCGAAGTCGACTCTTGGCGCCTGCACCATTGGACCACCACCATTTCCACCATTGGGAGCTGCCCTCTGTACATCTCTAAGCATCTCTCTCATGAGGTCAGTAAACATCGTCCTCATGTCAGCAGCATTCCCATTATTGGCTCCCCTACCAGCACCTCTAGTATATCGGCTCATCGTCAAACTGAAAAAGGAAACGATTAACGACTCCATAGTGGTGCTAGTGCAGTACGACTCCATCCTCATACTACTAATAGTATATATATATAGTTTTTAAAAACCAAAGTAATCACAAATACGCTCTCTCGTATACGTGTATTATCTCTCCCTGATAACTTCCCTAGGTTAACTACGCAACCTAGAGCTCTGATACCAAGTGTGACGGCCCGCCCCGCACCAGCCTGCATTTCCCCCGAAAGTGCGCTGTACACATGCCCAACTAGCACGGGACGGTCGTCAGGAGAAAGGAAAGAAGAGGATGAGCTAATCAAGGAACCTGTAGAATGTCTCACAGCGCATGGGATAAAATATAATAATAACATACTTGACATAAAACAGGCGAGACAGTGCATAAGCTGATAACTAAAATCAACATCAGTCATCAAAGCAGCGGAAATCCAAATACAGCTTATTACAATTTTCCAAATTTACTGTCTCTAAACAAAAGAAAGCTAAAGTAGAAGATACACCAACAATGCCCAAGCAGTGATCTTCAACAACACGGGGAGAATATTATGCATATAGTACGTGGAAGCCTCCTGCTCGTCTTCGGATCATCTACCCGTGCATCACCAGCTAACTTGTCTCTAGTCTGCTCGTGTGAGCACGCAGAGTAATAAGAGGAGACATAAAACTCTGGGTCAGACATAAAGCCTGGTATGAGCGATAAGCATCTAAACAGAATAATAACAGGTATACTAAACCATACCTGAACCTGGACCTGCAACCAAAGAGTTAGTACCACATACCGTACAATACTCCAAGGTGCCATAATAAATAGTGTAAGAATACGGGGGTGGGGTGTGCATGTCACAATGATAGCAAGCAAATCATCCATAGCAACCATCCTCACATCTCTCACTCAGTGCGTAAAGCATACGACATCTACCACTTTGGAACACTAGACAAACTGAGGTAACGACGAATCCCGACTTGTAGAAACCCTGCTGTGACCAAGCCAAACACTTGGAGTCATGACCAAACATTTCAATGACCCACTTCATTGGTCGTAGCCCTTGGTTCTACCGATGCCATAATGGCCCTGAATCCGCCTTCGTACCTCCTACCATAGTGGTCCAAAGCTATAGACGTCGATAACTCCTTAGCACGCGTCCCGCAGCAAAGCCCAACCATGAAGCGAACTCGTTGATTCCCATCTGAATCTTAAGCTCTAACTTCTCATTTGGACTACCTTTGCATCTCGGGTTTGGTCGAATTGGAGTGGGTCTTCAAAAGAGTTGTCGCACATTAACAGTCATAGAATTCGGTTCGGTTCGGTAGTCATCACCTTCATCGGTTCGGGTCGGGAGTCATCACCTTCATCGGTTCGGGTCGGTCCTCCTTCCTTGTCATCTTTCCATTCGGTTCGGGTCGGGTACTCCACTTCGGGTCGGGTCGGTATCTTCCTCCGGGTCGGGTCGGGTGTCCTTCCTTCCATTGCTCCGATCCGCTCCCTCATTTCTTCACGTATTCCGATCCGATCCCTCCTTGCCATCTGATCCGCGTGGCCTTCCCTGTTGCTAGTTCTCCCAAATGTTTACTTCCGATCCGAGCCCTGCGTCTCCAAGTCGATCCGATCTGGCCTCCAATTATCCTTCCGATCCGATCCCCTTATCCACTCCAACTCTAAGCAAACGACCTTCCTTCTTGCCAAGCCTCCTATGTGCCAAACTCCGGTTCGGGTCGGGTTTCTTGCCCAGTTCACATATCCGATCCGAGCCCCCATCCGATCCGATCCGAAGCCCTGCACAACTTTCTGCAACTTTTTCCAGCGACTTGTTTACGCCGTTCGACGACGTTTTTGACAAATCTAACTATTCTAATCAATCACAATTCATGTCAAATAGTCATAACAACATAGCAAACTAACCACAAACACCAAAACAATGAATTCATATGTCGAAATGGATCAAATGTGCCCAAAACCCCTTATTTTCCCTTAAACATGTTTAAGTAAAACTAATCATAGGGTTAACAAAACTTAATCAAATCGAACCAAATTTCTAACAGAGGCATAAAATATTATTTACGAATTTCTAAACATTTTTCCAGAATTTATTAGTGTATAAATTCGCTAATCTTCACTAATTACCCTTAATTAACCGTAATTAGTGTCAAAATGATGCTATCACTCACCTTGGCCACAAAATAAAACACCAAATCTGAAATATCCTCTGTTTGGGTCGAATTCCTATGTATAGCAGCAGCTCCAACCTTGCTTTGTTGCTATTTGGCCTTGCTTTGATGTAGTTTAGGCTTAATCTTCACTAAAAATGTGTTTTGGAGTGGTTTTAAAGGATGGAAGCCATTACTAAGGTCTCAAGAAGGTTTGTGGCGGCTCAAAACTGAAATGAAAGTGATAACCTAACCCTAATCAGTCCTCCTATACCTCTAAACCCGAAATTCCCCTTGGGCCTAGCTGCTAATCACCCGGTTAAGCCCAATTAAGCTGTTTTTCACCATCTAAAACTTGTTTCAGCCATATATCCCAAACGGTAAGTCCGTTTGGCTAATGTGACCACTCTACGGAAAGAGAAACCATCATCCGAAGCCAATGGAAGTGGTTTCAGGTCAAAATTCCTTTCCAGTCAAAAGTTATGGCCAAAACAGTGCCAACTAGAGGTAAAATGGTCATTTAAAAATCGAGAAAAATCATGAACATGAGAAATGACCCCAATAGTCGTCTTCCAAAGTTACATGACCATACGACTTCGTATGTGAAAGAAATAAATATCCTACGATCCTATGATGCGTAGAATACGGGTCGTTACACTAGTTCTCAAATATTTAGAAATCATAAGAATGTTATGGTTTACAGATGCACATATCTCATTTTAAAATAAGTTACGATATACTTGAACAAACTTATTTCCATCGGTCAGCAAGTATTCTTCATAAATATACCTCCCTTTATTTTGGTATCCATCTTTTATTTTATTTCAAACAAACTAATATCATAGCTTGCTCCTATGTAAGTTTTGTGTACATTGTATCATCATTAAGTTACATGCATAACTCATATCATTACTACTTCAATTTCAATAAACTCATTCATGTCCTCAAAGTGAACGTTTCAAATTCTTTCAGAATGTATTTCACTTGTATTGCCAAATAAACGTATGCATAACAAACACGAATGAGTTTAATATTAAAATAGCAATTGAGTTTCAGAAAATACTAATGTTTTTGAAATGATAACATTTTTTCTCCCTTTGGATGAAAATTTTCAGGACTATTTTTTTAAATTACAACGCAATTGATGAATTGCACATTATTAAAATACATTGTACAACGTTGTTTACCTCCTCCACAATATTTACAACACATATTCAAGACTAATATATAAGTTAGTATTTAAAATTTCTCCATTTTCATAGTTGACATAAGATTAATCTGGATATATTCAACTCTAGAATTTTATACACGAACATCCTCTTAACTTTAACGTTGAAATCCATTACAATCATTCTTCAAAATAGAATTGTGACAATTCTAATGTTATGGAAACTCATAATTTTATATTTGAGAATTGTTAGATTTATATTCTTATAATAAATCAAACTTTACAAAGCAATAAACATGAAGTCCCCCTCCTTATTTGGTTTTTTACTTTATTTTCATAATAATTTATCAACCAAAATCACTTTTCATTCAAACATTAAATAAATAATTAGATGCTCCTAATTTACTTCAATTAATGTCATAAATCAATTACATGTTTTAATAGTTTAAAACTCATAGCTAATATTCATAATTTTTTCTATTGAAAACAAGCAAATCAATATTTTTATTATTTGCTCATGTTACTTATTTGTGCTTTTGCAATAAAGGCAAACTTATAGGTTAACTCCATTTAATAAATAAATGGTTGTCATTTTATTTTCAGCTCTCAAATATATTAAAAATAGTTCATACAAATTCATTTGCAAGGTCGTCCATTTGGATATTTAAACTTTATTATTAGAAAACAACTGTGGATGCTCAAGCAAAGGAAGTGAATTATTAAATTAACAACGTTTTATTACAAGCATTTATTTATTTTATTTTATTAAGTGCTCGCACATTTTATACATAAAAATAATCGATTTAAATAAATTGAATTCAAAATAGTTATAATTTTTCATTTTTCTCAAGTCAAATAATATAGTAAATTTATACCGATGCAGACGTGTTGTTAATAAATGATAACTATAATTTGTGTCATGTTCAAGAACAAAAGATACTAATTTGAATTTTATTATACATTATATATAATCCATTATCATATTTTATATACCTAGTACAGTAATTTAAATCAAAGATTCACAATTATGTTACCCGTACATAAAAAATATATTTAAGCATAAATATTTAAGCAAATATATTCTTTATCTCCATATATCTATTAGAAAATTTACCACGATTCCTATAATTTCTTTTATCATAAACTTACCCATGTTAGTAATTTTTTTTACCAAATCATATTAAAATTTATGATACTCTGTTTAACATATATCCGTAAACAAATCAATTTCTTAAAACGCGATACGGTCTCAACATACCAATGATACAAGACCATTATCAAAACTCTAAAGAAGAAAAAATTCAAACAAAAGGAAGAAGGTAAAAGTGGAACGTACATGGATATTAGTTCAATATATTTCTTACCATTCCAGTGATTCGAGTATTTTAGATTTAATTTGAATTTGCACAAAATCCGTGATTTTCTCTTCATTCATTTATCATCATTTCATTCTGATCTTTCCTCTAAAGCTCAAATTGCTTTTTGTCTTCATGAAAGATGGACTAAATTTCATTTTCAAATTGTTGAAAAAATGATGGGTGTGAACAATAAGAAAGTGATGGAAGTTTTGTTGTGAACGAGACCGCTGCTTTGAAAGGGAAATTCAGCATGACTACAGTGCAATCGATAATGTCGTCCACACCTCAAGGATAAAACAATCGTTCTTTAAACTTGTGCACTCATGATTTAAGGATTTGGAAAATTGTATACGTCACATCTAATGATTTTACGTCTTTTGAAAGGCCAATTTAATTTTGGAGGAAATTGTAGAGAGGAAAATGAAAAAGATATTTTTCTTTGTAGATGAGAATGAAGATAACTTCCTTTTGAAAGATTATTTTGTTTTGTTCAGTATTATCGAAGTGCGTGCTATAACGATAAATAGCGCATAGCGCAAAGCCTGCACTATTGTACTTATAACAACATAGAAGTTCCTTGTAGCACACAAAATAGCGCGCTATTTTATTAAAGCGTAAAATAGCGTGCTATTTTGTTTAAAAGGTTTGAACAAATGAATAAAGGCGAAAATAGCGTGTTATTGTACGTATAATAACTCGGACAAAAATGATGTTGAGTATGACTCTGAAGAAGAAACCAATGATTGCTCATGTAATTATGATGGTTTTGATTTGGATGACGTTGGTGTCTAGGATTTAATAATTTAGATGTAAAATGCAATTTCTATGTTTTGATATTGTACACTTAAATCATGTCTGATTTCATTTATTTGAATCTTGTTATTGCAGACTTTATATGTTATTTTCATCCGACATTCTTATTTTCATTTTATGGCTTTTCTTGTTTATACTTTTTTCTTAGTTCTTGTCATTAGAAAATCTTTTACATTATTATATTCAAAATTGTTTTTCACGTAACCTTTTATAGAGTTTTATCTCTGCATAATTCATTTCCATAAATGAGAATAGATTTTGTCAATAATCACAAATATTAGAATAAACTCCAAAATTTTGTAAGGCCGGTATATTATATCCATCAATTATCTTGAATGTATAATATGAAATTATTAACTTCTGTCTAAAATAAGTACATTCTACACCAAAAAATGTTTAGTATATGCTTGCAGTATGATAATGCTTGGAATCTTGAACGGTTTGGATATGACACAAAATATGCAGAAAAAAGAATTTAATTTCAGCTTGGCAAAATATATTTGTTTATTATTTACCTATAAAAAATGAATCAAATAGCGGGTAGTGCAAAATAGCGCATAACGTAAGCCTTGCACTATTTGCTATTGACTACACTAATTTTGTTTCTTGTAGATTTTGTATATCTTTTCAGGAAAATAGGGAAACGAGAGAATTAAAATAAATTTAAAAAGTTATTCTCTCTCCTAAGTTTATCAATCACAATAAATAAGCGTTCAATAGAAAAGTTTTCTTATTAATAAAGAACGCAAAAGGTCAGGTAATGAAAAGACTTGATTTTTGTTGTAATTATCCAACCGCGAATTCAAGGGCGTTCGTCTTTAAGGTTCAGCGGTTCTCTCCTATTTAATGAGTGTGTTTCTACCAGCCATAAACATTACTTACTGAAATCTCAATCTCACTTGCATTCAGTTTCTTATGCGAGAAAATCCCAGTTGATGCAATCTTCGTATACATGCGGTACTTGAGGAAAAATGAATAAAGGGTAAAACAATCTTCATCATGAGACAATGTTATTTACTCCGCACAGGCACAAAATCATTCTGCAGTTACGGCACATGGTATGGTCAATGACGCATGCCATTTTATTGTATTGTGCATTTATTAGTAGACTTGTTTATTATTCATTATAAAATAGTGAAATAAAAGTAATATATTTATATTGATCTTTTGGTACACTTATGTCATGTTAACTTTTTTAATCTGATATATTTATCAAAATACAAAAGACAATAATTTGAATTGCAAGACAATTTGTTCAAATATAAACATATTCGAAACTGAAAATGTGATATCATCATATGAGCATGGTATAAATTATTCAAAACCCAAGTAGGTATATGAATATTTGCACTTCACGTAAATAAATTTGGTAAACAAAAAATAGATGCTTATTGGATTTTAAAAACTTCAACTTTTTTCGTTTATATCTTTGCCCTACATGAAATGCTACTGTCTTAAGTATGATAATATGTTGCATGATAAATAATCAAGTGCATATGGCACTTAGGGTGCGTTTGCGCATAACGGAAGCGGAGTAGGAAGTGAAACGTGATACGCTTTTGCGGCTTTAAGCAGGACATTTAAGAGGAGCATTAAGTGAAGTATTATAATTTAATTGATGTTTAGTTAATCAATTATTTGTTTTGTTGTGTAGTGCATATTCAATTAAAATGAAATAGCAATACAGAAATTGAACTACGTGCGTATTATTGCATAATACTAGCAAATACAATTTAAATTATACAGTCAATCGGTGCAGCCGTGCTGTAATAATTTCATCTCTTATGCTCTCTATTTGTTGGCATTTTCACGTTTTCATGTCGTCGAACCCTTTTGTTTTATTTTCCATGCTATAATATTCCTCTAGGTATTCCTATGGAATAAGAGCGGGACCATAATCATACGCCATAAAATCCAGACCATCCATGTTAGTATTTTTGTATGTAACTATGTATAACCATTGTATCTATGACAACCTTTACTTGAGTTTCAAATGAATATATTGACACGTTCTTTAAAATGACAAATTTCTTATTTCATATTCCCAGTGTTATCTCAATTGCTATACGTAAATTCGAATGGTAGAAATTAAAATTTCTATTTATTGATTTTGGTTGATTTGCCTTTTCTCGAAAATCAAGTATGATATCTAGCATTACCATACAGTGGTAAGTTTTCAGTTTGAAGTGGAAAATCGAATCAACTACATAATACTGTCCAAGTGGAGGATGCGGAAAATTTTATTCTTTTTATCATATACAACTGAATTAAAAATTCTACTATCATACACGCTATCTTTCCAACCATAATGTTGAATTGATGGTCAACTAGCTTGACTTAATATCTGCAAAGAGTAATTTTACAGTATCTAAAACAGCGTGAAAAGAAACTGAAATTGTGTTATCTGACGTTTGAAATCTTTCGATCGTTGGTCAATTAGAGAGCGCTGCAACCATAATATATTCAAATAGACATTTGTTTCTCGGACGCTAGCGCCTTTCGTCGTGATCAGACCATAATTTTATAGTCTATCGCATAGTGAGCGAAAACAAAGTCTTTTCATTCGAGAATTTCATTGACAACATTTTTGATGGTCATTTGATGTCTTCCACCCACATTAAACTAGTAAATTTCGATGTGTGGATCCAACAGATATTGCTCATTCTTCTGCGTAAATACTCCCCAATAATATGTCACATCTTGTATATTTTGGTTGTTAGAATTTGTTTCTGAATCAACTATTGGTTATGTAGGTGGAAATGTATTAAGGTGAGAGGTGAAAATGTGATGGACGGTTGAAAAGGAGGAAGAGGATGGAGGAGGGGGGTGTTTTATAGGAGGGAAGGAAAGAGGAATAAAAAGGGGGTTAGGGGTGGGGGATTGACTCTATTTCCTTCAATGAGAAAATGGTTCATTTTGGCTCGTTACCGTTTTTAACACGTCTAATATCTTTTCATTTTTTCCCCACAGCCTATGCTTAGAAGGCATTAATGTTTTATAGTATTTGTGATGCAATTCATTTGTTACTAATTACGTTGTAAGAGGATGCCAACTGTAAACTTAGGTCACTACTGCTCCAGTAGCAGTGGCACCTGTGAATTTGTTTACACCAAAATTACCCGTTTATGCACTGTCATATTGCTATGTATAAGGCTGATGTTTTATAGCAGCGGGGAAAAAAAAAAAAAAAAGCTTTACTTGGACAAAATTTAATCCACTGCATTGTGACTCCTTTCTGGTCTAATTTCAGTGCATTTCCAGAATTCTAGTTGTATAGTTGTAGTAGCTGGCCACTTCGTTTATTGGTACGTTAACAGTTTTTTGGTAAAAAGTTACTATAATAGCTCCACTAATAATTATTTATTACTACTTTTAATGAGGGAATTTTTATGTGAGCCCCCCCCCCCCCCCCCCCAAAAAAGGTGGCACAATAAATTATAGTTATAGTTGTTTGGTCTAATTCTCATTGTCACAGATTGCATGTTTCGGTGGGTCATAATATTTGTAGAATATGCAATGCTAAAGGAAACAATTGGTAGCTGATGTAGGTTGGTGATTTTTCGCTTCTTTGGCCTCTCTGTGTGTTCGGTCTGGAGGTTGGGAGGGTTGGGGGGGGGGGGGGGGAGTTGGAGGGGGATGAGAGAAGGATTTTATTTAACCGTCTGTACAGATGTGTTTGTATTACCTACCAGGACATTACCATAACGAATGAAAAGTTCTAAATAAAAATCATGGTGGGTACTTACTGTAGCTCTTTGCAACCATTTTCAAACAATTCACATTCTTTCTAATAGAAATAAAAGCAGAATATGGGAGAAATGACGCTGATCTACAATAAAAAGAAAAATATCAATACTAAACCTGAAACAGAAAGGTTGAGCGATGAATGTTAATGTGGACTGTTATATGACCTATATGATATTCTAGAATGTTAAAACTGGAACCTGAGATAACTTATATGTTTAGGAACTCAGTCAACTTATCCTCCTTAGGTTTAGCTTTGAGTTTGATGCTTATTGAGAAAGAATTTTTCTTTTTGGTATCATTGTGGTTTCGATGCCTAATATAGTTTTCAATATTTTTACATTGCAGTCGGGCACCGGTGACGTCAAGGCAAAGATCGCGCTTCTACGATACATAGCGTTGTATAACATGGCCTTAGCTTTGACATTTATAGGTTGCTGCTTCTTTCTTAATGGACATCTCGTCTCTTGCATGTAAATTTGGATCTATTTTTTTATTTTTGTCATAAGCTTTTTCAATCAGACGGGAAATTGTGTATATAAACTAGTGGTGATTTCATGCAACATTTGTTTGGTTTTGTCATTTCATTGAAACCTCTGGTATATAGGAATTCCATCTATGTTGCCTGTTGTACAACTGAGGTTTATCGATTACTTAAAGGATTTTTTTTTGGATTTGGCCCCCTTTTATAAACTTATACCACATTTAGCTTTGTTTGAAAACTTATTACGTCCGTAGCCTGATTTATGTCACATCAGCTGAAAACAGTTATTTAACATAGCGTTATTTGAAATAACGCATGAAGCGTTATTCAAGATAACGCAAACATGTTTTTAAGTTTAACCCCCGTGATTCTCTGTAGAACACATGTGCGTTATCTTAAATAACGCTAGTGAGCGTTATCTTGAATAACGCAAATGATTAGTGGTAATTATTTTTGGAAGAACACAGTTTAAAGCGTTATTTAGAATATCGCTTAAAAGCGTTATCTTAAATAACGCAAAAATAAAATAATGGTGTTAATTCTTCCAGTGTCCTCTTGCGGTATTTCAAATAACGCTTCACGCGTTATTTGAAAAGACGCACAGACGTGATATACAGTCAGCCGTGAGTCTCTTCCTCCTCACTTTTTTACTTTCTACATATTGAAAAAAAGAAACCAATACCTTAAATCAAAATTCGAAATTAAACAAATCATTAATTTTAGCTTTGATCTAGCAGCAATTTCAGATTTACGTCAACTGGACGTTATTCTCCGTCGTTTGATTCATCACTAGGTTTGAATTTCAAAACCCTAAATCTTAGTTTTTCTGGATCTATAACTTTTGGTAATATATTCTTTTATGTTATTGTAAATTAGAATGACTCCTAAGTTTATTGCGATTCTATGCTACTTTGATGGTGAGTTGGTTATTGATGATAGAAAGTGTGGGAAATACGAAGGTGGATCTTTCAAACCTGTAAAAGTTCTGATAGGGTGTAATTTGCAGCAATTAAAAGCCTTAATATTCAAGTCAACAATGATTAATGCAGAGCAATTTGATATTGAGTTAGTATGCAACTGGCCGACTAATTCTGGTTCTAAGGCAATTAAAATTGCTGACGATGGTGATGTTGAGTTAATGTTTTCTGCTGCTTGTAAGACTATAGAGTTATTTGTTGTGAAAACGACAAAGTTAGTGGTAGAAGCACCTACTGCTTCAGGACCCATTCGAGCAGCACCTTTCCGTCCAACTCATCTAATCCCATCACCAAATAGTATTCCTCCTAACGTTTCAGGGTACGGACAACATCAAATGTTCTATGCGTACCCCCCGCATATGAATTATACACAGAACCCGCATTTTAGCTTTCCATTTCCCATGCAGGAAAGTATTGGATGCGCGACGCAGAGGTAAGCCCAACTTAAAAGGTTTTCTAAACATGTTATATTTTGGTTCTCCCAATTGTTGTTAATGCTCGACATATATTTTGTAGTTTTGGTCCTTATTACCATCATACACAAAGTAATGTTGGACCGTCTACACAAGTAGCAGAACCGTTGCAGCCAACGCCATCTGAGTTATATCATATGAGTCAGGAGTAAGTATTCTCAGAAATGAATTGTTATTTGAGTCATGCTTAAGTGTTTGTTCAAAGTGCAATATTTTCATGATGCAGCTGTCCGTAGGATTTCATGGAAGAGCAATCGCCGTTCGAAGAGAATGCATGCGATGACGCGAGTCATGTAGATGGAATTGTAGACCTACAAACGAACCCTGGACCTGCTTTGGACAGCATGACGGTTGCTTCGATTCCCGATAACAATCACGCATGGTTTGACAGCATGCAAGTAAATAATGATTCATTGAACTTTGACTTCGGAGCTGAAGAGATGGATGATGAAGATGATGAAGAAGATGGGGGTAATGACGAACCTGCAATGTAGATTGCCCTTGATGAGGACATGTATACTGTGCAAATGTTAGCCAGATCTGTTGTCGAGGACTTGCAAAGTAGGGGAGAATTATTCTCGTCCTCCTGCGTTCAAAGTGGCTTTAAACCTGGTCTTGTATTTGAGAGCAAAGCTAAATTTCTGCAACAACTAAGTGAGTGGTCCATTTTACATGCTGTTTCTTTTAAGCCCATTAGGTCCAACAAAGAAATGTATACTGCCATTTGCAATATCGACGATACTTGCCAGTGGAGAATTCATGCAATTGATTCCAAAAAATCGCAGACTGGGTTGTGGGTTGTTAAGAAGTATAGAGGGGAGCATACTTGCATTAATCCAACGGTCAATTCAAGCAATCGCCCAGCGACATCAACATTTCTGGTTTCGAAGATCATGCCTTTTGTGAAGTCTGATTTAAACATATCAGCTAGAACAGTTCAAGTGTTGGTTGAAGAACAATTTTTTATTAAGATTGGTTATATGAAAGCTTGGAGATCTCTGAGCAAGGCAATTGTTATGGTTTACGGGGATTGGGCGGAGTCATATTCGCTGTTACAGCCATATTTTGATGAAATTAGAAGATCAAATCCCGGTAGTGTAAGCCATATATTAACAGATGAAGTTGGTGTATTTAAACGTGCATTTTGGGCATTTGGCTCTTCCATTGAAGGATTTCTACATTGTCGTCCATTGCTTTGTATCGATGGCACCCATTTGTATGGAAAATACAAAGGTACACTACTCGTAGCCACTGCAACGGATGCAAATGATCAACTCTATCCGTTGGCGTATGCCATTATTGAGTCCGAATCGGCTGAATCTTGGGCTTGGTTTTTTTCCTATATGAGACGGTTTATACATAGTGTAAACAATCGCAGTATTACTTTCATATCGGCGTTCAAGTGATTCAAACTCATCCATGTACTTGGCTAAAGTTTCATCATCAAGTTCCCATTGATTCATCTAAAATATAATTGCATGAATAAAACCTACATTATGGACTACTTTTGAAAAACAATAAACTAAAAAAAAAAGATCCGTGGAGTACCTTCAATTGTGAGCAAAATAGGACTTCTGAATTGTGAGGTGTTTTGGGTTTGATTTGGGAAAGTAACAAATGAATGGGTGGGTTGGTGAAGATGACACGTCTTTTAATGACAGGATACCAACCTGGAGCGGTATTTGGAATAACGCAAATTGCGTTATTCCAAATAACGCTTACAACGTTATTCTAAAAAACGCCGTAGGTTGTGCACAGTTTAAAGATAACAACCTGGAGCGGTCATTTAAAATAACGCTATAAGCGTTATTTGGAATAACGCTAGGCGCGTTATTCCAAATGCCGCTCCAGGTGCTTTACAGGTTATATATCATTCACAGTGTATACGCGTTATTTGGAATAACGCTATACGCGTTATTCCAAATGCCGCTCCAGGTGCTTTACAGGCTGCACAGTGATGCATAAACTCATCAACTTAAAGTCAATAACGATAAACAACCAAAAGCAAACATTGGAGCTTACTACGGCAAACCAAAAGGATGTCCCATAAACCAAACTAAGTATACGTTACAACTCCAAATCCGAGTTAATCACAACCCGCAAAACATTACACAATTTCAACATCCGAATTAAAAGTTCAAGTAGCTAAAAATAACAGTTAACCTACAAAATACAACACCACCCTATGGACCAACTATTTCAGGATCCGTTGCTGGTAAGGAGTTTCTCTCTGCTTCCTCTTCGTTTTTGGAGGTGCATCTTCATGCGAAGACGATGAGGAACATTCTTGGGGCTGTGACAGACCATGCACAACCTGTGTTGGTTGAGACGACTCTGCTCCCTTACCCTTTCCCCTTAACGCCACTTTTTTCCTCTGTGATGTATAAACCTTAGTAGTTGGCGGCGGAGGAATGTCGCGGACTTCTTGTGCCTCCGAAGCTTCTACGGGTGCTAAAGCTTGAGCTGGAGGAGGTGAAGGAGGCAGTGCTGGTCTTGCAAGCCTGTTCTTTCCCAAAATTGTTTGCAAAATGCGCTTTATGCTAAAGCATTTTCCCTTGCTTTGTTCGGGAACCTCATGAGATAACTCATCAACCATTTCTATAGCTCGGTACACCCCATCCGCCTGCATTTTATAAGTTAACTTACATAAAACTCAAACTTGCCAAAAAAATAAAAAATTACATTTGTTAGCACGGTTTTCATACCACATTCCTCTCAAGAGGAGCTCTAGGCGTGTACGGTTCCACTACGACACCAAGAGGTTGCACGCTGCGAAGAATATACCGTCGGGTAATCTGCCAATACCATGTTTAATACTCTTCGTCCGACAAGGTGAACTCCCGCTCCTGCTGCGTGTGCATGTGCCGATGGTTCCATGCCTCAATGGCCGCCTCGTACTCCCCAGTTACTTCTAAGTTAATCCTGTAATGTGGGGCTGGTTCAGGAAGATGTTGTCTAAGTCCAAACTGGCGCATCACCCGGTCAGGAAGGTGATATGCTACATCGTTCAAACATATAATGGGTACACGGGCGGTCCACAGATGGAAAGACACGGTACATAAGGCCGGAAGCTGTTCAAAATCCTGGGCATATGGGGTCCATGTAACAACATCCAGACTAAGCACGTCGAGCTCATTGCGATAGAAAGCTAGATTACGCCTCGGAGTCGACGCAGTGCTCTTCTTTCCAACCCACCTGTAATTGTGACTTGGTAAGAGATAGAGGAAATAAGTTAACACATATAAGATAAATAATTGACGGATTAAATTTACCTAGCCTCGTAAGGAAAAGACATATCAATATTGGGTTGCTTTAATTCAAGTCTACCAAGTGGAAGATACGTCCACGACCATAGCTACAAAGAAATTTAATAAAGAAACACAACATGCATAAAAACAAAATTAAGAAGCAAATAAGCGTAAGAAAATAAAGTACCTGTATCAAAGAAGGACAACCCCCCATATAAGGGCTCTCAAACAAAACGGTCCTGGTAAGTTCCGTATATGTGTATGCTAATGTCGCACTACCCCAAGAGTATTGCCGACACTGATCAAAATCCTCAATAAAATGCAACCATTTCAGCCACACCCGAGTCTTAGAATGATCACAGATCAGGCATTGAGTAATGATCCAGAGTATGATAGCTCTAGCACGCTGCTCTATATGCTCCTGCGTGGCATTATGTGGAATGTCATGCTCAAACTGTGCTTTGTACCAACTAGTTATAATTTGCTCATTTCCCATCCATTGGTCCGCGGGAGGCGTAATACCTAAAAGCCGCTGGCACATCTCCATGTAGTCTCCGGCCTCTTGAGTCCTCAAAGGAGCGCCATCAATCGCCAAGCCTAGCAGGACCGCCACATCACCCAAAGTGATGGTCATCTCTCCACCTCTAAAATGAAATGTCGATGTCTCTGGTCTCCATCTATCGACTAAGGTAGTGATGAGATAACGATCGAGTTGAACATATTTCAACCCGTGTACTAGTCGAAATCCAGCGCGATCAAGCAAGGCCAAAACTTCTGGATGTGCGGAGGTCACCGTGCCGACGGAAACTGTGTGATCTATAATCTTAACGGGATCTTTTCCCTGTAAATAAAATTTAACATACAACGTAAGACATGCATACAAAAAAAAATATATACTTTAGGTGTAATGACTCGTATTCTACACGTCATAGGATCGTAGAATATTTATTTCTTTCCCGTATGAAGCCGTATGGTCATGTAAATTTGGGAAACATCTAGTAGAGTCATTTCCCATGTTCATGATTTTTGTCGATTTTTAAATGACCATTTTGCCCCTAGTTGGTACTGTTTTGGCCATAATTTTTGATAGGAAAGGAATTTTAACCTGAAACCACTCCCATTAGATTCGTTTGATGGTTTCTCTTTCCGTAGAGTGGTCACATTAGCCAAACGGACTTACCGTTTGGGAGATATGGCTGAAACAAGGTTTGGAAGGTGAAAAACTGCTTAACCGGGCCAAATCGGGTGATTAGTGAGTAGGCCCATAACCCATTTCGGGATTAGGGTCATGGGAGGGCTGAAATGAGATGGAGAATCATTCTATTTCAGTTTTCTAGCCTCCACTTATCACCAAGGATCCCTAAAAATGGCTTCCAACCTCTAAATCACCTCCAAATCACCTTTAGGTTAAGGATTTGGCTTAGCAACCCGTAATCAAGAAGGATCTTCACCAAATCAACAAAGGAGCTGCTGTTTGGTATTGAAATTCGCATCAAATCAGAGAATCATTTCAGATCTTAGTTTATTTTGTGGCTAAGGTGAGTGATTTGCTTAGTTTTGCACTAATTATGGCTAATTAGGGGTGATTAGTGTTAATTAGCGAATTTAAACATGATAAAATTCTGGAAAAATGTTTATAAAATTCGGAATGATGTTTTAGACCTCTGATATGAAATTGGGTTAATTTGGTTAAGTTTTGATAATCCTATCATTAGTTTCACCTAAATATGCTTAAGGGGAAGTTTGGGATTTTGGGTATGTTTGATCCCTTTTTACCTATCATATTGATGTTTTGATGTTTGTGGTTGATTATGTATGTTGCTATGACTGTATGAAATGCTTTGTGACTGTTTAGAATAGTTGGAATGGTCGAAAACGCCGTCGAGGGGCGTAAACAGCTCGCTGGACAAGGTGCAGGGGTTCGGATCGCATATGGGGTTGAGGGACGATCGGATCGCCCTATGGGATCGTGGGGGCATCCCCACGAGTCGAGTCACCTCCTCCGAACCGAACCGTCTGTGCAAGGCCCACGAAGCGAATCGATGCAGCGCCGTGCCAAACTGAAGTACTCCGATCCGGATCGCGAATAAACATTACGACCCGATCCGATCCACTCGTGCTTCATATCACGATCCGAATAGAGGAAGGTAGCGTCCACGATCCGATGCATAACGAGACGATGGAGGAGCGCGATTCGATCCGCATGGGGTATTCACGATCCGGTCAGAAGTGGAGACTGGATTCACGAGACGATGGGGAAGTGCGACCTGATCACCGGGAGGACCACGACCCGATCCGACGTATGAGGCGCGACCCGATCCGATGAAGAATGCTGAAGGCGACCCGATCCGATCTGATGATGACCAATAACCCGAGATGCAAAGGTAGTCCAATAGGGGAAGTTAGAGCTCAGGATCCCGGAACCAGTTGGGAACCAATGAGTTCACTTCATGGTTGGGCTTTGCTGCGGGACGTGTGCTAAGGAGTTGTCGATGTTCATAACTTCGATTCACCACTAAAAAGGAATGATGGGCTACTTATCAGTGCAGTAGGGTCATTATGACTTGAGGGGCAAAGTGATGGTAGCAAGACTACGTTATCAGTGCAGTAGGGTCATTACGACCCGAGGGGCAAGGTGATGCGTAGTAAGACTATGAGCCAGTGCAGTGGGGTTCTTGTAACTCCATGGGGCAGAGTGGACATAGTAAGGATTAGTAAGGCTATGAGCCAGTGCAGTGGGGTTCTTGTGACTCCATGGGGCAAAGTGGACATAGCAAATGATTTGTGGCTACGTTATTAGTGCAGTGAGGCCATTTATGACTTCATGGGGCAAAGTGATCATAGCAAGGAATGTTGGGTGATCGAAGTGGTGATGTAATGACCCGAAAATCCGGTAGAATTTGAGCTGACCAAAAACACAAGTCCAACCCCAAATATCACGGAAATTCGAACCATAAATAGAAAGAAGTTAGAGGGTGAGGATAGATAAGATAGAAACTTAGAATAGAAGAAGAAGAAGAAGAACACAACATCAGAGTAACACGAATCTCACAGCGGAACGAATAACATATAATATATATAACATAACTTGAAATATACATCTGTACTTGAATATACATCAATGTCAAAGTACATTACTTACAACACAGCAGAAATAACTATAGCTATATGATCCTGAAGCCTCCTGCTCCAAGCTCTTCCAGTATATCTGTAAATTCCCGACTACTTGACTGCCCGTACAAATTTAGGCACCCAAGAGTTTAGGTAGAACAAAACAAAATAAACTCCGGGTCAGTCATGGACTGGTATGAGTAAACAGTTTAAAAACAGTTCAGAAAACTAAATGATATCTCATAAGACCACGCCGTATAACATGGAACGGGTTTTTCCCTTATGAGAATCCAAACACTTGATTTATCTTTATATCAAAACTCTTTTGATATTATAATAATGTCTAAATCAAGTAAATAACAATCTAGTGGAACGTTTTCATCTCACGTTCCACATATGTAATATACAATCATAAACCGCAAGCACGTATTGGGTATTTGATTTTCCAACTATGACAAGGTGTGGGACCACCTTCCGCTGGAATATCTCTAGAGGAGAATACACTGAGTTCAACAAGAACATCTTGCAACTCAGCCACACATGACCGACCACTCATTTCGCTTGAGTGTATCGAATGTATATCACCAACGATTGGGATCAGCAACCATTTCCCGAATGGGACAGCATCGACAATAGATTTTTAGAAGTAAATGAAACTCTAGATCAGGTGATTATACACCCTAATAGGTGCGACCTACATAGCCATGCTGCTTGCCCGATTTCTGTCATTTACCGGATGATGAGGCTAGAAGCTACGCTTTATCATCATACCAGATTCACTTTGAATGCCACATCGTCAAATCCATCAAATCACCGATTGACGTCTACAACAATACATTATGTGTTAGCTAAAAGAAGTTTCCTTCTCCGCCTCCACTCTTGGTACGGTTGGAGAAATCAATGTACGTGACCTTTCTGGAAATACCGTGTCAAACATTCGTCCATACAAGTCACCCAGGAGCAGGATGAACTGAAGGCACTATTTCTATTTATAGAAAAAGTCCTTGCACTCTACTCCGTCTTCGATTATCTTTATATAATCTGATTCGTAACGCTACTGCCAATATGGAGTGGTTCTTCGGATAATAATCCAACCGGTCTCTCCATATCGACAACGATGGTCAAAACTTCGATAGTCTGTGATTTAACTATCGAATAAAAACAAGTGTTTCGATAGTCGATGATTTAACTATCGAATAAAACAAGTGTTCATCCAAACATCCAACAAATCACTGAACCTTTAATTAATATTCCGTTAATTAAATCTCTTCCCTATTTCTTTATCAATATTTGTTAATCAAATATTTCAATAACCATATTTCCCTTTTTCGTTCTTTGGAAAACATTTCCATATATCGCCTTCTTTTTATTTTCTAAACTTTAGAAAATATATGTTATTTATAATTGGAAAATATTCCAATTACTTATCTCTTTTCTAATCTCGTTTATTTCTATACTTAGAAAATAATCTATATTCTATTTCCAAACTTACATTTCATTTGGGTTAAAACAGATGTTGTGTAAAACATCGTTACGACAACCCAAATACAGTATTTAACTAATTCTTATTCCACATTGATCTTCGAGCCTGAATCTTGCTACTTATCGGTATATCATGAAATCAACCAAGTTGGGGTATAATTACCTCTCAGACCTTGATTGAATAACATTTAACGTCAAAACAAACAGGACTACTTACTCGAATAATCAATACCATACAACTGATTATTCACCTTTAAACACATATACATTTTCTCTTTCTATTCTTACTAGATTTTATTCTTATACTTCCTTTTTTATTATACTACTCTATTTCTAAGTTCGTTTTCTTATCGACTTCTATATATATCGATACGTTGATTTCTAACTGTCAAATTATCTTAAAAATATTCTATCTCCTTAAATTCCCAGAAAAATTCGCCATAACCTCCTTTGTACCGGGAGCATCGGGAAATTTCAAATAGCTTTCCCGGTCCTTCTTATCTCAAAAAGAAAAAGAAAAAGCCAAGCGGCTTGCCGATACGGCACATAAAATCTCATATGGAAATTAAATACGTACCTTTTTGTCGGGCATTCTATTTATTTCACTTCTATACTTTATTCCATACCTGTCTCCTGTATATCTATACCTGTCCAATCTATTTTAACTATACCAATCGTTTTAACTCAATTTGTTAATTAAATCTGTTAATTAACTTTTCAGTCTATTTCTCCTTCTATTTATCCAAATCTATTTATTTTAAATCCCATTTGAATTTCTATATTCAAATTCCATTTGAAATACTATGTTCAAATTCTATAGTTAAACTCCATTTGAATTCTATTATTCAAATTCTATTTCAATTCCTTATATTCAAAGTCCGTTTGAATTCTCTGCATTATTTATAACCAACGTTTATAACTTCAATTCAAATCCCACCTTTCATTTATAAACAAAGCTTATAAATTCGATTCAAAACCCACCTTTCATTTATAAACAAAGTTTATAAATTCGATCACTTGTTTTATATACCTTCAAAACAAGTTAATATTTTCTATAGTTTTAAAGTCCATTTGAATTCTATATTCAAATACTATCGTTTAAAGTCCATTTGAATTTCTATATTCAAATACTATCGTTTAAAGTCCATTTGAATTCTCTGTTCAAATTTTATCGTTTAAAGTCCATTTGAATTCTATATTCAAATACTATCGTTTTAAGTCCATTTGAATTTCTATATTCAAATTCTATCGTTTAAAGTCCATTTGAATTTCTATATTCAAATCTATAGTTTTAAGTCCATTTGAATTTCTATATTCAAATTCTATCGTTTAAAGTCCATTTGAATTTCTATATTCAAATCTATAGTTTTAAGTCCATTTGAATTTCTATATTCAAATTCTATCGTTTAAAGTCCATTTGAATTTCTATATTCAAATCTATAGTTTTAAGTCCATTTGAATTTCTATATTCAAATTCTATCTTTCCATTTATAAACAACTTTATAAATTCGATTCACATTCCATCTTTTCCTTTTATAAACAACTTTATAAATTCGATTCCTTGTTCATATGTATTCAAAACAAGTTAATGTTTCTATACTTCATTTAAAAATTCAAATTCTATTTATAAAAATAGAATTCCCCTTTTAAATTTCAAATACCCTTTTTGATATTTTTATAAATCAATATCCCAAACCCCAGTGATATTTAAACAATCAAATCAACCAATTTTCAATCACTTGATTTTTAACACATCATATAAGAATATATATGAAATCAAACAAACAACAACAGATAATATATTTTTGAGGAATCCAGTTGGATTCCTCCAACCTGTTTTCCTGCATCCACAGACGATAGTCAACATAGTAATACCCATCCTGCTTCAAGGCAGGATATCGCGGTATGAAGGTCATCCACTAATCATAGCGTGGGGCGTATAGGGTAATCATCCGCTATGAAACTGCGGGCATCCGCTAATGAGACTGCGGGAATCCAACCAATCAATCAACCAAATATATATATATATATATAATAGTCCTAAATAACTAATATATATTTTAAATCAACCAAACAATATTCAAACAAGCACAGACAATTATTTTTAACTATATAAATTTTTTTTCTAAATAAATGGTGAGTGAGGTTTACTCACCGAGATTTTTCCTTTGTTGAATACCCATTTAAAACTTGTAACGTCACATCTATGAATCGTCTCGGCTAACCTCTACTTGAATCATCTCAAATGAATTCATCGTATACCTATTTTATATTTATTGATTAAACGATTTTTCGATTATATTAACTACTACACTAAATAAATTAATTTTGAACTAAATAAATTTATTTAATTACCTTATTCATTTTTCCTGTAAATGGCTTTAAACTCTTGCACCATCCACTCCGACATTACATCGAACACACATAGCTCTAATGATACCTAGCACCTTCTTTGATGCTTCTGTCTTCGGCTACGGTAGCTCGCACAACAGTGTTTTCACTTCTTGAAAATCGTGGATCCACACTGTCCAAACCCCATTTTAAACTCCTAATACACAACACAACATCTGCTCCTCTGAAATCACATCTCCAATGAACCTCGACACTTCCCATTTTGGATGCGTTACTTTACCAAAACTGTATAGTGGAACCCCTTCCCTTTACGAGTTCAACCCCATCACGATTTCCAGTAGCCGCATGTGCCAGGCGTGCCACTCTTCTACCCAAAAAGCCACTGTATTTTGGTCATCGCATCTTCTAAAATTGTTATGCCTCACCACAACCGACTGTGTATCACCGAAATCCCCACTTTAAACTCCATCGCGCACCCTTTCAGATCCAAAATCAAAGACCAAAACCACAGTACACCATGCGCGTTCAGTCCTAGGTCGACCATTCCAGAATCGAGCGTTGCTTTTCACCTCGCGCCTTCATCCTTGAATCGGAAATCACGGTAGTTGAATCCTGAGGCCACACGAGTTATCGCGAATGAGTTTTAGGGTTCTGATTTATATTTCGAATTTCAAAAGAAAGGATTTGCGGTTTCTTATTTCAGAGAGGAATGAACGGGAAAACTTTCGTTTTGTTTGAAGATGGATCGAAGGCCATTTCTGATTTATATCTGAAGCTTTTATTTGAGAATGGAAGGAATTGGTTTTATAATAGAAGAGGCATGCGGTTAGGTTTGTTTTGTGGAGGATAGAGGAGAACGTGGCCACTATTTTATCCTAACTTTTTATTTAATTTTTTATTTATTTCAATTTAAATTAAAACTGGTATTCTTTAGAATTAAATAACCCTAAATTCTGAACTCCTTACTGAACCCGACCATTGTCAATTCTAGGGCAATACCCCTATTCCGGACACACTGGGATAGGTCATGACGTCCAATTCGATCACATGGAGAAGGTATTAACTTAAATCCTATATAAATTAAATTCCAGAACAATTAATTCCCTCGACAATAAATTGATGTTATCGTTATTATTCAGTTTTGAATATCTATTGATTATCTGAATCAATTTCAGTATAGTCTGAACTCTTGAATTCAATTAACTTCGTATTTCGAAAATTATATAAATTCAAAGTAAATCATATTTCGGCTTTTAAATCGATAATCAAATAAAAATTTCTTTTATATTTTTATTTCAATATTTAAACCTCATTAAATATTCTAAATTTACCCACGAAATATCCGGGTCATTACATTCTTCCCCACTTAAAATAATTTCGTCCTCGAAATTGCTAAGGTAGAAAAAGTGCTACAAACCCATTAACCTTTCAAAACTTATTTATGTTGATACTCAACATTTCAAACTTCCTTACGTAACTCTCTTTCGAATAAATCCCTATTCGATAACTCCTCCCTTCGAATAACTATATTCGATAATCTCTCTTTCGAATAACTAGATTCGAAAAACTTTCTTCGAATAAACTATATTCGATTTACTCTATTAAATTTACTTTTATCAATTAACTCTATTGGATTTAACTCTTTTCGATTAACTCCATCGAATAACTAAATTCGATAACTCCTTCGAATAACCAATATTCTATAACTCTCTTCGATTAAACTAATCGATAACTCTTTTCGATTAAACTATAATCGATAACTCATTTCGATTAACAAATAATCAATAACTCATTTCGATTAACAAATAATCGATAACTCCTTCGATTTACTAATAATCGATAACTTCTTTCGAATAAACTATATTCGATTTAACTCCATTCGCTTGACTCTAGATCGCAACGATCACAATGGTTACGCCTAATTCCCCCAGGAAACATCCGAACGTCCTAGGCTATCTGCAGCCTTGCGAATTACTCTAGCAGTCGTATGAAATGGCAACTTATCCTGAGTAACTATTTTTGACTAACTCTATCTCAATAACTATATTCGATCAACTTTAATTGAATAACTAACATTCAGTTAAATCCTAATTTGATTAACTATGTTCAATTAACTTTATCTGGTTAACTCTTTATTTGAATAACAAATATTCGATAAATTCTAATTGAATAACTAATATTCAGTTAACTCTACGGATTAACCCTAACTGATTAAGTCTAACTGGTTAATTATTTCTCTAATCGATTTATTCTAACACTAATCGATTATTTCTAACTCTAATCGACTTCTCCTATTCGAATAACTCCTATTCGATAGTGTTTATTCATTTATAAAGATTTACTTTATGTAACGGTTCTTCACTTTATAAATGTTCTCTTTAATAACGTTACTTCACTTATACAAGTGTTGTGTACCCCATCTATTTAAAACTATCGGTGTTAAAAACCAATATCTCCTCTCTATATAAGCTCAGACTTATATATTCCATCTATCGAATGATAAATATTTAATTTAATTTATAAACTGTTATTTATAAATTAATCTTTTCTACTTATCTGTTAAAAACAGATTTCCATTTTCTATTCATCTTCTGAATATTCCTTTGATAAAATTCTATTTATTTAACAAATAAATATCTCATCTATAACATTCAATTTATTTTCTATAAATAAATATTTCCATTTAATCTATTTGTAAATGTTTTTACAAATATTCCCTTTTTAAATTCCATTTGTAAATGTTTTAACAAATATTTCTCCTTTTATTCGTTTGCACATAACTTCCTTTGTATTTGTGTTACAAATATATTTCCTTTATATTTGCTTTACAAATATATTTTCTTTTTAACTCTTTTGGTTTTTCCTTTATTCACACCCAATTCATATTTCATTCACATGATTTTACTCAATTTATTCGTTTCGATCCATTTAACTTACTTAAGTTAAATTTAATTTTAATCATTCAAATTCCCATTAACCAGTGCTAATTAACCGTTTTGCCGATTTCACCCCTTTTCATTTGAATATAACTTGTTCAAATATATGTCAACCTAATTATAGACTAATCTAATTATATTTTCAACTCGAGTTATATATTCGATTTCGAATATAAATTCTCAATCTCTTTTACTTATCCAAAAACCCAATTTCGACTCAAATTTCCTTTAACTAATTATTCTCCAATTTAGTTAATTCTATTTAACCCTTTAAAAATATGATTTTTGTCTTAAAAATCATTTCACTTACTTCACTGGAGTTCATATTTATTTTATAACTCAAGCCTATATTTTCCTCATGGCCATTCGGATTTTATTTACTTTAAAAATCCTTTTACTTATATATATAAACCATTGTGGTTTTTAATGGTTTCTGGCGCTGCTTTTCTAAAAATTTGATTTTGACATAACTCAAAATCTATACGACGAAATCCAGATTTTTCTCTTTCATTAGAAAACTATTGTTCAACCGGTCCCGATGATTCTTGTTTCAAAGAATTCCGACTTAATTTGAGTCCTGTATACTAATTTGAAGTTCGAATCGCCAATTTACGAACTGCCGCGCTATGACGAGCTCATTTTAATTATATTTATAAATATAAACGTTTTAACTTTGCTTATAATAAATTCAACTCCATTCTGATATTTTTTTTATATATATCAAATCCATTTCATAATATTCCCGATCTATTTCTCTTCTAATATTCAAATCCTATATATTTAAAATATTCAAATTCCATTTGAATTTCTTTATTCAAACTCTATATTTGAATTTCCTTCTATTCAATTTCTATTTGAATTTTTTTTTATTTAAACTCATTTGAATTTTTCTTCTATTCAATTTCTATTTGAATTTTTTTTTATTCAAAACCCATTTCAAATCCCTTGAATTTAAATTCTATTTTAACTCCTTTTGTTTTCTTTGAATTCTATTTAACCATTCTCCATTTGGATTCTAATATTCAAATCTCTATTTGAATTTTCTTTATTCAAATCCATTTGAATTCTTTTGAATTCAAATTCAACAACAACAACAAAAAAGCCATATATTTCTATTTGAATTCCTTTGAATTCCTTTTGAATTCAAATTCCATTTCAATTTTTCTTATACAATTTCTATTTGAATTTTTCCTTTATTTAAACTCATTTGAATTCCTTTGAATTCAAATTCTATTTCACTTCTATTTGAATTATATATATATTCAAATTCCTTTATTTTACTTCTATTTGAAATCTATATTTCAATCCCCATTTCTCATTTCAAAATTCCTTTGAAGTAATATAAATATATACATATATTTATCTATCTCAAATTCAAAATATTTGAATTTTCAAACAACTTGTTTCTTTTCAAACAAATTTCCATCAAAACTTTTCTAAGGCAGCAATTTATCACTTAGAAACTCGAAAATGAACACTAATGATGTTGCGACCATCATCAGAATTATTTCCCAGCTACTGAATGAGTTCAGTACTATATTTCTTTCAAAATCCATTTAGAAAAATATTTTCCAAACTCCCAGGATTTTAAATTCTTAATTCTGGTTGGAATTCAATTTCAATTTATCACATTTGTATAATTGATTTCATATACAAATTCCATTGGTTATATATATAACTATTTCATTTTTAAAATCTAATTTGATTATAATTCTAACAATCAACTTAACTATTTAAAAACAATATCGTGTCCAATCTCCTGTTTCAGTGTTTATAAACTCCTATCGACATCGTGGCGTCCCACGATTCGACCAAAATTTATAATTCACTCAACAGACTAGTCAACACAATATAAAACAGTTTTTATATCAAATAACAAATACGCTCTCTCGTATATATATACACTCAACTCATTCTAGGATACTACTGATCCTATCTCTAATGAGCACATTCCAACAAGCCTAGGTATTCGCTCAACCTAAGCTCTGATACCAACTGTAATGACCCGAAAATCCGGTAGAATTTGAGCTGACCAAAAACACAAGTCCAACCCCAAATATCACGGAAATTCGAACCATAAATAGAAAGAAGTTAGAGGGTGAGGATAGATAAGATAGAAACTTAGAATAGAAGAAGAAGAAGAACACAACATCAGAGTAACACGAATCTCACAGCGGAACGAATAACATATAATATATATAACATAACTTGAAATATACATCTGTACTTGAATATACATCAATGTCAAAGTACATTACTTACAACACAGCAGAAATAACTATAGCTATATGATCCTGAAGCCTCCTGCTCCAAGCTCTTCCAGTATATCTGTAAATTCCCGACTACTTGACTGCCCGTACAAATTTAGGCACCCAAGAGTTTAGGTAGAACAAAACAAAATAAACTCCGGGTCAGTCATGGACTGGTATGAGTAAACAGTTTAAAAACAGTTCAGAAAACTAAATGATATCTCATAAGACCACGCCGTATAACACGGAACGTGTTTTTCCCTTATGAGAATCCAAACACTTGATTTATCTTTATATCAAAACTCTTTTGATATTATAATAATGTCTAAATCAAGTAAATAACAATCTAGTGGAACGTTTTCATCTCACGTTCCAGATATGTAATATACAATCATAAACCGCAAGCACGTATTGGGTATTTGATTTTCCAACTATGACAAGGTGTGGGACCACCTTCCGCTGGTATATGTCTAGAGGAGAATACACCGAGTTCAACAAGAACATCTTGCAACTCAGCCACACATGACCGACCATTCATTTCGCTTGAGTGTATCGAATGTGTATCACCAACGATTGGGATCAGCAACCGTTTCCCGAATGGGACAGCATCGACAATAGATTTTTAGAAGTAAATGAAACTCTAGATCAGGTGATTATACACCCTAATAGGTGCGACCTACATAGCCATGCTGCTTGCCCGATTTCTGTCATTTACCGGATGATGAGGCTAGAAGCTACGCTTTATCATCATACCAGATTCACTTTGAATGCCACATCGTCAAATCCATCAAATCACCGATTGACGTCTACAACAATACATTATGTGTTAGCTAAAAGAAGTTTCCTTCTCCGCCTCCACTCTTGGTACGGTTGGAGAAATCAATGTACGTGACCTTTCTGGAAATACTGTGTCAAACATTCATCCATACAAGTCACCCAGGAGCAGGATGAACTGAAGGCACTATTTCTATTTATAGAAAAAGTCCTTGCACTCTACTCCGTCTTCGATTATCTTTATATAATCTGATTCGTAACGCTACTGCCAATATGGAGTGGTTCTTCGGATAATAATCCAACCGGTCTCTCCATATCGACAACGATGGTCAAAACTTCGATAGTCTGTGATTTAACTATCGAATAAAAACAAGTGTTTCGATAGTCGATGATTTAACTATCGAATAAAACAAGTGTTCATCCAAACATCCAACAAATCACTGAACCTTTAATTAATATTCCGTTAATTAAATCTCTTCCCTATTTCTTTATCAATATTTGTTAATCAAATATTTCAATAACCATATTTCCCTTTTTCGTTCTTTGGAAAACATTTCCATATATCGCCTTCTTTTTATTTTCTAAACTTTAGAAAATATATGTTATTTATAATTGGAAAATATTCCAATTACTTATCTCTTTTCCAATCTCATTTATTTCTATACTTAGAAAATAATCTATATTCTATTTCCAAACTTACATTTCATTTGGGTTAAAACAGATGTTGTGTAAAACATCGTTACGACAACCCAAATACAGTATTTAACTAATTCTTATTCCACATTGATCTTCGAGCCTGAATCTTGCTACTTATCGGTATATCATGAAATCAACCAAGTTGGGGTATAATTACCTCTCAGACCTTGATTGAATAACATTTAACGTCAAAACAAACAGGACTACTTACTCGAATAATCAATACCATACAACTGATTATTCACCTTTAAACACATATACATTTTCTCTTTCTATTCTTACTAGATTTTATTCTTATACTTCCTTTTTTATTATACTACTCTATTTCTAAGTTCGTTTTCTTATCGACTTCTATATATATCGATACGTTGATTTCTAACTGCCAAATTATCTTAAAAATATTCTATCTCCTTAAATTCCCGGAAAAATTCGCCATAACCTCCTTTGTACCGGGAGCATCGGGAAATTTCAAATAGCTTTCCCGGTCCTTCTTATCTCAAAAAGAAAAAGAAAAAGTCAAGCGGCTTGCCGATACGGCACATAAAATCTCATATGGAAATTAAATACGTACCTTTTTGTCGGGCATTCTATTTATTTCACTTCTATACTTTATTCCATACCTGTCTCCTGTATATCTATACCTGTCCAATCTATTTTAACTATACCAATCGTTTTAACTCAATTTGTTAATTAAATCTGTTAATTAACTTTTCAGTCTATTTCTCCTTCTATTTATCCAAATCTATTTATTTTAAATCCCATTTGAATTTCTATATTCAAATTCCATTTGAAATACTATGTTCAAATTCTATAGTTAAACTCCATTTGAATTCTATTATTCAAATTCTATTTCAATTCCTTATATTCAAAGTCCGTTTGAATTCTCTGCATTATTTATAACCAACGTTTATAACTTCAATTCAAATCCCACCTTTCATTTATAAACAAAGCTTATAAATTCGATTCAAAACCCACCTTTCATTTATAAACAAAGTTTATAAATTCGATCACTTGTTTTATATACCTTCAAAACAAGTTAATATTTTCTATAGTTTTAAAGTCCATTTGAATTCTATATTCAAATACTATCGTTTAAAGTCCATTTGAATTTCTATATTCAAATACTATCGTTTAAAGTCCATTTGAATTCTCTGTTCAAATTCTATCGTTTAAAGTCCATTTGAATTCTATATTCAAATACTATCGTTTTAAGTCCATTTGAATTTCTATATTCAAATTCTATCGTTTAAAGTCCATTTGAATTTCTATATTCAAATCTATAGTTTTAAGTCCATTTGAATTTCTATATTCAAATTCTATCGTTTAAAGTCCATTTGAATTTCTATATTCAAATCTATAGTTTTAAGTCCATTTGAATTTCTATATTCAAATTCTATCGTTTAAAGTCCATTTGAATTTCTATATTCAAATCTATAGTTTTAAGTCCATTTGAATTTCTATATTCAAATTCTATCTTTCCATTTATAAACAACTTTATAAATTCGATTCACATTCCATCTTTTCCTTTTATAAACAACTTTATAAATTCGATTCCTTGTTCATATGTATTCAAAACAAGTTAATGTTTCTATACTTCATTTAAAAATTCAAATTCTATTTATAAAAATAGAATTCCCCTTTTAAATTTCAAATACCCTTTTTGATATTTTTATAAATCAATATCCCAAACCCCAGTGATATTTAAACAATCAAATCAACCAATTTTCAATCACTTGATTTTTAACACATCATATAGGAATATATATGAAATCAAACAAACAACAACAGATAATATATTTTTGAGGAATCCAGTTGGATTCCTCCAACCTGTTTTCCTGCATCCACAGACGTTAGTCAATATAGTAATACCCATCCTGCTTCGAGGCAGGATATCGCGGTATGAAGGTCATCCACTAATCATAGCGTGGGGCGTATAGGGTAATCATCCGCTATGAAACTGCGGGCATCCGCTAATGAGACTGCGGGAATCCAACCAATCAATCAACCAAATATATATATATATATATATAATAGTCCTAAATAACTAATATATATTTTAAATCAACCAAACAATATTCAAACAAGCACAGACAATTATTTTTAACTATATAAAAAAAATTTCTAAATAAATGGTGAGTGAGGTTTACTCACCGAGATTTTTCCTTTGTTGAATACCCATTTAAAACTTGTAACGTCACATCTATGAATCGTCTCGGCTAACCTCTACTTGAATCATCTCAAATGAATTCATCGTATACCTATTTTATATTTATTGATTAAACGATTTTTCGATTATATTAACTACTACACTAAATAAATTAATTTTGAACTAAATAAATTTATTTAATTACCTTATTCATTTTTCCTGTAAATGGCTTTAAACTCTTGCACCATCCACTCCAACATTACATCGAACACACATAGCTCTAATGATACCTAGCACCTTCTTTGATGCTTCTGTCTTCGGCTACGGTAGCTCGCACAACAGTGTTTTCACTTCTTGAAAATCGTGGATCCACACTGTCCAAACCCCATTTTAAACTCCTAATACACAACACAACATCTGCTCCTCTGAAATCACATCTCCAATGAACCTCGACACTTCCCATTTTGGATGCGTTACTTTACCAAAACTGTATAGTGGAACCCCTTCCCTTTACGAGTTTAACCCCATCACGATTTCCAGTAGCCGCATGTGCCAGGCGTGCCACTCTTCTACCCAAAAAGCCACTGTATTTTGGTCATCGCATCTTCTAAAATTATTATGCCTCACCACAACCGACTGTGTATCACCGAAATCCCCACTTTAAACTCCATCGCGCACCCTTTCAGATCCAAAATCAAAGACCAAAACCACAGTACACCATGCGCGTTCAGTCCTAGGTCGACCATTCCAGAATCGAGCGTTGCTTTTCACCTCGCGCCTTCATCCTTGAATCGGAAATCACGGTAGTTGAATCCTGAGGCCACACGAGTTATCGCGAATGAGTTTTAGGGTTCTGATTTATATTTCGAATTTCAAAAGAAAGGATTTGCGGTTTCTTATTTCAGAGAGGAATGAACGGGAAAACTTTCGTTTTGTTTGAAGATGGATCGAAGGCCATTTCTGATTTATATCTGAAGCTTTTATTTGAGAATGGAAGGAATTGGTTTTATAATAGAAGAGGCATGCGGTTAGGTTTGTTTTGTGGAGGATAGAGGAGAACGTGGCCACTATTTTATCCTAACTTTTTATTTAATTTTTTATTTATTTCAATTTAAATTAAAACTGGTATTCTTTAGAATTAAATAACCCTAAATTCTGAACTCCTTACTGAACCCGACCACTGTCAATTCTAGGGCAATACCCCTATTCCGGACACACTGGGATAGGTCATGACGTCCAATTCGATCACATGGAGAAGGTATTAACTTAAATCCTATATAAATTAAATTCCAGAACAATTAATTCCCTCGACAATAAATTGATGTTATCGTTATTATTCAGTTTTGAATATCTATTGATTATCTGAATCAATTTCAGTATAGTCTGAACTCTTGAATTCAATTAACTTCGTATTTCGAAAATTATATAAATTCAAAGTAAATCATATTTCGGCTTTTAAATCGATAATCAAATAAAAATTTCTTTTATATTTTTATTTCAATATTTAAACCTCATTAAATATTCTAAATTTACCCACGAAATATCCGGGTCATTACAGGTGAATATCGTATACTTTACGCATTGAGTGAGAGATGTGAGGATGGATGCTATGCTTGATTGTTTGCCATCATTATGACATGCACACCTCCCCCACCTCCGTATCTTTATACCGTTTGATATGATACCTTAGAGCGTTGTACAGTATGTAGTGCTAACTCTTTGGTTGCAGGTCCAGGTTCAGGTATGTTTTAGTCTACCTGTTATTGTTCACTTTAGATGCTTATCGCTCATACCAGACTTTATGTCTGACCCAGAGTTTTATGTCTCCTCTTATTACTCTGGGTGCTCACACGAGCAGACTAGAGACAGGTTAGCTGGTGATGTGCGAGTAGCTGATTCGGAGGCGGGCAGGAGGCTTCCATGTATTACATATATTCACACATTCTCCCTGTGTCGTTGGTGGTCGCTACTTGGGCATTAGTAGTGTACCTCATTTACCTTACTTTTGCTTTGAGACAGTTTGAAAGTTGTAATAAGATGTATTCTGAATTTCCGCTGCTATGATGTTTAGTTCCGATTTTCAGCTTATGCACTGTCTCTCCTGTTTTATGTCAAGTATGTTATTATTATATTTTGTTCTATGCGCTGTGAGACATTCTACAGGTTCTTTGTATGTTCATTTCCTTCTTCCTTTTTCCCCTTCTGGCGACCCGTTCCGTGCTAACTGGACATGTGTACAACGCACTTTTGGAGTAAATGTCGGTTGGTGCGGGACGGGCCGTCACACTTGGTATCAGAGCTCTAGGTTGCGTAGTTAACCTAGGGAAAGACACTAGGGAGAGTTAGTACGTATATGAGAGCGCGTATTTGTGATTACTTTGGTTTTCAAAAGCTATGTATATATATACTATTAGTAGTATAAAGATGAAGTCGCACTGCACTAGCACCACTATGGGGTCGTTAATCGTTTCCCTTTTTCAGATTAACGATGAGCCGAGACACGAGAGGTGCTGGTAGAGGGACCAACCAAGGGAATGCCGCTGATATGAGGGCGATGTTTACTAACCTCATGAGAGACATGCTTAGAGAAGTGCAAGGGGCAATTCCCAATCCCGGAGTTGGTGCTGGCCCAGTAGTGCAGGCGCCTAGGGTCGATTTCGCCAAGTTGTGCAAAGATTACACTAATCTTGGTGGGAAGCCATTCCATGGAACGGAGTCGGCCACGGATGTTCAGGACTGGATGGATAGCTGTGACCGTATCTTTGATGACTTGGGTCTTGAGGATGCGATGAAGAGAAGGCTAGCGTCTCGTCAGCTGCAAGGGCGAGCGATGAATTGGTGGAATGCTATCAGAACAGCTACTCCAGAGGATCAGGTTACTTGGGATCAGTTCAAGGCTCGCTTTAGCGAGAAGTTTATCCCAGCTGCCCAGAAGTCAGTGTTGTTTAAGAGGTTCTTGGAACTCAAGCAGAGCGGAAGGGCAGTTTCTGATTATATTGCTGAGTTCGACACTTTGTCGAAGTATGGACTGTCTCTCATTGATACTCCTGAGAAGAAGAATGAGAAGTTCATTACTGGTCTGGATGAGTACTTGGGGGAGAGGCTCATTAACCACATCAATGAGACTTTTGAATCGATTGTGGGGAAAGCTTCGAGATCAGAGAGCCTTTACCCTAAGTCAAAGACTGAGGCTGCATCTGCAGAAGGGCCAAAGCCGCAAGCAGGCGGTGGAGGCAAGAATAACTCTCAGAATAAGAGGAAGCAGGACCAATCAAAAGGTGGCCAGAAAAAGAGCAAGAAAGATGTTGAGTGCTTCAGCTGTGGAAAGAAAGGCCATTATGCTAAGGAATGTCGGGCCAAGCCAGCGGAAAGGAAGTGCTACAACTGTGGTCAAGTGGGACATCAGAAGGATAAGTGTCCGCAACCTCTTAAGGAGAAGCAGATTGTGAAAGCATATGCTCTTGATGCTATTCCTTCTTCGTCGAATGCCCCAACTGCGGCGGAGAAAGGAAAGAATGTTGTTATTTAAGGTATGCTTTCTATTTATGATATACCAGTTCGAGTTTTGTTTGATACTGGGGCTTCCCGTTCCTTCATATCTAGTGACCTGGTAGATAGGTTGGGACTGGAACCCGAGATAGTCGATAGACCATTGATAGTGACGAACCCGATTGGTGGTTCGACTAGCCTTAGTATGATTTGCAGGAATTTGGTCTTATCGAGTCATGGATGTATGTTTGTATGTGATTGCTTTGTTTTGGGCTTTACTGGGTATGGCATTATATTGGGAGTCGATTGGCTCCAAAGATACGGGGTGGTGGTAGACTGTGAGGGCTTTTTGGTGACAGTGAGGGCGGATGATGGGCGGAGGGTAGTGTTTGGTAGTCTACCTAGCGATGGGGTTATGGCTAGTTTTGTAAATTCCCTCGACATCCCGCAGGATGAGTTGTCAGATGTGCCCGTGGTTGGCCCATTCCCTGTTCTTGAACTAGTCGGGAATTTGGCGTATAGAGTTGGCTTACCAGAGAAAATGGCAGGAGTTCACAATGTGTTTCATGTTTCCCAACTAAGGAAGTTCGTTCACGACTCAGATGTGACTATTTCACCTGATCAGTTAGAGGACTTCGAAGTAGAACCCGAGGCGGTTGGGAACCGCAAGCCGATTCGCATTGTGGGGCACGATACGAAGCAACTTCGAAGGAAGTCGGTGAAGCTAGTCAAGGTTCAGTGGGGCGAGGACGAGAATGATTGTACTTGGGAGACAGAGGAGAGCATTAGAAAGGCATATCCAGAACTCTTTGCCTGGTAAGATTTACTTTGCAGTTTAGTTTTCCGCATGCTAGGGTAGACTTGTTTTGCTTGTTTGCATGTTTGATTGTTGTTTTATGATTGATAGGCATGCGGGAACCTTTGTGTGTATTTGGATTAGGGAATTTCGGGGGCGAAATTTCTTAAGGGGGGGAGAGTGTAATGACTCGTATTCTACACGTCATAGGATCGTAGAATATTTATTTCTTTCCCGTATGAAGCCGTATGGTCATGTAACTTTGGCAAACATCTATTAGAGTCATTTCCCATGTTCATGATTTTTGTCGATTTTTAAATGACCATTTTGCCCCTAGTTGGTACTGTTTTGGCCATAATTTTTGATAGGAAAGGAATTTTGGCCTGAGACCCCTCCCATTAGATTCGTTTGATGGTTTCTCTTTCCGTAGAGTGGTCACATTAGCCAAACGGACTTACCGTTTGGGAGATATGGCTGAAACAAGGTTTGGAGGGTGAAAAACTGCTTAACCGGGCCAAATCGGGTGATTAGTGAGTAGGCCCATAACCCATTTCGGGATTAGGGTTATGGGAGGGCTGAAATGAGATGGAGAATCATTCCATTTCAGTTTTCTAGCCTCCACTTATCACCAAGGATCCCTAAAAATGGCTTCCAACCTCTAAATCACCTCCAAATCACCTTTAGGTTAAGGATTTGGCTTAGCAACCCCTAATAAAGAAGGATCTTCACCAAATCAACAAAGGAGCTGCTGTTTGGTATTGAAATTCGCATCAAATTAGAGAATCATTTCAGATCTTAGTTTATTTTGTGGCTAAGGTGAGTGTTTTGCTTAGTTTTGCACTAATTATGGCTAATTAGGGGTGATTAGTGTTAATTAGCGAATTTAAACATGATAAAATTCTGGAAAAATGTTTATAAAATTCGGAATGATGTTTTAGACCTCTGATATGAAATTGGGTTAATTTGGTTAAGTTTTGATAATCCTATCATTAGTTTCACCTAAATATGCTTAAGGGGAAGTTTGGGATTTTGGATATGTTTGATCCCTTTTTACCTATCATATTGATGTTTTGATGTTTGTGGTTGATTATGTATGTTGCTATGACTGTATGAAATGCTTTGTGACTGTTTAGAATAGTTGGAATGGTCGAAAACGCCGTCGAGGGGCGTAAACAGCTCGCTGGACAAGGTGCAGGGGTTCGGATCGCATAGGGGGTTGAGGGACGATCGGATCGCCCTATGGGATCGTGGGGGCATCCCCACGAGTCGAGTCACCTCCTCCGAACCGAACCGTCTGTGCAAGGCCCACGAAGCGAATCGATGCAGCGCCGTGCCAAACTGAAGTACTCCGATCCGGATCGTGAATAAACATTACGACCCGATCCGATCCACTCGTGCTTCATATCACGATCCGAATAGAGGAAGGTAGCGTCCACGATCCGATGCATAACGAGACGATGGAGGAGCGCGATTCGATCCGCATGGGGTATTCACGATCCGATCAGAAGTGGAGACTGGATTCACGAGACGATGGGGAAGTGCGACCTGATCACCTGGAGGACAACGACCCGATCCGACGTATGAGGCGCGACCCGATCCGATGAAGAATGCTGAAGGCGACCCGATCCGATCTGATGATGACCAATAACCCGAGATGCAAAGGTAGTCCAATAGGGGAAGTTAGAGCTCAGGATCCCGGAACCAGTTGGGAACCAATGAGTTCACTTCATGGTTGGGCTTTGCTGCGGGACGTGTGCTAAGGAGTTGTCGATGTTCATAACTTCGATTCACCACTAAAAAGGAATGATGGGCTACTTATCAGTGCAGTAGGGTCATTATGACTTGAGGGGCAAAGTGATGGTAGCAAGACTACGTTATCAGTGCAGTAGGGTCATTACGACCCGAGGGGCAATGTGATGCGTAGTAAAACTATGAGCCAGTGCAGTGGGGTTCTTGTAACTCCATGGGGCAGAGTGGACATAGTAAGGATTAGTAAGGCTATGAGCCAGTGCAGTGGGGTTCTTGTGACTCCATGGGGCAAAGTGGACATAGCAAAGGATTTGTGGCTACGTTATCAGTGCAGTGAGGCCATTTATGACTTCATGGGGCAAAGTGATCGTAGCAAGGAATGTTGGGTGATCGAAGTGGTGAATATCGTATACTTTACGCATTGAGTGAGAGATGTGAGGATGGATGCTATGCTTGATTGTTTGCCATCATTATGACATGCACACCTCCCCCACCTCCGTATCTTTATACCGTTTGATATGATACCTTAGAGTGTTGTACAGTATGTAGTGCTAACTCTTTGGTTGCAGGTCCAGGTTCAGGTATGTTTTAGTCTACCTGTTATTGTTCACTTTAGATGCTTATCGCTCATACCAGACTTTATGTCTGACCCAGAGTTTTATGTCTCCTCTTATTACTCTGGGTGCTCACACGAGCAGACTAGAGACAGGTTAGCTGGTGATGTGCGAGTAGCTGATTCGGAGGCGGGCAGGAGGCTTCCATGTATTACATATATTCACACATTCTCCCTGTGTCGTTGGTGGTCGCTACTTGGGCATTAGTAGTGTACCTCATTTACCTTACTTTTGCTTTGAGACAGTTTGAAAGTTGTAATAAGATGTATTCTGAATTTCCGCTGCTATGATGTTTAGTTCTGATTTTCAGCTTATGCACTGTCTCTCCTGTTTTATGTCAAGTATGTTATTATTATATTTTGTTCTATGCGCTGTGAGACATTCTACAGGTTCTTTGTATGTTCATTTCCTTCTTCCTTTTTCCCCTTCTGGCGACCCGTTCTGTGCTAACTGGACATGTGTACAGCGCACTTTTGGAGTAAATGTCGGTTGGTGCGGGGCGGGCCGTCACATTAGGCCAACATACAAATACCATATATACATACCGCCATCAAGGCGTTATTGCTCGATCTATGCCTGTGTTGCAAATATAGGACACTTTCATCTACAGGTCCCGGTATCATCTCAACAATCTCTACACAAATGTAGCGAAAAAACCAAAATCAATGTTGAAACCTATATAATTTCAACTACATTGAACCCATTAAAGCAATTACAAGCTATTTCACAAGTTTCCTCAATCATGGACAAACCCTAAATTTTATAAGAAATCAACAAATAATGGAATTTTTTACCTTCCGGAGCTTCTTGTGTTGATGAGCTTGCCATGGCGATGAATTTCGACCAACAAACCCTAAAATTTAATGTTAGGTTGAGCAAATAGGGTTAGGAGCTTAAGGTTTTCGGTTTTGAAAAAATAGGTTTTAAGAAAAAGTGAGGAGGAAGAGACTCACGGCTGACTGTATATCACGTCTGTGCGTCTTTTCAAATAACGCGTGAAGCGTTATTTGAAATACCGCAAGAGGACACTGGAAGAATTAACACACCATTATTTTATTTTTGCGTTATTTAGGATAACGCTTTTAAGCGGTATTCTAAATAACGCTTTAAACTGTGTTCTTCCAAAAATAATTACCACTAATCATTTGCGTTATTCGAGATAACGCTCACTAGCGTTATTTAAGATAACACACATGTGTTCTACAAAGAATCACGGGGGTTAAACTTAAAAACATGTTTGCGTTATCTTGAATAACGCTTCATGCATTATTTCAAATAACGCTATGTTAAATAACTGTTTTCAGCTGATGTGACATAAACCAGGCTACGGCCGTAATAAGTTTTCAAACAAGGCTAAATGTGTTATAAGTTTATAAAAGGGGGCCAAATCCAAAAAAAAAATCCTTACTTAAACGTTCTTAAACAACTGTCAACCTATCAGTCTTATTTTAATATTGTGCCGCATATCGCTTCATCCGGTAAGAAGCCTCATCCTCGTTCATTCTCAAAGGAGGGGCAAAAGTCACTTGACAATGAAAGATGTCATCTTCCTTGGATAGTTGGATAACAAACTGTTGAGACAATTCATCATTTTCTTTTATAATTAAGCTCCCTGGTTTCATGTTCATGTATGACCCTTTAACAACTCTGCATCTTTTAATGACCCAAAGCAGATCGGAATGCTTTACAAGCATGCTACCAAACAGTGGCTTGCGTAGATTCTTCCAACTCCAATGCCTGTTCATTAAATTGAATGCTTAATTCCTTTTGAATGTCATCAGCAATCAATTCTTTCTCCTTAAAAAGATATGCCTTGGTAGCCTTAATTTCTTTAATCCATGTTTCATAATTTCAATAATATTATATAAGCTTCCTCTTTTAAAGAGAAGTATATAGGACATATGGGAGCAGCTACTTTTGGGAAATTTAGCGAGGGTAGCTTTGATGGGGGAAACCAGTGCAATCTACCTATCAGCCTTTCCCTCTACCTTGAATGCCTATGGATTGACTTCCTTAAGCCTATCACTATTACCATCAAGACATTTGGTAATCTCATCTCTTTTTGTATTAGCATCGCTCTCCACTGCATTTATGCCTTAATATCCAAATTTTACCAAGTGATCTCAACTCATCTCTACTCGACACGGACTCCAAATCCGCAAGTCGTTTGTGCAACCCCATCATGGAAGTCATACCCTTGCATGGTACAATGGCATAATAAAGCATAAGAAAGACTTTTTAATCTCCATTGGATTAAGGTAATTGAAGGATAATCAACAAACATAATTGAAAGACGCCATGAAGGAAGCTAGACAAAGATCCTTAGTAGACGGAAAGAAAAGGCCACCAAGGCAGGAGTTAATTCAGTTACATCATCAATCATCAATGAAAAGGCGCCATATTCATTTGATCAAGTCTGGAATGACACCTGCCCTTGAGATAGTATGAAGCGAGAAGATGGAAATGCCCCCATAAAGGTCACCTACATTGGTTCAATTGGAATAACTTGAGAAAAGGAAGGAAGGCCGGCCTTTTGTTTCGTGATTGGATCTATCACCATAAATTCATCTCATGGTTTCTTCACATATTTAATTTTTCTTCGATGTAGCAACCAAATTCGAAAACATGGTACCGACATAGTTTTAGTAACAACGTGCTTAATGTGACCAAAAAATTTACGTAATCAAGAAATGAAAGACATAAATACAAAAGTGCACCTAACTGAAATAGACCATGCCATGTTGAAGCATAAAACAATGATATTGATGAAGGAAATCATGTATGAAAAAACATGCTTACAAACCTCCGCGGTCATCCTTTAAAATGAAAAGAGTTGCTACTCGCCTTTACAAAAATCACGAAAATCAACTAAAAGGAAAAAAGTTAGTCAGTGAAAGAAATCTAGCGTAAACCTCCGTAAATTGAACTATAGTAAATTAAAAGGATTGATAAATAATTATTAATGTTCAAAAGTAGAAATTTAATAAATATCTAAACAAAGCTATGAAACTTGCATCATTGTATTCATTACGCTTCTTAAAGATTTTCAATTAGAAATAATTATAAAAATGTAATTAAACAATAAATATCATTGACTTAACTTAAGTAGCCTTTGAATGTACATGTTAATTGACAACAATAAATAGAAAAATCCAACTAAGAAATCATGAAAGACAACAAATAAACAATGATAGGGCAAAATAATATTTTAACCTAATGGTCGACAACCAACACCCATAGGTCGACTGCTAAAAATAGACCTTTGGTGTCAGTACAATTAACCACTTAGGGAGACAAATGGCAGTATGAACCTAGACCGGATGGTTTAGACTTAATATAACCCAAATATAATTGATTTCAAGTGTCTATAAATGCAGGCCTAATCCTTTACTTTTCTTCTCATGTTCTCTAAATCAATTAGCAAAGACCTGCCCTTTTTTTTACAAATTCTAAGAATGCAAGAAATTATATGTATGAATGTATATATGTGTATATATAGACACACACATAAGTAGAGTATATCAGTAGATATATGAGAAGAATAACATGTGTGAATAAATTCTAAAAAGTAAAGGTATAATTTAGATCTAAATTCATAGCTACATTTAATTTAAATTTCTTTTCATTTCTATAATTCTACTATGTATATAATTTTGATACATGTTTTATAGAAAGAAAGGGGTATCAAACATGAATAATGGATTTAGATTTGGAGATTTAGAAGCAAAGAGGTGAGTGAAAACCGTAAATTTTACGTACTGTTGATTTATATTGTGGATCTATTTTTGTGTGCCTAAATATAAATCATGAAACCATAGGCTTATATATATAGTGAACTTGAGAATTTTGCCTATACATTTAATATGTTGTTTATTAGAATTAAATGTTATATCTATCTAACCTGAAATATAAGCACGAAAGTAATCCAAAAGTTATAAGTCATAAGTAAGATTATATGCTAATTCCAATTTTTGTTATTTAAATTATTATAAGTTGTTAAACTTGAATTAAGATGCTTCTAATTTGACTGGGGTTTAAGTTCATGCACTACGCCATAGATGACCTACTGCAATGAAAATTCGACGTGTTGCCAGCTAAAATATTGCCATAGCTATGCTGATTTTTGTCTATTGCAATGCATGCTTTAATGTGTTAGCATAGATATTAACCATGTATTGCAATAACCGCGTGAATAAAATTATAAATCCGCATCAACACGATCCAACGGTCCACGTTACCGATCCGCGTCATTTTGATTTTCCTTCATTGCCTCAGCTTCTTTGCCCCAAATTTTCATTTTCCCGCTAGAACATAATTCACGCTATTTTTACTTGAGAAAAAATACAGTCGGTTTCCACTTTAATGGCGGATCGAGAACTAGGGTTTTGCCCTCTTTAACAAATCGCGACTTGAGCATCTTTAATTCGCGATGAACCTCTGATTGCTTCGAATTACAATTGCTCCTCTCGTCATCGATTTCTCGGATGCTACTGGTGCTCCGATTATCTTCAATCGTGGTCTTATTGAGATGAAATCGATCTCTGAAATTAGTACGTGATTTTCCCCCCTTTTACTTTTGATTATTGTTTTGTTGTTTGACTTCAATCCCACTGTTTACTGTGATGAATTCGTGTGAATATATAGGGTTTCGAATCCCAAATAACCTCTGATTTCAAAATTAGAGTTGGTTGTGATTTGTGGCTCCAATTTTGTCAAGTTTGAAATATTCAAACTTTTTGGAATTTAATTTCGTGATGAATGATGTAACAACCCCTTTTTTTAGGGATACTGGATTGAGAATCCAATAATAAATTGGTAATAATTATATTAAATATTGTTTGAAAATTAAATAAATGACAATAAAATATTAAAATGGATGAGAGGAAGAATGGATGACGATTAATAAATCGTTTGTGCATGGTTAATATGAAGAATTTCACCAGTTTTGTTACATAATGTAATTTATTTTAGCAAATATACCTTTGAAAAGAAAAAAAATGTACATTTTTGTTAATAAGGAAAAAAAAATGTAGTTATAAGTTAGTGATAGTTGTGAACCAGTCTTTTGCATGAAATAAAAAGACAAATTTCAATGCAATGGAAAAGTGCAAATTTTAATGGAAAATTTTGATTGATTTCATAAAATGTGTTCATTATTATGTGTGTTATTTTAAAATAATGTTTTCTTGTTGTTTTCAAGTTATGAAAAAAAAGAGAAGTTTTCATAATGTTGAAAATGTGTGTAATATAAGGTAAAAAAAGAATTTTATGTCATTTTTCATAAGAAGAAAATAAAAGATTATAAAAAAAGATGTAAATAAAATAAAAATAGAAATATGTATGTATGCATTTTTGAGGAAAACTCTAGAAACAAAACTAAATAAAAGGGAAAATCCAAAAAATATCTCATATGAGACAAAGTGTTATCATTATGTTACATAAGAAGAAAAGGGGGAAATAATAAAATAAAGAAGATATTTGTAAGGAAGGATCTAGAGAGGGACCAATTGATAAAAAGACCACACCCTTCTCCGATTAAAACTTACAGTACGTATCTTTTCTTTTTCACCGTGAGAAACCAGAAACTTCCTCCACCGTAAGAAAAGAGAAAAAAAAAGAAGAAAGATCAAATCTTCTCATCCAATCAAAGTAAAAATTAGAAATTTGCAATCTAAAAGTGAAATAGATTCCCAAATCTTCAAGGCCTTGAGAGCAATCAAAGCTAGCGGTTTCAGAGCTTAAAGATTGCATTTTGGAGTTGTAGGTGAGTGAAGTTTACACTTTTTTCCTCTTTAAATCATGGATTGTGTATGCATGATGGGTTAAAGGTGAAATTTTGATTGTAAATTAGCTCCTTCCCCTATGTATGATTTATTCTTGGTAGGTTTGGGGCAATTAAAAGTAGGTTTGTGGTAGTATTGCAAAATTGAAGGCATTATACATTAAAATTGGTTGCATGCATACAACTTCTACTACATGCAAGATATATGTTTAATTGCCTCATGTGTGTTGCATGTATGTAATTTTTGTTGCATGCAAGGTATTTGTTTCATTGCCTATCCTTGTTGCGTGCATAGGCTTTTATCGCATGCAAAGTATTTGTATAATTGCTTCATAGAGAATCATTCTCATAATTATTAAAAAAATATATATATATATATCTTTTTGCTGGAAAAAAAAAATTGAAAAAAAAAATTCCAGCATGGGGGAGGAGGCAGTCCAGTTCTGGACGGCACAAACAGTCCAGTTCTGGACTGCACAGGCAGTCCAGTTCTGGGCTGCATTTGCAGCCCAAAATGGGCTGCAAAGTAGCCCAGAATGGACTGCCCAGACGGCCCAGAACGGGCCGCCCAGGAGGCCTAGAAGGGCTGCCAAGGCGGCCCGGCCCGGGCCGGTCTGGGCCGGCCTGGCAGCCCAGACTGGGCTGGCTGGTCTGCCCAGCCTGGGCTGGCCAACCGGCCCGTCCTGGGCCGGCCTGGCAGCCCAAGTGGGCTGCCTAGGCAGCCCAGACTGGGCTGGCTGGTCTGCCAGCCTAGGCCGGCCTAGAAGCCCAGTTTGGGTCGGCCCCCCCCAAAAATATATATATATATATATATATATATATATTCTAAACTTTCTTTAAAAATAATTATGCAATTTTATATTAGAAAAATTATTGTTTTCTTTAATATTTGAGAATAAATTCTTCCTACTTGCAAAAATAACAGTATTATGTACAAATTAAATGGCCAAATAATTTTATTAGTTCCAAATAAATTAAACATGTTAAACAATGATTAAGTTTCGTTATAATGCATTAGTATTATGGGGTGCTTGCGTATTAGAGCGAAACGGAAGTGTAACCATCTATGGACATGTGATGTTAACCTTTTTGTAAAGTATACTGGGTTTTGTAAAAAACTTACTTTTATGAATGTTGCCTGAATGGTTTTATATAGTGTTTTGATGTTATAAACACTATGAGTTTTCAAAGTATGAATTTACAAATTAATATTTCAAAATACTTTAATTTTGGGATTGGGATAGATTGGACTCTGTTATACCAATGGGCCAAAACTCCATCTTGGTCGACCTGATTCAGGTTCGCTACCTGAATCACGGCGGTTATAAATTTCGCCCACTTACCACCAAAGGTCAAACGGTCTGCTACATTGGGCAATTTTGTTGTTTTGATCGGGATTCCCGATCGGCGGGTCACGGACTACATCAGATGGAGACGTGGGTGTGCCACGTGTAGTGCCGTGAACGGGTAGCATACAGCCTTCGCCTTAGACCGTCTTGGTTATCCTGGATTGATCGCCAGGTGTCGTTATGGCGTTATGAGTAGGTTACGGTGCTGATGTCTCCGCGCGTGCAAGAGCTCTACCACTGTGATTTTACAATACTAGCGTCTGTTTATTTGGTCTGTTATGGGTCATATTATATTTATCCCGTAATTCCCATAATTCTTTATTAACTTCTAATTTGTTTGAATAATAATGGGATATTACCCAAGATAATTTGGAAACCCAGTATTTTAACCAACGTTTGATTATATTATCATATTGCTTTATATATGATAATTGTTTTGGTATTGTATTGCTTTACATACAATACTGTGCCTTTTTATCCCAATTTTTATATTATCATATTGCATTACATATGATAATTGTTGTGGTATTGTATTGCTTTACATACAATACCTGTGCTCTTTTAACTTCCCTTATTACATTATCATATTGTTTTACATATGATAATTGTTCGGTATTGTATTGCTTTACATATAATACATGTGCCTTCTTAATCATAATTATTACATTATCATATTGCTTTACATATGATAATTGTTCGGTATTGTATTGCTTTACATATAATACCTGTGCCTTCTTAATCATAATTATTACATTATCATATTGCTTTACATATGATAATTGTTTCGGTATTGTATTGCTTTACGTACAATACATGTGCCTTCTTAATCATAATTATTACATTATCATATTGCTTTACATATGATAATTATTTTGGTATTGTATTGCTTTACATACAATACCTGTGCCCCTTTAACTTTACTTTTTATATTATCATATTGCTTTACATATGATAATTGTTTTGGTATTGTATTGAGTTACATACAATACCGATACCTGCAATTATGGCATGTTAATGTGTTAATTATGCTAAATTGTTCACATTTTTGTAACATTCATACGCCCCATGTTGACTAATACATGTGGCACCCTTATTTGTTAAATTATTTAATGTCCATAGATACTTACTTCACTCACACTAGGCATAGTCTGACCCGTGTGATTTGTTTTGTTAAAACAATCCTCGGGTCAGGTTGAGGATTGTCTGCAGGTTAAGTTGCGTGGACTGTAGCAGCGTTCTTATCTTTTTCCAAGTTTTGGGGTTTTGGACTATGCAGCTTCAAATTATCAGTAGCGTGTAGTATTATGGTATGTATGCTATTATGTATTTTGGGATGTGACATTATGTATGATGGACCATGTATGTTGGACACCTCTGTTATGATATGTATTATGTATTATGTATTCTACTGTTGTTATTGTGCTGTGCTTGATTCTATTATATTTTGCACTATGTACCTGGGAAATTTTCTTGTATCATTACTTTGAACTTATACTGAGCACAAACGGTAAGTTGAGAAGTTTTAAATTCTCCTGCCAGTGTTCGTTCAAAGGAATGAGAACAACTTTTAGCCCTATCGAGTCCCATTCTCCGTGCTTTCCGACAGTAACACTTAGTGTTGCTCTTGGTTAGCATGGGTCTAGAGGCCGGGCATTACATTGTTGGTATCAGAGCCCAGGTTTGACATAGTACAAAACATATTTAGAACATGGCTTTAGCACAAGACAGTAGAAACATCATACATGTCTGTTTATTTATAGTATCACTCCCATCATATATTAATAGTTGTACATACCTGAACCAAACCCCAACCTTTAAACGTTCTAGTGTGAGTATTGTTTTAATTCCAGCTTAATGATCTTTCTCACTATATGTAGAGTAGTGAGAAAGATGGCTGGAAGACCTCCCCGTTTGACGATGGAGCAGTGGTTGGAGTTGATGCGGAACATGCTCGCACCCGCTCCTAATGCTGCTCCTAGAGCTGATTTCGCTCGTATGTGCAAGGATTTTACGAGCCTTGGAGGGAAGCCTTTCCTTAGGAAAGAAGGCGTTGTTGAAGTTCAGGCCTAGCTTAATACCTGTGAGCGTGTTTTTGGACACATCTGAAAGATTTAGGGAACGTTTTGAGTGGAGATTCGTTCCAGAGGCAGAGAAGGCCATCCTTACTCGTAGATTTAGTTGATAGATATGATTTGGAAGTAGTTTATTTTGTCACATTTCTAAGGGTTGCGAATCCCATTGGTGGGTCCGCAACACTTGGAATGTTGTGCAAGAACCTTGAGATCTTCTTAGGTGGACTCCCTTTCTCATGTGACTTGCATGTGTTTGAGTATCTTGGCTTTGATATTATCTTGGGGATGGATTGGTTGGAACGATATGGGGCTCATCTTTCTTGTTTAGACATAGTTGTTACCTTGAGACATCCATCTTTCAAAGGGCTCGTTAATATAACGCTTGATATGAAAGGCCCAAGTGCTCATGGTTCTCTTTATTCCATTGAGTCACGAGAAGATGATGAGATAGCCAGAGTTCCTGTTGTTAGGGATTTTAGTGATGTGTTTGAGCCTGTTACCGGCCTACCGCCTAAGAGGGCTATGGAGTTTCGCATAGACCTTATCCCTGGAGCCCAACCGGTTAGTAGACCACCTAACCGTATGCCTCGAGTTGAGATGGAGGAGCTTCAGAAGCAGTTGACTAAATTGGAAGGGAAGCAGTTCATCTGATCAAGTAGCTCTCCTTGGGGAGCCGCTGCAGTCTTTGTAAAGAAGGCTGATGGCTCTCTCCGCTTGTGCATTGATTATAGGAAGCTTAATGAGCTGACCGTAAAGAATAAGTATCCACTCCCTCGTATAGATGATCTTTTTTTACCAGTTAAGTGGACCAAAAGTCTTTTCCCAGCTCGACTTAGCCACTGGATTCCATAAGTTGCGAGTAGCGGAAGACAGCATCCCTCTCACTGCCTTTCGCACTCGATATGACTCTTATGAATGGCTGGTGATGCCGTTTGGACTTACGAATGCTCCTGCATACTTTGTAGACCTGATGAACAGAGTGTTCATAAGCTATCTTGATAGATTTGTCTTGGTCTTCATTGATGATATCTTAGTATATTCCAAGTCGGAGCAAGAGCATGAAGGTCATTTGAGGATTGTTTTGGAGACTTTGAGAGAATATAAGCTAAAAGCAAAGTTTTCCAAATGCCACTTTTGGCAGAAGGAGGTAAAGTTCTTGGGCCATATTATATCCGAAGCTGGTCTAGCTGTGGATCCTTCTAAAATAGAAGCAATACAGAATTGGAAAAGGCCCGAGACCGTTACGGAAATTCGAAGCTTTCTCGGTCTTGCAGGATATTATCGTCGCTTTGTTAAGGATTTTTCTAAGATTGTCACTCCCTTGACAAGGCTGACGAAGAAGGGTGTAAAGTTTGAGTGGACAGACAAGTGTGAAGAAGCTTTCTAAGTTGAAGAAGATGCTCACTAATGCACCAGTTTTGGTGATTCTAGAAGGTAATCAAGATCTTGTGGTGTATACTGATGCTTGTGGGTCTGGGCTGGGTGCTGTGCTTATGCAGAAAGGACGAGTTGTGGCTTATGCATCTAGACAATTAAGACCCAACGAGGTTAGATATGTTGTTCATGATTTGGAGCTGGCAGCAGTAGTCTTTGCTTTGAAGCTGTGGCGACATTATCTTATGGGTGAGCGGTTTGTCCTTTATACTGACCATAAGTCTTTGAAATATCTCTTTACTCAAAAGGAGCTGAATATGCGCCAGCAAAGATGGTTGGAGTTTTCGGCAGCATATGATTTTGATATTCAGTATACACCTGGAAAAGGTAATCGTGTAGCAGATGCTCTCAGCCGTAAGCATCAAACAGTGGTATCGATGATGATAGCTGAACGGCGAGACTTAGAGGTGTTGGCTTCTAGTGGAATCTATTGTAATATGCCCACTCATAGCTCTGGAAGGATGTTGGCCAATATGGTTATGAGACCAAGCCTAATGGATAGGATTTCTCATGCTCAGATGGAAGATCCTATCGCTTTGGAGCGTATTCACCGGCTGAAGAATGGAGACGATGCTGATGATTTGAAAGGATTTGAGTTGGATGCTCAGGGTTGTTTAAGGAAGAAAGGCAGGATCTTTGTTTCTAATGTGGCAGGTCTTAGGCATGAGGTGATGAGTGATTGCCATTGTTCGCGATATACCATTCACCCAGGTGGCAGTGAGATGTATATGGACATGAAACGTCTATATTACTGGGAAGGTATGAAGCGCGATATAGGCGAGTACGTGAAGAATTGTATTACCTGCCAATTAGTGAAGTGCGAGCACCAAAAGCCTAGCGGTCTTCTTCAGCCATTGGAGATTCCGCTATGGAAATGGGATCAGGTATCCATGGATTTTATTGATGGATTGCCAAGGTCAAAACAAGGGCATGATAGCATATGGGAAGTGGTGGATTGTCTGACTAAATCTGCCCATTTTATCCCAGTCAAGTCGAAAAGGACTGCTCTGTATTTGACGAAGCTATATGTGAAGGAAGTTGTTCGTCTCCATGGTGTGCCTAGTGCTATAGTTTGTGATAGGGATCCACTATTTACTAGTGGATTCTGGAGAAGCTTGCAGTCTGCTTTGGGGACAAAGTTGAATATCAGCTCAGCATATCATCCTCAGTCCGATGGGCAAACTGAGCGGGTCAACAAGATATTGGAGGATTTGTTGCGTTCTTGTATTCTTGATTTTGGTGGGTCTTGGGAGGACCACCTATACTTGGTCGAGTTTGCATATAATAATAGCTTTCAATCCAGTATAGGCATGGCTCCTTTTGAAACATTGTATGGAAGACCCTGCAGATCTCCTGCATGCTGGCTTGAGACTGGGAATAGGCTGGTGCTTGGCCCCGACACTGTGCGTGAAGCTTTTGAGAAGGTGGACCTAATTAGAAGAAGGATGAAAGAAGCACAAGATAGACAAAAGTCCTATGCAGATCGACGAAGAAAGGACTTGGAGTTCGGTGTTGGGGATCATGTATTCGTGAAGGTTACTCCTTTAAAAGGAGTAATGAGGTTCAGTAAGACTGGTAAGCTTGCCCCGAGATTTGTTGGCCCTTATCCTAATGTGGAGCGAATTGGAAAGCTAGCCTATAGGGTTTCCTTATCCGAACACTTATCGAGTGTGCACAACGTCTTTCATGTGTCTCACTTGAGGAAGTGTTTAAGGGATTCCGAAGAGGTCATAAAGCCGAAGCAGTTGCAGCAGCTTGAGATCGCTCCTAACATGACTTTTACTCGAGAGCTTATTCGTATTATTGCCTCTGAGACGAAGAAGCTTCGTAGCAAAGTGGTTACTTTGGTCAAGGTGCAGTGGTCATGTAATCCAAAGGACTGCACTTGGGAAACAAAAGAGTCGATGCAGAGGCATTATCCTAAATTGTTTGGCGCCTGAGTAAGGTATGTCCTTTTGTTTTGAGTTGAATCTATAAGTTTATTACAGATGTATCCCCTACGTAGAAATTGCGAGGACGCAATTTTTGTAGGGGGAAGTCTGTAACAACCCCTTTTTTTAGGGATACTGGATTGGGAATCCAATAATAAATTGGTAATAATTATATTAAATATTGTTTGAAAATTAAATAAATGACAATAAAATATTAAAATGGATGAGAGGAAAAATGGATGACGATTAATAAATCGTTTGTGCATGGTTAATATGAAGAATTTCACCAGTTTTGTTACATAATGTAATTTATTTTAGCAAATATACTTTTGAAAAGAAAAAAAATGTACATTTTTGTTAATAAGGAAAAAAATGTAGTTATAAGTTAGTGATAGTTGTGAACCAGTCTTTTGCATGAAATAAAAAGACAAATTTCAATGCAATGGAAAAGTGCAAATTTTAATGGAAAATTTTGATTGATTTCATAAAATGTGTTCATTATTATGTGTGTTATTTTAAAATAATGTTTTCTTGTTGTTTTCAAGTTATGAAAAAAAAGAGAAGTTTTCATAATGTTGAAAATGTGTGTAATATAAGGTAAAAAAAGAATTTTATGTCATTTTTCATAAGAAGAAAATAAAAGATTATAAAAAAAATGTAAATAAAATAAAAATAGAAATATGTATGTATGCATTTTTGAGGAAAACTCTAGAAACAAAATTAAATAAGAGGGAAAATCCAAAAAATATCTCATATGAGACAAAGTGTTATCATTATGTTACATAAGAAGAAAAGGGGGAAATAATAAAATAAAGAAGATATTTGTAAGGAAGGATCTAGAGAGGGACCAATTGATAAAAAGACCACACCCTTCTCCAATTAAAACTTACAGTACGTATCTTTTCTTTTTCACCGTGAGAAACCAGAAACTTCCTCCACCGTAAGAAAAGAGAAAAAAGAAGAAGAAGAAAGATCAAATCTTCTCATCCAATCAAAGTAAAAATTAGAAATTTGCAATCTAAAAGTGAAATAGATTCCCAAATCTTCAAGGCCTTGAGAGCAATCAAAGCTAGCGGTTTCAGAGCTTAAAGATTGCATTTTGGAGTTGTAGGTGAGTGAAGTTTACACTTTTTTCCTCTTTAAATCATGGATTGTGTATGCATGATGGGTTAAAGGTGAAATTTTGATTGTAAATTAGCTCCTTCCCCTATGTATGATTTATTCTTGGTAGGTTTGGGGCAATTAAAAGTAGGTTTGTGATAGTATTGCAAAATTGAAGGCATTATACATTAAAATTGGTTGCATGCATACAACTTCTACTACATGCAAGATATATGTTTAATTGCCTCATGTGTGTTGCATGTATGTAATTTTTGTTGCATGCAAGGTATTTGTTTCATTGCCTATCCTTGTTGCGTGCATAGGCTTTTATCGCATGCAAAGTATTTGTATAATTGCCTCATAGAGAATCATTCTCATAATTATTAAAAAAAAAATTATATCTTTTTGCTGGGAAAAAAAAATTGAAAAAAAAAAAAAATTTCCAGCATGGGGGAGGAGGCAGTCCAGTTTTGGACTGCACAAACAGTCCAGTTCTGGACTGCACAGACAGTCCAGTTCTGGCCTGCATTTGCAGCCCAGAATGGGCTGCCCAGGCGGCCCAGAACGGGCCGCCCAGGAGGCCCAGAAGGGCTGCCAAGGCGGCCCTGCCCAGCCAGCCAGGCCGGTCTGGCAGCCCAGGGGGCCTGCCCAGGCAGCCCAGACTGGGCTGGCTGGTCTGCCCAGCCTGGGCTGGCCAACTGGCCCGTCCTGGGCCGGCCTGGCAGCCCAAGTGGGCTGCCCAGGCTGGGCTGGCTGGTCTGCCAGCCTGGGCCGGCCTAGCAGCCCAGTTTGGGCCGGCCCCCCAAAAAAAAAAATTATTTTTTTTTTTCTAAACTTTCTTTAAAAATAATTATGTAGTTTTATATTAGAAAAATTATTGTTTTCTTTAATATTTGAGAATAAATTCTTCCTACTTGCAAAAATAACAGTATCATGTACAAATTAAATGGCCAAATAATTTTATTAGTTCCAAATAAATTAAACATGTTAAACAATGATTAAGTTTCGTTATAATACATTAGTATTATGGGGTGCTTGTGTATTAGAGCGAAACGGAAGTGTAACCATCTATGGACATGTGATGTTAACCTTTTTGTAAAGTATACTGTGTTTTGTAAAAAACTTACTTTTATGAATGTTGCCTGAATGGTTTTATATAGTGTTTTGATGTTATAAACACTGAGTTTTCAAAGTATGAATTTACAAATTAATATTTCAAAATACTTTAATTTTGGGATTGGGATAGATTGGACTCTGTTGTACCAATGGGCCAAAACTCCATCTTGGTCGACCTGATTCAGGTTCTCTACCTGAATCACGGTGGTTATAAATTTCGCCCACTTACCACCAAAGGTCAAACGGTCTGCTACATTGGGCAATTTTGTTGTTTTGATCGGGATTCCCGATTGGCGGGTCACGGACTACATCAGATGGAGACGTGGGTGTGCCACGTGTAGTGCCGTGAACGGGTAGCATACGGCCTTCGCCTTAGACCGTCTTGGTTATCCTGGGTTGATCGCCAGGTGTCGTTATGGCGTTATGAGTAGGTTACGGTGCTGATGTCTCCGCGCGCGCAAGAGCTCTACCACTGTGATTTTACAATACTAGCGTCTGTTTATTTGGTCTGTTATGGGTCATATTATATTTATCCCGTAATTCCCATAATTCTTTATTAACTTCTAATTTGTTTGAATAATAATGGGATATTACCCAAGATAATTTGGAAACCCAGTATTTTAACCAACGTTTGATTATATTATCATATTGCTTTATATATGATAATTGTTTTGGTATTGTATTGCTTTACATACAATACTGTGCCTTTTTATCCCAATTTTTATATTATCATATTGCATTACATATGATAATTGTTGTGGTATTGTATTGCTTTACATACAATACCTGTGCTCTTTTAACTTCCCTTATTACATTATCATATTGCTTTACATATGATAATTGTTCGGTATTGTATTGCTTTACATATAATACATGTGCCTTCTTAATCATAATTATTACATTATCATATTGCTTTACATATGATAATTGTTCGGTATTGTATTGCTTTACATATAATACCCGTGCCTTCTTAATCATAATTATTACATTATCATATTGCTTTACATATGATAATTGTTTCGGTATTGTATTGCTTTACGTACAATACATGTGCCTTCTTAATCATAATTATTACATTATCATATTGCTTTACATATGATAATTATTTTGGTATTGTATTGCTTTACATACAATACCTGTGCCCCTTTAACTTTACTTTTTATATTATCATATTGCTTTACATATGATAATTGTTTTGGTATTGTATTGAGTTATATACAATACTGATACCTGCGATTATGGCATGTTAATGTGTTAATTATGCTAAATTGTTCACATTTTTGTAACATTCATACGCCCCATGTTGACTTATACATGTGGCACCCTTATTTGTTAAATTATTTAATGTCCATAGATACTTCACTCACACTAGGCATAGTCTGACCCGTGTGATTTGTTTTGTTAAAACAATCCTCGGGTCAGGTTGAGGATTGTCTGCAGGTTAGGTTGCGTGGACTGTAGCAGCGTTCTTATCTTTTTCCACGTTTTGGGGTTTTGGACTATGCAGCTTCAAATTATCAGTAGCGTGTAGTATTATGGTATGTATGCTATTATGTATTTTGGGATGTGACATTATGTATGATGGACCATGTATATTGGACACCTCTGTTATGATATGTATTATGTATTATGTATTCTGCTGTTGTTATTGTGCTGTGCTTGATTCTATTATATTTTGCACTATGTACCTGGGAAATTTTCTTGTATCATTACTTTGAACTTATACTGAGCACAAATGGTAAGTTGAGAAGTTTTAAATTCTCCTGCCAGTGTTCGTTCAAAGGAATGAGAACAACTTTTAGCCCTATCGAGTCCCATTCTCCGTGCTTTCCGACAGTAACACTTAGTGTTGCTCTTGGTTAGCATGGATCTAGAGGCCGGGCATTACAAATGACTCGACTGAAATTAGATTCTATGGACTTAAAATTTTGGAATTAAATTTATGAAATTATATTTTGATTAATGGAAGATGAATTTTGAGCAAATCAATGTATTTGCAGATCCAAAGATAAATTCTAGGAGTTTATTAAGTTGTTTGAATTGCTGCTGACTTGCTTGTGAGTTTATTTAGTTGTTGTGCACTTGTATATGCTGCACTTTGGTCTCTCCCCAGTTTAACCTTCAACTTGCCATATGAAACAATATACAAACTCGTAACCATGAAGAACTGGTCTGAATTATTTGAAAGTGATCAAGTAAGCTTATTTTATTGATCAGAATACGTCAATGCATACATTATGTATGTATGTATGTATGTGTAGTACTTAAAGGCCTTTACTTGAATCTTATGCAGCTAAAGCGAGAACTAAGGATCATATTGTTTGGAACAGGAACGAGAATGAAACAACATATAAACCCGTATGTATGCATCCTCTTGTTTTCTCTACTGCACTACATCCAATTGTTTATTGGTTTTGTTTGATAATAACTTGATATTTATGTATTACTAGGTGTGATCGTATCCTATTGTTTGGAATTGGAATGAAACTTATGAACTACAGAAGAAGTGGTGCGGTATGCAGGGTATGCGATGATGTGCAGTTTTGATAAGTGCAATATGCAGGGTATGTTTTGAGGTGGTGTTGAAGGAGGTTACGTGCAGGCAAGGGGACATAAGGTGTTTGTGGTCGGAGAGGATGCAAGTGTGTTACAAAAGTGGATGTTTTGAAATTTAATGTTTGTTGTTGTTTAAGGCTTTGGGTGATGATGGACTTGGTGTGCAGTGTTTCAAAGAAGGCTTGGTCTTCCGAAATCGGATAAATCGGGCGGTGCCCACTTGTTTCAAAGAAGGCTTGGTATTTCAAAATCGAATGAATCGGGCGGTGCCCACCGGGACTGTGGGTCCTCGGACCCCCACTGGCGTTGCGCTCAGACCCGCTTCTCGGTTCGCCTTCGGCTCGACATATATTTGTCAGTGTTAGTGTCTGTATAAATTGAAAATGCATATGTAATGAGTGAACTGAGTGATATAGTGAGGAATATCTGTGTATGTGAATAATCAATGTTGTAGTAAATCATTGAGTTGTAAATAGTTGAAGTCAGGAATTTGTACTATTTTAATTGTAGAAATAAAATAGTTTAATTAATAAAACACTATTTGAATTCAAATTCTATGCATTAGTATTCTATTAAATAAATACTTAATCTTGTTAGAGTGTTGTCATTGGATGGTAAAAGTATTGCCATTGGATGGTTAAAGTGTTACTGTAGATAATGCGGGACCCATTTTTAAGTAAAATTAGTATATGTGGCAACACCATGAAAATGTCGCCATTGGGTCGTAAAGGTGTTGCCTTTGACTCTATGAAATTGTTGTCGTAGATCAATTTTGACCTATAGCAACATTTTTTGGCACTTCCTGCATCACTTCTCTGGTGTTGCGGTATGCGATCTATGGCGTTGTATATATTTCAATTCATTAGAATAAAGAATGTTTCTATGTAAATTTGTGTAAGTTATCTAACTTTACAATTATATATGAGGTGTGTCATTTGAAATAAAAAAGAAAATGGCTAAAGGAAAGAGATGTGCAAAAATAAGTATGTTTATATAATTTAGTTTGTTTATTTTAACAGAAACAAAATTTTGTGCCATGGTAACAGTGACATGATTTCGAAACCTGAAATGGTGTGCTAAAAGCTTACCATGTGCATAAGCTAAGATCAGCCACTTATGTGGTGCTCGCGAACTAGGCTATGTGCAATAGAGAGGGTTTTACGACTTTGATTGGTTTTCCTCCTGAACAAATTCAAAAAAATCAACAGAAACAGAAAAAACAATTCCTTATAATTATGAAAATAATACAATTGTCTTTTAAAATAATTTATATAAAACCACAGTGTTAAATTTTTATTTCTTAAATAAATATATAGTTCTAATGCATGTGTATATATAAATCCTTAAACGTAGGGCTAAGATGTTATAAATGGAAATAAAAAATAAACCCATTATTGATTAAATACATATAATTAAATAGGAGTTAAGAAATAATTAATAAGTGATAAAATAAGAACGATAATGAAATAAATGATTTGGAAAGTTATAGTAATCAATTAAGATAGCCATTTTTAGAGAGAAGTCATAAATTATGCTGAATTGTATTAATTAAAAAGAGGCAGCAAATTATTCCTAATGGCAATCATGAAATTAGAAGTAAGCTCATGGAAATTAAATAAATATTATTAATTAAATTTAGGAATTCCAATTTAGTTATATAGCTTCAATAATATGTTTACTATTGGTGTGAATTAAAGGGTCTAGCCCAATACAAAGATTTATTATAAATGATGATCCATTAGTGTAAGCCAGAACGCAAGGTTTGCACATAAGTTTACCTCCATAAGGGGCTTCCTATAGTTGTGTATACATTATATTAATGTCAGACATCTCAATTGTAGTATTTGTGGTGATATATGCGCATTTCCTTATTTTGAGTTTGGGAATTTAAATTGGAAGGTGGGAAAATTCGATGCTATGCCAACAATGTTGGTACATATATTTCAAGGTTGTATACATATGTAACGACCTGGATTTTTACCCGTTAAGTTTGAAAATTTAAAATTGGTTTTATATGTTGATTTGGAAATATAAAAGGTTTTTATAAGGAATTTATTAATCAAATGAAGTCTGAATGTATTTGTTAGGGAATGCAGAATGGATCATTAAGGCAAAACTAACACTAGAGGGTGGGGGGGGGGGGGAGGGTGAATAGTGTTTTTATGGAATTTAAGAAAATCTAAAGCTTATATGATCTACTATATTAATCACACAACGCAGAAATTGTTACCACCAAAATTAACATCGAAGAAGGTTGGTAGTGAAGGGATATCGAATAAACTGAGAAACTACATCAACCGGAAACCTCCTAAAAGAAAGGGTCGCGAAAGCTACAGGATGTGACCGGAGGGATTAACCCGCCAGGGTCAACTCGGTAAGATCTCTTCGACAGCCCCAACCCGGAAGAAATTCTCTAACAAAGAAGCTAACACTGTCCGAAATCAAGTAAGCCAGAAACAATAGACCTGACGGGTAAAGCCCAAAAGAATCTTCAGTAATGACTTCCCCGAATGCTGATACACCCGAGACGGAAGCATCGAAGGCCCCAAACCAAAAGGACGGGAAAGCCACCCAGAATCTACTTTCGGAGCATCTATTGCATGAATGCCAAAAGGCCACCCTCCAAGAATGCAGGCTTCTATAAAGGCCCTATAGAAGGGCTAGCCGAGACCTGAGCAGGATACATGCTACCCGTACTAGGCTACCTAGTACCGAAACCCGTAGCGGTTTCGATTCGGCAATTACCAGCATACGTCACGAGATCAAGCCCCTCTAAGCACTCACGATAAAGCCGAGGGCCTACATCCGAAAGCTCATCTCCACAAACCTACATTCAGGAATAGCTTTCGAGAATTCATGCATCATCCAGGGAGTATAATTATGTCAAAAGCGGCCAAAGGTCGAGCACCCAAAGCGAAGAATAAAACAACCAACAGAGACCCACATGGGTCCGACAACCCTCCAACGGGAGGGGCCCTGAACCACTATAAATAAGACCCAAAAGGTCACATTAGGGGGGATCTTTTTTTCCTAAGTTTTTGTACCATTAGAAACAGCTTGAGAAAGAAGATTAATGGAGAATTCCTCCATATAATATTCATGTACTTCCAATAAAAACTTAATGAAAAGGGAACTTCCTATGTGAAAACTGCTTTGTAAGTGTGTATTATTGTTTCCCTAATCATAATAGTCGCTATTTAACATTAATTCTACATAGAAACACGGGTGTAACCCTTCAATTTCCTCGAATGGCGATCGAACTTCATCCGCTAAGCTTAGATCCGACCAGATAGTTCTCAGCGATCCTACATCCCTGAGCCCTAGCCTCTTAAGTTCCCACCAGAATCGATTGGAGAAGCGAGCCAACTCTCTTAATTTCCCTTTGGGTCTATCCCTATTGACCCACTTCCGGTGTTGACGAAAAATATCGTTAACATTTTAGCACTAGAAGGAGGGCTTGAACCTCCGAACTTGTGGTTAACAGCCACACATCCACTTATGTTGTTTCGTCCCGGATCAGACTAGCTTTAAAGAAGCGAATTTATGAGAAAGAAACCTGGATGAAGGCTTTCAGGATCTCGAGAGGATAAGTCAAGAACCACCAGCCATAGGGTAATGGAGGAGCAAGAGTTAAGAGCAGAGGCTTTGCGAGTAATAAAGCGGAAGAGGAAAACAGAACTACATGCTTGCGAGATGGGAAATAACAGCTCTTCCCACATAGGACAAACCATGGCATTCCCACCCAGTGGATCTACATCAGAGGACATTAGCGTTTTCCCCCACTTAAAGGATGCTCTCTACAAGCAAGTTAAGGGAATGATGCTCAAACGCGAAATAATGGACAGTTTTAATCACTTCGTGACAAATGGACTAAAGAGATGACAACTCGATTCCGGTATGTTCCGGAAAGAGAGAACGAAAGTATAGGGACCACAACTGGGATGATTCACAGGAGGATTAGACCCCATCAACGAAAAGGGAAGTGTATGCCAGAGATACCCCAGGAACGCTACCTCACTACTTCGAGGGAGAATGTTTACTTACTAATCAAACACGAACTAGACTATTGGACCTCCACGAAGAAGAGGCCTAAATACGAAAGAAAGACAGGAGGACCTTACTGCTATTACCACTTAGTGAATGGAAACGAGACTAATCACTGCAAAACTCTCGAGGAAGCCATCGTCGGATTCATCAGTCAAGGCCGATTACAAGAGTTTATAAAAAAATCAAGAAAAGTTTGAGAAAATCCTTAGGAAAAGGATTAATACACACGTGGCAATGTACGAAAGGCCCATCGCTCGTAATTTTAAAAGGAAAACCCAACGGGGGTCTAGTTATTAATGGATTAAATCCCTCATCATTGCCAAATTGGCCGGGGCGAGGCATCCCCCGGAGGGGGATGGTGTGTTAGTCTTTTTCCATGCCCAAACCAGAGGGAGCAGGGTTAAAGCATCAAAAGCGTAAGCTATTGTTTCACACCAGAATTGGTCATGGCGATGCATCTAAAAGTAGCACGCCCTGCCTCTGCTAGAACTAAGCACGTCCTACCTCTGTTCGCAGAAGAGCACGTCCTACCTCTGCTTATGTTCCGCGTTACCCGCAGAAGGGAACACAAACCCCTATCATTGCCTACGATAGTCAGGATAGGGCACCCTTTAAAGGGGGTGGCGTATAAGCCTTTATCAGTGCCTACAACGACCCATATAGAGCGTCAAAAGAGAAAACCTTAGTTCTATGCCTACGATGACCCCGTCTAAGTTTCTAAGCCCTTATCATCGCCTACAATTATCAGGATAAGGCACCTCCTGGAGGGAGGTAGGGTAAGTCCTTGGGCCTTGCTTGTGGATAAGCTAGCCAAGCGCTCCGGATGCATAAACCCAGAGAGTGGCCAATAAAGCACGTACATCCTCTACTTTGACATTAAAAGCCCAAGGGGAGGCTCAAGAAGCACGTACAACCTCTTCTTCCCAAATTAAATCCGAAGGGAATACTCACTTCATTAATACTGAAAGAGATTCCGGTCTTCTATGCTAAATTCCCGAATCTGGGTCGATTCAGCACTTCATTAATACTGGAAGAGTTTCCGGTCTTCTATGTTAAATTCCCGAATCTGGGTCGATTCAGAACCTCATAAATACCGGAAGAGGTTCCAGTCTTATATGCTAAATACCCGAATCTGGTTCAATTCGGCACTTCATTAATACCGGAAGAGGTTCCGGTCTTCTACGCTAAATTCCCGAATCTGGGTCAATTCAGCACCTCATAAATACCGGAAGAGGTTCTGGTCTTATATGCTAAATTCCCGAATCTGGGTCGATTCGACACTTCATTAATACCGTAAGAGGTTCCGTTCTTCTATGCTAAATTTCCGAATCTGGGTTGGTTCGGCACTTCATTAATACCAGAAGAGGTTCTGGTCTTCTATGCTAAATTCCCGAATCTGGGTCGATTCGGTGCTTCATTAATACCAGAGGGGGGTTCCGGTCACCTACATATCAATACCCGAATACGGGTCCATCCATCTCTTTACAGAAGCCGGAATAGATTCCGGCCACCTACATATTAATACCCAAATATGGATCCGTCCAGCTCTTTGCCGAAACTGAAAGGGGTTCCGGTTCCCTACATAATAATACATGAATCTAGGTTGAATCAATCTCTTGACAAAGTCCTAAAGCAAGCCGGCGGTCTTACATGCCAAACCTGGAACATCCTGAAGAAAATAATCATCACCACTGGATGTGAAGCCACTACGACCACACCAAACTTATGAAGAACTCAATTCCTGATTCAAACACGAAAGAATCGCCTGCCTTTCTCAGAAATCCAAGTGAGGGTTCAAGGTTTGCCACCAAAAGTAGGCCCATAAACCTCTCAGGGAAGTACTTCTAACTTATACATCCGTTAGTTGTTTTCTTTTTCAACATATCAATTCCTTTCGCAACTATGAAAAAACGACATCATATCGTAACATCGGTTTAAAGGTTACGAATAGTTTTAATAACATCCTATTGAGTGACTACCACTTTTATTTATTCCGGGAGATTTTTCATTATAAGTATTTTAAGGATAGTTGTTTCAAAAAGAAATTTCCTTATAGACACATAGTACTGTTTTGTTGGAAAGCGTGATCACTTCCAGTCTAATAAAGCTATAGTAAGTTACTACAACATCAAAAGCGAATCGGCAATACCGTACGCTCGTCACGATCATGTGGTCGACAAAGTGAATGGTGATGCAAATGCAACATGCAAGGTACAAATAAAAGTGCGATAAAACGGGATGAAAGGCTGCGGTATGACAAATAAAAGCACTGTCCCATACTAACGAAACAAAGCACAGCGACATGACGAAGTCACAAATCAGTTGCGGGACCACCAAAACACCAACAAAAGCCTAAGTCGCAACACAGACTAACATAAAGTTAAACGCGAGTATTGACACACGCTTATACAACCGATCTAAAGCATAGTTCACAAAAAAGAGAAGTGATCAGAAGTAAGATAAGAAGACTACAGATCCTTATTCTTCCTAGGCCTGCCAACCTTTCTTTTGACCTGAGTAGAGCAGGACGGAGGTTTGCCAGCCAAGAGCCTTTTGCGCTTTGGACCTGCCAACTCAACATCTCCTTGAGAAAAAGAGGCAACAACACTGTCCTGGGATCTGAGAGCCTAGATTAACTTCGCCTTGTCATTCTCTAGGATGGAGATGCGCTCAAGATTATCCCCGTATAGCCTTTGGAGACCGCAAGCTAGTGTGTGCCAAACACTCATTTGTTTCGCAGTATGATCCTTGAGCATATCCATTTGTTCCCCAAACTGGTACATGGCAGTCTCAAATCGAGCAAGCGTCTGGGTCTTCGCAACGATCATATCACTAGAAATTGTTTGTTGGTCGGATGGAGATATATCCATGTCAGAAGACACTCCCTACAAAATCCAGTCCCTGAATCGCTTGACAAGCTAAGGATTGCAGGGCCTTGGGGCATAACGAGGTCTGCTAATAATTGTTTGAAGCTCCACATGAGTTGGACTGACGAAGGGGGAATTCATGGATGGCTGACCAGACGTTTGAACTTCAGTCGTCTGAAACGTCTAAATCGAAAAACTTCTCCCGCTCACACCGCATCTGATATGTATCCATCCTGTACAAATGAGTTAATGAATAATCATACAATTCGGGGATTTAATGGTCGGTCAAGATAAAAACAAGTGGTGCGACCGAAGCAAGCATATCATGTGTACAAAGTTTAAAACCGGAGAAAAAGGGCATGTTAAAATTGAACTTTCTCAGACAAGTGCATGCACAAAGAAAGTCGGATCCCAATGTTAAATAATCATTAATATTGATTTTTGGGAAGATTAAAACTAAGTGGAGTTTTAATGAATCTTTAATTAGATTGAAATGTGAATGTGGTAATATAAATTATCAAATTTGGGAAATGATCGAGAATTGAGTATCACCAGTTTGGCTCCAAGCGATAGTTAAATCTTTAATTAGATTTGAACGTGAAATGGTAATTAAATTTACCGAGGACACCGTGGTGTTAAATATGGAGTACTACCTGTTTTGCTCTATGGGATGAATAGGTTGGGATTTGGAAATAAAATAAATGATTACTACGGTAAGGTTCGCTAATCCCGACTAGTTTGGATAACCTTAATTTGGTTTAATATGTGAAAAGAATATTTGAATAAAAGAATATTCTGAATTGGAATGAGGCGTATGTTGTGTTTTTATAGCACTTGTTTATGAGATGCGCGAGTTATTCTAAAAGACCGGGTTTATACCCATTCTGAATAACTGATTCGACGACAAGTCGACAATGAAGACGGTGGTTGAAGACCGGAGTTCTTCACATCATTTAGATGATTAATGATGTGACGATCCCAAAACCCCATGACACGGTGTTAAGGATAATCATTGGAATATAACACATTAATCATCATTAGCAGATCACAGATAATAGCATAAACAGAAAATAGAATAATTTACACACATATGACAGCGGAATCATATAGATATCATCACATCAGAGAAGCACAGTACTGGATACAACTTAGTGCATAATGATACATAGTCAGTCACCATCGCCTGAGGCGGAATCATACATAAAGAGCACACAAAATAAATATCAGTCTACATCGCCAATGGCGGAATCATAATATAGATACAATAATGGCAGAGAAAATCCAAGTCAGCACGGTGTAGTCAAGCCTCGCCATGAGCCAAAAGGTGCGTCAGAAACCTGTAACTAGGCTGCCCGTGTGAAAATGAGGGCACCCGAGTTTGCAAGGTGAAACAAACTACGAGTCAGTCATGGGACTGGTATGAGAAATCTACTTAACTTATTAACAACAATAATAAGGCAAATCAAAGGACCACGCCACTTTCGCGGAACGGGTTTACTCCAATGAGTGCTAGTGCATGAAATAAAGTAAATGATTAAATCATCGCAATGCTTTTTATAAAATGAAGCCATTATAAGACTCAGGTCCCATCACACAATGCAACGCAAGCCGGAGGATAGAGTTTTTACCTTATAATGGCCAAAAATGTTTCATACGAATTAAACAAAAGGGTTTGATATTATTACTAGTGCATATATTTTTCAAAAGCGATTTCAATCATATATATCAATCATAGGCGGCATAAATGACCCATACCACTATGTCGTCGTACTAGTAATACAATCACGTCTGCATATTTCGTATTGGAAATTGGATTCCTTCATGAGTCGAGGCAAGGGGCAAGCTCCTCTCCGATTCGAGACACTCTAGCAAATGTCCCAGGACCCCACTATGATCCTTGGATCTTCAGGGCCGGTCCTCTTATACTTTTGAGGATTGGCAATTCCTGAACACACGTTTCTCGGTCCTTACAGACCTATATCGAGGCGCCTCGCATTCCAACAACCACACAGGTGAAAAATATATATAATGTCAGAGCTGGTAGGTCACTGACACCACCTTAGCTAGAAAGAAACGTCGTGCTCTCCCTGCAGTCACTCTCCCATTTTTGACTCATACCGAGGTGTGAGGCTCGCGAATTCACGTTATACACAAAGCTACGTCACACAGACCATGCTTTGATCACCAACCACAAGACTTTGCTTTGCAACAGAAGCCTTGATCATATGCCACTCAGGCGTGCCACACAGGCAATCCACTCCATGCGACTGATTTCTGTCAATACATAACCTATGAGCTCGTACGTCTCAAAGAAGGGCGTTAAGCAAGAGAATAAATTCTCCGCCGCCAAACAGATATATATTTAACAAAGATCAATCAGCACAGAACAAAATCCAATGTCAGACACACAGTCCATTTACAAGTCCGTTCTGGGTCTGAACGAAACCGGAGGCACCAATTCCTCGCATATCCGTACAATCAACAGTATGTTTGGACGGCTACTACTTCAGTTCCTTCATGGTAGCTACTCCAATCACAAGCATCAGTAGCGCCCATCCATCCAATGTGAAGATCGTCGGTCTTCAACCGTCTTCCACTCTTCGACTTCTCAATGTCGATCGATTATTTGAAATGAGATGAACTCGGCCTTTTCAAATAATCCACGTATATTTAGATTTTCAAATCAATTTATCACATGGTTGGACTATTCAACATTCACATTTCAGTTCTTTAGTTATAATTTTCATGTTAAATACATTCAACCATCACATATCAAGCAAACACAACAAAATTGGTTTATTTCCACTCTATATCGTCTATAGTATTTTATAATGATATATCGCCATTTTTATTGAATTTAAAACGACCATATTTAATTAAACGACATTTCAGGTCGTGCCGATGCATTGGCGCTCCTTTTCACTAATTTTGTTTTACACCTATCTGAAAATCTAACCGTTGGATCTTCACAAATTTTATATCATTAGAAAGATCATTTCAAAACGAATCCAACGGTTTCAGTTTTGGGAAAATCCGACGGTCGGATCTCCCACACTAGCCATTTGAAGTTACGATTTCAATTTACGAACTGCAGCGTCGTTATTCGATTTAATTTAATTATATTTATAAATATATATATATATATGTATATATAATCGTTTCTAGCGCTGTTTTTCTTCAGATTTGAATTAAACATTCCAGACAATCCAACCGTCGGATCTTCACAAAGTTGGTGCCGTTGGAAAGATATTTCCAAGGTGAACCCAACGGTTGCGATTTCGGGAAAATCCAATGGTCAGATTTCCCGCACTAGTCGTTTGAAATCACGGTTTCAAAACACGAACTGCACGGCCACGTTTCATTTAATTTTATTTATATTTATATATTTATATAAATATAGTTCATTCAAAATTCCTATATCGTTTTTACTTCAATTATTTCACTAACGCCTTTAAATTTTGGAAAATTTCGCCATAACCTCCTTTGTACGGGAGGGGCTGGGAAAATTCCCAAATAGCCACACGGGCGTCTCATGTCAAAAAGAAAAAGAAAAAGCCAAGCGGCCAGCCAACAGGCTCATAAAATAATCACCCAAACAAAACAGTAAATGTGTACCTATTTGTCGGGCACAAAATTTTATTCCTCTTCTCTAGCCTCTTTGCTATAACCTGTTCAATAAATATGCATGTACATATATACAATTTTTATCACTTATCATTTTCCATTCAACTTCATATTTGATTTACTTTGGTTTAAAAACACCATTCATTCTAATGTTGCATGCATAGGCTAAAATCATATCATTAGCTAATTAATGTATATTTCAACTCATGCACATTTATTTGAACAAGTGGCTATTTTTAACACTTCACATTTCAGAGATGATAATTTTGGCGAACTAAAATAGATTTCAACACATGACTATTTTATTTAGTTCCTATGCATGTTAAAAATAATATTTCATTCACAAATATTTATTTCAACGTCCGCATATCTCTAGCATATCACATACATGATAAAAATGATATTTTTATCATTTAAAATATTTATTCGACAAATGGATGTTTTCAACACTTCATAGTTTCAATAAAAATGTAATTTTTATTGTTCGATCTTTTTATTCAACACATGAACTTATCCACTACACACATTTCTCAACACGAGCATTTCCACACATGGATATTTTATTTATGTTGTTCATATTAGAAAGATGGAATTTTTATTGTTGAAACTATTTATATATAAGGCGAATATTTTTCATACTTCATATATATTATAAAAATGTGATTTTTATTGTTTAAACACTTCATTCATTCACACATGAATTAAATTTTCACACATCACTTTTCAACACATGAACATTTCCTCACATGGATATAGTTTCAATGTATGGCTTTTATTTCAACACATGGAGATAATTTCAACATATGAAAATAATTCTAACACACAAAGATTATTCAAAATTTCGGCAGCATAACGGCAGGGTAGTTAAAACCGGCACCGTCCCTAGTACGGCTCCTCGCTCTACCTTAAAACCTCGCGGTTTTTGACATTGGGAATTCATGCATCTAGTTCGCACGCAGGCGGCATGTTTTATTTTTATTTCCACAAATTTCCAATTCGTTTCAATCACCAATGGGTATTTTTCAACCACAACCAAACAATATCAACCACAAACAATTATTCAACCATTCGTATTTTTCATCCAATATTTCACACCAATTCACAACAATAAATATCGTCCATGGTTTGTGGACGAGGGGAGTATATATATATACATATTTTATTGCTATATTTCACTTGCATTTCAACACATATATCAATTATTCTATGCATGTAAAATTCATACTTCGCTTATATAGCTTACACCACGCATGTACATGAGGTATACTACACGTGTGTAATTTATATTTCGCTAATATAATTTATACACGACATTTTCCATTCAAATTTATTTAATTTAAATTTCTCACATTGGTTTGCGGAGTGCTAAAAATCGTAGATGACTCAGAAAAATTCGCGGCTTCTTCTATGTGGTAGAGAGCTTCCTTGCGGTCCCGATGTTTCCTGTTTCATCGAATTTCGTCAACACACCAAAAAGATATGATTTTTCAAAGTGCAGACATCGAAAAGGACTCACCTTTCACGATGTTTCAAAACTAAGTTTGCGGTTTTCGCGAGAACCGAGGCACGAGGGGATGATCGGCGGGTTGGACGTGGAAGAGGGAGGAGAGGGCTACAGGTGCGCGGCGGTTGGAGGTGACTCGGTGGGCCCCAGAGCTCGCGGCGGCGGCTGGAAAGTCGTGACTTTGGAGGGAGATATCTCAACGTAGGAGCAACGATAGGGGGAGCTCCTTATATGGATTTGAAGAGGGGAAGGAGAACTACAAAAAGTTGAACTGGGGGAGGGGCTGATTCGGGCTGTGGCAATCGGAAATCGCTAGGGAAGGGGAGGAAGATTTCCGTCGTCGATGTCGGGGAGGGGGGGGGGGTCGGGGGTTTTCTGATGTTTTTTTTATTTATGAATGGAGAAATATGATTGGTCGATGGTTTTATTAAATTTTTAAATAGTGTTTTCTCAAACGAACTCCTTTTCAAACCCAACGACTGTCGTCCCTAGCTAAATACCCCCATCCCGGACACAATGGGATATGTTTCGTTGGCCAATTCGACTGTTACAGTCAGTTATTTTTCAAATTAAAGTATAAAAAATTTAATTTTTAACTTTGAACGTACATTTCAATTTTCCAGGGCCACAAACTGATTCGAAAAATTCCAGAAAAATAAATCTAGCTATGTTTTGACGCTACGGTCCCAACAAAACTAGTTTCGTCGAATTCTGAGATCGTTTGAAAAATGGCCATTTTCTGGTCGATCCAATTTAACAGAAATTGACCAAACACATTTTCTTTTGCCACGCTCACATACTAGCTTCAAAAATTATGAAATTTGAAACCTAGTCATAGTTTGACATCCCGGACCCAACAAAAGTGGTTTCGTCGAATTCCGAGGTCATATGAAAAATATCAAATTTCGAGGGTTATATGTTCTATATAGCGACCATTCTGAAAATTCATTCGGCCATAACTTTTGATTCCCGTTATGAAACTTCGATTTTTTAGATTCGTTAGAAAGGTATTTACTAACAGATTTAAATATTTTTGGTTTCGCTAAAATTCGTTATATTCTCCACCCTGCACAGTCAGTCAAATTTTGAATTCAAATTTTCAAACTGACTCACTATTTCTAATTCACTAATTTATTGAAATATTCTATTTCAATTGTTCAAATTCCTTTGAAATCACCAATTTAAAATTTTTAAATTGGCTCGTATTTTCCGGGTTATTACAAATGATGTCTTGATTGGGCTGTACACCCAAAACTAGGTAATAAGTGGTGATCGCCCAGGCGTACTTGGAGATCGACTGGATGTGCGAGGGCCTCTCTCCTGTAATGGACATATAGGACGAGGAATAAGGTGCCTTCAGTTTCGTTCAGACCCAGAACAAACTTATAAATGGATGTGTATGACATTGGATTTTATTCTGTGTTGATTGATCTCAATTAAATATATATATCTGTTTGGTGGTGGAGAATTTATTCTCTTGCTTAACACCCTTCTCTGAGACGTACGAGCTTAGAGATTATATATCGATAGACATCAGTCGCATGGCGTGAATTGCCTGTGTGGCATGCTGAGATGCAAATGATCAAGGCTTCTGTTGAAAAGCAGAATCTTTTGGTTGATGATCAAAGCACGGCTTTAAATAGCATAGCTTTGTGCAGCATTAATTAGCGAGATTCACACCTGGGTTTGAACCAAAAACGGGATAGTAACTGCATGGAAATGGACATATGTTAGTTCTAGCTACGAGGAATGCCATGGTATGGAGCCTAGACTGTTTACTCATGTGGATGCTGCTTATTATTACTTATTGGATAGAGAGGCTCCTCGGATATATCGGTCACTACGGGATCGATGGATACACCGGTCACTATGGGATGGATGGATGATATGGTCGATATACTTCCTTAAGGGTTCGATAGAACCGGCTAACATATTGTTTATAGTATAACTAATTATCGACGGATGATCGACCATGAAGATCCAAGGGTTGCCCAGAGTGTGTATTCCTGAGGCACTTGCTAGTGTGTCTCGAAGCGGTGAGGATGATCCCTTGCCTCAGTTCATAGATGGAAACCCAATTTCCAATACGTGATTTTTCGATTTTAGTTGTAAATATTTATTTGGCGACGTGATATATGGGTACCTATGCCGCCTATGATTGATACATTTATATTTGAAGTTGATTTCTTCACTTATAGTAATAATAAAATATGAAATTTCACATACCAGGCATTTTTGGCTATTATAAGGGAAAACTCTATCCTCCGGCTTGCGTTGCATTGTGTGATGGGACCTGAGTCTTATAATAGCTTCATTTTTCTGTTTAGCATTGCGCTGTTTGTTTTATGCACAAGTATTCTTGGGGGTAACCCCGTTCCATGTTATACTGCGTGGTCCCTTGATTTACTTTATTTCTAAAGTAAAGTTTAAATAACTGTTTTAGTTCTCACACCAGTCACATGACTGACCTGGAGTTTATTATTTTAACCTAAACTCTGGGTGCCCCTATTTTACACACGGGAAGCTAGTAGTTTTGGTTTTGTAGATATTATTTTCACAGGATCCTGGATTTACAACTGGAGTTATATTCGGAACGCTTTGTATCCGCATATTTCTTTTAGTTGTTTTATGCATTATTTTTCCACTGTTATGTAATGTATTTTAATCTCTGATATTTTTCTTTTGTATATTATTTATTCATACTCTGATATATTCTTGTACTCTGATGTAATTGTAGTGACAGCAATGAAATGTTCTATTATTTGCGTTCTGATTTATCGTGTTCTCAACTCAATCTAGGCTTTCCCAAAAGGGAAAGTTTGGGCCGTTTCACTTGGTATCAGAGCTTTGGTTTACAGAGCTCGAGAATAAGACACATTAGAACCGAACCGAAGAATTCATCAGAGATTGGATTAGTAATATCCAATAAGAATAACTCGTTAGAGATAGGATCAGTAGTATCCTAGAATGAGTTAGAAGAGTATTATTTATTAAAAACAAATTTGTTTTGAAAATTTAAATCTTATTATACGTATTTGAATATTTTATTTTAAATTGATTTGGACAATCAAGTATATAAAGATTTTGCATATACGTCTGATCCACGTGTATACGAAGTCTTAAATATACTGGATAGATATGGAATCGCACTCTAGTCACCTGGAGATGATTCTGATGATAGCGATCACATCATCAGATTCTATGTTCGAGTTTCAAAAGTGGGATATCCATATGGATAGATATGGAATCGCACTCAAGTCTCCTGGAGATGATTCTGATGATAGCGATCGCATCATCAGATTCTATGTTCGAGTTTCAAAAGTGGGATATCTATATATTTCCAATTGACTGGTGTGAGAACCAAAACATAGTTAGAATTTATTTCTGTGATTTGGCCTTAAAAATATGATTTTTAAATATATATACAAAAGTCATATGTTTTGGAAATTTAATTCATAAATCGATTGCTTGTTGTGTTGTATGATTACTAATTTAATCAATTCAACCAATATGTGAATGAATGGAAAATTTAACCAAATTGAATCAAATATTGAGCTGATCTGAAATTTTATTGGAATTGCATACATGTATATATATATATATATGTGTGTGTGTGTGTGAACAGGTCATAGCAAGTAAGCTAATAAGAGGAATAAAATTGTATGCCCGACAAATAGGTACATGTTTACTAATTTATTGGGTTTTGATGATTTTATGAGCCGATTGGCTTTTTCTTTTTCTTTTGGATTGTTGAGGGCCCTATGAGGCTAGTTGTGGTTTTAAAGGTCTCCCCGTACAAAGGAGGTTATGGCGAAATTTTTCGAAAATTTAGGGTGTTAGACAAATTTTTGAAAAATTTGAAAATTCTTAGAAACTGAAAAGTTGAAGAATGAAAGTTGATTTGGTTGGTAAAACAACTTTCAGCTCCGTTCCTTTTCGAGGACGAAAAGATTTTAAGTGGGGGGAGAATGTAACAACCTAGAAAATCGGAACCAATTTAAAATTTTTATTTTAGCAATTTAAATGGATTTTGAATATTTAAAATGATTTTTTTAAATGATAACGACTAAAAATTTATTTTAATCGAAGTTAGAATGAATAAATTTATTTTAATTATATAACGAGCCTAAAATTGCCCGGTAGTTTAAAATTTTGATTTCAAATTTTAATTGAATGTACATGATTCAAAATAAACCGAATTTCAGAAAAACCAGAAATATTTGAATCTGTTTAATTATATCTTTCTAATGAATGTGAAATTTTTTGGATTTCATAACGGGAATAAAAAGTTATGAACAGTTTAAAATTCAAAATAGTCACTATGGAATTCATATATGTATATATTTATATAACATATAGCCATTTTGCGAACGACCTCCGTTTTTGACGAAACCACTTTTGTTGGATCCGAAATGTCAAATTATTGCTAGATTCCAACTTTCATAATTTTTGGAATTGATATGTGAGCGTGGTGGATTTAAACGCGTTTGGCAATTCCAATGTCAATTTAATCGACTGGAAAATGACCATTTTTCAAACGGTCTCCAAATTCGATGAAATTAGTTTTGTTAGGACCGTATCATCAAAACATAGCTAGATTTATTTTTCTGGAATTTTTGGAGTCAGTATGTGGCCTTGTAAATTAAAATATACGTTTGAATTCAATATATATTGATTTATATTTTAATTTTGATGAAAACTGATCAAAACGATAGAATTGGCTTACGATACATATCCCATTGTGTTCTGAATGGGGGTAATTAGCTAGGGATGATAGTCGTTGGGCTCGATTTAAAGTTCAAACGAAAAAGCAACATTTTGGAGAATTAAATTAAATAATATATTTATTTATTTATTTATATGCCTCTCTCTCCTCCCTCTCTTAACCAATCAATGCAGAATTAGAAAAAAAGAAGAAGAAGAAAGAGAATGACGACGGAACCGTCGTTCAGCTCCACCACGACGCCAGGCAATCGCCGCTCCTCCCCAGACTAGCGCCTGCCGCCGTTCTTTTCCCCCTTTCTCTCTGATCCTCCTCCGCGCCTCTTCCCTTCTAAAACATGGACCCCCAAAACCCTAGCGCCCAAGAATGTTGCTCCAGCTCCCATCGCGCCTGCCACCAACCCTGCCGTCACCCACGCCCCTCCGCACCCCACCTCCAACAAAGATTCGATTTTTAACAAGAAAAAGGTGAGTTTTTAATTTATATAATAGATTGTTAAATAAAAAATTCGGTTTTTAATATATATAAATTATTGTTTTAAATCAGTTTTTTATAGTACTGAAACACCCCACCTCCGTTAGGGTCACTCTCAAAGGGAATGCCCTAATTTTGGTGGAGGTTTATAAGTACAAGTCACAGATATACAAGACAGATATAAGAACACATATTTGTAAAACAGCGGAAGAACAACAAACTTTATTTCATTAAATCAAATACGTGTTACAACAACATCCTTTCCGAAAACATAACATAACACTTTCATAATCTGTCTTGAGTACATTATTTAAAGAAGCATAAATAAAACATAGATAAACTGCAAAAGCCCCTTAGTGGATTGTCCAAAGCCATAGTTCAAAACAGGAAAGTCCAAGCAATACATTTCTCTTCTTCAAGCTGGATGTTGAGGCTGGTCAAGCTGCTGTGTTCCCTCCCTAAGGACCTGGGGGGGGGGGGGGGGGAAACGGAAGAAAGAAGACGAAAGGAAAATAGAGTCAGACATAAAGCCTGAGTAAGTCTAGTACTACTTTGTCTATGAATAAAGAACTGGGTATGATTAGTAATAACAAGAAGTGGGCAAACACTATAACTTGGTTAAGTTGTCTAGGGTCGAATATACTATCGTACCCCATGTTAATCTCTGAACCCATATAAACTAGCTTCCAACTGGCACCCATAATCAGGGTGATGTGATCCATTCTATGATGATCGGCTCCTACTCGCATAGTTACATGTGTCTTACGGCCCCCGATGTCTGTAGTTACCTATGCTGGTCCCACCATGGGGTGTATCAAGTCCCATAGTGGCAACCCGACACAACCTTAGAGTGCACAGGTATGCTACTGGTGTCCAGTGCCTTATTTTTCTGCTCCGGAGTGTGTGCACGCCCGCACTCCGTTAGAACCTACACTGCTACACCACCGCCGTCGCTTTGACCTCTTACAATCAGCCCAGTAATCGTGTCCCACCCTGCCTAGTTTCAGGGTATCCTGATACACCTTTTAGGGTTACTGCTGAAAAGGGTCCCCCGTTACTAGGTTTTCTATCTCTAGCCAACATGCTAAGTTGGTTAAGTGTTTCCTAACCTAACCCCACCAGTCCGTTTAGTTTAGCATGTTCCATTTTGATTAAGTCTTTAGTCCACTTAATCCTAACAATCCTGACTCAGCCTTAATTGTCTTATTAAGGCCCTGACCTCTCACATTAGACAGGTATTGTTGTGGCTGCCTGTTGCCGGTTGGTTCCGGGCAGTCTTACGCCACAACTCAGTCTAACCTCGGGTCCTTGCTGGGCTCCATGTTTAACCTCCCACATTGGATAGGTATTGTTGTGACTACTGGACAGCCGGGCAGGTTTACATCACAACTCAATCCAACCTCGGGTTAAACACATCGTATTTTCTACATTTACATATCTTGTCATTCTTCTTTATTTATATGTAAATATTTGCGGCCCATTATTAAGTTAATGGTGTAAAGATTACACCAATCACGGGCCCAACCCATACTTGAATTTGGGCCCTTCTATTTTATATTTTCATTCATTAATTCATTTTAACCCAACGTTATTTTCCCCCCGTTTTACACGTCCGTTCATATATATTGGGCTTAGCCTTTTAAAGCCCAATTTAGCCATGCGAAAGGGGAGGCTTATGGCGTATACACAAAGAGGGGAAGGTGAGCGCATGAACTTGCAATACGACGTTGGAAATACAAAATAGATATTGGTGTACTTGCATAGTGGCAACATAGGTGACATAAATCAAAGCATGTGAACTTGCATAGGTTTAACTACAACATGAACCTATATTCTTATTTAGGCATAATGTCAAACATAAGCATGTCATAAATATTCCTAGCATAGGCATAGCATAATGTCAAACATAAGCATGGCATAAGTAAAGTTAAATTTGTTCATGGCATAAACATAAACAAGTCATGTCCATAAGGTTCCTACATGTTTACAAAGGGGATACTTTGTTACTAACACAAAAGCATAGTTCAACTTAATCATGGTTTAAGTCTAATCACATAACGATGGTATAAACATACTTATGCCTAAAAATTCCTAATCATGGTTTTTGCTTAAACTTGCAAAAAGGGATTTTTGAGTCTAACCTAGCCATGTCTCACATATGTCATCATATAATTCTTTTAAACAAGATAGACTTAATCATAGATTTCAATTATGCCAAATATCATTCATAGCCTAGCCATATTCATAAGCATGACTTAATACATGGATTATGGTGTAAAAATTCCAACATAGTTTCATATGAACTATAACAACCAACTTGTCTTAATTGCTTGCAAAACGATTTATGCACAAAATATACATCATGACGACATAATAACAAAGCCCCAAACTTGCATAAATTTCACTCAACTACATATATGTAGCTTCAACATAGATTACATAATTTGCGCAATATTCCAAACGTATATTTGCATAGAACTACCGCATGTAGTTCTTTATAATGAATAACATAATTTTGCACAAACATGAATTACTTCCATTGCCACAATTCAAGCATACACATCAACACAGTTGTTTATTTATAGCAAAGTAATACTCTACTTACAATGGTTGCGGCGAATTCTCTAATTAAGAGACACGATTCCTTTGTTGAATTGATTAGCTTTAGGTTGCTTGAATTGCTTTAGGCTTTAGAACTTTCTTCCTAACTCTCTCTCTAGTCGGCGGCTACTCTTTGTCGTTCCTCATCAACATGGCGGCTATAATCTTATTTTGAATGAATAGATTAGGGTTTAGTCTAGGGTTGTTTATATAGAGGTTAGGAATTGATTAGGACCATTGATGTTGCTAGGTTAGATCGTAGCCATTCATTAGGAAGAGAGACCAATAAAAACTCGCCACCTAGCCCTAATGACAAAGCAAGCTTCTGAAAATCGGCCAAACACAGACCTGGCCAGCCAGGGCTAGACCAGACCTGGCCAGCAGGTCATTTTTGACCTGGGCGCACTTGGCAGGTGCGCCAGGTCAAAAATGTACTGGCGCACTTCACAGGTGCGCCAGTTCATTTTTGTTCTGGCGCACTTCCCAAGTGCGCCAGTGCATTCTGGCCCTTTTTCGGTTTTTCGCCCAACTTCGTTCGTCCATAACTTCTTCATACGATATCCGTTTTTCGAAAACTCGGACTCTATTTCGCGTATTTTTTTCGAGACGAACGCAATGGCGTATCCCGTTTCCCTTAGTTCTTTGATTTGAAATTAATTATACTTTAATTTGTGAGTTTCACAGTCATAGAATTCACGGGGTGTTACATTCTCCCCCACTTAAAAGGATTTCGTCCCCGAAATCTTCAAGTTAGGAGGAATGTAAATCCTAACATCCAATCGTCCATCTACTCATCCATCAAACACGAGCATCCATTGTCCTTAAAAGACTTCTAATGCTTCATGATCATATGCGAAGTGTGTGTATATGAACTTATCTAATGCAAAATCAGGCGGTCTACTGATTCAGTTGACCTCCTTAATGCGAATTATGTAAGTGCCATGAATCCATTATGTATGCAAATTTTCCTATTTTTGCTTCTACATGAGTGCACAATCATTCAGTACAAATGCAGCATCCACATGACAACACATTATAGTTCAACCATATATGAAAGCAAACATATATGCATATGCAATATGAAGTGACTGAGCCGATCTAAAACCTAGATTGTGTGTGTATATGCAACCACGAGCAACCACAAGCAATCACTTGCAACCACTTGCAACCATCATCCATAACATGTTTCAACTACATGTTTCCATCCAAAAAGATTCTATCTAAAAGATACGGTCGAGGAAATATACCTAAAAAGATAGATAAAAGCGCAACTTAAGGAAAAGGAAAGATCAAGGATGTACCCTCGAACAGAAAAGGGTAGGCTGTGCGTATTTTAGCTTCAGTTTCCCAAGTCGCGTCTCCCTCGGCGTCGCTCCACTGAACTTTGACGAGCTTGACTTCACGGTTGCGTAGTTTCTTCACTTCCGTTCCTAATATGCGGGTTGGAACTTTCCTTATGGTTGCCTCGCGTTCCACTTCGACCTCTTCGAGGATATTTGGCTCTACCACTTCAGCAGACTCATGCAGACATTTTCGGAGATGTGAAACGTGAAAGACGTTGTGGACTCCAGCCAACTTCTCGGGTAGCTCTAATCTATAAGCCATTTTCCCAATTTTCTCGATAATAGGGAATGGCCCTACGAATCTTGGCGCTAACTTTCCTGTGGTTCCAAAAAGAACAACGTTTCTTAGCGGTGATACCTTGAGAAAAACTCTGTCTCCAACTTCGAATTCAAGGTCGGTCCTCCTCTTGTCGGCGTAGGACTTTTGTCTGTCTTGGGCCGTCTTCATCCTTCTTCGTATTAAGTCTACTTTCTCTGTAGTCTCTCGGATCATGTCTGGTCCAAGTATAAGCTTATCCGTGGACTCCCACCAACAAGTGGGCGATCGGCACGGTCTTCCATATAAAGCTTCGAAGGGCGCCATTCCGATGGTTGCTTGATAGCTGTTGTTGTAGGCAAATTCCACCAAAGGAAGGTGGTCTTCCCATGTCCCTCTGAAGTCAAGGACGCATAGTCTTAAGAGGTCTTCCAAAACTCTGTTCACTCTCTCTGTTTGGCCGTCGGTTTGGGGATGATAGGCTGTGCTCAAGCATAACTGTGTTCCTACTGCTTCTTGCAGACTCCGCCAAAACTCACTGGTGAAGATGGGGTCTCGGTCACTAACAATGCTAGACGGTATTCCATGGAGTCGAACGATTTCCTTGAGGTAAAGTGATGCTAGGGATGAGGCAGTTCTTTTACTTTTGACAGGTAAAAAGTGGGCGCTTTTAGTAAGCCTATCCACTATTACCCAAATGCTAGTGTTGCCTCTCCTAGACCTAGGCAGCCCATCGATGAAGTCCATTAAGATGCTATCCCACTTCCACTGCGGGACCTCCAGAGGATGTAGTAGTCCGCCAGGCTTTTTCTGTTCCGCCTTAACCTGTTGGCACACCATACACTTAGAAACGAACTCTGCCACGTCCTTTTTCATGCCGTTCCAGAAGAAAGTCCTTTTTATATCTTTGTACATTTTATCCCCGCCTGGGTGTATCGTCATCTTGGAGTGATGTGCTTCCTCGAGAACCTTCTTTGTTAAATCGTTTTTCTGTGGGACGCATAGTCTTCCGTCTCGCCTTAGCAAACCCTTATCGTCGATGGAGTATCTGTTGAGGTGACTTGAAGTCTCACCCCTAATTAGCCTATCAATTGTTTCCACAAGCTGAGGGTCTTCGCGTTGTGCTGTCCCTACTGAATCCACTAAAGTTGGCCGTACTTCGAGGGATGCTAGCAAGCCTGGTACGAAATCGGAGGAGGGCCTAAAGTCGAAGCTGGCTATAAACTCTAGGCTTTGTCTTTCAACAAACAACGGGCTTAGGGTCAATTTCTTTCGGCTCAACGCGTCTGCTACTACGTTGCCTTTGCCCGGAGTGTAGGAGATTTCGAAATCGTACGAGGCAAGAAACTCCATCCACCTTTGTTGCCTCAAGTTAAGATCTTTCTGCGAGAAAAGATATTTCAACGATTTATGGTCAGTGTAAAGTTCGAACTTCTCACCTAGGAGATAGTGTCGCCAAGACTTGAGTGCAAAGACGATGGCGGCTAACTCAAGATCGTGGGTTGGGTAGTTCTTTTCGTGCACCTTCAACTGCCTCCCGCCATAAGCTACTACCCTTCCTTCTTGCATTAAGACGGCGCCTAGCCCTGTCCCACATGCATCCGTATAAACAGTGAACATCTTGCTCCCATCCGGCAGCGTCAAAACTGGGGCTGTTGTAAGAGCCCTTTTCAGTCGTTGGAAAGCAAATTCGCAATCCAAATCCCAATTGAACACTAGATTCTTCTTGGTCAATTTCGTGAGAGGAGCTGAGATTTTCGCAAAATCCTTTATAAATTTTCGATAGAAACCTGCTAGTCCTAGAAAGCTTCGGACCTCAGTTGCATTCCTTGGTGTCTTCCAATCCTGTATCGCCACTACCTTCGCAGGGTCCACCGCTAACCCTTGTTTGGATACTATGTGCCCAAGGAACCTCACCTCTTCTCTCCAAAAGTGGCATTTGGAGAATTTGGCTTTTAGTTGATGGACTCGCAAAGTTTCCATGATTGCCCTTAAGTGTTGAGCATGTTCCTCTTCACTCTTTGAGAAGATAAGGATATCATCTACGAAGACCACTACGAATTTGTTGAGGAAATCTCTAAATACCCTACTCATCAGGTCCACGAAGTACGCAGGTGCATTTGTCAAGCCGAAAGGCATGACAAGCCATTCAAAGAAGCCGTCTGGGGTTCTGAAAGCCGTTTTATCGATGCTATCTTCAGCCACCCTTAGCTGATGAAAACCGGTTGCTAAATCGAGTTGGGAGAAAACAGACGCCCCTACAAGCTGGTCAAATAAATCGTCAATTCTAGGGAGAGGGTGCCTATTCTTTTTCGTTAGCTTGTTGAGCTCCCTATAGTCAACACATAGACGGAGTGAACCATCCGCCTTTGTAGCGAACACCACTGGAGCGCCCCATTCTGAAATGCTCCTCCTAATGAACCCCTTCTCTAGAAGCTCTTTAATCTGTTTACTGAGCTCTTTCCTTTCTCGTGGAGCCATATGTCTAACGGGCAACGCAACGGGCTTTGCATTATCTACAAGATATATGCGGAAGTCTATTTCCCGCTTCGGAGGCAAGCCCTTCGCCTCTTCAAAGACATCCGGATATTCCCGGACCACTCTAACTGATTTCAAATTTTCTACAGAGGCATCTAGCGATTCAAGATAACTAAGCATAACCGCATACGAGGGATTACAAGAAATTTCCAAAGTATTACCGAGCTGGGTTAGGAGCCTAACAACCCTTTTCTCACAATCAAGGATGGCCCCATTACTGGATAGCCAATCCATACCCAAAATCAAACCATACCCCGAAAAGCCCAAAACAAAGGCACTACATTGAAATTCAACACTTAGAATAGAAATTTTCAATCCCACACAGATCATAGACAAATGAGCTGGGCCCCCAATTGGGTTTGAAACAATTAAGGGGTCCTCTACTATACTAGTTTCTAGGTGCAGAGATTCTACTAAAGCAGACGAGATAAAGGAGTGTGATGCGCCAGAATCAAACAAAGTGCGAACGGGGTGATCATAAAGATAAACTACACTTTCTACAGAAGTATTTATACCTCGCTGTTGCAGAGGTGGCGCTTCTAGCACATGGACCTGTGCCCCTGGGGTGGATCCAGCGCCCTGCCCCTGTCCTCGTTTCTTCGGGCAGTCCTTAGCCCTGTGGCCTGTCTGACCGCATGAAAAGCACCCACCATTCTCCTTGGCCTTCTTTTTCCGGCAGTCCTTTACTAAGTGCCCCACTTTGCCACAGAAATTACACTTCCTCTTCTCTTTGTTGCCTTTCCCGCCCTTCTTAAAGTCTGTCTTCTTGGGCTGCAAACCCTCTTTCTTCCCTTGAGAGCTTTCTGCCTTTGTCTCCTTCTTGCCCTTATCCTCCTCATTCAGCAATGCCATTTGCACCAATCTTTCATACGTGGCTCCCATGGGTATATGGGTCATGGCCAAACTGTGTAATGGCTCATTTAACCCTTTGACAAAACGGAGAGCCTTCTTGTGCGGGGTATTGACTAGGTCAAGCCCAAACCTAGCCAGCTCATCGAACTGATTCACATATTCTCTGACTGTCTTGTCCCCTTGTTTAAGAAATAGGAATTTTTCTAACTGCAAACTCCTTTCTGCATCTGAGAGAAATTTGGTCTCAAACCTTGCCCTAAAGTCCTCCCATGTCTCCACTGGTCTTTCAGCATTAGTGACTTCCCACCAGTAGGAAGCCTCACCCTTCAATAGCCACACTGCCAACTGTACTTTTTGTCTATCTTCTACCTCAAAGATGATGAATAGGTCTTCAGTTTCTTTCAGCCAATTCCTAGCTGCTACGAAGGACTCAGTTCCATGGAAATCCCTTCCTCCCATGGCTTTAAAATCTTTACATATCTTAGCGAATGCGTTTCCCCGAGGAGGAGGTGGAGGAAAAGGTGCTGCTGCAGCTGGATGATTTCCTTCAGCTGGGGGAGGAGGAACGGTAGGACCTGGCTGAGTGGCCCTTGCTTCTAAGAACCGCCTAAACCAACCAGGTATTGGCACCCCTTCCGGCAAGTTAAGTTCTTGGGACATGCTGAAACAAAAAGGATAGATTCAAAACGAAGGATAGAAGATAGTACCTATGGCTTTGGGGACTTTGCCTTTTTAAAATAAAATAATATTTTTCTTTTAAAATGCTTCTTTAAATTTCCTTTTTTGAAAATAATTTTTGAAAACTTTTTATCTTATCTGGTAAACCTATGCTCTGATACCAAGTGAAACACCCCACCTCCGTTAGGGTCACTCTCAAAGGGAATGCCCTAATTTTGGTGGAGGTTTATAAGTACAAGTCACAGATATACAAGACAGATATAAGAACACATATTTGTAAAACAGCGGAAGAACAACAAACTTTATTCCATTAAATCAAATACGTGTTACAACAACATCCTTTCCGAAAACATAACATAACACTTTCATAATCTGTCTTGAGTACATTATTTAAAGAAGCATAAATAAAACATAGATAAACTGCAAAAGCCCCTTAGTGGATTGTCCAAAGCCATAGTTCAAAACAGGAAAGTCCAAGCAATACATTTCTCTTCTTCAAGCTGGATGTTGAGGCTGGTCAAGCTGCTGTGTTCCCTCCCTGAGGACCTGGGGGGGGGGGGGAACGGAAGAAAGAAGACGAAAGGAAAATAGAGTCAGACATAAAGCCTGAGTAAGTCTAGTACTACTTTGTCTATGAATAAAGAACTGGGTATGATAAGTAATAACAAGAAGTGGGCAAACACTATAACTTGGTTAAGTTGTCTAGGGTCGAATATACTATCGTACCCCATGTTAATCTCTGAACCCATATAAACTAGCTTCCAACTGGCACCCATAATCAGGGTGATGTGATCCATTCTATGATGATCGGCTCCTACTCGCATAGTTACATGTGTCTTACGGCCCCCGATGTCTGTAGTTACCTATGCTGGTCCCACCATGGGGTGTATCAAGTCCCATAGTGGCAACCCGACACAACCTTAGAGTGCACATGTATGCTACTGGTGTCCAGTGCCTTATTTTTCTGCTCCGGAGTGTGTGCACGCCCGCACTCCGTTAGAACCTACACTGCTACACCACCGCCGTCGCTTTGACCTCTTACAATCAGCCCAGTAATCGTGCCCCACCCTGCCTAGTTTCAGGGTATCCTGATACACCTTTTAGGGTTACTGCTGAAAAGGGTCCCCCGTTACTAGGTTTTCTATCTCTAGCCAACATGCTAAGTTGGTTAAGTGTTTCCTAACCTAACCCCACCAGTCCGTTTAGTTTAGCATGTTCCATTTTGATTAAGTCTTTAGTCCACTTAATCCTAACAATCCTGACTCAGCCTTAATTGTCTTATTAAGGCCCTGACCTCTCACATTAGACAGGTATTGTTGTGGCTGCCTGTTGCCGGTTGGTTCCGGGCAGTCTTACGCCACAACTCAGTCTAACCTCGGGTCCTTGCTGGGCTCCATGTTTAACCTCCCACATTGGATAGGTATTGTTGTGACTACTGGACAGCCGGGTGGTTCCGGGCAGGTTTACATCACAACTCAATCCAACCTCGGGTTAAACACATCGTATTTTCTACATTTACATATCTTGTCATTCTTCTTTATTTATATGTAAATATTTGCGGCCCATTATTAAGTTAATGGTGTAAAGATTACACCAATCATGGGTCCAACCCATACTTGAATTTGGGCCCTTCTATTTTATATTTTCATTCATTAATTCATTTTAACCCAACGTTATTTTCCCCCCGTTTTACACGTCCGTTCATATATATTGGGCTTAGCCTTTTAAAGCCCAATTTAGCCATGCGAAAGGGGAGGCTTATGGCGTATACACAAAGAGGGGAAGGTGAGCGCATGAACTTGCAATACGACGTTGGAAATACAAAATAGATATTGGTGTACTTGCATAGTGGCAACATAGGTGACATAAATCAAAGCATGTGAACTTGCATAGGCTTAACTACAACATGAACCTATATTCTTATTTAGGCATAATGTCAAACATAAGCATGTCATAAATATTCCTAGCATAGGCATAGCATAATGTCAAACATAAGCATGACATAAGTAAAGTTAAATTTGTTCATGGCATAAACATAAACAAGTCATGTCCATAAGGTTCCTACATGTTTACAAAGGGGATACTTTGTTACTAACACAAAAGCATAGTTCAACTTAATCATGGTTTAAGTCTAATCACATAACGATGGTATAAACATACTTATGCCTAAAAATTCCTAATCATGGTTTTTGCTTAAACTTGCAAAAAGGGATTTTTGAGTCTAACCTAGCCATGTCTCACATATGTCATCATATAATTCTTTTAAACAAGATAGACTTAATCATAGATTTCAATTATGCCAAATATCATTCATAGCCTAGCCATATTCATAAGCATGACTTAATACATGGATTATGGTGTAAAAATTCCAACATAGTTTCATATGAACTATAACAACCAACTTGTCTTAATTGCTTGCAAAACGATTTATGCACAAAATATACATCATGACGACATAATAACAAAGCCCCAAACTTGCATAAATTTCACTCAACTACATATATGTAGCTTCAACATAGATTACATAATTTGCGCAATATTCCAAACGTATATTTGCATAGAACTACCGCATGTAGTTCTTTATAATGAATAACATAATTTTGCACAAACATGAATTACTTCCATTGCCACAATTCAAGCATACACATCAACACAGTTGTTTATTTATAGCAAAGTAATACTCTACTTACAATGGTTGCGGCGAATTCTCTAATTAAGAGACACGATTCCTTTGTTGAATTGATTAGCTTTAGGTTGCTTGAATTGCTTTAGGCTTTAGAACTTTCTTCCTAACTCTCTCTCTAGTCGGCGGCTACTCTTTGTCGTTCCTCAGCAACATGGCGGCTATAATCTTATTTTGAATGAATAGATTAGGGTTTAGTCTAGGGTTGTTTATATAGAGGTTAGGAATTGATTAGGACCATTGATGTTGCTAGGTTAGATCGTAGCCATTCATTAGGAAGAGAGACCAATAAAAACTCGCCACCTAGCCCTAATGACAAAGCAAGCTTCTGAAAATCGGCCAAACACAGACCTGGCCAGCCAGGGCTAGACCAGACCTGGCCAGCAGGTCATTTTTGACCTGGGCGCACTTGGCAGGTGCGCCAGGTCAAAAATGTACTGGCGCACTTCACAGGTGCGCCAGTTCATTTTTTTTCTGGCGCACTTCCCAAGTGCGCCAGTGCATTCTGGCCCTTTTTCGGTTTTTCGCCCAACTTCGTTCGTCCATAACTTCTTCATACGATATCCGTTTTTCGAAAACTCGGACTCTATTTCGCGTATTTTTTTCGAGACGAACGCAATGGCGTATCCCGTTTCCCTTAGTTCTTTGATTTGAAATTAATTATACTTTAATTTGTGAGTTTCACAGTCATAGAATTCACGGGGTGTTACAAGTACTAGAATAAAGATATGATTTCTAATAATACAAAGTTATGATTTTTAATAATATAAAGTTATAATTTTTGCATATATGATTTTGTAATAAAAATATATTTTGTATATATATAACAACATATAAAAATGTGATTTTTATTTAAATCAATAGCATATAAATTGTGATTTTTATTATGAAGATAGCACAGTAAAAATATGATTTTTATTATGAAGATAGCGAAGTAAAAATGTGATTTTTATTATATGAGTAACAATATAAAAATATTATTTTTATCATATGAAGTGCATTATAAAAATATGATTTTTATATATGAAGTATTGTCATAAAAATATGATTTTTTATATATGTAATGGCATTATAAAAATATGTTTTTATATATGTAATGGCGTTATAAAAATATGATTTTTATTTTATGAATAGCGATATAAAAATATGACTTTTTATCATATGAAGAGCATTATAAAAATATGATTTTTATGTATGAAGTAGCGTCATAAAAATATGATTTTTATCATATGAAGAGCATTATAGAAATATGATTTTTATATATGTAATGGCGTTATAAAAAATATGATTTTTAATGTATACATGGCATTGTAAAAATATGATTTTTAATGTATACATGGCATTGTAAGAATATAATTTTTAATGTATACATGGCATTATAAAAATTTTATTTTTATTGTATACATGGCATTATAAAAATACGATTTTTAATGTATACATGGCATTGTAAAAATATGATTTTTAATGTATACATGGCGTTGTAAAATATGATTTTTAATGTATACATGGCATTGTAAAAATATTATTTTTAATGTATACATGGCATTGTAAAATTATTATTTTTATATATATAACATTGCATAAAATGTTATTTTTACATGGATAATGATATAAAGTTATGATTTTTAACAATATAAAAATATGATTTATATATATATAATAGCGATATAAAAATAAGATTTTTATATGTATAGAAGCATTATTAAAAATGTGAATTTTTAATGTGAACTGCGTGAAACAGATTGCGTTGAAATCACGGAGAAGAACACAACGTGTTGAAACAAATCCAAATCCAAAATCCGCCAAATAAAAGAATGACGAAGTAGAAACCAAAAGGTGAGAACTCCTTCTCACTCTATTTATTTTACAATTAAAAATATATACTAGGGTACAGACGGGGCTTAGAAGCCCTCGACACTATTTATTGTACAAACCATATTATGTGATTTGAATTATATGGAGTTCATCACTTGAATTCGCACAATCACATAACTGAAAGCGATGTATGGATATTACCGACACACGGGTTTCATACTCCACGAATAGCCACTTATGGCACCGTAAACGGCATTTGGGGTAGTTGAGTATTTATTTATTTGGATGTTCTACGTGATTTGATTATGACTGTAAAATTGGTTGTGGATTAATTATGAATTGATTGGAATTGGTTTGTGTATGGCGCGAGCCAGTATTAGGCGAGGGATAAGGCTAAACCTTATTCCGTTTCTAGTATCGCGCCGTTATACTGCCGAAATTTTCTAAAAAGTGTTAGAAAAATTTAGTTAGTTGAAAATGTTATTTTTAGCTTATAACAGCGATAAATAAAATAATATTTAATAATTTAAAAATAAGTTTACACATCCATTTACAGGTCTGACGACTTGTTTATGCTCATCGATTTTTATGATATCGATTGGGACGATAATTTTTACACATCGCCCAAGTGCACAAATAATAATAATTATTTAATGGTTGAAACCCGACATGGGTATTAGGATGATATTTGACGTTCATTAATCCCAATTGTTTAATTGTATGTCAATCGATGGGTTGACAGACTGTTGTTAGTATTAATTATTTATATTTAATGCTTATGCAGTTGTGTAATGCACTCTGGATGATGGTTGACTGTGTATGATTATTGTTGTGAACATCTGTGTATGAAATCCATATAAATAATATTATATGGTAATTGACTGTGTCTGATTCCAATTCGAAAGGAACTAATATTTTAAAATAAAGAATATTTCGAAATAACGAATATTTTGAAATAACGAACATTTTAAAATAATATTCAATAAAGGATTAAATGGTGAATTTGATGTCCGATTTTGGATGAACACGAAAATATTGAAATATATTAAGCCGTGTTGATTAGATTTACGCCATTTTGATGCGAACGATATTTGTATCGATTTTATTCATTTTTATAATGAATATCGAAAAGGAAATGATTTCAAATTAGATATTTTGAAAATATTATCATTTAAATATTAGAATGATAAGGAATATTCAATTTTGATTTAAAATTGAAAATGAAGTTAGAATCATTTTAGAACGAATTTATAAACGATTTATAAAATACGATTTAAATGGAAATCGATGAAATATATATAATATATATATTATATATATTTAATGGCCTGAATAGAACGCGCCACGCCGCGATCGTTCGCGACTTTCGATCATTTACTTCGAATTGACATTACAGGAGATTCGACCGTCAGATTCTCCTAAAACCGGAACCGTTAAGTTCGTATCGAAAAGATCTGTCCAAGGATATAAGAGATTAGAAATCTAACAGTTGGATTTGGAATTATGTCTAAATCAAATTTGGAAAAGGTCGTTGTAAGTGCCGTTCGATGACCGTTTATGGAAATCGACTGAAAGGGTATTAATAAAATTATTAAAAATATTAACAATTTGTGTAAAATCATAATAAATGATTTGGAAATAATTAGGATGAAAAATTCCATGTTTGTAAAGATAAAAATATATTTTTATCGAAATGAACTAGTTATTAACTAGAATTATAATCCAATTATTTTTAAATAAATAAATTGGATTGAGAATGGGTTTTAATATAACCAGAATTTCTAATATATGATTGGAATGAATTTGAATGGAAATCATCTTCGGAATATTTCGATATTGGGTTTCATGATTATACGGATATTTTTATGGAAATTTGGAAGATATATTTATATCGGTATTTCCAAAACGATATTTGTTGGTTTCAAAATTTGATATTGAATATAAGCCGATATAATTTCTATTTAGAGCCTTGTATTTGGTATCAAATTGGATTTTGGGTTTGTCATGAATGGTGTCTTAAATAACACTGTTCTTAAACCCCGTGTGAAAAGAATAAATCTTTTAATTAAGATTATTAGAGTTTCCAGTTAACTAACATTTAATTGGAATAAAATGAAATGTGAATTGGGTTTATCGTGGACTATGTTTTAAACGACATTCGTTCTTTAACCCAATTAACAGTGAAATGTGATTTGGAATTTACAATTTTTTTTATTTAGATTTAATGGAAATTTTCCAAATTATTCCAATTTAATATATTAAATTGGAATTGAAAGGAATTCGATTTGATAATAATCGAAGTGAACTTCTGTGGAGGAAGACTGTTAATTTGTATGGAATTTAAAAGGCTTTGTTGTTATACCATTTATATTATTAGTCGGATACGGAAATTGATATCGATTGTATATCGATCTGTTTTCCGTGAAGATTCCATTATTAATGGAATGTGATTTTGGGTTTATTGTGAACCGTGTCTTAAATGACATTGGTTCTTTAACCCAGTTAAAGATAGGATTACATGTCCAACATTATATTTCGAACTATATGGTTGATCTCTGCTATATATATATCTGTTTGGTGGCGAAGAATTTATTCTCTTGCTTAACACCCTTCACTAAGGCATACGAGCTTAGAGGTTATACATCGGAAGAAATCAATAGTATGGTGTAGATTGTCGATGCGACATGTTTGATTTCCCAAAGTTAAATAATCATTAACATTGATTTTTGGGAAGATTAAAACTAAGTGGAGTTTTAATGAATCTTTAATTATATTAAAATGTGAATGTGATAATTTAAATTATCAAATTTGGGAAATGATCGAGAATGGAGTATCACTATCCAAGTGATAGTTAAATCTTTAATTATATTTGAACGTGAAATGGTAATTAAATTTACCGATAACACCGTGGTGTTAGATATGGAGTATTACCAGTTTTGCTCCATGGGATGAATAGGTTGGGATTGGGAAATAAAATAAATGATTACTACGGTAAGGTTCGCTAATCCCGACTAGTTTGGAAAACCTTTATTTGGTTTAATATGTGAAAAGAATATTTGAATAAAAGAATATTCTGAATTGGAATGAGGCGTATGTTGTATTTTTATAGCACTTGTTTATAAGATACGCGAGTTATTCAAAAAGACCGAGTTTATACCCATTCTGAATAAGTAATTCGACGACAAGCCGACGACGAAGTCGGTGGTTGAAGACGGAGTTCTTCACATCGTTTGGATGATTACTGATGTCTTGATTAGGCTGTACACCCAAAACAAGGTAATAAGTGGTGATCGCCTAGACATACTTGGAGATCGACCGGATATGCGAGGACCTCTCTCCTGTATTGGACATATGGGACGAGGAATAAGCTACCTTCGGTTTCGTTCAGACCCAGAACGAACTTGTAAATGGATGTGTGTCTGACATTGGATTTTATTCTATGTTGATTGATCTCTATTAAATATATATCTGTTTGGTGGAAGAGAATTTATTCTCTTGCTTAACACCCTTCTCTGAGTCGTACGAGCTTAGATGTTATATATCGATAGACATCAGTCGCATGGCGTGAATTGCCTGTGTGGAATGCTGAGATGCAAATGATCAAGGCTTCTATTGAAAAGCAGAGTCTTGTGGTTGATGATCAAAGCACGACTTTAAATAGCATAGCTTTGTGTAGCGTTACTTCGCGAGCTTCACATCCAGGTATGAACCAAAAACGGAAAAGTGACTGCATGAAAATGGACATATGTTAGTTCTAGCTACGAGGAACGTCATGGTATGGACCCTAGACTGTTTACTCATGTGGATGTTGCTTATTATTACTTATTGGATAGAGAGGCGCCTCAGATATATCGGTCACTATGGGATCGATGGATATACTGGTCACTACGGGATCGATGGATGATATGGTCGATATACTGACCTAGAGGTTCGATAGAATTGGCTAACATATAGTTTAAGGTATAACTAATTATCGACGGATGATCGTCCATGAAAATCCAAGGGTTGCTTAGAGTGTGTAGTCCTTAGGCACTTGCTAGTGTGTCTCAAAGCGGTGAGGATGATCCCTTGCCTCGGTCCATAGACGGAAACCCAATTTCCAATACGTGATTTTTCGATTTTAGTTGTAAATAAATATATATATATATATCTGGCGACGTAATATATGGGTACCTACGCTTCCTATGATTGATACATTTATATTTGAAGTTGATACCTTCACTTATAGTAATAATAAAATATGAAATTCCATGTATAATGCATTTTTTGCAATTATAAGGGAAAACTCTATCCTCTGGCTTGTGTTTCATTGTGTGATGGGACCTGAGTCTTATAATAGCTTCATTTTTCTGTTTAGCATTGCGCTGTTTGTTTTATGCACAGGTATTCTTGTGGGGTAAACCCATTCCGTGTTATATGGCATGTTCCCTTGATTTACTTTATTTCTAAAGTAAAGTTTAAATAACTGTTTTTGTTCTCACACCAGTCACATAACTGACCTGGAGTTTATTGTTTTAACCTAAACTTTGTGTGCCCCTATTTTATACACAGGAAGCTAGTAGTTTTGGTATTGCAGATATTATTTTCACATGATCCTGGATTTACAGCTGGAGCTATATTCAGAATGCTTTGTATCCGTATATTTCTTTCAGTTGTGTTATGTATTATTTTTCCACTGTTATGTAATGTATTTTAATCTCTGATATTTTTCTGATGTATATTATTTATTCATACTTTGATATATTCTTGTACTCTGATGTAATTGTAGTGATAGCAATGAAATGTTCTATTGTTTGCGTTCTAATTTGTCGTGTTCTCAACTCAATCCGGGCTTTCCCCGAAAGTGCAAGTTTGGGTCATTTCACTTTATCAGGAAAATAAAGTGGTTGCCATTAATGTATTTTCTCCGAAAGATGAAGAACGAATTAAAAGTGAGGAGCAGGAAAATAAGGGAGAAGATTAAAAGATGCGCGTCCAGATTATTCTTGCCACGTCAACTCAAAAAGGGAGACAACCCCCATGCCAGATATGAATGACTAAACATGCGAAGAATCCTTCTGGAGGATTCTTAAGGGAGTTTCGGGAAGCAGCAATCATGTCATCTATGCCTACTTTGCAAAAAATCATCCAATATGGTGTTCACAGACTATTGGGATATAATCAGGACGGCTTGGGCGCAAATGCCTTCTTAGGACGAGGAACCTAGGAATCCCTGACCTTCTCCTTAGCAGGGCTTCTATGAGACGTGATTCTGCCAGGTAACATCGTTTCATAATAATATGATCGGTAGGCGTATCTCTTACGCAAATGCACTTACCATTGGCATTATCAAATACTATCAAATACCATCGTACCTCGATTATCAAAGATCAAGCAGGTGGAAACCTAAATCAGACCCGGATGAAGGGATACGGGAAAATCACGCCTTTTATACCTTAACTAACATACGACTGCGCCTAACATGAATGTCCTAAAGACCTAAGCAAAACCAACATAATAAGACCTAAGCAAAACCAACATAATTACAGAAGGAGACAATCATGATGACATTAGAGTCCTTTCAGGATTGACATTAAGAATAACACCTAGACCTATCTTTATAAACAAACATAACCTTAGCTAACCATCGTATCAGTTTTGATGCATAATTAGGATCGCAATTTATATGAGATGTGAAAATGCCCATTAGCAATCAAGCTCGAGTCTTCAAGAAAAAGGAAGATTTGAGCCTTTTCTTTTATGAGAACAGTAATCTTGTCCAAGAATTTGTTTTGCAAATGAAAGGCAGGAACGGTGAAGAAGAAAGGTTTATGTTCAAATTCCAAGATTAATCTATGCCATTCGTAGGAAAGCCAATCAATGCTTCTGATTGAGGGAGGCCAAAAGACTCTGACATTCTAAAGAAAAGACAAAAATTTGACTTCTAAAGTCGAAAACACGCCTTTACTAGGGGGAGGCAAATGTTACCACCAAAATTAACATCGAAGCAGGATGGCAATGAATGGGTATCAAATAACCTGAGAAACTACATCAACCAGAACCCTCCTAAAAGAAAGGGTCGTGAAAGCTACAAGATGTGATCGGAGGGATTAATCCACCAGGGTCAACCCGGCAAGATCTCTCCGACAGACCCAACCTGGAAGAAATTCTCGTAACAAAGAAGCTAACATAGACCGAAATCAAGCAAGCCAGAAACCATAAACCTAACGGATAAAGCCCAAAGGAATCTTCAATAATGACCTCCCCGAATGCCGATACATTGGAAAACGGAAGCATCGAAGGCCCCAAACCGAAAGGACGGGAAGGCCACCCAGAATCTACTTTCGGAGCTTCTACTGCATGAATGCAGAAAGGCCGCCCTCCAAAAATACAGGCTACCATAAAGGCCCTACCGAAGGGCTAGCTGAGACCCGAGCAAGTTTCGGGCTACCCGTACTAGGCTACCTAGTACCGAAACCCGTAGCGGTTTCGATCCGGCAACTACTAGCATACACCACGAGGTCAAGCCCCTCTAAGCACTCACGATAAAGCCGAGTGCCTACATCCGAAAGATCATCTCCACAAGCCTACATTCAGGAACTGCTTTTGAGAATTCACGCATCATCCAGGGATTATAATCAAATATGTCAAAAGTGGCCAAAGGTCAAGCACACAAAGCCAAGAATAAAGCAACCAATAGAAACCCATACGGGTCTGACAGCCCTCCAACGGGAGGGGCCCTGAACCACTATAAATAAGACACCATAGGTCACATTAGGGGGATCTTATTTTTCCTAACTTTTTGTACCATTAGAAACAGCTTGAGAAAGAAGATTAATGGATATTTCCTCCATATAACATTCATGGATTTCCAATAAAAGGTTAATGAAAAGGGATCTTCCTATATAAAAACTTCTCTACAAGTGTGTATTATTATTTCCCTAGTCATAGTAGTCGCTTTTTTATCATTAATTCTACAGAGAAACACGGGTTACACCCTTCAATTTCCTCGTAGCGATCGCACCTCATCCGCTGAGCTTAGATCCAACCTGATAGTTCTCAACGATCCTACATCCCTAAGCCCTAGCCTCTTAAGTTCCCACCAGAATCGATTGGGGAAGTGAGCTCACTCTCTTAATTTCCCTTTGGGTCTATCCCTGTTGACCCACTTCTGGTGTTGACGAAAAATATCATTAACAGAAACAATCATAGACACAAAATCAAACACGGAAACAAAAATAAACAGAAATAAAATGTAGAAAAGGAAAGAACATATCGTATTTTATACTAGTTCAGATTACTCTTATGTCCAGTCCCACGCAATGCTGGATTGTGCAGAGTTTATTACTATATCAATATCCAAGTACATTCTCCTTGATTTCACGGCCACAAGGTTACCATCGATTCCAAACTCCCTTGATCAAGTGTATTTCCCTTGATTTCCTCGGCTACAAGGTTACCACCGATTCCTTTCCTTGATTTCAAGGCTACAATGAACACACCTTTTCCCAAACACTTCCCAAACGATTACAACAGCCCTATGACAATGAACAAACCCTAATTCCTGTCTCTATTCTACAGCCGCCGCAATGTATTAAATCAGTGGCCAAAAAGCTCCAAACTTCCTCCTCAATTTACTCACGATCCATCAAATTATTTCCAAAATTTCCAAATACAAATCGATAGATCTATATGAGATCTCTAACTTGAACGGACGTGATCTAGTTTGGTGAAGTAATTTGGTTAGAATCGGGATTCGAAGTGGCGAAGTTTGCAGCATTTTTCGAGGTTGTACGGGGGTGCGAGTTCGTCAAGGTGGGGTGGCGTCGGTGGAGTGAGGCAAGGCCTTCCATGTGGCGTACCCCGATCATCTCCTGGTGCATCGAGGATCATGCGAGCTCAAGCCCTTGAGGGCGATGTCGGGTTTTCTTGGTCCTAGAAGAAGTACGATGAGGAGGATAACGTTTTAAAACGTTATTAGGTTAATTAATTAATCATTTTAGTTAATGACCATATTAAATTGTTCAATGTTTAAAACTCCATATCTTGTGCAAACTGTAATGGAATCGGACGATTTCTGAAGCGTTGGAATCCTCTTGACGAACGTTACTTGGAACTGACCAGAATGAAAATAGAGCAAGTTGGATTTTAAGCTAAATTAGACGGTCGTTTAATTTAGTTTAAAAATAGAAATTCAGAAATAAAGACTGACGGAGTAGAAACCAAAGTGAGAATTCTCTCACTAAAATATTTGTACAGTTATTTATTTTATAATGAAAGTATATAAATTGCCATTGTTGATTTTTATCTGTTGTATGTGACATTGTTTGAGTTCAACATATGAACTATTCACGACTCATTTGCACAAGAAGTGTTGTTTGAATATACGTCACTCATATTTCAAACATTGTGTATAGACACTCTGTGGTTGTTGACATCATGTATAAATATCCATTTACAATTTAAAATAGTGAAAATTGGTTAACTAGACAAATAATTCAAACTGAACTAGAATTGGTTAATTTTATTAGCTAATGATTTATTTGAATCAACTGTTGTTGTTTGAAAACCCCACACGGGTCTTGAGGTGATAATTAATTCACATCTCCCTTAGATTTGACTGTTTGTCAACCGATTGATTGACAGACTGTTATAAGCATTATGTAATAACCCGGACATCTGAGCCAATTTAAAAATTTTATTTTGGCAATTTTAATGAATTTTGAATATTTATAATGAATTATTTTAAATAATAGTGGCGAGAGATTTATTTTGAATAGAATTAGAATGAATAAATTTGTATGAATAATCGTTAGAATATAAATAATTATTTATAATTATAAAAGGAATTAGAAATGGCGCGGTAGTTCGAAAATTCGATTTCAAATTTCAAATGGATGTACAAGATTCAAAGTAAACCGGATTTTAGTGAAACCAAAAATATTTGAATCTAATTGAGAATATATTTCCAACGAATCTGAAAAATTGAAATTTCATAGCAGGAATCAAAAGATATGCCCAGTTGAAATTTCAGAATAGTCGCTATGGAAATATAGCCCTTAAAAATAGCAATTTTGCAAACGACCTCTGTTTTTGACGAAACCACTTCTGTTGGATCTGGGATGTAGAATTATTGCTAGATTCCAAAATTCATAATTTTTTGAATCAATATGTGAGCGTGGCAAAGTTAAACGTGTTTTAACAGTTTCAGTCAATTTGGATCGACCTGAAAATGGCTATTTTTCAAACGGTCTTCAAATTCGATGAAATTAGTTTTGTTAGAACTGTATCGTCAATACGAATCTAGAAAATATTATTTGGGAATTTTTTGAGTTAATATGTGGCCCCGGTAAATTGAAATGTGCGTTCAAATACAATATACATTGATTTATATTTTAATTTGAATGGAAACTAATCGTAACAAGTGAATTGGGTTACAAAACTTATCCCATTGTGTTCGGAATGGGGGTAATACGCTAGGGACGACAGTCATTGGGCCTTATTTGGGGTTCAAAAGAAAAGTCAACTTTTTATTGAAAATTAAATAAAAATAATAATAAATAAACATATATATTTCCCCAACCTTTCCCTCTCCCCGTTAAACAGAAAAAGAAATAAAAAAGAAGAAGAAGGGTGGGCTCATGCCCTAGTTGTCGCCGTGCCTCCGAGGGCAGCCACCGCCCACCGCCGATCGATGGTGCTTCCTCCTCCTCGCCGGCGAAACCCCCCTCTCCCCTCTCGTCGATTTAAAAACCCCTCCCCTCAAAGCCCTTCAACCCATCGCGCACCCCCAAATCAGCGAGCGTCACCAACCTGGAGGCCTACCGCCGGCTACCAGAGGGTCCACCACCAGTGCAGACCCGCGAGCTCCGACCCCATACCTGCCGCCAGTCAGGTGTGCCACCACTCCCCCTTTGCTCTAACCCGTCAGCCTATGAACCCCTTTTCTTTCTCCGATGCAATGTACGTAGGTTGAATTCAACTTTATTTTCATTTTTTACATGGATTAAAACTCTGATTTTCAGACTATAGATTCGAGTAGAAAGGTTCGATTTTTATATTAATGAAAGGTTCGATTTTTATATTAATGAAAGGTTCGATTTTTAATTAAAGAAAGGCGAGATTTTTAATGAAAGAAAAACGTTATTTTTATATTATAGAAAGTATAAAAATATGATTTTTATATTACAGAGATAATGAAAATACGATTTTTATATTATATAGATAGTAAAAATTTAATCTTTATATATTTAGTAGCGCTATAAAAATACGATTTTTATTTATATAGCAGCAGTATAAAAATGTGATTTTTATTTGAATAGCACTAGAATAAAAATACAATTTATATACATGAAGTGATATTATAAAAATGGGATTTTTATATGAGTGGTGGTATAAAAATATGATTTTTATATACTAGAGAATATAAAAATGTGATTTTTATATATGTAGTGAACATGGAAGACGAAAGTGACAAAAGGCGAGCATGGCGAAGGTTTCCTACATAAGAAAAGTCGTGGCGTTTGGTTAAGCTTATGGGTGAGAACTCCTCACATTTATTTTAATTTCTAGTTAGAAATATATACTAGGATGCAGACGGTGCTTAGCAGCACCCGACATCCGTCGTCCACAGACCATGGATGACTTGTTTGTTTGATCGATGTGTTGTGAAAATTGATTGTGTGATGTGGAATGAATAAATATTTTATAGTTAAAAATATAATTTTTAACATTGATGTGAATAAAATAAATATTCATTTACAAATCAGAACGATTTGTTTATGTACACCTATTTGACTGACATAGATTGGGACGATAAATTTTACACATCGCCCAACGGCACAAATAAAATATGTGTTTGATTGATTAAAACCCCACATGGGTGTTGGGATGATATTGACGTACACTAATCCCAATTGTTTAGTAGTATGTCGACCGATTGGTTGACAGACTGTGTAAGCGTTAATTATTTATGTTTAATGCTTATGCAGTTGTGTGGTGCACTTTGGATGATGGTTGATTATTTATCATTGCTATTATACACATATGTTGTATAGAATCCATATAAATAACATTATTTGGTAATTGAGTGGGTCTCATTATAAATTAGAGAATAAAAGAATATTCGTGTGTTGAATAAAATATATATTCATGTGTTGAATAAAAGAATATTCGTGTGTTGAATAAAATATATATTCATGTGTTGAATAAAAGAATATATTCATGTGTTGAATAAAAGAATATTCATGTGTTGAATAAAATATATATTCATGTGTTAAAGAAAAAGAAAATTCATGTGTTGAATAAAAGAATATATTCATGTGTTGAATAAAAGAATATTCATGTGTTGAATAAAATATATATTCATGTGTTGAAGAAAATATTCATTTGTTGAATAAAATAACGAAGTTATTGAAATATATAAAGCCATGTTGGGAAGATATGCGCCATTTTGACGTGAACGATATCTATATCGATTTTATTCATTTTTATAATGAATATCGAAAAGGAATTGATTTCAAAATATAATGTTTTGAAAATATTATCATTTATAGATTAATGATATGATATATTCAATTTTGATTAGAAATTGAATATAAAGTTGAAATCGTTTTGAAAACAAATTTTAAACGATTTATAAAATATGTTTTAAAAGGAAATCGACGAAATATATACAGTATATATATTATATATATAATGGCCTGAATAGAATGCGTCGCGCTGCGGTAGTTCGCGAATTTCGAAAATTGACTTCGAATGGATATTACGGGAGATCCGACCGTCGGATTCTCCTAAAACAGAAACCATGAGTTCGTATCGAAAAGAGCTTTCTAACGAATATTAGAGATATGAAATCTAACGGTTGGATTTGGAATTATGTCCAAACCAAATTTGGAAAAGAACGCTGTAAGTGCAGTTCGATGGCTGTTGATGCAAAACGACTGTACGGGCCATGGAAAAATTATTAAAAATAGTAATAATTTGTGTAAAATCATAAGAAATGATTTGTGAAGAATTGGGATGAAAAATTCCAAATTTGAAAAGAAAAAATAGTTTTTTATCGAAATGAACTAGTTTTGAACTAGAATTATAATCCCATTCATTTTTGAAATAAATAAATTGGATTTGAAAGGGGTTTTAAAAGTAACCAGAATTTCCAATAATTGAGTTGGAATGGATTTGAATCAAAATTGTCATTGGAATATTTCGATGTTGGATTTCGTGATTATACAGATATTGTTATGGAAATTTGAAAGATATATTTATATCGTTATTTCCAATACGATATTTGTTGGTCGTAGAATTTGATATTGAATATAAGCCGATATATTTTCTATTCAGAGCCTTGTATTTAATATCAAATGAGATTTGGGTTTGTCGTGAATGGTGTCTTCATTAACACTGTTCTTAAACCCAGTTGAGAAAAAGATTAAATCTTTTTATTTAGATTTAATGAAGTATACCAATTAAATGGTATTTAATTGGAATTGAATAGAATGTGATTTTGGGTTTATCGTGAACCGTGTTTTAAATGACATTGGTTCTTTAACCCAGTTAATGACAGGACGTGATTTCCCAAGTTAAATAATCATTGGTAGTGATTATTAGGAAGATTAAAACCAAGTGGAATTTTAATGAATGTTTAATTAGATTGAAATAATCGAGAATGGAGTATCACTAGTTTTACTCCAGGCGATAGTTAAATCTTTAATTAGATTTGAACGTGAAATGGCAGTTGAATTTACCGATAACACTATGGTGTTAGATATGAAGTATGACCAGTTTTACTTCATGGGATGAATAGGTTGGGATTGGGAAATAAAATAAATGATTACTTCGGTGTGGTTCGCTAATCCCGACTAACTTGAATTGATATTCAAAAGGAGATTAAAGAATAAATTTAAAGAATTTATCTTTGATAAAATTAATGGGAACCTTTCCCAAAGTATAAGAATATTTGAATAAAAGAATATTCTGAATTGGAATGAGGCGTATGTTGTGTTTGTGTAACACTTGTTTATTATATACGCGAGTTATTCAGAAAGACCGGGTTTATCCCATTCTGAATAACTGATTCGACGATGTGTCGAGGATGAAGACGGTGGTCGAAGACCGTAGGTCTTCACATCGTTTGGGTGATTACTGATGATCTTGATTAGGCTGTACACCCAAGAGGAGGGAATCAGTTGGTGATCGTTCAGACGTACTTGGAGATCGATGGATATGCGAGGAATAAGGTTCCTCCAGTTTCGTTCAGACCCAGAACGAACATGTATGGACTGTGTGTGTCTGACATTGGATTTTGCTCTGTGTTTATTGATCTCTATTAAATATATATCTGCCTAGTGAGGGGGAATTCATTCCCTTACTTCACCCTTCTCTGAGACGTACGGGATCAGAGGTTGTATATCGATAGACATCAGTCGCATGGAGTGAATTGCCTGTGTGGCATGCCTAAGTGGCAATTGATCAAGGCTTCTGTTGAAAGGCAAAGTTTTGTGGTTGATGATCAAAGCACCGCCTATGTGGCATAGCTTTGTGTAATTGATTCGTGAGCCTCACACCTCAGTTGTGAACCAGAAACGAGAGAGGACCTCAGGGAGGGCATGCGTTTCCTTCTAGCTAGGGTGGTGTCAGTGACCTACCATCCCTGACATATATATTATTTTCACCTGTGTGGTTGTTGGATTGCGAGGCGCCTCGGATATATCAGTGACTATGTGGAGCCGATGGAGTCATTTTGCTCATTTACGCCCCAAAGGTCGAGGAACGCAGTGTTCAGGGATTTTAATCCACATCGGTGGACCGGCCCTGACGATCCAAAGGCTTGACTGAGTACTTGCTTGAGACATGTGCTAGATTGTCTCGAAATCGGTAGAGGACTATCTTTTGCCTCGGTTCACAGGAGGAAACCCAATTTCCAATACGAGCTTTGCGATTTTAATTGTATACCTGTATTAGGCGGCGTAGTGGTATGGGGCATTCATGTCGTCTATGATTGATACTTATGATTGAAATTGTTTTTGACACTATACACTTATAGTACTATCAAAATAATCTATTTTAAACGTATCAAGCATTCTTTGGCTATTATAAGGTTAAAACCCTATCCTCCGGCTTGCATTGCATTATGTGATGGGACCTGGGTCTTATAATAGCTTCATTGTTCTTTATTTAGCATTGCGTTATTTGTTTTATGCACTGGTAATCTTGGGAGGAAACCCGTTCCGTGTTATACGGCATGGTCTCTTTATTTACCTAACTTTAAAATGAAGATTAATAACTGTTTTAGTTCTCACACCAGTCACATGACTGACCTGGAGTTTATTGTTTTAACCTAAACTCTGGGTGCCCCTATTTTCCACACGGGCAGCTAGTAGTTTTGGTTTTGCAGATTTATATTCACAGGAACCTGGTTTACAGCTGGAATGATATCCGGAAAGCTCTGTATCCGTATATTTCTTTCAGTTGTGTATTGTACTATTTTTCTGCTGTAGTAATGTATTTAAATCTCTGATATTTCTCTGGTGTATTATATTTGTTTATACTCTGTATATTCTTGTATTCTGATGAAATTGTTGTAATAAACAATGAAATGTTCTTCTATTTGTGTTCTGATTCGTCGTGTTCTCAAAGAAATCAGGGGTTTCGAACGGTCTTGGTCGGTTTAGCAATCGATTTGGATTGAGCGAAATTCCTTGTTCTCACATTTAGTATCAGAGCTCTGGTTTACAGAGCTCGAGAACAAGACACATTAGAACCATACAAAAGAATTCATCAGAGATTGGATTAGTAATATCCAATGAGAATGACTCGTTAGAGATGAGATCAGTAGCATCCTAGAATGAGTGTGAAGAGTGTTGTTTTTAAAAATAAAAATGAAAACAAGTTTTGTTTTGAAAATTTAATTCAATTATTCGTATTTGACTATTTATTTATATTGATTTGGACTATCAGGTATATAGAGATTCTAATATATGTCTGATCCACATGTATTGGAAGCCTCCAATATACTGGATGGGTATAGAGTCACACTCTAGTCGCCCGGGGATAATTCTGATGATGCGGTCGCATCATCAGTATTTATATTCGAGTGCCGAAATTGTGATATTTATATATTTCCATAGACTGGTGTGAGAACCAAAACTAGATAGGGCTTATTGTTGTGATTTGGCATCGAAAATCTGATTTTTGGACTATGTATCAAAATTATGAATTTGAAACGTTAATCAACTAATTGATTGCTGATTGTGTTGTTTGATTATTGGTTGGTTAATTAAAATTTGGGCCATTTAGCCAAATTAATCAAATAGCGAGTTGTATTGAAAATTAGTTTCATTTGCATGCATGTACATGTACTTACATTGAACAGGTCATAGCAAGGAGGCTAGAGCAGAGGAGTAAAATTGTTTGCCCAACAAATAGGTACATGTTTATTGTATTTCTTGGGTTTTTGATGATTTTATGAGCCGATTGGCTAGCCGCTTAGCTGTTTCTTTTTCTTTTTGGATTGGTGAGGGCTAGGGGAGGCTATTTGAAATTTCCCAAAGCTCCCGGTGCAGGGGAGGTTATGGCGAATTTTTTCGAAAAATTAGGGTGTTAGCCAAATTTTTGAAAAATTTGACAAGTTCTTAGAAACTGAAAAGTTGAAGAACTTAAGCCATAAAGAAAATAATGAAAGTTGAGTTAGTTAGTTAAACAACTTTCAGCTTCGTTCCTTTTCGGGGACGAAAAGTTTTAAGTGGGGGAGATTGTAATAACCTGGAAATCTGAGCCAATTTAAATTTTTTATTTTGGTAATTTTAATGAATTTTGAATATCTAAAATGAATTATTTTAAATAATAGCAGCGAGAGATTTATTTTGAATAAAATTAGAATGAATATATTTATTTGAATCGTCGTTAGAGTATAAATAATTATTTATTATTATAAAAGGAATTAGAAATGGCGCGGTAGTTCGAAAATTCGATTTCAAATTTTAAATGGATGTACAGGATTCAAAGTAAACCAGATTTTAGTGAAACCAAAAATATTTGAATCTAATTGAGAATATCTTTCCAACGAATCCGAAAAATTGAAATTTCATAGCGGAAATCAAAAGATATGCCCAGTTGAAATTTCAGAATAGTCGTTATGGAAATATAGCCCTTAAAAATAGCAATTTTGCAAACGACCTGTGTTTTCGACGAAACCACTTTTGTTGGATGCGGGATGTAGAATTATTGCTAGATTCCAAAATTCATAATTTTCTGAATCAATATGTTAGCATGGCAAAGTTAAACGTGTTTTAACAGTTTTAGTCAATTTGGATCGACCTGAAAAGGGCCATTTTTCAAACGGTCTTCAAATTTGTTGTAATTAGTTTTATTAGAACCATATCGTCAATACAAAGCTAGAAAATATTATTCGGGAATTTTTAGAGTTAATATGTGGCCCCGGTAAATTGAAATGTGCGTTCAAATTCAATATACATTGATTTATATTTTAATTTGAATGGAAACTGATCGTAACAAGCGAATTGGGTTACGAAACATATCCCATTGTGTTCGGAACGGAGGTAATACGATAGGGACGATAGTCGTTGGGCCTCGTTTGGGGTTCAAAAGAAAAGTCAACTTTTTATTGAAAATTATATAAAAATAATAATAAATAAACATATATATATATTCCCCCCAACCTTTCTTTCTCCCCGTTAAACAGAAAAAGAAATAAAAAAGAAGAAGAAGGGAGGGCTCGTGCCCTAGCTGTCGCCGCGCCTCAGAGGGCAGCCACTGCCCACCGCCGATCGACGACGCTTCCTCCTCCTCGCCAGCGAAACCCCCCTCTCCCCTCTCGTCGATTTAAAAACCCCTCCCCCCAAAGCCCTTCAACCCATCGCGCACCCCCAAATCAGCGAGCGCCACCGACCTGGAGGCCTACCGCCGGCCACCAGAGGGTCCACCACCAGTGCAGACCCGCGAGCTCCGACCCCAGACCTGCCGCCGGTCAGGTGTGCCACCATTCCCCCTTTGCTCTACCCCGTCGGCCTATGAACCACTTTTCTTTCTCCGATGCAATGTACGTAGGTTGAATTCAACTTTATTTTTAGTTTTTACATGGATTAAAACTCTGATTTTTAGACTATAGATTCGAGTAGAAAGGTTCGATTTTTATATTAATGAAAGGTTCGATTTTTATATTAAAAAGGTTCGATTTTTAATTAAAAAAAGGCGAGATTTTTAATTAAAGAAAAACGTGATTTTTATATTATAGAAAGTATAAAAATATGATTTTTTATATTATAGAGATAATAAAAATATGATTTTTATATTATATAGATAGTAAAAATTTAATCTTTATATATTTAGTAGCGCTATAAAAATACGATTTTTATTTATATAGTAGCAGTATAAAAATGTGATTTTTATTTAAAATAGCACTAGAATAAAAATACAATTTATATACCTAAAGTGATATTATAAAAATGGGATTTTTATATGAGTGGTGGTATAAAAATATGATTTTTATATACTAGAGAATATAAAATTGTGATTTTTATATATGTAGTGAACATGGAAGACGAAAGTGACAAAAGGCGAGCACAACGAAGGTTTCCTACATAAGAAAAATCGTGGCGTTTGGTTCAGCTTATGGGTGAGAATTCCTCACTTTTATTTTAATTTCTAGTTAGAAATATATTCTAGGATGCAGACGGTGCTTAGCAGCACCCGACACCCGTCGTCCACAGACCATGGATGACTTGTTTGTTTGATTGATGTGTTGTGAAAATTGATTGTGTGATGTGGAGAAAATAAATATTTTATAGTTAAAAATATAATTTTTAACGCTGATGTGAATAAAATAGATATTCATTTACAAATCAGAATGATTTGTTTATGTACACCTATTTGACTGACATAGATTGGGACGATAAATTTTACACATCGCCCAACTGCATAAATAAAATATGTGTTTGATTGAGTGAAACCCCACAAGGGTGTTGGGATGATATTGACGTACACTAATCCCAATTGTTTAGTAGTATGTCAACCAATTGGTTGACAGACTGTGTAAGCGTTAATTATTTATATTTAATGCTTATGCAGTTGTGTGGTGCACTTTGGATGATGGTTGATTATTTATCATTGCTGTTATATACATGTGTTGTATAGAATCCATATAAATAACATTATATGGTAATTGAGTGGGCCTTATTCCAATTTAGAGAATAAAAGAATATTCATGTGCTAAATAAAATATATATTCATGTGTTGAATAAAAGAATATTCATGTGTTGAATAAAATATATATTCGTGTGTTGAATAAAAGAATATATTCATGTGTTGAATAAAAGAATATTAATGTGTTGAATAAAATATATATTCATGTGTTGAATAAAAAGAAAATTCATGTGTTGAATAAAAGAATACATTCATGTATTGAATAAAAGAATATTCATGTGTTGAATAAAATATATATTCATGTGTTGAAGAAAATATTCATTTGTTGAATAGAATAACGCAGTTATTGAAATATATAAAGCCATGTTGGTTAGATATGCACTATTTTGACGTGAACGATATCTATATCGATTTTATTCATTTTTTGTAATGAATATCGAAAAGGAATTGATTTAAAAATATAACATTTTGAAAATATTATCATTTATAGATTAATGATATGGAATATTCAATTTTGATTAGAAATTGAATATGAAGTTGAAATCGTTTTGAAAACGAATTTTAAACGATTTATAAAATACGTTTTAAAAAGAAATCAACAAAATATATATATATATATATATATATATATATATATATATATAATGGCCTGAATAGAACGAGCCGCGCTGTGGCAGTTCGCAAATTTCGACCATTGACTTCGAATGGATATTACGGGAGATCCGACCGTCAGATTCTCCTAAAATCGGAACCATTGGGTTCGTATCGGAAAGAGAATTCTAAGAATATTAGAGATTCGAAATCTAATGGTTGGATTTGGAATTATGTCCAAATAAAATTTGGAAAAGATCGCTGTAAGTGCATTTCGTTGGCCGTTGATGGAAATCGACTGTACGGGCCTTGATAAAATAGTAATAATTTGTGTAAAATCATAAGAAATAATTTGTGAAGAATTGGGATGAAAAATTCCAAGTTTGAAAAGACAAAAATAGATTTTTATCGAAATGAACTAGTTTTGAACTAGAATTATAATCCCACTCATTTTTGAAATAAATAAATTGGATTTGAAAGGGGTTTTAAAGTAACCAGAATTTCCAATAATTGAATTGGAATGGATTTGAATCGAAATTGTCTTTGGAGTATTTCGATGTTGGATTTCGTGATTATACAGATATTGTTATTGAAATTTGAAAGATATATTTATATCGTTATTTCTAATACGATATTTGTTGGTCTTAGAATTTAATATTAAGTATAAGCCGATATGTTTTCAATTCAGAGCCTTGTATTTAATATCAAATGGGATTTGGGTTTGTCGTGAATGGTGTCTTCATTAACACAGTTCTTAAACCCAGTTGAGAAAAAGATTAAATCTTTTTATGTAGATTTAATGAAGTATACCAGTTAAATGGTATTTAATTGGAATTGAATAGAATGCGATTTTGGGTTTATCGTGAACTGTGTTTTAAATGACATTGGTTCTTTAACCCAGTTAAAGATAGGATATGATTTCCCAAGTTAAATAATCATTGATGGTGACTATTGGGAAGATTAAAACCAAGTGGAGTTTTAAGGGATCTTTAATTAGATTGAAATAATCGAGAATGGAGTATCCCCAGTTTTGCTCCAGGCGATAGTTAAATCTTTAATTGGATTTGAACGTGAAATGGTAACTGAATTTACCGATAACACCGTGGTGTTAGATATGAAGTATGACCAGTTTTACTTCATGGGATGAATAGGTTGGGATTGGGAAATAAAATAAATGATTACTTCGGTGTGGTTCGCTAATCCAAACTAACTTGAATTGATATTCAAAAGGAGATTAAAGAATAAATTTAAAGAATTTATCTTTGATAAAATTAATGGGAACCTTTCCCAAAGTATAAGAATATTTGAATAAAAGAATATTCTGAATTGGAATGAGGCATATGTTGTGTTTGTGTAACACTTGTTTATTATATACGCGAGTTATTCAGAAAGACCGGGTTTATCCCATTCTGAATAACTGATTCGACGATGTGTCAAGGATGAAGACGGTGGTCGAAGACCGTAGGTCTTCACATCATTTGGGTGATTACTGATGATCTTGATTAGGCTGTACACCCAAGAGGAGGGAATCAGTTGGTGATCATCCAAACGTACTTGGAGATCGATGGATATGCGAGGAATAAGGTTCCCCCGGTTTCGTTCGGACCCAGAACGAACTTGTATGGACTATTTGTCTGACATTGGATTTTGCTCTGTGTTGATTGATCTCTATTAAATATACATCTGCCTAGTGAAGGGGAATTCATTCCCTTACTTCACCCTTCTCTGAGACGTACGGGATCAGAGGTTGTATATCGATAGACATCAGTCGCATGGAGTGAATTACCTGTATCGCATGCCTATGTGGCAATTGATCAAGGCTTCTGTTGAAAAGAAAAGTCTTGTGGTTGATGATCAAAGCACCGCCTGTGTGGATAGCTTTGTGTAAAGTTGATTCGCGATCCTCACACCCCGGTTGTGAACCAGAAACGGGAGAGGACCTCAGGGAGGGCATGCGTTTCCTTTTAGTTAGGGTGGTGTCAGTGACCTACCAGCCCTGACATTTATATTATTTTCACCTGTGTTGTTGTTGGATTGCGAAGCGCCTCGGATATATCGGTGACTATGTGGAGTCGACGGAGTCATTTGGCTCTTTTACGCCCCAAAGGGCAGGGAAACGCATTGTTCAGGCATTTTAATCCACATCGGTGGACCGGCCCTGACGATCCAAAGGCTTGACTGAGTACTTGCCTGAGACATGGGCTAGATTGTCTCGAAATCGGTAGAGGGCTATCTTTTTCCTCGGTTCACAGAAGGAAACCCAATTTCCAATACGTGCTTTGCGGTTTTAATTGTAAACCTATATTTGGCGGCACAGTGGTATGGGGCATTCATGTCGTCTATGATTGATACTTATGATTGAAATTGTTTTTGACCCTATACACTTATTGTATTATCAAAATAATCTGTTTTAAACTTATCAAGCATTCTTTGGCTGTTATAAGGTAAAAACCCTATCCTACGGCTTGCGTTGCATTGCGTGATGGGACCTAGGTCTTATAATAACTTCATTGTTCTTTATTATCATTGCACTGTTTGTTTTATGCACTGGTATTCTTGGGAGGAAACCAGTTCCGTGTTATATGGCGTGGTCCCTTGATTTACCTAATTTTAAAATAAAGATTAATAACTGTTTTAGTTCTCACACCAGTCACATGACTGACCTGGAGTTTATTGTTTTAACCTAAACTCTGGGTGCCCCTATTTTCCACATGGGCAACTAGTAGTTTTGGTTTTGCAGATTTATATTCATAAGAACCTGGTTTACAGCTAGAACGATATCCGGAAAGCTCTGTATCCATATATCTCTTTCAGTTGTGTATTTTACTATTTTTCCACTGCAGTAATGTATGTAATTCTCTAATATTTCTCTGATGTATTATATTTGTTTATACTCTGTATATTCTTGTATTCTGATGAATTTGTTGTAATAAACGTTGAAATGTTCTTCTGTTTGTGTTCTGATTCGTCGTGTTCTCAAAGCAATCAGGGGTTTCGAACGGTCTTGATCGGTTTAGCGATCGATTCGGATCAAGCGAAATTCCTTGTTGTCACACGTTATTTAATTATCTAATGCTCATACGGTTGTAAAATTCACTCTAGATGTGAATGTTTAACAGTTGTTTATCACTATTTTTGAATACATGCGATGTATGGAATCCATATAAATAAAATTATATGGTAATTGATTGAGTCTGATTCCAATTCAGAATATAAACGAATATTTTAAATTAATATTCAGTAATGAATCAAAATATGATTTTGATGTCCGATTTTGGATGGACACAAAAATATCGAAATAGATGAAGCCGAGTTGAGTAGAAGTGCGCCATTTTAACTCGAACAGATTTTTCTTCTATTTTATTCATTTTATAATGAGTATCGAAAAGAATTGATTTCAAAATCTGATATATTGAAAATACTATCATTTTAATATTATAATGATATGAAATATTCAATTTTGATTTAAAATTGAAATTGAAGTTGAAAGCGTTTCAAAATGAATTTATAAACAATTTATAAAATACGTTTTAAATAGAAATTGACGATATATATGTATACGTATACATATATATTGCATATATTTAATGGCTTGAATAGAGTGCGCCGCACAGCGACCATTCGCGAATTTCAACCATTAACTTCAAACTGATGTAATGGGAGATTCGACCGTCAGATTCTCCTAAAACCGGAATTGTTGGGTTCGTATCAAAAAGCTATTTCCGATGAATATAAGAAATTTAAATTTGAATGGTTGGATTTCAAATTATGTCCAAATTAATTTTAGAAAGGGTCGCTATGGACGCAGTTCGGTGGTCGATATTGGAAACCCGACTGTAAGGGCCTAAATACAATTATTAAAAATATGGAAAAATTATGTAAAATCATAATAAATGATTTGGAAAGATTTTGGATGAAAAATTCCAAGTTTGAAAAGATAAAAGATATTTTTATCTGAATGAACTAGTTAATAACTAGAGTAAAGAACTGAAATAAATTTAGACGGTTTTGATATAACCAGAATTTTCCAATATAAAAATTGGAATGGACTTGAATGGAAATTATCTTTAGATATTTCGATATTGGTTTCCGTAATTACATGGATATTATTATGGGAATTTGAAAGATACAGATATCGTTATTCCCAATTCAATATTTGTTGGTTTCAGAATTTGATATTGAATATAAGCCAATATTATTTCTATTCAGAGCCTTGTATTTAATATCAAATTGGATTTAGGTGTTTGTTGTGAATGGCGTCTTTAATAACACCGTTCTTAAAACCCATTGAGAAAAGGATAAATCTTTTAGTTAAGATAAATGAAATTTTCCAATTTATAATTATAATTTGGAATTAAATGGAAGATGATTTTGGGTTCATTGTGAACGATATTTAAATAACATTTGTCCTTAAAACCCAATTAACAGTGAAGATATGATTCGGAATTTATAAATCTTTTTATTAAGATTTCATGGAAAATTTCCAAAGTAAGTTTTTCCAATTTAATATATTAAATTAGAATTGAATAAAATTCGATTTGGTAATAATCGAAATGAGCTTCTGCAAAGGAAGACCATTACTATATATGGAATTTAAAAGGCTTTTCCGTTATTCCATTTATATTATTAGTTTGATATGGAAATTCATATTGATTACAACTGATCCGATTTCCATGAAGATTCCATTTTAATGGGATATGATTTTGGGTTTTATCGTGAACTGTGTTTTAAGTGACATTAATTCTTTAACCCAATTAAAGACTTGATTTATTTCCTTAAATTTGAATAATCATTAAGTAATGAATTTTTTGGATCAAACTAAAAATGGAGTTTTTATGAATCTTTAATTAGATCAGAATGAGAATAGGATAATTAAATTTATCGAATTCATGAAATGATTGAGAACAGAGTACCACCAATTTTACTCCATGCGATAGTTAAATCTTTAATTAGATTAGAACAGGAAATGGTAATTAATTTAACTGATAACACAGTGGGTGTTAGATATGGAGTACTACCAGTTTTGCTCATGGGATGAATAGGTCGAGATTGGAATAATAAAAATAAATGATCACTTTGGTAATATTTGCTAATCCCAACTAGTTGATAAACCTTAATTTGGTTGAAGTTGTGAAAAGATAAAATAAAATCTTTTGAAATGATATCCAAAGGAAGAATAAAGAATAAGTTTAGAAGAACTTATTTTTGATAAAATTAATGGGAACCTTTTCCCTAAAATGTGAATATTTGAATAAAGAATATTTTGAATTGGAATGAGGCGTATGATGTGTTTTTATAGCACTTGATTTTAAGATACGCGAGTTATTCGGAAAGACCGGGTTTAACCCATTTTGAATAACTGATGCGACGATTAAAAGTCGACAATGAAGATAGTGGTTTAAGACCGGAGATCTTCACATCAAATGGATGATTACCGATGTCTTGATTGGGCCGTACACCCAAGATAAGGTAATAAGTGGTGATCATCCAAATATACTTGGAGATCGACCAGATATGCGAGAGCCTCTCTCCTGTATTGGACCTATGAGACGAGGAATAAGGTGCCTCCGGTTTCGTTCAGCCCCAGAATAGACTTGCAAATGGATAGTATGTCTGATATTGTATTCCTTTATACTGTATTCGTCGATCTCTGCTAAATATATATATCTGTTTGGTGGCGGAGAATTTATTCTCTTGCTTAACACCCTTCTCTGAGGCATACGAGCTTAGAGGTTATATATTGATGGAAATCAATGGTACGGTATGGATTGACAATGGGGTATGTTGAGTTGCATGGATTAGGCCTTTTTTGAAAAGCAGAGTCTTGTGGAAGATGATCAAAGCATAGCTTTAATATAGCATAACTTTAACATAACATAGCTTTGTATGTAGAGATGTGACTTCGACGAGTTTCACAAACCATGATTGATTGAGGACGGATAATAAACGACAAGAAGGAATCTGGTATCTGGGAGCACCGATAAGGTGATTCTCCACTGAGGGCTATAGGATCAAGGAGCCCACTAAGGTGTACTCCATTGTCATGGTGTGAAGGATACAGATTCGCCCCTAAAATGGCAATGATATGAACAATGAGTGCATGTCAATATGGAATCATTATTTCGAGCCTTGGATTTAATGTAATAATTGAATGCATGTCGATATGATTTCTTTTGAGTCTTGGATTCAATGTAGGGATGACAAGAAAGCCTCAGTCATTGATGGAATCCATTTCCAATACAAACCTTTGCGGTTTTTAATTGTAACCTATGTTTGTAGTCGTAGTACTACGTCTGCTATGATTGATATATTTATTTATGAAGAATGATTTTTACACTAAGCACTAGTGATAATAAAAGAGGATTGTACGTTTCAAGCATTTTTGGCCATTATAAGGGAAATCTCTATCCTCCTATTTGCGTTGCATTGTGTGATGGGATGAGGTCTTATAATGGCTTCGTTTTTCTTTATTTATCATTGCGCTGCTTATTTTACGGTATTCTTGGGAGGAAACCCATTCCGTGTCATACGCCGTGGTCCCTTGATTTACCCAACATTTAAATAAAGTTAATAACTGTTTTAGTTCTCACACCAGTCCCATGACTGACTCGGAGTTTATTGTTTCTACCTAAACTCTGGGTGCCTATATTTTCCACACGGGCGGCTAGTAGTTTTGGTTTTTGCAGATATTTCTTTTCACGGGATCCTGGTTTACGGTTGGAGCTATATTCTTAAAGATTTGTATCCGTGTATTTATTTCAGTTGTGGTAGTTGTTGTATTTCCGCTAAGCATTGTATTTATACATTTTATTTCCGCTGTTTTGTAATTTGTAAATCTCTGATATTTTTCTGTTGTATTTTATTTGAACTTTGATATATTCTTGTACTCTAGTGGAAATTGTTGTAATAGCAATGAAATGTTCTATTGTTTGTGTCTGATGTGTCATGTTCTCAAAACAATCTAGGCTCCTCCGTCTCTTTGGGGATCGGTGAAGTCTGGGTCGTCTCAGTTGGTATCGGAGCTTTGGTTTACAATGCTAGAGAACAAGACACATTAGAACCGAACTAGAGAATTCATCACAGATTGGATTAGTAATATCCTATAAGAATAAATAGTTAAAGATAGGGTTAGTAATACACTAAAATGAGTCTGAAGAGTATTATTTTTAAAAACGAATTTAATTTTCAAATTTTATATTTTATTATATGTATTTGAGTAATTTATTTTATATTGATTTGGACTATCGATATAACAAAATTTTGAGTTTATGCCTAACGAGATGTATATTCGAAGTCTCAAATATACTAGATAGATGTAGAATCACACTCTAGTCGCCCGAAAATGATCCTGGTGATTAATTGATTATCATTAGCATTTATGTTCGAGTTTCGAAAGTGGAATATCTATATATTTCCAATTGAGTAGTGTGAGAACCAAACTTAGTTAGAATTTATTGTTTGTGATTTAGCACTAAAAATGTGATTTTTAAATATCTAAAAGTTACATATTTGAAAAACTAACCAATTTATTGCTGGTTGTGTTATGTGATAATTAATTTAACTAATAAAAGTATTGGAATGATAAGACCAATAAAAGAATGAATGGTAAGTAAAGTCAAATCAAATATAACATAGAGCTGAATAGAAAATTTAGTTCGAATTGGATTTATATATTAAATAGATATGTGCATATATATATATATATATATATATACATACATACATGCTGAGCAGGTTATGGATTTATTGTTGAGTAGAGAAATATATTGTGTACTTGACAAACAGGTGCACCTTAATGAGTTGGTTGCGCAATTTTATTATTATATAAACTACTGTGAGTGGTTTTGGATGTGTTGTGATGGTTGTTTTGTGTGAGATTAAAAAAAAGCCATAGGATAGCAACAAATGATTTATAAACTACATCGCACGACATACTACATGAAGACGTCATATCATATTCCATATAAGCATTCGGCGCTTATATGACGAGGTTTGGATTTCCATACGGGCGAGATGCTTGTATGGCGATGACTGAATTACAGGTTGAACAGAAGATCGATTATGGACTTAATAAAATACATATAAAGATGCTCGGGGCAAGATTTAATAAAAACCCTACACAGGTCTGGAGATGACAAGAATTCACGTCTCTTTTGTTTTTAATTAAGGCACATGGATTATTTTATGTCCAACACTGTGGCAAGGTATGAGATTACGACTTTTTTCACATCTCCCTTGGGCATAGATAGGTCATAAAAATTGTGTATGCTTTTTATTGATTTATTGTGTGCCTAATACGACCCAACAAAATTTTCAAACCCTCCTCGTACAAAGGAGGTTATGTCGAATTTTTTCAAAAATTTAGGGTGTTAGCCAAATTTTTGAGAAATTAGAAAGTTCTTAGAAACTGAAAAGTTGAAGAACTCAAGCCATAATGAAAGTTGGGTTGGTTAGTTAAACAATTATCAACTCTGTTTCTTTTCGAGGACGAAAAGATTTTAAGTGGGGGAGATTGTAACAACCCAAAATTTCTAAACCAATTTAAAATTTTATTTTTAATTAATTTAATGGATTTTAAGAATTTAAAATGATTTATTTCGAGAATTAATGATATAAAAATTATTTAAATCGAAGTCAGAACATATAAATTCAAAATTTAATTAAAACGAATTCGAAATGGCGTGATAGTTTGAAATTTTGATTTTTAATTTTAAATGAATGTACATAATTCAAAATAAATCGGATTTCAGTAAAACCAGAAATGCTGGAATCAATTTAATTATATCTTTCTAACGAATGTATAAAACGGAGATTTCACTTTGTAAATTGTAAGTTATGTCCAGTTTAAAATTTAGAATAGTCGCTATGGAATTTATATTATATATTTCCCTTAAAAATAGCCATTCTGCAAACGACCTCCGTTTTTGATGAAACCACTTTTGTAGGATCCAGAATGTCAATTATTGTTAAGTTTTAAATTTCATAATTTTTGGAATTAATAAGTGAGCGCAGTGAATTTAAGTGTGTTTGATAATTTCAATTTGAATTTAAATCGATTAGAAAAAGGCCATTTTTCAAACGGTCTCCAAATTCGATGAAATTAGTTGTGTTAGGACCGTATCGTCAAAACATAGCTATATTTCAAAATTCATAATTTTAAGAGTCAATATGTGACCCCGGTAAATTAAAATGTACGTTCAAATTCAATATTGACCATTATATTAATTTATAATTTTGATAAAAAACTAATCAAAACAGTCGAATTGGCTTATGAAATATATCCCATTGTGTCCGGAATGGAGGTATTTGGTTAGGAATGATAGTCATTGGGTTTGGTTTGGAGTTCGGACGAAAATTTTACAATAAAGAAATTAATTGAATTAAATATTAATATATAAATATCATAAATACCCTAGAATTTTCACAAACCCTAGTTCCCATCTCCATTCTATAGCCGCCGCCATGTCTTAAATTAGTGGCAAAAAAGGTCCCAACTTCCTCCTTGATTTACTCACAGTCCGTTAAATTATTTCCAAAACTTCCAAATACAAATCGATAGATCTATGCGAGATCTCTAATTTGAACGGACGTGATCGAGTTTGGTGAAGTAATTTGGTCAGAATTGGGCTTCTAAGTGGAGAAGTTCGCAGCGTTTTTCGAGGTTGTACGGGGGTGCGAGTTTGTCAAGGTGGGGGTGGCGTCGGTGGAGCGAGGCAAGGCCTTCCATGTGGCATACTCCGATCGTCTCCTGGTGCATCGAGGATCGTGCAAGCTCAAGCCCATTAGGGCAATTTCGGGTTTTCTTGATCCTGGAAGAAATATGATAAAGAGGATAATGTTTTAAAACTTTATTAGGTTAATTAATAATTATTATTTTAGTTAACGACCATATTAAATTGTTCAATGTTTAAAACTCCATATCTCGTGCAAACTGTAATAGAATCGGACGATTTCAGAAGCGTTGGAATCCTCTTGATGAATGCTACAACATGGAAATGACCAGAACGGAAATGGGGCAAGTTGGAATTTAAGCTAAATTAAACGGTCGTTTAATTTAGTTTAAAAACAGAAATTCAGAAATAAAGACTGACGGAGTAGAAACCAAAGTGAGAATTCTCTACTAAAATATTTGTACAGTTATTTAATTTATAATGAAAGTATATAAATTGTCATTGTTGATTTTTATCTGTTGTATGTGGCATTGTTTGGGTTCAACACATGAACTATTCACGAATCATTTGCACAAGAAGCGTTTTCTGAATATACGACACTCGTATTTCAAACATTGTGGATAGACACTCTGTGGTTGTTGAAATGAGGTATAAATATCCATTTACAATTTAAAATAGTGAAAATTGGTTAACTAGACAAATAATTCAAACTGAATTGGAATTGGTTAAATTTATTAACCAATGATTTATTTGAATCGACTGTTGTTGTTTGAAAACCCCATGTAACGTCCCTTTTTTTCTGTAGTCAGATATTTAAATTATTTTATTAATTTAACTATTTATTTGGAGTTATTTAGTGACCGTGCATGGTGTACACACATATAAATTAACAGTTTGAAATAATTTAATTATAATTATTATAAAATATTGATTATAATTTTATACGTTGTCCCTACAGCCGAGTTAAATCTTGAAGCCATATCCTTATGACGGTTGAGGTAAAAACGTCATTTTCATATCTTCCTATACTCAGAAATCAAAGCAGCCTTATCCAATCTCAGAAAGTAAAAAAACAAATTTATACATATCTTTAGAATTGTGTATAAGATTGTTCAACACAGCAGTTGACAATGAAAGGCGTATTGACTAGGAAATTTGGACGAGAAGATTTTACAAAATCTTTTCACTTCTTTTTCGCATCCGTTCCTAAATCTTCGTACATATCTCACCAGTCAAAACAAATCTCGCACAGCGTATACGGGTGCTAATCTGCAAATAAAGTTCCAAATTTACATTTAATTAATTGGTACAAATCGAAATAGCTGTTAGAAATCTTTTACAAGTCTTTATCCTATCTGAGCACATGCGTTCATTTTGAAACAAGATCTCAGGCCTTATTCAGAATATGTATATAATGTAGAACTTCTTGAGTGATTAGTCAAACAATTCGCCGAGAAAACCTTGGCCTAATAATATAAATAATTAGGATACCCAGTCTATACAAAATTTCTGCATATCTAAAAATATTGGTCAATTATGTCGGCTACCACAAAACAAATCTATGTCAAATATTTAAAAAGGAGGATTCAACACATATATTTGGACTGAAAGAATTCGGCTCTGACCAAAATTTCTGTACAACTTTAAACAGCAAAGCCATGTGGCCTTAAATGAAAGTCTAACACCCATGTTATTTTATATTTTTCTTGGTCGCCAAGCCACCTTATCCTATAAATTAAACCTGCCTTCGTCCTCTTTCCTTAACACAACAACAAAGCAAATGAGGCTCCTATCTCCAATTTTCTTTTTCTTTATACTAAAACGACTGAACATCTTCAAAATCGTAAACCCAAGGCAAACCAAACCCTTTTTCTTTTCCCTTCAAAAACGTTAGTTCTGCAAACCAATTTTCGAACGCATCTTCTTTCCTTCTAGGATTCATCAACTTTGAAATAGGCAACCAAGATGGCAACGTGGTGTTCTGAGATGGGTGGAAGTAAAAGCTGAGGTATTCATCGAGTTTTCCATTGCAGGGTCTTTTGGTTGTAAGGTTTTTAAGAAATACGAGGAAGAGTTGAACAGTGATTGGATGGAAGGGAATCGCGGTAAGTGGGGCGAAGTTTGAACGCAGCAGGTGTCAAAGTGGACTGGGCATAGTGTGTTTGCCGTTGTCAAGGAGGATCGTGCGCAAGGGACTTCTGTGCATAGAAGGGAGCTAAAGACTCACGTGAAACTGGAAGATAAGGTGGGAAGCTTGAACGTAAGAGACTAGAATGGATGTCTACAAGGGAAAGCATGCGTTTTTTTCATATGGGGAGTGCGGCGGATCTGATGATGATGGCTTGGCACGGTGGCAGAAAATGAAATGGTGGCGTCAGTTCTGGGAGTGGGTATGGTTGGAGCAGCGGGTTCTAATGGCGCCAGGAAGTGACGCTGTTAGCTGCGATGGCCAGAGGCTGACCCCGGGTGGTTGGCTGCAATGGTGATGGGAATGTTTAAACATGCGGCTATCCGAAGGAGTGTACTGTGTTAGGAGAGAAGCAGGAGCGAAGGGTTACGTGGGACTAGCTTGCAAATGGAAAGGGGAAAAGAAAAATATATAAAGAAGGTGGCGGGTGAGTTGAGCTTCTGGAACTTGGTGTATGTGTGTTGTAGAGAGAAAGGATGGGAACATTTGCTGGGTTTCCTGATGTTGGAAGAAATATATATATAAATATCTAACAAAAGAAATATACTAAACCGACGAGGTGGTAGTCTGATCACCGATGGAGGCGATACGGTTGAGTAGACCGGATTGGTTTTGTAAATGGTTGATGTCAAATTTTCACGTGCAGGGACGCGTTTTAATTCATGATTAAGCTTCTTAATGGAGTAATTAAAGTAAGTTAATTATAATGTTTAAATCATAATTTTTATTTTAAATTGAAATAAACATATAACACCAATAACTTTTAATGTACATATCTAATTCATTTGTAAATAGAATTAGACGCCATCACTTGCGTTGGACTCATGATAGAGCCATCTTCAAGTACAAGCTAAATTGGAGTAGGGTTGAAGCAAATCAAAATTTTGTTTAATTTTAAACACTGGTTTAAAGTTAAAAAAAAAATGTGAACCGTCAAATCAGAAAGAAAGGTGAGTTAACTCTCACACCCTCTGGAATATTATGATGTGCTAAATTCATTTAAATTAAATATACCGTTAATAAAATAATTTGGATTCCTTGGATGCCAGTTGTTTGTTGATGAGTGTCGACCTATATATTAATGTCGTATTGGATGATTGGTTCAATATAACTCCTTATGTTTTTATAAACTATTATTAAAATCTGTGATGCAGGGAATGATAGGTTGGGGGGATTCGTCTTGATTCCTCAAATAAATTGTATGTTATTAACTCTTCGTATTTATTTATATGAACTGTTCACCTCAAATAATGTTATATCCTATTTGGATACTGATGGTTTATTGGATGTTGATCGTTAAATCTTGATTCATCGATCGTTGTTTTTTTAATCAATAAGAAGTGTTGATTAAGTGGTTGGCAGTGAATGACCTAAATCTATATTTTTAGACATTAATTTGTCGATAGACGAATTGATGATGATTTAAGTTATAAATTATTTTTATAACTAAATTAAAGTTTCAACTTTATATTGATATACATTATTTAAAATAGATATTTTATAAATATATTTATAGTCGTACTTTACGAAGAATTAGGAAATGATTTATATTCTTATGTTTGTCATAAGAAAGAAAGACAGAAAAATACCAAAAGGAAAAATTTGAGATATTTGCTTCCAAGGAAACAATTAAGCTGGTATATATTAAATTGTATTTTAATTAATTTAAATCAGAAGGATCGGAAGAAACCAGTTAGCAGTTAACGGTGTTTTAATTAAGTTGATTTAGTCAACTGCTCCATCTGGAAATGTTATTTAATAGGATTTTTTTAACAAATAATAGTTAAATGTAACGAATACTTTTAAAAGTTAATTAATATTTAATTAACTATGTTATGAAGTGATTATCAAACCATTTAAAAGAAATTGACCGTCTATTTTAGTTAATAGTTAAAGAAACTATTTTATTCAATTGGGTATTATTTTAATAACCAAGGTGAAGACTTTTAAATTGAAATTTGTTAAAAAAAATATTCGAGTTGATAAGTGAATGACGGAAAGAGTTCTTTAAAGGGATTTATAACCCAAATATACAAACTAGGGTTGTAAATAGAATTTTAAACTATAAGATGAATTTAAAAGGAATGAAAGGAATTTATAAGTATGAAGTCAGGGTTATAAAACCATAGTTAAGCGAAATAGAATTAACACGGTATTAATGTTATCAGGTTTGGAGTCATAAACTTATCTCTATCTTGAGATAAGAACGTTGCCAATCAAGGTCTGAGAGCTAATTAGACTACCCCAACTTAAACAATTTCACTATTATCGAGCGATGGTATTAGTTTGTAACGGTAAAGGAAGTAAAAGAGATTTTGTGATTTATTTCCGGATTAAAGGAAATATAGAAAGAGATTTTAAAAGAATATTTCCAATGTAAGAAATATAAATGGATTGAGTTAACGACATTTGCAAAGTGATATAAAAGAGGATTTTTGAAAATACGCCAAGCGAGAATTGATATGATAAGAATTTAAAAGTTAAAATTTATTGTTATGGTTATATTATAAGAATACGTCGCTCGATGTTATTTGGCATAGATAAGATTTGTTAATTAACTATACTGATTATTGTATTGGAAACGATATTTTCCAAATAATAAAAATACAGGAGATTTTTTGTGTGAAATATAACCGTATGTTAAAGAAAAGGAAATGACAAGGTGAGTTTGGAAAATGTTTATGCCAAAAGGGGGATAAATGTTGAATTTGTTTCAAGTAATGGAAATAAAAGAGTTTGCTGAAATAAATTATAAAAATCGATTTAAAAATCGATCTAATGATTTTGAATGAATGGTTTGAAATGAAAGGGCCTGAGTTGCCAAGATACTGAACGATACTGTTTAAGTTGATAGTTAAAACCCCAACTATCAATGAATATTGTTATTGGACTTTTTTGACGAGTTGTTTCGAAGAGACCGGGATGGGAGCTAGACCCAAAATCACTTCGAACCAACTGTGCGCTCACGATTAACATATAGATGTATAAAGATGGAGCATTGAAGACCATTGATCTTCATCAGCTGAAGAACTAATGGTTGGGTATCTCTAGGTTGCTCCCGTGGATATTTTGACTTGTGATTCTATCATGATTGAAATCTTCGGATTTGCAAGGACTTATCGCTGCTGATCCTTGGGGTGATTCCCATGTAGGATGCGGTAGGAGGGGGCCTTTGATTCATACTATTCCTGGATGACTTGTTTGGATGAGTGTCTGACAAAGTATTTCCTGAAGATCACGTACGTTGATTTTTACAAATATACCAATTTTGGTGGCAGAGAAATTCTCTTGCTTAACACCCAGAGTATATTTGTGGACGTCAATTAGTGATTTGACGGATCTGACGATGTGGCATTTCAAGTGAATGGTGACCAGATGTTCTAAAAGATAACGTGACCTCAAGCCTCATCAACCAGGAAATGGCAAAAATCAGGCAGGCAGCGTGGCTAGGTGGGTCATACCCAAGTAGAGTATATTGTTACTGATCTAGAGAAATTCCTTATTTGTTCTTCTTTCGATTCTGTATCTCCGCGGATGGACAGTGGGCCCTTAAATTTGTCGGGTGACAATATATTCGCTACCCTCAAGCTAAATGAGTGGACGGTCATGTGTGGCTGGGTTGCAAGACGTTCTTGTTGAACCCCAGTGTATACCCTCTAGAGTACATTGATCGAAAGGTGATCCCATACCTTGTCTGCTGGAATCCATTCTCCACTAAGAGCCCAATGGTTTTTGATTATATAATAAATATATAGAGCGTTAGATGTAAGCGTTCTGCTAGATGGTTATTTATTTGTGGTTGATAAACACTATTATAATATCACCGGATTTTGATATATCAAAAACTGTTTTGGGTTATAATAAGGTAAAAACCGTCCGTGTTTATGTGTGGGTTGGTATTACTATTATCTTTTCTTTCAAAAAGGATTTCTAAAAGTTAAGCAAGTGTTTATTGTGAATTTACCACTGAAAGTATTCCAGATTGATCCGGGTGAATTTTGCTTTAAATCAAATGTGCTCGGTTTAGACTGAGTATATTTCCAGGTCAAGTTCCACTGGAGTTCCAGGAGCTGAAAGCAGGAGGCTTCACCAATAGTTACTTAGAGTTTATTTCCGCTGTGTCTAATATATGATGTACTTCGATGATTGGTATGTGTAATAACCCGGAAATTCTGAACCAGTTTAAAATTTTTATTTTGGCAATTTTAGCGAATTTTGAACATTTAAAATAGATTATTTTAAATAAAATCGACGAGAAATTTATTTTGAATAGAATTCGATCGTATATATTATATACGTCGTCGTTAGAATATAAATATTTATATATAATTATAAATAGAAGTCAAAATGGCGCGATAGTTCGATAATTCGATTTCAAACTTCAATTGAACGTACCGGGTGCAAAACAATCCGGATTTTAGTGAAACCAAAAACATTAGGACCTAATTGATGATATCTTTCCAACGAATCCGAAAAAATTGAGATTTCATAGCGGGAATCAAAAGATATGTCCAGACGTACCTGGAGATGGATGGATATGCGAGGAAAGTGCCTCCGGTTTCGTTCAGACCCAGAACGGACTTGTAAATGGATTGTGTGTCTGACATTGGATTTTATTCTATGTTGATTGATTTCTGTTAAATATACATCTATTTGGCAGCGGAGAATTTATTCTTTTGCTTAACGCCCTTCTCTGAGACGTACGAGCTCAGAGGTTGTATATCGATGGACATCAGTCGCATGGCATGAATTGCCTGTGTGGCACGCTAAAATGCAATGATCAAGGCTTCTGTTGAAAAGAAAAGTCTTGTGGTTGATGATCAAAGCATAGCCTATGTGGCAGCTTTGTGTATTACGTGAATTCGCGAGCCTCACACCTCGGTATGAGTTAAAAACGGGATACGGACAGCAGGGAGAGCACGACGTTTCTTTCTAGCTTTGGTGGTGTCAGTGACTTACCAGCCCTGACATATATATACTTTTCACCTTTGTGGTTGTTGGATGAGGTGCCTCGATTATAGGTCTGTAAGGACCGGGAAACGTGTGTTCAGGAATACTAATCCTCTAACGTAAGTGAGGACCGGCCCTGAAGCATCCAGGGGTTGCCCAGAGTGCGTAGCCCTGAGACATTTGCTAGAGTGTCTCGAACGCGGAGAGGAGCTTGCCCCTTGCATCGACTCATGACGGAATCCAATTTCCAATACGTGTAATTCGGTTTTAATTGTAGAACTAGTATGGCGACATAGTAGATGGTAGCTATGCCGCCTATGATTGATATTTATGATTGAAATTGTTTTGACACTATACACTTATTATAGTATCAAATGATTTGTTTTAGACGTACCAAGCATGTTTGGCTATTATAAGGGAAAACCCTATCCTCCGGCTTGCGTTGCATTGTGTGATGGGACTTGGGTCTTATAATAGCTTTATTTTTCGAAAAAGCATTGCGCTGTTTATTCTATATATGCACAAGTATTCTTGGGAGGAAACCCGTTCCGTGTTATACGGCGTGGTCCCTTGAATTACTCTCTTTTAAAGTAAAGTTTTAAATAACTGTTTTAGTTCTCACACCAGTCACATGACTGACCTGGAGTTTATTGTTTTAACCTAAACTCTAGGTGCCCCTATTTTCCGCACGGGCAGCTAGTAGTTTTGGTTTTGCAGATTTATATTCACAGGATCCTGGTTTATAGCTGGAATGATATCCGGAAAGCTCTGTATCCGTATATCACCTTCAGTTGTGCTTTGTATTATTTTTCCGCTGCTATGTAATTTATTGTAATCTCTGATATTTGTCGAATGTAATTTATTCATTTATACTCTGTATATTCTTGTATCTGATGGAATTGTTGTAATAGCAATGAAATGTTCTTCCGTCTGCGTTCTGATTTGTCTTGTCCTCACAGTAATTCGGTCTTTCTCATCTCTTCGGAGACTGGGGAAGTTCGGGTCGCTACAGTATGTATATATACAATTTCCTTTGTAAAGATATTTGATATATTATATTTATTCGTTCCGCTATGAGATTCTGTTCTTCTTATTCTTCTATTCTAATATTTCTTTCTCTCTCACCCTCTAATTTATTTCTATCAACAGTCTGGGTTTTCGATACTTGAATTTTTGGCAAGTAATACAGGATTAAGTATTATTGTTAAAAATTCTAGCGTTGAATTTTCCCGTCCGTTACACCCCACACGGGTATGGGGATGATAATTAATTCACATCTCCCTGTCAATCGATTTATTAACAGACTGTTATAAGCATTATTTAATCATTTAATGCTTATACAGTTGTAAATTGCACTCTGGATGTGAATTGAATATTTAATAGTTTTTATCACTATTTTTGAATACATGTGAAGTATGGAATCCATATAAATAAAATTATATGGTAATTGATTGAGTTTGATTCCAATTCAGAATATAAACAAATATTTTAAATTATTATTCAGTAAAGAATCAAAATATGATTTTGATGTCCGATTTTGGATGGACACGAAAATATTGAAATATACGAAGTCGAGTTGAGTAGAAGTGCGCCATTTTAACTCGAACGGATTTTTCTGTCGATTTTATTCATTTTATAATGAGTATCGAAAAGAATTGATTTCAAAATCTGATATATTGAAAATATTATCATTTTAATATTATAATGATATGAAATATTCAATTTTGATTTAAAATTGAAAATGAAGCTGAAATCGTTTTAAAATGAATTTATAAACAATTTATAAAATACATTTTAAATGGAAATCGAAGATATATATATATTACATATATTTAATGGCTTGAATAGAGCGTGCCGTATAACGACTTTTCGCGAATTTCTACCATTAACTTCAAATTGATGTAACGGGTGATCCGGCTGTCAGATTCTCCTAAAACCGGAATCTTGGGTTCGTATTGAAAAGATCTTTCCGATGAATATAAGAAATTTAAATTTGGACGGTTGCATTTCAAATAATGTCTAAATCAATTTTAGAAAAGGTCGTTATGATGCAGTTCGGTGGCCGATAGTGGAAATCGACTGCTAGGGCCTAAATAAAATTATTTAAAATATGGAAAAATTATGTAAAATCAGACTAAATGATTTGGAAAGATTTTGGATGAAAAATTCCAAGTTTGAAAAGATAAGAGATATTTTTATCTGAATGAACTAGTTAACAACTAGAGTAAAGAACTAAAATAAATTGAGATGGTTTTGATATAACCAGAATTTTCCAATATAAAAATAGGAATGAATTTGAATGGAAATTATCTTCAGATATTTCGATATTGGATTCTGTAATTATATGGATATTGTTATGGGAATTTGGAAGATACAGATATCGTTATTTCCAATGCGATATTTGTTGGTTTCAGAATTTGATATTGAATATAAGCTGATATTATTTCTATTCAGAGTCGTGTATTTAATATCAAATTGGATTTAGGGGTTTGTCGTGAATGGCATCTTTAATAACAACATTCTTAAACCCCGTTGAGAAAAGGATAAATCTTTTAATTAAGATAAATGAAATTTTCCAATTTATAATTATAATTTGGAATTAAATGGAAGATGATTTTGTGTTCATTGTGAACGATGTTTAAATAACATTTGTTCTTAAAACCGAATTAATAGTGAAGATATGATTTGGAATTTATAAATCTTTTTGTTAATATTTAATGAAAAATTTCCAAAGTAAGGTTTTCCAATCTAATATATTAAATTGGATTGAGTGGAATTCGATTTGGTAATAATTGAAATGAGCTTCTGTTAAGGAAAACCGTTACTATATATGAAATTTAAAAGGCTTTGCCGTTATTCCATTTATATTATTAGTCTGAGATGGAAATTCTTATCGATTACGACTGATCTGATTTCCGTGAAAATTCCATTTTGATGTGATACGATTTTGGGGTTTATCGTGAATTGTGTTTTAAGTGACATTGGTTCTTTAACCCAATTGAAGACAGGATTTATTTCCTTAAATTTAGATAATCATCAAGTAATGAATTTTTTGGATTAAAACTAAAAATGGAATTTTAATGAATCTTTAATTAGATCGGAATGAGAATGGGATAATTAAATTTATCGAATTCATGAAATGATCGAGAATGGAGTTCCACCAGTTTTACTCCATGCGATAGTTAAATCTTTAATTGGATTAGAACGAGAAATGGTAATTAATTTTGCCGATAACACAATGGGTGTTAGATATGGAGTACTAACAGTTTTGCTCCATGGGATGAATTAGTCGGAGTTGGAATAATAAAAATAAATAATCACTTCGGTAAGATTCGCTAATCCCGTCTAGTTGATAATCCTTGATTTGGTTTAAGTTGTGAAAATATAAAATAACATCTTTTGAAATGATATCCAAAGGAAGAATAAAGAATATGTTTAAAAGAATTTATCTTTGATAAAATTAACGGGAACCTTTTCCCTAATATGTGAATATTTGAATATAAGAATATTTAAATTGGAATAAGGCGTATGATGTGTTTTTATTGCACTTGATTTTAAGATACGCGAGTTATTCAGAAAGATCGGGTTTAACCTATTTTGAGTAACTGATACGACGATTAATAAGTCGACAATGAAGATGGTGGTTAAGGACCGGAGATCTTCACATCAAATGGATGATTACTAATGTCTTGATAGGGTCATACATCCAAGACAAGGTAATAAGTGGTGATCATCCTGACGTGCTTAGAGATTGACCGGATATGCGAGGGCCTCTCTCCTGTATTGGACATATGGGAAGAGGAATAAGGTGCCTCCAGTTTCGTTCAAACCCAGAATGTACTTGCAAATGGATGGTATGTCTGACGTTGTATTCCTTTATACTATATCCGTTGATTTCTGCTAAATATATATATGTTTGGTGGTGGAGAATTTATTCTCTTGCTTAACACCTTTCTCTGAGACGTATGAGCTTAGAGGTTATATATTGGTGGAAATCAATAGTACGGTATGGATCGACAATGGGGTATGTCGAGTTGCATGGATCAAGGCTTTTGTTAAAAAGCAGAGTCTTGTGGATGATGATCAAAGCATAGCTTTAATATAACATAGTTTTGTGTGCCGAGACGTGACTTCGACGAGTCGCACGAACCGTGAATGATTGAGGCCGGATAATAAACGACAAGAAGGAATCTGGTATTTGCAAGCACCGATAAGGTGATTCTCCACTTTGGACTATAGGACCCAGGGAGCCCGTTAAGGTGTACTCCGCTGTCATGGTGTGAAGGATACAGATTCACCCATAAAAAGGCAATGATATGAACATTGAGTGCATGTCGATATGGAATCACTATTTCAAGCCCTGGAATTAATGTAAAAATTGAATGCATGTCAATATGATTTCTTTCGTGTAACAACCCAGAAATGCGAGCCAATTTAAAAATTTTATTTTGACAATTTTAATGAATTTTGAATATTTAAAATGAATTATTTTAAATATTAACGACGAGAAATTTATTTTGAATAGAAATAGAACGTATAATTATACACATCGTTGTTAGAATATAAATATTTTATTTATAAATATAAAAGGAATTGAAAATGGTGTGGTAGTTCGATAATTCGATTTCAAACTTCAATTGAACATACCGGGTGCAAAATAAACCGGATTTTAGTGAAACCAAAAATATTTGAATCTAATTGAGAATATATTTCCAATGAATCCGAAAAATTGAAATTTCATAGCGGGGATCAAAAGATATGTCCAGTTGAAAATTCTGAATAGTCGCTATGGAATTCAGGCCCTAAAAAATAGTCATTTTGCAAACGACCTCGGATTTCGACGAAACCACTTTTGTTGGGTCTGTGATGTCAAATTATTGCTAGATTCCAATTTTCATAATTTTTAGAATTAATATGTGAGCGTGGCAAAGGAAAACACGTTTGACCAGTTTCAGTTGATTTTAATCGACTGGAAAATGGTCATTTTTCAAACGGTCTGAAACGACCCGAACTTCCCCGGTCTCCGAAGAGAGAGAGAAAGAACGAATTGTTTTGAGAACACGACAAATCAGAACGCATATAAAAGAACATTTCATTGTATATTACAATAATGCATCAGATTACAAGAATATACAGTATAAATGAATATTACACAGAAATATCAGAGATTTAAGTTACATTTAAATACATGGCAGCGGAAAATAATACAATACACAACTAGAGGAGATATACGGATACAAAGCTTTCCGGATATCGTTCCAGCTGTAAACCAGGATCCTGTGAATATAAATCTGCAAAACCAAAACTACTAGCTGCCCGTGTCAAAATAGGGGCACCCAGAGTTTAGGTTAAAATAATAAACTCCAGGTCAGTCATGTGACTGGTGTGAGAACTAAAACAGTTAATCTTTATTTTTAATGTTCGGTAAATCAAGGGACCACGCCGTATAACACGGAACGGGTTTCCTCCCAAGAATACCAGTGCATAAAACAAACAACGCAATGCTAAATAAGGAAAAATGAAGCTGTTATAAGACCCAGGTCCTATCACACAATGCAACGCAAGCCGGGGGATAGGGTTTTCCCTTATAACAGCCAAAGAATGCTTGATACGTTTAAAACAAATCATTTGATACTATTATAAGTGTAAAGTGTTTAAAACAATTTCAATCATAAATATCAATCATAGACGGCATGGGTACCATATATCATGTCGCCATACTAGGTTATACAATCAAAATCGCAAAGTCACGTATTTGGAAATTGGATTTCCATCTATGAACCGAGGCAAAAGATAGTCCTCAACCGATTCGAGACAATCTAGCCCATGTCTCAGGACCCAGACTCAGGTAGGCCTTGGATCGTCAGGGCCGGTCCACCGATGTGGATTATTATGCCTGAACAATACGTCTCTCCGCCCTTTGGGGCGTAAATGAGCCAACGAATGGCTCCATCGGACCCGGATCGTCCGATCTAACCGAGGCGCCTCGCAACAGCAATAACCACATAAGTCAAACTCGTCAGGGCGTGTAAAACCACTGACGCCACTTCTAACTAGAAAGAAACGCATGCCCTCCCTGAGGTCCATCTCCCGTTTTTGGTTCATACCAGGTGTGAAACTCGCGAAGTAAACGTTACACAAAGCTACGCCACAAAGGCCGTGCTTCGATCATCAACCACAAGACTTTGCTTTTCAACAGAAGCCTTGATCAATTGCCACTTAGGCATGCCACACAGGCAATTGACTCCATGCGTTTGATATCCATCAATATATAACCCCTGAGCTCGTACGTCTCAGAGAAGGGCGTTAAGCAAGAGAATAAATTCTCTGCCGCCAAACAGATATATATTTAATAGAGATCAATCACACGGACCAAAATCCAATGTCAGACACACAGTCCATTTACAAGTCCGTTCTGGGTCTGAACGAAACTGGAGGCACCTAGTACCCCGCATATCCATCGATCTCCAAGCACGTCTGGATGATCACCAACTGTTTCCATCTTCTTGGGTGTACAGCCCAATCAAGATCATCAGTAATCACCCAAACGACGTGAAGACCTCCGGTCTTCGACCATCGTCTTCATCTTCGACTTATCGTCGTATCAGTTATTCAGAATGGGATAAACCCGGTCTTCCCGAATAACTCGCGTATATTTTAAATGAGTGTTACACAAACACAACATACGCCTCATTCCAATTCATCAGTCACTAACCATAAATTAATCAAGAGAATAATTCCCCAAATATTAACCCCGAAGGCCGAAACCAACATCAGATCAAAATCCAGGAAACCATTCTGCTTAGCTAACCGACAGTTAGTTTCTAAATTTCACATTTATAGGGAAAGGTTCCCATTAATTTTATCAAAGATAAATTCTTTGATTTATTCTTTAATCTACTTTTGAATATCAATTCAAACTAGTCGGGATTAACGAACTTTACCGAAGTAATCATTTGTTTTAATTTCCAATCCCAACCTATTCATCCCATGAAGTAAAACTGGTAGTACTTCATATCTAACACCACGGTGTTATCGGTAAATTCAATTACCATTTCACGTTCAAATCTAATTAAAGATTTAACTAACGTCTGGAGCAAAACTGGTGATACTCCATTTCGATCTTTTCAATCTAATTAAAGATTCATTAAAACTCCACTTAGTTTTAATCGTTAACTGGGTTAAAGAATCAGTGTCATTTAAAACACGGTTCACGATAAACCCAAAATCACATTCCATTAATTATCGGGTTAAAGAACGAGTGTTATTTAAAACACCATTCACGATAAACCCAAGAATCAATATCCATTCAATTTCAATTAAATATTATTTAATTGGTACACTTCATTAAATCTAAATAAAAAGATTTAATATTTTCTCAACTGGGTTCAAGAACAGTGTTAGTGAAGACACCATTCACGACAAACCCAAATCACATTTGATATTCAATACAAGGCTCTGAATAGAAAATATATCGGGTTATATTCAATATCAAATTCTACGATTAACAAATGCCGTATTGGAAATAACGATATAAATATATATCTTTCAAATTTCCATAACAACATCTGTATAATCACGAATTCCAACATCGAAATATTCCGAAGACAATTTCGATTCAAATCCACTCCAATGCAATCATTGGAAATTCTGGTTATTTTTAAAACCCTTTTCCAAATTCAATTTATTTACTTAAAAATAAATAGAATTATAATTCTAGTTCAAAACTAGTTTATTTCGATAAAAATCTATTTTTATCTTTTCAAGTATGGAGTTTTTCATCCCAATTCTTTCTAAATCATTTCTTATGATTTTACACAAATTAATGATATTTTTAATGATTTTATCAAGGCCCGTACAGTCGATTTTCATCAATGGCCATCGAACTGCACTTACAACGACCTTTTCCAAATTTGATTTGGACGTATCTCCCAATCCAACCGTTAGATTTCAAATTTCTAATAATCGTTAGAAAGCTCTTTCCGATACGAACCCAACGGTTCCGGTTTTAGGAGAATCCGACGGTCGGATCTCCCGTAATGTCCGTTTGAAATAAATGGTCGAAATTCACGAACTGCCGTGGCGCGGCGCGTTCTATTCAGACCATTATATTATATATATAATATATATAATATATATTTCGTCGATTTCTATTTAAAACGAATTATATAGATAGTTTTAAATTCGTTTCAAAAACAATTTTCAACTTCCATTTCAATCCAAAGCAAAATTGAATTCTTCTTTATAAATTCGTTTTAAAATTCATTCTTATTTAATTCAAATTTCAATTCAATTCAATTTCAAAATCGTTTTCTATTCGATTCAAATTGGTTTTCTATTCGATTCAATTCAAATTGGTTTTCTATTCAATTCAATTCAAATTGGTTTTCTATTCAATTCATTTCAAAATCGTTTTCAATTCAATTCATTTCGAAATCGTTTTCAATTCAATTCATTTCGAAATCGTTTTCAATTCAATTCATTTCGAAATCGTTTTCAATTCAATTCATTTCGAAATCGTTTTCAATTCAATTCATTTCGAAATCGTTTTCAATTCAATTCATTTCGAAATCGTTTTCAATTCAATTCATTTCGAAATCGTTTTCAATTCAATTCATTTCGAAATCGTTTTCAATTCAATTCATTTCGAAATCGTTTTCAATTCAATTCATTTCGAAATCGTTTTCAATTCAATTCATTTCGAAATCGTTTTCAATTCAATTCATTTCGAAATCGTTTTCAATTCAATTCATTTTGAAATCGTTTTCAATTCAATTCAATTCGAAATTGTTTTCAATTCAATTCATTTCGAAATCGTTTTCAATTCAATTCATTTGAATGAAATTGATATAAATATCGTTCACGTCAAAATGGCGTCAATCTAATCAACACGGCTTCATATATTTCTATTTTCAAATATTCTATTTCAAATATTTCTTTTTCAAAATAGTTGTTATTATCAAAATATTTCGTTCAACACATGACTAATCTCAACGGGTGAGTATTGTCAACACATGAACCTTTATTTTATATTGATAAAGATGTAAATTTTATTACTAAAATATTTCGTTCAACACATGACTAATCTCAACGGATGAGTACAGCCAACACATGAACCTTTATTTTATATTGTTCTTTATTTTCTAAATTGAAATGAGGCCCAATCAATTACCATATAATATTAATTATATGGATTTTCATACATCACACGTATATAATAGCATTGAAAAGTAATCAACCATCAACCAAAGTGCACTACACTGTATAAGCATCAAATATAGATATCTAACGCTTATAACAGCCTGTCAATCAATCGATCGACATATTTAATCAATCAGGATGAGTGAACTTCAAATTTCATCCCAACACCCGTGTGGGGTTTCAAACAATCAAACACATATTTTATTTGTGCAGTTGGGCGATGTGTAAAATTTTATCGACCCAATCAATGTCCTTCAAATAGGTGTACATAAACAAACCGTCCGGTTTGTAAATGAATATTTATTTATTCACATTCACGTTAAAAATTATATTTTTAACGATAAAACATTTTATTTTAACATATGAATTTCTATTCATTTCATTTATTAAATAAAATGATTTCTTTATTTTTCTAACTTATTTTAGAAAATTTCGGCGGCATAACGACACGATACTAGAAACGGGACGAGGCCTAGCCTTATCTCCGGTCTAGTGAAGGCCCACGCCATTCACACATCAATCAAATCAATTTCATTTCACCCAACAATTCAATTCAAACCAAATAATCTAACCAACTACACAACCAAACAATTTAACAAACAAGCCATCCATGGTCTGTGGATGACGGGTGTCGGGTGCTACTAAACACCGTCTGCATCCTAGTATATATATATAACTAGAAAATTAAATTGAAAGGTGAGAAGTTCTCACAAATAGCTATCCTAGCTCCACGGCACTTCATTGATAGAAATCTTCATCGCTATCGCATCTTCGTCATCTTCGTTGCCCGTAGCCACTATTATATAAAAATCACACATTTTTATATTTTGATGTCTTTAAAATAAAAATCACATTTTTATTTATTCACTTTAAATTTAAAAATCATATTTTTATAATTGCTTCATACTTGTAAAAATCGAAATTTTACTTCGCTATTCAATATATAAAAATCGAATTTTTATTATGCTATTCAATATATAAAAATCAAAATTTTACTTTGCTATTCAATATATGAAAATTGAATTTTTTTACTTTGCTATTCAATATATGAAAATTGAATTTTTACACCGCTACTATATAGATAAAAATTCTATTTTTACACCGCTACAATATAGATAAAAATTCTATTTTTACACCGCTACAATATAGATAAAAATTCTATAATTTTTACACCGCTACAGTATAGATAAAAATTCTATATTTTACACCGGTACAATATAGATAAAAATTCTATTTTTACAACAGTGTTCATATAATAAAGATTATATTTTTATCACGCTATTCTCTATATAAAAATTATATTTTTATATATAAAGATCGTATTTTTATATCACGGCTTCATATATAAAGATGATATTTTTACTGTCTATATAATATAAAAATCATATTTTTATACTTTCTATACTATAAAAATCATATCCTTACAGTGCTACTACTATAAAGATCACATCTTTATTACTCTACATTATATAAAATCAAATTTTTATTCTTCTAAAAATATAAAGATCATATTTTTAATATTTCTACTTTATAAAAATTATATTTTTAACCTTTTTATATAATAAAAATTATATATTTCCTATATATGAATAATTAGATTTTAAAATGCTACTTTATTTTAAAACTGAAAATTAAAATTGAATAATAAACACTCACTGTCTTTTCCATAGGGGTGGCTCACGTCCGCGGTGGAGGCGAGGTCCTCCAGCAGGCAGCGACTGTCGTTGCTTCTCCGGCGTCGATCCTTGGGGTGCTTCGGTTTGGGTTCGACTGGGCTTCGCTGTTTGAATCGAGCAAGGAGGGGGACGGAGGGTCTGGGCGTGTGGGCATTTGGGGTTTCGAGGTGGAGGAGGGAGAAGATGGAGGCGGCTGTTGGCACTGGCGGTCAGGGGTTTAGGCTGGAAGTTCGAACGGGGAAAGGGGGCAAAGATGGGAGGAAGTACGGCAAGAGGAGGGGGTGAGGGAGGGAGCGCAGTGGCGCTATGCCTGGGTGGCGGCGGACGAGCGGAGGAAGGGGCGACGGGGAGCGATTCCGATTTGTTTTTTTTTCTTTTTTTTTCCTTCATTCTGAAATGATAACGAGGGAAAAGGGGGGGGGGGGCTCGGGTTAAAGGGGAGAGAGAATTTTTTATTATTATTTTATTTTCAAAAAGTTGACTTTTACATACGACCTCTAAACGAGGCCCACCGCCTGTCGTCTATAGCGTTTTACCCCCATTCCGAACACAATGGGATATGTATCGTAGGTTGGTTCGGCTGTTACAATCAGTTTCCGTTAAATTTACATTTAAATCACTATATTGAATTTTAAACGTATATTTCAAATTACCGGGGTCACATACTAACTAGAAAAATTCTAGAAAAATATTTTCTAGCTTCGTATTGGCGACACGGTCCTAACAAAACTAGTTTCGTCGAATTCTGAGACCGTTTGAAAAATGGCCAATTTCCAGTCGATTAAAATCAACTAAAACTGGTCAAACGCGTTTTCCTTTGCCATGCTCACATATTGAATCGAAAAATTATGAAATTTGAAACCTAGCAATAAATTTACACTGCGGATCTAACAAAAGTGGTTTCGTCGAAATCCGAGGTCGTTTGCAAAATTTCCATTTTTAAGGGCCTGAATTCTATAGCGACTATTCAGAATTTTCAACTGGACATATCTTTTGATTCCCGTTATGAAATTTTAATTTTTCGGGTTCGTTGGAAAGATATTCTCAATTAGATCCTAATGTTTTCGGTTTCACTAAAATCCGGATTGTTTTGCACCCGGTACCTTCAATTTAAGTTTGAAATCGAATTATCGAACTACCGTGCCATTTTCAGTTCTATTTATAATTATATATAAAAATTTATATTCTAACGACGCCGTGTATATAATATATACGTTCTAATTCTATTCAAAATAAATTTCTCGTCGTTATTATTTAAAATAATTCATTTTAAATAATCAACATTCGCTAAAATTGCCAAAATAAAAATTTTAAACTGGCCCAGATTTTCCGGGTTATTACAATCTCCCCCACTTAAAACTTTTCGTCCCCGAAAAGGAACAAAGTCGAAAGTGGTTTGATCAATCAACTCTACGTTCGATCTGGCTTCCATTCTCCAACTTTTCAGTTTCTGAGAATTTTCAAATTCTTCAAAAATTTGGCTAACACCCTAAATTTTCGAAAAATTTCGCCATAACCTCCCCTGCACCGGGAGCCACGGGAAAATCCCGAAATTGCCATACAGGCCTTCTGATCTCAAAAAGAAAAAGAAAAAGCCAAGCGGCTAGCTAATAGGCTCATAAAATCATCATCACCCAAACAAAACAGTAAATTGTGTAGCAAACATGTACCTATTTGTCGGGCAAACAAATTTTATTCTCTACTCTAGCCTCCTTGCTATGACCTGTTCAATGTAAGCACATGTATATGCAAGCAAATGTGACCAATTTTCAATATAATTCAATATTTGGTTCAATTAGGCTAAATGGCTAAAAATTAGCAAACAAATAAACAAACAACACAAACATCAATCAATTAGTGAATTAGAGTTTCCAATTCATAATTTTGATACATATACAAAAATCATGTTTTTGATACCAAATCACAACAATAGGCCCTATCTAATTTTTGGTTCTCACACCAGTCAATAGGAAATATATAGATATTACCCGTTCGTTACTCGAATATAAATTCTGATGATGATATATCAATCATCAGAATCACCCCCGGGCGACTAGAGTGTAATTCTATATCTATTCAGTATATTAAAACTTCAAACACACGCTAGCTAGGCGCATATGCAAAATCTTTATATATTGGATTGTCCTAATCAAAATGAAATAAATAATCAAGTACGAATAATTGATTTTAAATTTTCAAACAAAATTGTTTTCATTTGAAAAATATACTCTTCACACTCGTTCTAGGATACTACTGATCCTATCTCTAACGAGTCATTCTAATTGGATATTACTAATCCAATATCTGATGAATTCTTTTGTATGGTTCTAATGTGTCTTGTTCTCGAGCTCTGTAAACCAAAGCTCTGATACCACGATGAAACGACCCGAACTTCCCCGGTCTCCGAAGAGAGAGAGAAAGAACGAATTGTTTTGAGAACACGACAAATCATAACGCATATAAAAGAACATTTCATTGTATATTACAACAATGCATCAGATTACAAGAATATACAGTATAAATGAATATTACACAGAAATATCAGAGATTTAAGTTACATTTAAATACATGGCAGCGGAAAATAATACAATACACAACTAGAGGAGATATACGGATACAAAGCTTTCCGGATATCGTTCCAGCTGTAAATCAGGATCCTGTGAATATAAATCTGCAAAACCAAAACTACTAGCTGCCCGTGTCAAAATAGGGGCACCCAGAGTTTAGGTTAAAACAATAAACTCCAGGTCAGTCATGTGACTGGTGTGAGAACTAAAACAGTTAATCTTTATTTTTAATGTTCGGTAAATCAAGGGACCACGCCGTATAACACGGAACGGGTTTCCTCCCAAGAATACCAGTGCATAAAACAAACAGCGTAATGCTAAATAAGGAAAAATGAAGCTGTTATAAGACCCAGGTCCTATCACACAATGCAACGCAAGCCGGGGGATAGGGTTTTCCCTTATAACAACCAAAGAATGCTTGATACGTTTAAAACAAATCATTTGATACTTTTATAAGTGTACAGTGTTTAAAACAATTTCAATCATAAATATCAATCATAGACGGCATGGGTACCATATATCATGTCGCCATACTAGGTTATACAATCAAAATCGCAAAGTCACGTATTTGGAAATTGGATTTCCATCTATGAACCGAGGCAAAAGATAGTCCTCAACCGATTCGAGACAATCTAGCCCATGTCTCAGGACCCAGACTCAGGTGGGCCTTGGATCGTTGTGAAAACCCGTAACTTCCCCGTAAAGGAAAGCGTCGGATAGTTCGAGAACAAACCACAACAGAACACATACAGAAGAACGTTTCATTGTATATTACAACAATGCATCAGATTACAAGAATATACAGAGTAAAAATGAATATTACACAGAAATATCAGAGATTTAAATTACATAGCAGCGGAAAATAATACAATACACAACTAGAAGTAGATATACGGATACAAAGCTTTCCGGATATCGTTCCAGCTGTAAACCAGGATCCTGTGAATATAAATCTGCAAAACCAAAACTACTAGCTGCCCGTGTCAAAATATGGGCACCCAGAATTTAGGTTAAAACAATAAACTCCAGGTCAGTCATGGGACTGGTGTGAGAACTAAAACAGTTATTAATCTTTATTTTTAAAGTTTGGTAAATCAAGGGACCACGCCGTATAACACGGAACGGGTTTCCTCCCAAGAATACCAGTGCATAAAACAAACAGCGCAATGCTAAATAAAGAAAATGAAGCTGTTATAAGACCCAGGTCCTATCACACAATGCAACGCAAGCCGGGGGATAGGGTTTTCCCTTATAACAGCCAAAGAATGCTTGATACGTTTTAAAACAAATCATTTGATACTATTATAAGTGCATAGTGTATAAAACAACTTCAAATCATAAGTATCAATCATAGGCGGCATGGGTACCATATATCATGTCGCCATATATAGGTTTACAAATAAAACCGCAAATGTCACGTATTTGGAAATTGGATTTCCGTCTATGAACCGAGGCAAAAGATAGTCCTCAACCGATTCGAGACTGTCTAGCCCGAGTCTCAGGATCAGAACGCATCGACCCTTGGAGCGACAGGGCCGGTCCACCGATGTGGATTAAACTTAAACCCTGAACATGCGTTTCGCCGCCCTTTGGGGCATAAGTGAGCCAACTAAATGACTCCATCGGTTCGAGAACGACCGATCAATCCGAGGCGCCTCGCAACAGCAACAACCACATAAGTCAAACTCGTCAGGGCGTGTAAAACCACTAACGCCACTTTTTAGCTAGAAGGAAACGCATGCCCTCCCTGAGGTCCGTCTCCCGTTTTTGGTTCATACCGGGTGTGATACTCGCGAAGTAAACGTTACACAAAGCTACGCCACAAAGGCCGTGCTTTGATCATCACCACAAGACTTTGCTTTTCAACAGAAGCCTCGATCAATTGCCACTTAGGCATGCCACACAGGCAATTCACTCCATGCGATTGATATCCATCAATATATAACCCCTGAGCTCGTACGTCTCAGAGAAGGGCGTTAAGCAAGAGAATAAATTCTCCGCCGCCAAACAGATATATATTTAATAGAGATCAATCACACGGACTAAAATCCAATGTCAGACACACAGTCCATTTACAAGTCCGTTCTGGGTCTGAACGAAACCGGAGGCACCTAGTACCCCGCATATCCATCGATCTCCAAGTACGTCTGGACGATCACTAACTGTTTCCATCTTCTTGGGTGTACAGCCCAATCAAGATCATCAGTAATTACCCAAACGACGTGAAGACTTCTGGTCTTCGACCATCGTCTTCATCTTCGACTTATCGTCGTATCAGTTATTCAGAATGGGATAAACCCGGTCTTTCCGAATAACTCGCGTATAATTTAAATAAGTGTTACACAAACACAACATACGCCTCATTCCAATTCATCAGTCACTAACCGTAAATTAATCAAGAGAATAATTCCCCAAATATTAACCCCGAAGGCCGAAACCAACATCAGATCAATACCCAGAAAACCATTCTGCTTGGCCAACCGACAGTTAGTTTCTAAATTTCACATTCATAGGGAAAGGTTCCCATTAATTTTATCCAAGATAAATTTCTTGAATTTATTCTCTAATCTTCTTTTGAATTTCGATTCAACTAGTCGGGATTAACGAAACTTACCGAAGTAATCATTTGTTTTAATTTCCCAATCCCAACCTATTTATCCCATGAAGTAAAACTGGTAATACTTCATATCTAACACCACCGTGTTATCGGTAAATTCAATTACCATTTCACGTTCAAATCTAATTAAAGATTTAACTATCGCCTGGAGCAAAACTGGTGATACTCCATTTTCGATCATTTCAATCTAATTAAAGATTCATTAAAACTCAACTTAGTTTTAATCGTTAACTGGGTTAAAGAATCCGTGTCATTTAAAAACACAGTTCACAATAAACCCAAAATCACCTTCATTAATTATCGGGTTAAAGAACGAGTGTTATTTAAAACACTGTCCACGATAAACCCAAAAATCAATATCAATTCAATTCCAATTAAATATTATTTAATTGGTACACTTCATTAAATCTAAATAAAAAGATTTAATCTTTTCTCAACTGGGTTCAAGAACAGTGTTAGTGAAGACACCATTCACGACAAACCCCAAATCACATTTGATATTCAATACAAGGCTCTGAATAGAAAATATACTGGCTTATATTCAATATCAAATTCCACGACTAACAAATGTCGTATTGGAAATAACGATATAAATATATCTTTCAAATTTCCATAACAACACCTGTATAATCACGAATTCCAACATCGAAATATTCCGAAGACAATTTCGATTAAATCCAATCCAATGCAATCATTGGAAATTCTGGTTATTTTTAAAACCCTTTTCAAATTCAATTTATTTATTTAAAAATAAATAGAATTATATTTCTAGTTCAAAACTAGTTCATTTCGATAAAAATCTATTTTTATCTTTTCAAATATGGAGTTTTTCATCCCAATTCTTTCTAAATCATTTCTTATGATTTTACCCAAATTATTACTATTTTTAATAATTTTATCAAGGCCCGTACAGTCGATTTCCATCAATGGCCATCGAACTGCACTTATAGCGACCTTTTTCAAATTTGATTTGGACATAATTCCAAATCCAACCGTTAGATTTCTAATTTCTAATATCCGTTAGAAAGCTCTTTTCGATACGAACCCAACGGTTCCGGTATTAGGAGAATCCGACGGTCGGATCTCCCGTAATGCCCGTTTGAAATAAATGGTCGAAACTCACGAACTGCCGTGGCGCGGCGCGTTCTATTCAGGCCATTATATTATATATATAATATATATAATATATATTTCGTCGATTTCTATTTAAAACGAATTATATAAATAGTTTAAAACTGTTTCAAAAGCAATTTCAACTTTCTTTTCAATTCAAATCAAAATTGAATTCTTCTTTATAAATTCGTTTTAAAATTCATTTCTATTCAATTCAAATTTCAATTCAATTTGAATTCATTTTCAATTCGCTTTCAATTCAATTCGAAATCGTTTTCAATTCAATTCATTTCGAAATCGTTTTCAATTCATTTCATTTCGAAATCGTTTTCAATTCATTTCATTTCGAAATCGTTTTCAATTCATTTCATTTCGAAATCGTTTTCAATTCATTTCATTTCGAAATCGTTTTCAATTCATTTCATTTCGAAATCGTTTTCAATTCATTTCATTTCGAAATCGTTTTCAATTCATTTCATTTCGAAATCGTTTTCAATTCATTTCATTTCGAAATCAATAAAATCGATATAAATATCGTTCACGTCAAAATGGCGTCAATCTAATCAACACGGCTTCATAAATTTCTATTTTCAAATATTCTATTTCAAATATTTCTTTTTCAAAATAGTTGTTATCAAAATATTTCGTTCAACACATGACCAATCTCAATGGATGAGTACTGTCAACACATGAACTTTTATTTTATATCGATAAAGATGTAAATTTTATTACTAAAATATTTCGTTCAACACATGACCAATCTCAATGGATGAGTACTGTCAACACATGAACTTTTATTTTATAATATTCTTTATTTTTCAAATTGGAATGAGGCCCAATCAATTACCATATAAAGTTGTTCATATGGATTTTCATACAACACATGTATATAATAGCATTGAAAAATAATCAACCATCAACCAAGGTGCACTACACTGTATAAGCATCAAATATAGATATCTAACGCTTATAACAGCCTGTCAATCCATCGATCGACATATTTAATCAATCAGGATGAGTGAACTTCAAATTTCATCCCAACACCCGTGTGGGGTTTCAAACAATCAAACAAATATTTTATTCGTGCAGTTGGGCGATGTGTAAAATTTATCGACCCAATCAATGTCCTTCAAATAGGTGTACATAAACAAACCGTCCGGTCTGTAAATGAATATTTATTTATTTACATTCACGTTAAAAAATATATTTTTAACGACAAAACATTTATTTCGACATATGAATTTCTATTCAATTCATTTATTCTATAAAATGATGTTTTTATTTTTCTAACATATTTTAGAAAATTTCGGCGGCATAACGGCACGATACTAGAAACGGGACAAGGCCTAGCCTTATCCCCGGTCTAGTGAAGGCCCACGCCATTCACACATCAATCATATCAATTCATTTCACCAAACAATTCAATTTCAATCAAATAATCTAACTATTTGCAACCAAACAAACAAGTCCATGGTCTGTGGACGATTGTGTCGGGTGCTACTAAGCACCGTCTGCATCCTAGTATATATATATAACTAGAGAAATTAAATTGAAAGGTGAGAAGTTCTCACCAATAGCTATCCAAGCTCCACGGCACTTCATTGATATAAATCTTCTTCGTTCTCGCCCCTTTGTCATCTTCGTTGTCCGCTTTCACTACATATGTAAAAATCGAATTTTTACTTCGCTTTTCAATATATAAAAATCACATTTTTATTTCGAAGTTCAATATATAAAAATCATATTTTTAATTCGAAGTTCAATATATAAAAATCATATTTTTAATTCGAAGTTCAATATATAAAAATCATATTTTTATTTCGAAGTTCAATATATAAAAATCATATTTTTATTTCGAAGTTCAACATATAAAAATCATATTTTTATTTCGAAGTTCAATATATAAAAATCATATTTTTATTTCGAAGTTCAACATATAAAAATCATATTTTTAATTCGAAGTTCAATATATAAAAATCATATTTTTAATTCGAAGTTCAATATATAAAAATCATATTTTTATTTCGAAGTTCAATATATAAAAATCATATTTTTAATTCGAAGTTCAACATATAAAAATCATATTTTTAATTCGAAGTTCAATATATAAAAATCATATTTTTAATTCGAAGTTCAACATATAAAAATCATATTTTTATTTCTTTGCTCAATATATAAAAATCATATTTTTAATTCGAAGTTCAACATATAAAAATCATATTTTTAATTCGAAGTTCAATATATAAAAATCATATTTTTATTTCGAAGTTCAATATATAAAAATCATATTTTTAATTCGAAGTTCAACATATAAAAATCATATTTTTATTTCTTTGCTTATATAAAAATAATATTTTTATATTATGAAAAATCATATCTTTCCCTTTAAAAATCTAATCTTTTCGTTATTTAAAAAATCTAAACTCTTCTAATTCAAAATATAAACTTTTCCTATTAAAAACCATAAACATTTCATCATTAAAAATATAAACATTTTATACTATTATCCTATTTTTAATTTCTATCTTAACCACAAAAAAAGGAAATCAACTTACAGGGGGTGGGCTAAGGGGCGGAGGGGTGTCGTTGTGGTGGCGACGCACCTCTGGCGCGGCGGCGGAGCTCAGGCAGAGGAGTGCGGTGGCTGTGGGGCCTTCGGAAGGCAGCGGTTGCTGAAAAGGGGACTAGGGTTCCGATTAGAGGGAAGGGGGGTGCGCTGGTATGGAAGAGAGGAGGCACGACCAAGTGGGGAACGCCGGAGGTCAGCGGCGCCACTGGAGGTGCGAGGCAGGGGTCATCGGAGGGAGCGACGGGCGGTTCCTCCTTCTTTTCTCTTTTATTTATTTCTATTTGAACTGCGTTGACCAGAGAGTGGGGGGGGGGGGGTAGTTAAGGAGATATATATATTTATTTTATTTATTTATTTATTTTCCATTAAAAAAGTATCTTTTAAATTCGAACTCGAAACGAGGCCCAACGACTGTCGTCCGTAGCGTTTTACCCCCATTCCGAACACAATGGGATATGTATCGTAAGTTGATTTGATCGTTTCGATCAGTTTCCGTTAAATTTACATCTAAATCACTATATTGAATTTTAAACGTACCTTTCAAATTATCGGGGCCACATAACGACTCTATAAATCCCAGAAAAATATTTTCTAGCTTCGTATTGACGATACGGTCCTAACAAAACTAGTTTCGTCGAATTCTGAGACCGTTTGAAAAATGGTCATTTTCCAGTCGATTAAATTCAACTGAAACTGGTCAAACGCGTTTAACTGTACCACGCTCACATATTGATTCGAAAAATTATGAAATTTGGAATCTAGCAATAACTTGACATCACGGACCCAACAAAAGTGGTTTCGTCGAAATCCGAGGTCATTTGCAAAATGTCCATTTTTAAGGGCCTGAATTCCATAGCGACTATTCAGAATTTTCAACTGGACATAACTTTTGATTCCCGCTACGAACTTTTGATTTTTCGGATTCGCTGGAAAGATATTATCAATTAGATCCTAATGTTTTTGGTTTCACTAAAATCCGGATTGTTTTGCACCCAGTACATTCATTTGAAGTTTGAAATCGAATTATCGAACTACCGTGCCATTTTCAATTCTATTTATAATTATATATAAATATTTATATTCTAACGACGGCGTATATAATATATACGTTCGAATTCTATTCAAAATAAATTTTCTCGTCGATATTATTTAAAATAATTCATTTTAAATAATCAAAATTCGCTAAAATTGCCAAAATAAAAATTTTAAATTGACCCAGATTTTCGGGTTGTTACAATCGTCAGGGCCGGTCCACCGATGTGGATTATTATGCCTGAACAATACGTCTCTCCGCCCTTTGGGGCGTAAATGAGCCAACGAATGGCTCCATCGGACCCGGATCGTCCGATCTAACCGAGGCGCCTCGCAACAGCAACAACCACATAAGTCAAACTCGTCAGGGCGTGTAAAACCACTGACGCCACTTCTAACTAGAAAGAAACGCATGCCCTCCCTGAGGTCCGTCTCCCGTTTTTGGTTCATACCAGGTGTGAAACTCGCGAAGTAAACGTTACACAAAGCTACGCCACAAAGGCCGTGCTTCGATCATCAACCACAAGACTTTGCTTTTCAACAGAAGCCTTGATCAATTGCCACTTAGGCATGCCACACAGGCAATTCACTCCATGCGTTTGATATCCATCAATATATAACCCCTGAGCTCGTACGTCTCAGAGAAGGGCGTTAAGCAAGAGAATAAATTCTCCGCCGCCAAACAGATATATATTTAATAGAGATCAATCACACGGACTAAAATCCAATGTCAGACACACAGTCCATTTACAAGTCCGTTCTGGGTCTGAACGAAACCGGAGGCACCTAGTACCCCGCATATCCATCGATCTCCAAGCACGTCTGGATGATCACCAACTGTTTCCATCTTCTTGGGTGTACAGCCCAATCAAGATCATCAGTAATCACCCAAACGACGTGAAGACCTCCGGTCTTCGACCATCGTCTTCATCTTCGACTTATCGTCGTATCAGTTATTCAAAATGGGATAAACCCGGTCTTCCCGAATAACTCGCGTATATTTTAAATGAGTGTTACACAAACACAACATACGCCTCATTCCAATTCATCAGTCACTAACCGTAAATTAATCAAGAGAATAATTCCCCAAATATTAACCCCGAAGGCCGAAACCAACATCAGATCAAAATCCAGGAAACCATTCTGCTTAGCTAACCGACAGTTAGTTTCTAAATTTCACATTTATAGGGAAAGGTTCCCATTAATTTTATCAAAGATAAATTCTTTGATTTATTCTTTAATCTACTTTTGAATATCAATTCAAACTAGTCGGGATTAACGAACTTTACCGAAGTAATCATTTGTTTTAATTTCCAATCCCAACCTATTCATCCCATGAAGTAAAACTGGTAGTACTTCATATCTAACACCACGGTGTTATCGGTAAATTCAATTACCATTTCACGTTCAAATCTAATTAAAGATTTAACTAACGTCTGGAGCAAAACTGGTGATACTCCATTTCGATCTTTTCAATCTAATTAAAGATTCATTAAAACTCCACTTAGTTTTAATCGTTAACTGGGTTAAAGAATCAGTGTCATTTAAAACACGGTTCACGATAAACCCAAAATCACATTCCATTAATTATCGGGTTAAAAAACGAGTGTTATTTAAAACACCATTCACGATAAACCCAAGAATCAATATCCATTCAATTTCAATTAAATATTATTTAATTGGTACACTTCATTAAATCTAAATAAAAAGATTTAATCTTTTCTCAACTGGGTTCAAGAACAGTGTTAGTGAAGACACCATTCACGACAAACCCAAATCACATTTGATATTCAATACAAGGCTCTGAATAGAAAATATATCGGGTTATATTCAATATCAAATTCTACGATTAACAAATGCCGTATTGGAAATAACGATATAAATATATATCTTTCAAATTTCCATAACAACATCTGTATAATCATGAATTCCAACATCGAAATATTCTGAAGACAATTTCGATTCAAATCCACTCCAATGCAATCATTGGAAATTCTGGTTATTTTTAAAACCCTTTTCCAAATTCAATTTATTTACTTAAAAATAAATAGAATTAATTCTAGTTCAAAACTAGTTTATTTCTATAAAAATCTATTTTTATCTTTTCAAGTATGGAGTTTTTCATCCCAATTCTTTCTAAATCATTCCTTATGATTTTACACAAATTATTGATATTTTTAATGATTTTATCAAGGCCCGTACAGTCGATTTTCATCAATGGCCATCGAACTGCACTTACAGCGACCTTGTCCAAATTTGATTTGGACGTATCTCTCAATCCAACCGTTAGATTTCAAATTTCTAATAATCGTTAGAAAGCTCTTTCCGATGCGAACCCAACGGTTCCGGTTTTAGGAGAATCCGACGGTTGGATCTCCCGTAATGTCCATTTGAAATAAATGGTCGAAATTCACGAACTGCCGCGGCGCGGCGCGTTCTATTCAGACCATTATATTATATATATAATATGTATAATATATATTTCGTCAATTTCTATTTAAAGCGAATTATATAGATAGTTTTAAATTCGTTTCAAAAACAATTTTCAACTTCCATTTCAATCCAAAGCAAAATTGAATTCTTCTTTATAAATTCGTTTTAAAATTCATTCTTATTTAATTCAAATTTCAATTCGTTTTCAATTCAATTCAATTTCAAAATCGTTTTCTATTCGATTCAAATTGGTTTTCTATTCGATTCAATTCAAATTGGTTTTCTATTCAATTCAATTCAAATTGGTTTTCTATTCAATTCAATTCAAATTGGTTTTCTATTCAATTCATTTCGAAATCGTTTTCAATTCAATTCATTTCGAAATTGTTTTCAATTCAATTCGTTTCGAAATCCTTTTCAATTCAATTCATTTCGAAATCGTTTTCAATTCAATTCATTTCGAAATCGTTTTCAATTCAATTCATTTCGAAATCGTTTTCAATTCAATTCATTTCGAAATCGTTTTCAATTCAATTCATTTCGAAATCGTTTTCAATTCAATTCATTTCGAAATCGTTTTCAATTCAATTCATTTCGAAATCGTTTTCAATTCAATTCATTTCGAAATCGTTTTCAATTCAATTCATTTCGAAATCGTTTTCAATTCAATTCATTTGAATGAAATCGATATAAATATCGTTCACGTCAAAATGGCGTCAATCTAATCAACACGGCTTCATATATTTCTATTTTCAAATATTCTATTTCAAATATTTCTTTTTCAAAATAGTTGTTATTATCAAAATATTTCGTTCAACACATGACTAATCTCAACGGGTGAGTACTTTCAACACATGAACCTTTATTTTATATTGATAAAGATGTAAATTTTATTACTAAAATATTTCGTTCAACACATGACTAATCTCAACGGATGAGTACAGCCAACACATGAACCTTTATTTTATATTGTTCTTTATTTTCTAAATTGAAATGAGGCCCAATCAATTACCATATAATATTAATTATATGGATTTTCATACATCACACGTATATAATAGCATTGAAAAGTAATCAACCATCAACCAAAGTGCACTACACTGTATAAGCATCAAATATAGATATCTAACGCTTATAACAGCCTGTCAATCAATCGATCGACATATTTAATCAATCAGGATGAGTGAACTTCAAATTTCATCCCAACACCCGTGTGGGGTTTCAAACAATCAAACACATATTTTATTTGTGCAGTTGGGCGATGTGTAAAATTTTATCGACCCAATCAATGTCCTTCAAATAGGTGTACATAAACAAACCGTCCGGTTTGTAAATGAATATTTATTTATTCACATTCACGTTAAAAATTATATTTTTAACGATAAAACATTTTATTTTAACATATGAATTTCTATTCAGTTCATTTATTAAATAAAATGATTTCTTTATTTTTCTAACTTATTTTAGAAAATTTCGGCGGCATAACGGCACGAAACTAGAAACGGGACGAGGCCTAGCCTTATCCCCGGTCTTGTGAAGGCCCACGCCATTCACACATCAATCAAATCAATTTCATTTCACCCAACAATTCAATTCAAACCAAATAATCTAACCAACTACACAACCAAACAATTCAACAAACAAGCCATCCATGGTCTGTGGATGACGGGTGTCGGGTGCTACTAAACACCGTCTGCATCCTAGTATATATATATATAACTAGAAAATTAAATCGAAAGGTGAGAAGTTCTCACAAATAGCTATCCTAGCTCCACGGCACTTCATTGATAGAAATCTTCATCGCTATCGCATCTTCGTCATCTTCGTTGCCCGTAGCCACTACATATATAAAAATCACACATTTTTATATTTTGATGTCTTTAAAATAAAAATCACATTTTTATTTATTCACTTTAAATTTAAAAATCATATTTTTTTAATTGCTTCATACTTGTAAAAATCGAAATTTTACTTCGCTATTCAATATATAAAAATCGAATTTTTATTATGCTATTCAATATATAAAAATCAAAATTTTACTTTGCTATTCAATATATGAAAATTGAATTTTTTTTACTTTGCTATTCAATATATGAAAATTGAATTTTTACACCGCTACTATATAGATAAAAATTCTATTTTTACACTGCTACAATATAGATAAAAATTCTATTTTTACACCGCTACAATATAGATAAAAATTCTATATTTTTACACCGCTACAATATAGATAAAAATTCTATATTTTACACCGGTACAATATAGATAAAAATTCTATTTTTACAACAGTGTTCGTATAATAAAGATTATATTTTTATCACGCTATTCTCTATATAAAAATTATATTTTTATATATAAAGATCGTATTTTTATATCACGGCTTCATATATAAAGATGATATTTTTACTGTCTATATAATATAAAAATCATATTTTTATACTTTCTGTACTATAAAAATCATATCCTTACAGTGCTACTACTATAAAGATCACATCTTTATTACTCTACATTATATAAAATCAAATTTTTATTCTTCTAAAAATATAAAGATCATATTTTTAATATTTCTACTTTATAAAAATTATATTTTTAACCTTTCTATATAATAAAAATTATATTTTTCCTATATATGAATAATTAGATTTTAAAATGCTACTTTATTTTAAAACTGAAAATTAAAATTGAATAATAAACACTCACTGTCTTTTCCAGAGGGGTGGCTCACGTCCGCGGTGGAGGCGAGGTCCTCCAGCAGGCAGCGACTGTCGTTGCTTCTCCGGCGTCGATCCTTGGGGTGCTTCGGTTTGGGTTCGACTGGGCTTCGCTGTTTGAATCGAGCAAGGAGGGGGACGGAGGGTCTGGGCGTGTGGGCGTTTGGGGTTTCGAGGTGGAGGAGGGAGAAGATGGAGGCGGCTGTTGGCACTGGCGGTCAGGGGTTTAGGCTGGAAGTTCGAACGGGGAAAGGGGGCAAAGATGGGAGGAAGTACGGCAAGAGGAGGGGGTGAGGGAGGGAGCGCAGTGGCGCTATGCCTGGGTGGCGGCGGACGAGCGGAGGAAGGGGCGACGGGGAGCGATTCCGATTTGTTTTTTTTTCTTTTTTTTTCCTTCATTCTGAAATGATAACGAGGGAAAAGGGGGGGGGGGGGCTCGGGTTAAAGGGGAGAGAGAATTTTTTTTATTATTATTTTATTTTCAAAAAGTTGACTTTTACATACGACCTCTAAACGAGGCCCACCGCCTGTCGTCTATAGCGTTTTACCCCCATTCCGAACACAATGGGATATGTATCGTAGGTTGGTTCGGCTGTTACAATCAGTTTCCGTTAAATTTACATTTAAATCACTATATTGAATTTTAAACGTATATTTCAAATTACCGGGGTCACATACTAACTAGAAAAATTCTAGAAAAATATTTTCTAGCTTCGTATTGGCGACACAATCCTAACAAAACTAGTTTCGTCGAATTCTGAGACCGTTTGAAAAATGGCCAATTTCCCGTCGATTAAAATCAACTAAAACTGGTCAAACGCGTTTTCCTTTGCCATGCTCACATATTGAATCGAAAAATTATGAAATTTGAAACCTAGCAATAACTTTACACTGCGGATCTAACAAAAGTGGTTTCATCGAAATCCGAGGTCGTTGGCAAAATTTCCATTTTTAAGGGCCTGAATTCTATAGCGACTATTCAGAATTTTCAATTGGACATATCTTTTGATCCCCGTTATGAAATTTCAATTTTTCGGGTTCGTTGGAAAGATATTCTCAATTAGATCCTAATATTTTCGGTTTCACTAAAATCCGGATTGTTTTGCACCCGGTACCTTCAATTGAAGTTTGAAATCGAATTATCGAACTACCGCGCCATTTTCAATTCTATTTATAATTATATATAAATATTTATATTCTAACGACGCCGCGTATATAATATATACGTACTAATTCTATTCAAAATAAATTTCTCGTCGTTATTATTTAAAATAATTCATTTTAAATAATCAAAATTCGCTAAAATTGCCAAAATAAAAATTTTAAACTGGCCCAGATTTTTCGGGTTATTACACGGTCTCAGAATTCAATGAAATTAGTTTTGATAGGACCATATCGTCAATACGAAGCTAGAAAATATTTTTCTGGAATTTTTCGAGTTAGTATGTGACCCCGGTAAATTGAAATGCACGTTCAAATTCAATATATAGAGTTATATGTTGATTTTGACGAAAACTGATCGAAACAATCGAATCAGCTTACGATACATATCCCATTGTGTTCGGAATGGAGGTAAAACGCTAGGGACGACAGTCGGTGGGTCTCGTTTCGAGGTCGAAAATAAAAGTTGCTTTTTGAAATTAATTTAAATAATTAAATATATATTATTATATATAATCATTAACCCCCTTTCCCCTTTTCACCCAAGATCGAAATTAAAATAAAAAAAGAAGAGGAAAGAGAAGGGAAGAGCGACAAGGACCGCCGCTCCTGGCGCCAGTGTTGCCGTCGCCGCTTCTTCCTTCCCCCTCCCCTTCTTCTTCTTCTCCCCTTCCACCGCTCCCTCCTCTTCTCCTTTTCCCTTTTGAAACTCGCATCCACGAACCCCTCGGCAACCGCTGCCTCCTTCTTCCCCCTCTCTCCTCTTGCCGCACGTCCCCCTTCTCCCTACCCAAAACCGCCGAGCCCCCCTGGCCCACCGTGCCACCTCGATCCGACCTCCTCCCCCTCGACAGACACAATACCCCCCCTCAATATACGCTGTAAGTTTTATCTCTGTTTTTATTTATTTATTTATTTTATTTTCCCTTTGTGATTATGTTTTCTTGTTATAAAATTAGGTTTTAAAGTAAATAAAAATCAGATTTTTAAAGAATAAAAATTAGTTTTTTTTTAAGAAGGAAAGACGAGATTTTTTGTAAGGGAAAGGCGGGATTTTTAAAATGTGAAAACTTCGATCTTTAAAAATATAAAAGATTTGATTTCTAAAGCAAAGAACGGATTTTTAACATCACAAAGATCAGATTTTTTTAACATCATAAAGAATGGATTTTAATATTTTAGAAAGAATAAGAATTCGATTTTTAATTTATAGGAGATATAAAATATAATTTTTACATGATGTGAAGGTTAAAAATATAATTTTTATATCATCGAAAGGTTAAAAATATAATTTTTATATTATAGGAAAGTTAAAAATATAATTTTTATACTAGTGGCATAATAAAAATATAATTTTTATAAAGTAGAACATTTGAAAATAAAATCTTTATATTTGAAAGGGCGAAATCTTTATAATTGAAAGGGCGAAATCTTTATAATTGGAAAGGCGAAATCTTTATAATTGAAAGGGCGAAATCTTTATAATTGAAAAGGCGAAATCTTTATAATTGAAAAGGCGAAATCTTTATATTTGAAAAGGCGAAATCTTTATATTTGAAAGGGCGAAATCTTTATATTTGAAAAGGCGAAATCTTTATATAGAGAATAGCATGATTAAAATATAATCTTTATTATATGAACATCGGTGTAAAAATAGAATTTTTATTTATATAGTAGCGGTGTAAAAATAGAATTTTTATCTATATAGTAGCGGTGCAAAAATAGAATTTTTATATACATAGCAACAATATAAAATGTAATTTTTATATATGTAGTGAATACGAGCAACGAAAGTGCCAGACGGCGAAGATTTCTACATTTGAAGTGTCGTGGAGTTGGGATAGCTTTGGTGAGTACTTCTCACTTTAAATTTCTTTTTCTAGTTATATATATATACTAGGATGCAGACGGTGCTTAGCAGCACCCGACACCCGTCATCCACAGACCATGGATGGCTTGTATGTTTGATTGTTTGTTGTGGTGAAAATTGATTGTGTGATGTGAAATGAAATAAAATATTCATATAGTTAGAAATATTTTGTCGTTAAAAATATAATTTTTAACGTGAATACGAATAGATGAATATTTATAAACAAATCGGCTGATTTGTTTATATACACTGATTTGACTGATATTGATTGGGATGATAAATTTTACACATCGCCCAACTGCACAAATAAAAACCTGTGTTTGTTGATTTAAAACCCCACTCGGGTGTTGGGATGATATTTGGCGTACGCTAATCCCAATTATTTAATTGTATGTCGATCGATTGGTCGACAGGCTGTGTAAGCGTTAATTATTTATATTTGATGATGATACAGTTGTGTAGTGCACTTTGGATGATGGTTGATTGGTTATTGTTGCTATTATATACATGTGTTGTATGGAATCCATATAATTAACGTTATATGGTAATTGATTGGGCCTCATTCCAATCGGGAAAATAATGAATATTATAAAAGAAAATTCACGTGTTGAATATAAAAATAGTCATGTGTTGACGATGTTCGTGTGTTGAGACTATTTATGCGTTGAGTAAAATATTTTAAATAATAAAATTTACATCTTTATCATATTTAAAATTAGAAACTACTTCACGGTGGAGTCTGATTGAAAATCAAACGATAGATACCATAATTTTATAAAATATTTTACATAACAAAAATAGTCGTGTGTTGACAGTACTCATGTGTTGAAAAAAATATAGATTCATGTGTTGAATAGAATAAATATTCATTTGTTGAATAGAATAACGAATTTATTGAAATATATAAAGCCGTGTTGATTAGAGTTGTGCTATTTTGACGTGAACGAAATTATATCGATTATATTCGTTTTTATAGTGAAAATAGAAAAGGTAGTGATTTCTAGATATAACGTTTTGAAAATATTATCATTTATATAGTAATGATATGAAATATTCAATTTTGATTAGAAATTGAATATAGTGTTGAAATGGTTTTGAAAACGAATTTAAAACGATTTAAAAAATACGTTTTAAAAGGAAATCGACGAAATATAATGTATATATATATATATTATACATATATAATGGCCTGAATAGAACGCGCCGCACCGCGGTAGTTCGTGAATTTCGACAATTGACTTCGAATTGACGTTACGGGAGATCTGACCGTCGGATTCTCCTGAAACCGGAACCGTTGGGTTCGTATCGAAAATAGCTTTCCAATGAATATTAGAAATTTGAAATCAAACGGTTGGATTTGGAGTTATGTCCAAATCAAATTTGGAAAAGGTCGCTGTAAGTGCAGTTCGATGGCCGTTGATGGAAATCGACTGTACGGGCCTTGATAAAATTATTAAAAATATCTATAATTTGTGTAAAATCATAATATGTGAATTGGAAAGGACTGGGATGAAAAATTCCACATTTGAAAGGATAAAAATATATTTTTGTCGAAATGAACTAGTTTTGAACTAGAATTAAAATCAATTTATTTTTGAAATAAATAAATTGAATTTGAAAGTGATTTTAAAAATAATCAATATTCCCAAAACGTGAATTGGAGTGGAGTTGAATCGAAATTATCTTTAGAATATTTCGATGTTGGATTTCGTGACTATACAGATATTGTTATGGGATTTTGAAAGATATATTTTATATCGTTATTTCCGATACGATATTTGTTGGTTTCAGGATTTGATATTGAATATAAGCCGGTATATTTTCTATTCAGAGCCTTGTATTTAATATCAAATGTGATTTGGGTTTGTCGTGAATGGTGTCTTCATTAACACTGTTCTTAAGCCCAATAGAGAAAAAGATTAAATCTTTCTATTTAGATTTAATGAAGTGTATCATTTAAATAATATTTAATTGGAATTGAATTTGAATTGGTTTTTGGGTTTATTGTGAGCGGTGTTTTGAACAACACATGTTCTTTAACCCGATTAACAATAGAGTGTGATTTTGGGTTTATCGTGAATCGTGTTTTAGATGACATTGGTTCTTTAACCCAGTTAAAGACAGGTTATTGATTTTTGAGAAGATTAAAACTAAGTGGAGTTTTAATGAATCTTTAATTAGATTGAAATGTGAATTGATAATTTAAATTATCAAATCTGAAAGGTGATCGAGAATGGAGTACCACCAGTTTTGCTCCAAAGCGATAGTTAAATCTTTAATTAGATTTGAACGTGAAATGGCAATTAATTTTACCGATAACACCGTGGTGTTAGATATGGAGTATTACTAGTTTTGCTCCATGGGATGAATAGGTTGGAATTGGGAAATAAAATAAATAATTACTTCGGTGTGGTTCGCTAATCCCGACTAGTTTGGAAAACCATAACATGGTTTGAAATGATATCCAAAGGAAGATTAAAGAATAAATTTAGAAGAATTTATCTTTGATAAAATTAATGAGAACCTTTCCCTAGGAATGTGATTTTGTGAATAAAAGAATATTCTGAATTGGAATGAGGCGTTTGTTGTGTTTGTGTAACATTTGTTTATCATATACGTGGGTTATTCAGAAAGGCCGGGTTTATACCCATTCTGAATAACCGATTCGACGATATGTCGAAGATGAAGACGGTGGTTGAAGACCGGAAGTCTTCACATCGTTTGGGTGATTACTAATGATCTTGATTGGGCTGTACACCCAAGATGAGAGAAACAGTTGGTGATCGTCCAGACGTACTTGGAGATCGATGGATATGCGAGGAAAGTGCCTCCGGTTTTGTTCAGACCTAGAACGAACTTGTAAATGGATTGTGTGTCTGACATTGAATTTTATTCTATTTTGATTGATCTCTATTAAATATACATCTATTTGGCGGCGGAGAATTTATTCTCTTACTTAACGCCCTTCCCTGAGACGTACGAGCTCAGAGGTGGTATATCGATGGACATCAGTCGCATGGAGTGAATTGCCAGTGTGGCACGCGTAAGTGGCAATTGATCAAGGCTTCTGTTGAAAAGCAAAGTCTTGTGGTTGATGATCAAAACACGGCCTGTGTGGCGTAGCTTTGTGTATAACGTGAATTCGCGAGCCTCACACCTCGGTATGAGTCAAAAACGGGAGATGGACCGCTGGGAGAGCACGACGTTTCTTTCTAGCTAGGGTGGTGTCAGTGACCTACCAGCCCTGACATTTATATACTTTTCACCTGTGTGGCTATTGGAATGCGAGGCGCCTCGGATATAGGTCTGTAAGGACTGGGAAACGTGTTTTCAGGAATTGCCAATCCTCAAAAGTAAGAGAGGACCGACCCAGCCGATTCTAAGGATCAAAGTGGGGTCCTGGGACATTTGCTAGAGTGTCTCGAACGGAGAGGAGCTTGCCCCTTGCCTCGACTCATGATGGAATCCAATTTCCAATACGTGATATTGCGGTTTTAATTGTAGAACTAGTATGGCGACATGATATATGGTTCCCATGCCGTCTATGATTGATATTTATGATTTGAATTGTTTTGACACTATACACTTATAATAGTATCAAATGATTTGTTTTAAACGTACCAAGCATGTTTGGCTATTATAAGGGAAAACCCTATCCTCCGGCTTGCGTTGCATTGTGTGATGGGACCTGGGTCTTATAATAGCTTCATTTTTCCGAAGAGCATTGCGCTGTTTTGTTATATGCACTAGTATTCTTGGGAGGAAACCCGTTCCGTGTTATACGGCGTGGTCCCTTGAATTACTATCTTTTAAAGTAAAGTTTTAAATAACTGTTTTAGTTCTCACACCAGTCCCATGACTGACCTGGAGTTTATTGTTTTAACTAAACTCTGGGTGCCCCTATTTTCCACACAGGCAGCTAGTAGTTTTGGTTTTGCAGATTTATATTCAGAGGAACCTGGTTTACAGCTGGAACGATATCCGGAAAGCTCTGTATCCGTATATCTCTTTCAGTTGTGTTCTGTATTATTTTCCGCTGCGATGTATTTAAATGTAATTTATTGTAATCTCTGGTATTTGTTGTATAACATTTATTCATACTCTGTATATTCTTGTATTCTGATGGAATTTTTGTAATATACAATGAAATGTTCTTCTGTTTGCATTCTATTTTGTCTTGTCCTCAATTGTATATGTGCTTTCCCTCTCGGGGAAGTTTGGGTCATGCCAGTTTGGTATCAGAGCTTTGGTTTACAGAGCTTGAGAACAAGACACATTAGAACCGAACGAAAGAATTCATCAGATATTGGATTAGTAATATCCAATTAGAATGACTCGTTAGAGATAGGATCAGTAGTATCCTAGAACGAGTGTGAAGAGTATATTTTTCAAATGAAAACAAATTTTGTTTTAAAATTTAAATCGTTTTATACGTATTTGAATATTTATTTATTTTGAATTTGGACAATCGAGTATATAAAGATTTTGCATATACGCGTCATGAACGTATATTTGAAGTTTTAATATACTAGATAGATATAGAATCACACTCTAGTCGCCCGGAGATGAAGTTGATAATGACCATGGCACCATCAATATTTATGTTCGTGTTTCGAAGGTGTGATATCTATATATTTCCATTAGACTGGTGTGAGAACCAAAACTTATATAGATAGACATATTGTTGTGATTTGGCATCAAAAACATGATTTTCTTTATATGTAGCAAAATTATGAATCTGGAATTCTGATTCACTAATTGATTGATGTTTGTGTTGTTTGGTTATTTGTTTAATAATTTTGAACCATTATGCCTAATTGCATCAAATGTTGAATTGTATTGAAAATTTGTCGCATTTGCTTGCATATACATGTACTTACATTGAACAGGTCATAGCAAGGAGGCTAGAGCAGAAGAATAAAATTTGTTTGCCCGACAAATAGGTACATATTTACTATAATTTACTGTTTTGTTTGGGTGATGCTGATTTTATGAGACGATTGGCTAGCCGCTTGGCTTTTTCTTTTTCTTTTTGAGATCAGAGGGCCTGTATGGCAATTTCGGGATTTTCCCGGTGCTCCCGGTGCAGGGGAGGTTATGGCGAATTTTTTCGGAAATTTAGGGTGTTAGCCAAATTTTTGAAAAATTTGAAGAGTTCTTAGAAACTGAAAAGTTGAAGAACTTAAGCCGTAATCAAAATAATGGAAGTTGAGTTGATTAGTGAAACAACTTTCGGCTTCGTACCTTTTCGGGGACGAAAAGTTTTAAGTGGGGGAGAATGTAACAACCCGGAAATGCAAGCCAGTTTAAAATTTTTATTTTGACAATTTTAATGAATTTTAAATATTTAAAATGATTTATTTTAAATATTAACAACGAGAAATTTATTTTGAATAGAAATAGAACGTATATTTATACACGTCGTTGTTAGAATATAAATATTTTATTTATAAATATAAAAGGAATTGAAAATGGCGCGGTAGTTCGATAATTCGATTTCAAACTTCAACTGAACATACCGGGTGCAAAATAAACCGGATTTTAGTGAAACCAAAAATATTTGAATCTAATTGAGAATATCTTTCCAACGAATCCGAAAAATTGAAATTTCATAGTGGGGATCAAAAGATATGTCCAGTTGAAAATTCTGAATAGTCGCTATGGAATTCAGGCCCTTAAAAATAGCCATTTTGCAAACGACCTCGGATTTCGACGAAACCACTTTTGTTGGGTCTGTGATGTCAAATTATTGCTAGATTCCAATTTTCATAATTTTTAGAATCAATATGTGAGCATGGCAAAGGAAAACACGTTTGACCAGTTCCAGTTGATTTTAATCGACTGGAAAATGGTCATTTTTCAAATGGTCTCAGAATTCAATGAAATTAGTTTTGACAGGACCGTATCGTCAATACGAAGCTAGAAAATATTTTTTTTGGAATTTTTCGAGTTAGTATGTGACCCCGGTAAATTGAAATGCACGTTCAAATTCAATATATAGAGTTATATGTCGATTTTGACGAAAATTGATCGAAACAATCGAATCAGCTTACGATACATATCCCATTGTGTTCGGAATGGAGGTAAAGCAATAGGGATGACAGTCGGTGGGTCTCGTTTCGAGGTCAAAAATAAAAGTTGCTTTTTGAAATTAATTTAAATAATTAAATATATATTATTATATATAATCCTTAACCCCCCTTTCCCCTTTTCACCCAAGATCGAAATTAAAATAAAAAAAAAGAAGAGGAAAGAGAAGGGAAGAGCGACGGAGACCGCCGCTCCTGGCGCCAGTGTTGCCGCCGCCGCTTCTTCCTTCCCCCTCCCCTTCTTCTTCTTCTCCCCTTCCACCGCTCCCTCCTCTTCTCCTTTCCCCTTTTGAAACCCGCATCCACGAACCCCTCAGCAACCGCCGCCTCCTTCTTCCCCCTCTCTCCTCTTGTCGCACCTCCCCCTTCTCCCTACCCAAAACCGCCAACCCCCCCGGCCCACCGTGCCACCTCGATTCGACCTCCTCCCCCTCGACTGACGCAATACCCCCCCAATATACGCTATAGTTTTATCTCTGTTTTTATTTATTTATTTATTTATTTTATTTTTCCTTTGTGATTATGTTTTCTTGTTATAACATTAGGTTTTAAAGTAAATAAAAATCAGATTTTTAAAGAATAAAAATCAGTTTTTTTTAAGAAGGAAAGATGAGATTTTTTGTAAGGGAAAGGCGGGATTTTTAAAATGTGAAAACTTCGATCTTTAAAAATATAAAAGATTTGATTTCTAAAGCAAAGAACGGATTTTTAACATCACAAAGATCGGATTTTTTTTAACATCATAAAGAATGGATTTTTATATGTTAGAAAGAATAAAAATTCTATTTTTAATTTATAGGAGATATAAAATATATTTTTTACATGATGTGAAGGTTAAAAATATAATTTTTATATCATCTAAAGGTTAAAAATATAATTTTTATATTATAGGAAAGTTAAAAATATAATTTTTATACTAGTGGCATAATAAAAATATAATTTTTATAAAGTAGAAGTATTGAAAATAAAATCTTTATATTTGAAAGGGCGAAATCTTTATAATTGAAAAGGCGAAATCTTTATAATTGAAAAGGCAAAATCTTTATAATTGAAAGGGCGAAATCTTTATAATTGAAAAGGCGAAATATTTATAATTAAAAAGGTGAAATCTTTATATTTGAAAAGGCGAAATCTTTATATTTGAAAGGGCGAAATCTTTATATTTGAAAAGGCGAAATCTTTATATAGAGAATAACGTGATAAAAATATAATCTTTATTAAATGAACATCGGTGTAAAAATAGAATTTTTATCTATATAGTAGCGGTGTAAAAATAGAATTTTTATCTATATAGTAGCGGTGTAAAAATAGAATTTTTATCTATATAGTAGCGGTGTAAAAATAGAATTTTTATATACATAGCAACAATATAAAATGTGATTTTTATATATGTAGTGAATACGAGCAACGAAAGTGTCAGACGGCGAAGATTTCTACATTTGAAGTGTCGTGGAGTTGGGATAGCTTTGGTGAGAACTTCTCACTTTAAATTTCTTTTTCTAGTTATATATATATACTAGGATGCAAACGGTGCTTAGCAGCACCCGACACCCGTCATCCACAGACCATGGATGGCTTGTATGTTTGATTGTTTGTTGTGGTGAAAATTGATTGTGTGATGTGAAATGAAATAAAATATTTATATAGTTAAAAATATTTTATCGTTAAAATATAATTTTTAACGTGAATATGAATAAATGAATATTTATAAACAAATCGTCCGATTTGTTTATATACACTGATTTGACTGATATTGATTGGGATGATAAATTTTACACATCGCCCAACTGCACAAATAAAAACCTGTGTTTGTTGATTTAAAACCCCACTCGGGTGTTGGGATGATATTTGGCGTACGCTAATCCCAATTATTTAATTGTACGTCGATCGATTGGTCGACAGGCTGTGTAAGCGTTAATTATTTATATTTGATGCTGATACAGTTGTGTAGTGCACTTTGGATGATGGTTGATTAGTTATCGTTGCTATTATATACATGTGTTATATGGAATCCATATAATTAACGTTATATGGTAATTGATTGGGCCTCATTCCAATCGAGATAATAATGGATATTATAAAAGAAAATTCATGTGTTGAATATAAAAATAATCATATGTTGACGATGTTCATGTGTTGAGACTATTTATGTGTTGAGTAAAATATTTTAAATAATAAAATTTACATCTTTATCATATTTAAAATTAGAAACTACTTCATGGTGGAGTCTGATTGAAAATCAAATGATAGATACCATAATTATATAAAATATTTTACATAACAAAAATAGTCGTGTGTTGACAGTACTCATGTGTTGAGATTAGTCGTGTGTTGAAAAAAATATAGATTCATGTGTTGAATAAAATAAATATTCATTTGTTGAATAGAATAACGAATTTATTGAAATATATAAAGCCATGTTGATTAGAGTTGCGCTATTTTGACGTGAACAATATTATATCGATTATATTCGTTTTTATAGTGAATATAGAAAAGGTAGTGATTTCAAGATATAACGTTTTGAAAATATTATCATCTATATAGTAATGATATGAAATATTCAATTTTAATTAGAAATTGAATATAGTGTTGAAATGGTTTTGAAAACGAATTTAAAACGATTTATAAAATACGTTTTAAAAGGAAATCGACGAAATATAAAATATATATATATTATATATATAACGGCCTGAATAGAACGCGCCGCGCCGCGGTAGTTCGTGAATTTCGACCATTGACTTCGAATTGACGTTACGGGAGATCCGACCGTCGGATTCTCCTGAAACCGGAACCGTTGGGTTCGTATCGAGAATAACTTTCCAATGAATATTAGAAATTTGAAATCTAACGGTTGGATTTGGAGTTATGTCCATATCAAATTTGGAAAAGGTCGCTGTAACTGCAGTTCGATGGCCGTTGATGGAAATCGACCGTACGGGCCTTGATAAAATTATTAAAAATATCTATAATTTGTGTAAAATCATAATATGTGAACTGGAAAGAACTAGGATGAAAAATTCCACATTTGAAAGGATAAAAATATATTTTTGTCGAAATGAACTAGTTTTGAACTAGAATTAAAATCAATTTATTTATGAAATAAATAAATTGAATTTGAAAGTGATTTTAAAAATAATCAATATTCGCAATACGTGAATTGGACTGGAGTTGAATCGAAATTATCTTCGGAATATTTCGATGTTGGATTTCGTGACTATACAGATATTGTTATGGGAATTTGAAAGATATATTTTATATCATTATTTCCAATACGATATTTGTTGGTTTCTGGATTTGATATTGAATATAAGCCGGTATATTTTCTATTCAGAGCCTTGTATTTACTATCAAATGTGATTTTGGTTTGTCGTGAATGGTGTCTTCATTAACACTGTTCTTAAGCCCAATAGAGAAAAAGATTAAATCTTTCTATTTAGATTTAATGAAGTGTATCAATTAAATAATATTTAATTGGAATAGAATTTGAATTGGTTTTTGGGTTTATCGTGAGCGGTGTTTTGAACAACACCTGTACTTTAACCCGATTAACAATAGAGTGTGATTTTGGGTTTATCGTGAATCGTGTTTTAGATGACATTGGTTCTTTAACCCAGTTAAAGACAGGTTATTGATTTTTGAGAAGATTAAAACTAAGTGGAGTTTTAATGAATCTTTAATTAGATTGAAATGTGAATTGATAATTTAAATTATCAAATCTGAAAGGTGATCGAGAATGGAGTACCACCAGTTTTGCTCCAAAGCGATAGTTAAATCTTTAATTAGATTTGTACGTGAAATGGCAATTAATTTTACCGATAACACCGTGGTGTTAGATATGGAGTATTACCAGTTTTTCTCCATGGGATGAATAGGTTGGGATTGGGAAATAAAATAAATAATAACTTCGGTGTGGTTTGCTAATCCCGACTAGTTTGGAAAACCATAACATGGTTTGAAATAATATCCAAAGGAAGATTAAAGAATAAATTATCTTTAATAAAATTAATGAGAACCTTTCCCTAGGAATGTGATTTTGTGAATAAAAGAATATTCTGAATTGGAATGAGGCGTTTGTTGTGTTTGTGTAACATTTGTTTATCATATACGTGGGTTATTCAGAAAGGCCGGGTTTATACCCATTCTGAATAACCGATTCGACGATATGTCAATGATGAAGACGGTGGTTGAAGACCGGAAGTCTTCACATCGTTTGGGTGATTACTGATGATCTTGATTAGGCTATACACCCAAGATGAGGGAAACAGTTGGTGATCGTCCAGACGTACTTGGAGATCGATGGATATGCGAGGAAAGTGCCTCCGGTTTCGTTCAGACCTAGAACGAACTTGTAAATGGATTGTGTGTCTGACATTGGATTTTATTCTTTGTTGATTGATCTCTATTAAATATACATCTATTTGGCGGTGGAGAATTTATTCTCTTTGTAACACCACACCTCCGCCAAGGTCACTCTTGCAAGTAAACTGGCTTTGGAGGGGTGTTGGTCAAGGTAAACATGCATGAAGATATCACAAGACAGAACATATGAGTAAAACAGAGTAAATAAAGCAGCGGATAAAATTACTATTTCAAAACCATAGTCAAGTTACATCAAAGTACTTAGTCATCATTTAACCAACAAAACAAAGTCTAGAAAAACATAAACTGAAAAATAACATAAGTAAAGTATTCCCCAAAGAAAACAGTAGTGTCGCCATAGCAAAGCTCAAGTCCAAACCATACATGAGCTATCCAGTAAGCAAGCTAAAGATCCAAGCTAGATGCTAGTATTCCCACCCTGAGAACCTGGAGGGGGGGAGGGAGGGGGGGAAACGGAAGAAAAGAGGCGAAAGAAAACGGGTCAGTCAAAAAGACTGGTAAGTCCGACCTACTATTAGTATAAAAACTAATAAAGTTAACTGGACATGTAAAGCAGAGATGAAACATAGGATGATAACTGGCCTGGTGAAAAGTTAACAAGATAGATCAAGTGTGGCATCGCAAATACAAGGTTAAGTTGCACCAAGTGTACTAGTATACTAATCCATGTCAAGTATAAACAAGAAATGATCCCTTAGCCCAATGTTGGCCCAAACTCATGAGATGACCTAAATCAAGGTCCAACTACTCGGTCTAGTCGATCGACTCCCTATAAGCCTAACTCGTCGTGTATCGGTGTCATACGGCCTAATCATGGAATGTAGTTAACTGTGCAAGGTCCACCCTAGGGTGTATCCAGCCCTAAGGTGTAAACCCCAGACACAATTCAAGCACGCACAGTCTAAACCTACCGGTGCCCATGTTCAACTCCGGACTTAATGTGCACGACCATGGTCCGCCTGAACTTAACTGGTGCACTATTCAGTCGTCTCTTTTGGTCTCTTACAATCAGTCAGTAATCGTGCCCCACCCTAGCCTAGTCCAGGGTATCCAGATACTTCCAAGTAGGTTACTGCTGAAAAGGACCACGTAACTAGGATTTTAAATGGGTTAAGTGTGGTTAACCCTATCCTAACCATGTATTGAGTTGGTCAAGTGTATCCAAGCAGTTCATGACTTAACCCTATCAATACATCGTGTTCAACTGGTTAAGTATATTCAAGTAGTCCATGACTTAACCCTACCAATCCATCGTGTTTAATTGGTTAAGTATTCAAGTAGTCCATGACTTAACCCTACCAATCCATCGTGTTTAATTGGTTAAGTATTCAAGTAGTCCATGACTTAACCCTACCATGTGGCATTAATTAACTTAATGCACCCCAACCTCTCACATTAGACTTTGTTGTGGTTACTAGTTAAGCCGGGCGGTTCCGGGTAGCTTTACACGACAACCTAGTCTAACCTCGGGTTTTAAGTGCGATGTGACCAACTACTCACATTGGGTCCTATTGCTTGTAGGCACTAGTTAAGCCGGTCGGTTCTGGGTAGATTTATGCTACAAACTCAACCCAACCTCGAGTTGGCCACTTTCATGTTTTCTACATGTCATGTCCACGTTCATGTTTTCAAGCATCATCACATGTCATATTTTCCAAGTCATGTTTCATGTCGTTTAAGTTTACCCATAACGTAACCCCATCGCACGTAAGTTCGCATCAACACAAATAGATCAAAACGGGGGAACATAAGAATATGACAAGGTGGGCATAAAATAGCAAAGTCTATCACAAGTTAAACATGGTGATATTTGAGGCCAAAGGGGGTTCAACATACTAGCATATGGCCTCAACATGTATGATAGCATAAAAAGGTGACTTGGCCTCAAACATATCAAATAGCATAAGGGTGATTTGGCCACAAACATGCATAATAGCATAAGGGTGATTTGGCCACAAGCATGCATAATAGCATAAGGGTGCTATGGCCTCAAGCATGCATAATAGCATAAGGGTGCTTTGGCCACAAGCATGCATAATAGCAAATATGGTGGTAGCATGGTAATAGTTGACATAGGGTGACAATCCTAACTTGTACATAGCAAATAGGTTCAATATCATCATATGCATGTTAAGGAACATGGGGGGTTAAGGTTTGTTAACATGCATAAGCCATAATCCATTTCATAACATTTTTTTCAAGGTCAACATGAACGGTACTAGGTTCATGATAGGTCCACAATCATAAATCAAGAGAGGCATGAATACATCTATGCATACAATGATAGGTTCAAGGCAAATATTGCACTTAGGTCCAATTCAAATCTATACATGTATGGCATTAAACTTAGCAAATAGGTGATACATGGTCATAGATGGCATAGGATGATAACTAGTGATTCGCATATAACATCATATGCAAGATAACATAAGGGTTATGAGAGTTTCTATGTTGCTTTATGCAACATTTCAAATCAAAGCTCATAGCTTTCTATGCACAAAGTCAAGGTGATAGCTTTACAAACATGCATAGAATAAATCTATGCATAACATGATAGAATCAAAGCACAAATCATACTTAGGCCCAAACTTAAACTTGCAACATGTCATATTTAACTTCATAGTTAGAATCTAAGAGTAGAATAGGGCTTACAATGCTATGAAGACTTATAAAATAAAATAAGATTGAGACGAAGCCACTAGCAACTCTAAAAACCCCCAAATAATAAGCTCCAATGAAAACCCTTGAGAAATAAGAAGAAGATCCTTGCTTTGATGAAGAAAGATTGAACTTTGGCCTTGAATCAAACTTAGAAACTCTCAAACAAGCTTAGGAACTCTCATATGAATGAAGATGGAGACTATGACAAGAGGGTGGAGGCCATGATTAAACATTTTGGCATAATCTAGTTGTAGGATTGATTTATGATTGTTTAGGTTAGGTATTAGGGTCCTTTTATAGAAGTTTAGGTTAGTTTAGGCCATAGGATTAACCCTAATTCAGATCTGAGCCTTTAAAATCCTTCACAAGCCTTAAAACATGTCTTGAGGAACAAGTCAGGTGCACCCAGGCCAAATTGACCGACCACCCAAGTCGACAGGGGTGTTGACTGGGCAGTCGACACCACCTGGGGTGTGTCAACTCCCAAGTCGACTCCCCAGTCGACTTGGGGGTGGTGGGAATTTTTCTGCCTGTTTTGCTTGGCTGAATTTGTATTCTGAATTCAAATTTGATCTGTTTTTGAACTTGAAATTTTCTGAAAACTTTGACGGGCCATAACTTGGTCATACGGACTCCGGTTTTCGAAAAATCGGACTCTATTTCGCGTATTTTTCCGAGACGAACGCAATGGCACAGCCCGTTTCCCTTAATTCAGACTTTATCATTTAATTCTTCCTTGATTTATGTTATAACATGTTATTTAAAAATACGGGTTGTTTCATTCTCCCCTCCTTAAAGGATTTCGTCCCCGAAATCTTCAAGTTAGGAAGAACATATCCTACCATCCATCTACTCAAAACATCATCCACGTGCAGTCATTGTCCTTAAAAGATTCTAAATGCTGTATGATCATATGCGAAAGGTGTGTGTATATGTACTTATCTAATGTGAAAATCAGGCGGTTACTGATTCTGTAAACCTCCTTAATGCAAAGTATGTTAGTGAAATGAGTCCATATGTATGCAAATTCCTAACATAATTCATAATCTCTATATGAGTGCACATAACATTCATCCATATGCAACATCCACGTGATAGCATAACAAGTTTCATCCATGAATAAGCATAAACACTCATGCATATGCGGTATGAAAGTGTGTGAGCCGATCTTAGTGCCTAACGTGTATCATGCATCCACGAGTATCCACTTGCAAACACTTGCAACCACTTGCAACCATCAAGCATAACATGTTTCAAATACATGTTTCATCCAAAGGGTTTCTACCTAAGGTTCTCATGACAAGATTAACGAGATAACAAGATAAACATGGATAGAAAAAGAAAGATATGCTAACTAGGAAAAGAGATTGAGGATGTACCCTCAAAAAGGAATGGATAAAGCCCACGCATCTTCTCCTCGGTTTCCCAAGTTGCTTCTTCATCGGCTTCACTCCACTGAACCTTTACGAACTTGACTTCTTGATTCCTCAGCTTTTTGATCTCCGTTCCCAAGATGCGAATCGGAGCTCGCCTCAAGGTTGCCTCTTTCTCTACCTCCATGTCGTCAAGAATGCTAGGCTCAACTACCTCGGCTGACTCATGTGGGCACTTTCGGAGATGCAAGTCATGAAAAACATTGTGCACTCCGGCCAGCTTCTTGGGAAATTCCACCTTATAAGCCATCTTCCCAATTCTCTCTATGATAGGGAAAGGTACTATGAACCTTGGTGCCAGCTTCCCAACTGCTCCAAAATGAACCACATTACGCAAGGGAGAAACCTTCACGAAAACCATATCTCCAACTTCGAATTCCAGATCTTTCCTTCGCTTGTCAGCATAGGATTTCTGTCTGTCTTGGGCCGTTTTCATCCGTCTTCTCACCAATTCAACTTTCTCGGATGTGTCCCGTATCATATCGGGCCCAAGTATAAGCCTATCCGTTGTCTCCCACCAACATGCTGGTGACTTGCACAGCCTCTCATACAAAGCTTCGAATGGTGCCATTCCTATGCTTGCCTGATAGCTGTTATTATAAGAAAACTCTACGAGAGGAAGATGATCTTCCCAAGTGACACCAAAGTCAAGGATGCATAGCCTCAACAGATCTTCTAGTACCCTATTCACCCTTTCGGTCTGGCCAACCGTCTGTGGGTGACAGGCCGTACTTTGATTCAATCGCGTACCCATCGCTTCCTGCAAACTATTCCAGAATTGGCTAGCGAGAATTGGGTCACGATCGCTAACTATGTTAGAAGGAACTCCATGCAATCGCACTATCTCTCGAATATGAACAGATGCTAGCCATGATGTGGCCCTCTTGCTCTTCAACGGAACAAAGTGAGCATTCTACGTAAGTTTATCAACTATGACCCATATCCCATAAAGCCCAAATAGTTTGGTCAACTTAATGGACATCCTCACCCCAACTATATAGGCGAGTCATACTCCTTATGGGGTTTGCAACAGAACTAAGATTGAGAATAGGACCGAGAGGATATACTTAAAAGATAGCAAGCGAGTAAGCTCTATAGAATAATAGGGATCAAGGATATACTCTTAGAAAGAGATGTAATGCGCATATCTAGTCTTCAATCTTCTAAGCCGCATTTTCTTGAGCTTAATCCTATCATGCCTTGACCGTCTTTTAACTTCACAATTTCGTAGCTCTTAATTCTTATTTTCAAAATATGAGTTAGAACTCATCTCACCATTGCCTCTCGTTCCACTTCCACTTATTCTTTTCCTAAAATACTTGGCTTCCACATAACTGCGTGCTCATGGTTTCATGCAAGCTTTACAAAATTTGTTAGTGAATCCTGGACCTCGTTTACATACTATACGGTATCCCACGCAGAAGAACTATCTCTTGAAAACAAGTGCCAATCCACGTTGCCAAATGTACTTACTAGGGTGATTTCTCTAACCCATGCTTAAGTGAAATGGACTATCCGCCTTAGTGGCGAACACTACTCGATTGGATTCCAAATTTCCAATAAAGGTGCCAAGGGATTCTAGGTAACTAATCATGATGGAACCCTAAAGGTCACACGAGATTTCGAGGGTATTACCGAGGCGAGTCATGAGCCTCGCAACCCTATGTTCAAAATCAAGAATGGCTCCATAAGTGGACAACCAATCCATGCCCAAAATCAACCTGTATCCCATAAACCCGAGAACATAAGCATTACACATGAATTCTACGCTCAAGATAGAGATTTTCAAATCCATACAACTCAAAGGTAGATGGGCGGAACCCCCAATTGGATTTGAAACACTAACGGGACCTCAACTAGACTAGTACTTAGGTGCAAACTTTCAACAAGATCAGAAATAAAACTATGCGATGCGCTAGAATCAAATAAGGTACGAACAGGGACATCAGAAATGTAAACATGACTTTCTATAGAAACACTACCTCGATCAAAAGCTGGAAGAGCGAGGAGAGCCTGCAACTGCCCTCCAGAGGGTCCTGCTCGCTGAGTTTGCCTTTTCCCTTGTTCTCGCTTTTTCGGGCAATCCTTGCTATAGTATCCAGACTCTCCACAATGAAAGCATTCTCCCAACTTCCTCTTCTTCTTCCTACAATCTTTGGCTATGTGTCCAACGATCCCACAGAAGTTGCACTTCCTTGTCTCCCTAGTCTTGTTGTCATTGCGGTTATTGTTGTCCTTGCTTCCTTTCTCGGAATCTACCTTCTTGCCTTGAGACTCATTCAATTTGACTTCCTTCTTACTACTCTTATCTTCCTCTTGAAGCAGGGCCATATTTACCAAACTCTCGAAGGTCGCCCCCATGGGTATGTGAGACATGGCCAAACCGTGCAATGGCTCGTTCAATCCTAGAGCAAAGTGTAGGGCCTTCTTCTGAGCTGTGTTAACCAAGTCTAGACCGAACCGAGCAAGTTGATTAAACGTATCAACGTATTCCCAAACTGTCATGTCTCCTTGCTTTAGAGATAGGAACCTCTCCATCTGAAGGTTCTCTTCTGTCGATGATAGAAACCTCAGTCCAAACCTTCTCCTAAAGTCATCCCAAGTCTGAATTGGCCCAGTAGTGGTGGTGACTACCCACCAATATGCAGCTTCCCCTTTCAACAGCCATACCGCTAACAGAACTTTCCTACGGTCTTCTATATCAAAGATAGCAAAGAGGTCTTCAGTTTCCTTTAACCAGTTTCTTGCCTCAACAAAAGTCTCCGTCCCAATAAAATTCTTGCCACCCATCGCCTTAAAGTCCTTGCAAATCTTCGCGAAATCCGTTTGCGAATGCTGAGGAGGAGGAGGAGGAATGTTCGCGGGGCCGGCTTCATTCACCCTTGCCTCCATATACCTTCTAAACCAAATAGGTACTGGTACGCTCTCCAGAATGGCAAAATTATCGGCCATACTGAAACGAAGAAAAAGATAGACTGAGAACGAGGAAACGAAGGATAGTGCAAATGGCTTTTGGAGAATAGCCTTTTAAAGTAAACTAGACTTTTCTTGGAAAAATACTTCTTTATAATCGGTTTTGAAAATAGTTTTCCAAAGGTAAGTTTTATAAAACCTTTTGTTCAATCTCGTAAACCTTATGCTCTGATACCAAATGTAACACCCCACCTCCGCCAGGGTCACTCTTGCAAGTACACTGGCTTTGGAGGGGTGTTAGTCAAGGTAAACATGCATGAAGATATCACAAGACAGAACATATGAGTAAAACAGAGTAAATAAAGCAACGGATAAAATTACTATTTCAAAACCATAGTCAAGTTACATAAAAGTACATAGTCATCATTTTCCCAACAAAACAAAGTCTAGAAAAACATAAACTGAAAAATAACATAAGTAAAGTATTCCCCAAAGATAACAGTAGTGTCGCCATAGCAAAGCTCAAGTCCAAACCATACATGAGCTATCCAGTAAGAAAGCTAAAGATCCAAGCTAGGTGCTAGTATTCCCACCCTGAGAACTTGGGGGGGGGGGGACGGAAGAAAAGAGGCGAAAGAAAACGGGTCAGTCAAAAAGACTGGTAAGTCCTACCTACTATTAGTATAAAAACTAATAAAGTTAACTGGACATGTAAAGCAGAGATGTAACATAGGATGATAACTGGCCTGGTGAAAAGTTAACAAGATAGATCAAGTGTGGCATCACATATACAAGGTTAAGTTGCACCAAGTGTACTAGTATACTAATCCATGTCAAGTATAAACAAGAAATGATCCCTTAGCCCAATGTTGGCCCAAACTCATGAGATGACCTAAATCAAGGTCCAACTACTCGGTCTAGTCGATCGGCTCCCTATAAGCCTAACTCGTCGTGTATCGGTGTCATACGGCCTAATCATGGAATGTAGTTAACTGTGCAAGGTCCATCCTAGGGTGTATCCAGCCCTAAGGTGTAAACCCCAGACACAATTCAAGCACGCACAGTCTAAACCTACCGGTGCCCATGTTCAACTCCGGACTTAATGTGCACGACCATGGTCCGCCTGAACTTAACTGGTGCACTATTCAGCCGTCTCTTTTGGTCTCTTACAATCAGTCAGTAATCGTGCCCCACCCTAGCCTAGTCCAGGGTATCCAGATACTTCCAAGTAGGTTACTGCTGAAAAGGACCACGTAACTAGGATTTTAAATGGGTTAAGTGTGGTTAACCCTATCCTAACCCTGTATTGAGTTAGTCAAGTGTATCCAAGCAGTTCATGACTTAACCCTATCAATACATCGTGTTCAACTGGTTAAGTATATTCAAGTAGTCCATGACTTAACCCTACCAATCCATCGTGTTTAATTGGTTAAGTATTCAAGTAGTCCATGACTTAACCCTACCAATCCATCGTGTTTAATTGGTTAAGTATTCAAGTAGTCCATGACTTAACCCTACCATGTGGCATTAATTAACTTAATGCACCCCAACCTCTCACATTAGAACTTGTTGTGGTTACTAGTTAAGCCAGGCGGTTCCGGGTAGCTTTACACCACAACCTAGTCTAACCTCGGGTTTTAAGTGCGATGTGACCAACTACTCACATTGGGTCCTATTGCTTGTAGCCACTAGTTAAGCCGGTCGGTTCCGGGTAGATTTATGCTACAAACTCAACCCAACCTCGAGTTGGCCACTTTCATGTTTTCTACATGTCATGTCCACGTTCATGTTTTCAAGCATCATCACATGTCATATTTTCCAAGTCATGTTTCATGTCGTTTAAGTTTACCCATAACGTAACCCCATCGCACGTAAGTTCGCATCAACACAAATAGATCAAAAAGGGGGAACATAAGAATATGACAAGGTGGGCATAAAATAGCAAAGTCTATCACAAGTTAAACATGGTGATATTTGAGGCCAAAGGGGGTTCAACATACTAGCATATGGCCTCAACATGTATGATAGCATAAAAAGGTGACTTGGCCTCAAACATATCAAATAGCATAAGGGTGATTTGGCCACAAACATGCATAATAGCATAAGGGTGATTAGGCCACAAGCATGCATAATAGCATAAGGGTGCTGTGGCCTCAAGCATGCATAATAGCATAAGGGTGCTTTGGCCACAAGCATGCATAATAGCAAATATGGTGGTAGCATGGTAATAGTTGACATAGGGTGACAATCCTAACTTGTGCATAGCAAATAGGTTCAATATCATCATATGCATGTTAAGGAACATGAGGGGTTAAGGTTTGTTAACATGCATAAGCCATAATCCATTTCATAGCATTTTTTTTCAAGGTCAACATGAACGGTACTAGGTTCATGATAGGTCCACAATCATAAATCAAGAGAGGCATGAATAGATCTATGCATACAATGATAGGTTCAAGGCAAATATTGCACTTAGGTCCAATTCAAATCTACACATGTATGGCATTAAACTTAGCAAATAGGTGATACATGGTCGTAGATGGCATAGGATGATAACTAGTGATTCGCATATAACATCATATGCAAGATAACATAAGGGTTATGAGAGTTTCTATGTTGCTTTATGCAACATTTCAAATCAAAGCTCATAGCTTTCTATGCACAAAGTCAAGGTGATAACTTTACAAACATGCATAGAATAAATCTATGCATAACATGATAGAATCAAAGCACAAATCATACTTAGGCCCAAACTTAAACTTGCAACATGTCATATTTAACTTCATAGTTAGAATCTAAGAGTAGAATAGGGCTTACAATGCTATGAAGACTTATAAAATAAAATAAGATTGAGATGAAGCCACTAGCAACTCTAAAACCCCCCAAATAATAAGCTCCAATGAAAACCCTTGAGAAATAAGAAGAAGATCCTTGCTTTGATGAAGAAAGATTGAACTTTGGCCTTGAATCAAAATTAGAAACTCTCAAACAAGCTTAGGAACTCTCATATGAATGAAGATGGAGACTATGACAAGAGGGTGGAGGCCATGATTAAACATTTTGGCATAATCTAGTTGTAGGATTGATTTATGATGGTTTAGGTTAGGTATTAGGGTCCTTTTATAGAAGTTTAGGTCAGTTTAGGCCATAGGATTAACCCTAATTCAGATCTAAGCCTTTAAAATCCGTCACAAGCCTTAAAACATGTCTTGAGGAACAAGTCAGGTGCACCCAGGCCAAACTGGTCGACCACCCAAGTCGACAGGGGTGTCGACTGGGAAGTCGACACCACCTGGGGTGTGTCGACTCCCAAGTCGACTCCCCAGTCAACTTGGGGGTGGCGGGAATTTTTCCCGCCTGTTCTGCTTGGCTGAATTTGAATTCTGAATTCAAATTTGATCTGTTTTTGAACTTGAAATTTTCTGAAAAATTTGACGGGCCATAACTTGGTCATACGGACTCCGATTTTCGAAAACTCGGACTCTATTTCGCGTATTTTTCCGAGACGAACGCAATGGCATAGCCCGTTTCCCTTGATTCAGACTTTATCATTTAATTCTGCCTTGATTTATGTTATAACATGTTATTTAAAAATACGGGTTGTTACACTCTTGCTTAACGCCCTTCTCTGAGATGTACGAGCTCAGAGGTGGTATATCGATGGACATCAGTCGCATGGAGTGAATTGCCAGTGTGGCACGCGTAAGTGGCAATTGATCAAGGCTTCTGTTGAAAAGCAAAGTCTTGTGGTTGGTGATCAAAGCACGGCCTGTGTGGCGTAGCTTTGTGTATAACGTGAATTCGCGAGCCTCACACCTCGGTATGAGTCAAAAACGGGAGACGGACCGCTGGGAGAGCACGACGTTTCTTTCTAGCTAGGGTGGTGTCAGTGACCTACCAGCCCTGACATTTATAAACTTTTCACCTGTGTGGTTGTTGGAATGCGATGCGCCTCGGATATAGGTCTGTAAGGACCGGGAAACGTGTGTTCAGGAATTGCGCCAATCCTCAAAAGTAAGAGAGGACCGGCCCAGCCGATTCCAAGGATCAAAGTGGGGTCCTGAGACATTTGCTAGAGTGTCTCGAACGGAGAGGAGCTTGCCCCTTGCCTCGACTCATGATGGAATCCAATTTCCAATACGTGATATTGTGGTTTTAATTGTAGAACTAATATGGCGACATGATATATGGTACCCATGCCGTCTATGATTGATATTTATGATTTGAATTGTTTTGACACTTTACACTTATAATAGTATCAAATGATTTGTTTTAAACGTACCAAGCATGTTTGGCTATTATAAGGGAAAACCCTATCCTCCGGCTTGCGTTGCATTGTGTGATGGGACCTGGGTCTTATAATAGCTTCATTTTTCCAAAGAGCATTGCGCTGTTTTGTTATATGCACTAGTATTCTTGGGAGGAAACCCGTTCCATGTTATACGGCGTGGTCCCTTTAATTACTATCTTGTAAAGTAAAGTTTTAAATAACTGTTTTAGTTCTCACACCAGTCCCATGACTGACCTGGAGTTTATTGTTTTAACCTAAACTCTGGGTGCCCCTATTTTCCACATGGGCAGATAATAGTTTTGGTTTTGCAGATTTATATTCACAGGAACCTGGTTTACAGCTGGAACGATATCCGAAAAGCTCTGTATCCGTATATCTCTTTTAGTTGTGTTCTGTATTATTTTCCACTGCGATGTATTTAAATGTAATTTATTGTAATCTCTGGTATTTGTTGTATAACATTTATTCATACTCTGTATATTCTTGTATTCTGATGGAATTGTTGTAATATACAATGAAATGTTCTTCTGTTTGCGTTCTATTTTGTCTTGTCCTCAATTCTATCCGTGCTTTCCCTCACGGGGAAGTTTGGGTCGTGTCATTTCGATTCTTGGATTCAATGTAGGAATGGCAAGAAAGCCTCAGTCATTGATGGAATCCATTTCCAATACGAACCTTTGCGGTTTTTAATTGTAACATATGTATGTAGTCGTAGTATACTACGTCTGCTATGATTGATATATTTACTTGTGAAAAATGATTTTTACACTAAGCACTTGTAATAATAAAATAGGATTGTACGTATCAATCATTTTTGGCCATTATAAGGGAAATCTCTATCCTCCTGTTTGTGCTGCATTGTGTGATGGGATGAGGTCTTATAATGCCTTCATTTTTCTTTATTTAACATTGTGTTGTTTGTTTTACGGTATTCTTGTGAGGAAACCCGCTCCGTATCATACGGCATGGTCCCTTGATTTACCCAACATTAAAATAAAGTTAATAACTGTTTTAGTTCTCACACCAGTCCCATGTCTGACTTGGAGTTTATTGTTTCTACCGAAACTCTGGGTGCCTATATTTTCCACATGTGTAGCTAATAGTTTTGGTTTTCACTGATATTTCTTTTTATAGGATCCTGGTTTACGGTTGGAGCTATATTCAGAAAGCTTTATATCCATGTATTTCTTTAAGTTGTGGTAGTTGATGTATTTCTGCCAAGCATTGTATTTATACATTTTATTTCCGCTATTTTGTAATTTGTAAATCTCTGATATCTTTCTGCTGTACATTATTTGAACTTTGATATATTCTTGTACTCTGATGGAAATTGTTGTAATAGCAATGAAATGTTCTATTGTTTGTGTCTAATGTGTCGTGTTCTCAAAAAAATCTGGGCTCCTCTGTCTCTTCGGGGATCGAGGAAGTCTGGGTCGTCTCAAAAACTATCATATATTCCACTGTGTACTATGTTTGTATCTGGAAATAGGTGTTTATAACTGTTCCAGAGATATAGCTGTTGTGCTCTGATGATGGTATGTATATTCAATTACTGATTTGTATTTCAAAAGTTAAGTTATATAATATAATTTATTCGTTCCACTGTGAGATTTGTGTTCTTCATTTTCTTCTATTCTAACTTTTCTTTCTTTCTATTTCTCATCCTCTAACTTCTTTCTATTAATGATTTGTATTTCTATGCAATTTGGTTTGGACGTGTGGTGTAATTTGTCAACTCAAAAGTTATGGAAATTCGGGTCATTATAATTGGTATCAGAGCTGAAGGTTGAGTAGTAACCTAGGCTCTGTGGTGTAACTCAATAGATAAGGGGTTAGTAATATCCTAGATTGAGTTTGAGTATACGAGAGAGCATATTTGTGGATTTGATATAAAATTGTTTTATATTGTGTTGACTGGTTTATGAATTCTGGTCGATGCAGGATGTACAACTTTATCGATAGGTGTTTCTAAATGCTCGAACAAAACAATTCGATATAGTATTTTTTAAAATGGTAAATGATATAATTTTTCCCAAAAATTATTTTGATATAAAAGGAATAATTTTTGGATTATTATAATATATGGGTGCGTTGATTGTTATTACAATCAAATAAAATTATAAAATGGTTATATATAACCCGACCGAATTTGTATAAGAATGGAATATACAAATAAGATGAATTGAAACTGGATTCAAAATGGAATTGTGAATTTAAATCCTGGATATTTAGAAAGGATTTTCTGAAGTATTTTTAAAAGTAATATAACATTACTTTGAAGGATTTTTGAATAAGAATAATTTTAAATGGATTTTGAAAATGATTGAACACTGAAATCACTTCAATGGCGAGAAAATAATTCTGATAATGGATCGGGACATTATCGGTATTCATTTTCCAATTTCTGAGTGATGGATTGCTACCATAAAAAAATTCGTTAATGGAAAATTTGTTTGAAAGAACAAGTTGCTCTAAAAATTCAATTATTTTGAATTTGCAGATGATTATATATATATGTGTATAATTATATGATTCCAAACTGCTTTGGAAATAAAAGCCAGGAATTTTAATTCTAAATTTTAATTTAACTTGTGAAGTTAAATGATTTGAAGTAGTGGAAGTAAATTAAATAGATTAAAATTTAACTTAAGTTAAATGAAATGGGGAGACTGTAAGGAAATTAGAATTGCGTGGCTTGCAAATTGAGAATGAATAAATAAATTGAAAATCAGTTTAGATGATTATGGATGTATATATGTATGAATGGTGAATTGAATACGAGATGTTGGTTGAAAATCATTCAAAACTGAATGAAATCATATATAAATAGATACAAATGAATAAATGGATGATCATTTAAACTTCTGGAGACTCACTAATTTAAATGGAGAAAGTACAGGTACATGGAGCCATTGGCTTGGGCATGGTTGAGTTTAACTACATGAATATTATGGAAGCTCGCTTAACAACATTCGTATAATGCAGAAATATGAAAACTAGGTTTTGAATTTTGTTTTTCGACTGTGTGGGTCAATGTATATATATATTTTTTGTTCCTGCGATATCACAAAAGTCCCTCCGTACAGGGGAGACTTTGCCAAAATTTTCCGAAAATTTAAGGTGTTAGAAAGTTTTCAGAATTTTTGAAAATTTTCGTTAGTAAGAGGAAATTAATATTTTAATTGAAATTTATTGGTTTAGTTGAAATTGAAGTTAATAAGTAAACCAAATATTTTTAACTTTGTTAATGGGTTTGTAACATTTTTCCTACCTTAGTAATTTCAGCGACGTAATTCTTTTAAGGGGGAAGGAATGTAACGACCTAGATTTTTAGCCATTTAATTCTAAATATTCAAATTTGTTTTAAATAATTTATTTGAAATATAAATTGATTCGTACAGGGAATTTATTTAATTACACGACGTTATAACGTATAATTAATAATATAATTTAAATCGAGCTCGTAACGGCGATGTAGTTCGTAATTTAAAGTTTTGAACATTAATTAAATGTACAGGATCCAATATAAGTCAGAATTCTTTGAAACAAGGAACGTTGAAATCTATTAGACTGTATCTTTCTAATGGAACTGAAAAAATCGAGATTTCGTCTTATAGATTGTAAGTTTTGTCGAAATCAAATTTTCAAATAGTTGCTATGGAGTCGTGTATAAGCCATAACGGTATTTAGTATAATTAGATATTGGTTTCGAATTTGGACAAGATTTTTGAGACTTAGTTATAATTTAATTTATAGAATTATTCTATAATTTTTATTTTGAAAAATAAGCAACTTTTTATTTGAAGTATTTTACACCCTATGTCAGCGTTTTGGGATATCACATAATAAGTTAACTAGTCTATTTTGTTATATTTTTGAGATCGTGACACATTGCCCATCGCAATGCTTTATTTTATTTTTTTGTCTATAATAGTTTGTACAGAAAACAACTTTATGAAATAAGAGTACCATAAAAAAATTCATTTTAAGTGGTCTAATCTATTTTCTTGATGCCAACCTATAGCCTATCCTTTCTTTTTAAGTCTGTATACAATTAAATGAACCCACGTGCAGTTGTCTCCACGTAGACATACATATTAAACAATCGTAAAGCTTACATATTAAACGATCATAAAGCTTCCCTAAGATGCCACTCAAACAGTTTCCCTTAGAAGCCACTCACACCTGTATAATAACAAGCCAACCCCCCATTATTTTCCCTCAGAAAAAAAGAGATCTCCACCCTCTGAAATAAAAATCCAAACCGTGCATCCTAAATGCAAATAAAATAAGGAAATAATTCCTAAATTCAGAAGACTTGTTCTGTAACGACCCGCATTTTTGGTAGTCAGATATTTAATATATTTTTATATTTAATATTGATTTGGAATTTTAATTGGATTTATAAGATATAATTCATTTATTAAACGATATATGAACATATAATTTATATAATTATAAAATGAACTCAAAACAGCGCGGTAGTTCATAATTTACGATTCAAACTTCAGCTGAATATACGGAGCCCAATATCAGTCAGAATTCTGTCAAAAAAAGAAACGTTTTAATCAGTTTGATTGTAATTTTCTAATGGAAGAAGAGAAAAATTGAAATTTTTAGTTTATATAATATCAGTTATGCCTAATTTAATTTTTCAAATAAATCACTATGTAATCATTTTAAAATTTTAACGTTTTATTTATATAAAGGATTTTTATATGAATGGGATATCATTTTAAAACCAAAATTTTAAATGTCGAATCCTGAACTCTACATTGATGGAAAATTTAAGAGGATTGTTGATACAAATTTATTATTAATAAATTTCGTTGTTTGAATTTAATGTATATTGATCGACATTTTAAAAAGATTTGTTAAAACTAACTTAAATTCCGACAACATAGTAACAGCTAAAGAACTGAAATTCGAACAATATGGAAATAGGTTGTATCATAAACATGAAACACGGAAATATGTAATATATGAATAAGAAATAATAAAAAATAAAAAGGAACTGGGAACACATATATCATGAAAGCTGAAAATGGTCAATACAAACAGTAGATATAATATTCATCATCAATATGAATATTACAACATTTTGATATAAGAAAAGTGCCGCATGAACATAAAGAAACTCTACAATATGAGACTGGAACTGTTAATACAAAGAAAAACTATATGTATATTCTCGGCGGTACAATACATAATCAAATATACATAACCGTTCATCATAATTTTTAAATCACTACATGTCTTGTCTCAGTCTAGGGACAGTAAACTGAATTGTCTCCATTAGCTTTGATCTGAAAAAGGAGAAAAAAAAGAGAGATCATGAAATGGCTAAAAGAAAACAAATATATACATTGTTGTCTGAACAATGCAAAGATAAGACAATTCATCCGAACTTTTGATTTCTGCACAGCAAATCGAAATAGCTAAAATTAAACATACACACACACACACACACATCAAGACTATATATACCATGAATAGCTAATGAAAACAACTGAAGGAAAACAGATCATAAATAGGAAATGAACAGTTAAAATGAAACAAACATATATATGTATATATATATATTCATTCCAATTTTTTTTTATTTCTGCATGGCTTGTTCTTTCAAGAACAGTGAAATGAATAGCTAAAGAAAAATAGCCAAACAGCTAAGTACATCCATATAGACGGCTAAAGGATATATCTTGAACTACTAAAGGAAATAGAAATGAACAGCTAAGGTAACGGCTACATATATGCATACATCAAATCTGCACAAACAAATGAGCTAACATATATTCATATATATATGAGGAGCGATCAAGAGCACCCCAAATAGTCCAGCACCCCTTTAGCCCCTTTGATTTCCACCACACAATCCTCTTTCTCTCTCCTTCCACTAATTCTCTCTCTCCCACTAACTTAATAAATAATAAATGAGAGGCTATTATAGAGGTGCAAGAGGGGTGCCAACAAAATGGGGTGCCATATAACCTTCCTCTCTCTCTATATATATATACACAGTAGAATTTATATACATATCAGAACTGTACTATATATTTTAAATCTACACCACATAGATTTCAAATATGCATTGAATAAACAATTCATGGCCTCTACCCACAATTTCAATCACGGTTTCACGTCAAACATACTAGCAGCATTGGGAATCTAATACTAAATTCAACAAATATCTGCTAAACCCTCACGCAGTTCCATCATCTGTACACTGATCTAAAAGGAAAAAAAATGGCCAAAGCATAGCCGAACCTATCTAGGATGAACAGTGATAGACGTTGATCTTATCTAACTCAATCAAACTACTATAAATACGTATCGCGCACATGTGTTTCATCATCCCAGAAAGCAATAGAAATAATACAGAAAAAGGGGAAAAAATGTTCGAACCACATTAAAATCAAAACAAAATTTATACAACAAACAAAAATCAGATAATAAACATATCTGTGTTTGTAATCCAGGCACTTCAAATTCGGTAGGCCCTTGATGGATTTCCTGATGAATCCGTTTGGTATTGAAGAAGTAAGGTTCAATGGACGCCTCGGGTTTGGATCTTGAAGGCGTGGGGGTCGATCGGTGAAACTGTGGTGACGATAGGGTTGAAGGAGTTGGGTTAGGGTTTTGGCAGATCAATTGGAGGAGGGCGAAGGGTGATCGGAGAGGTAGTTGCGTAGAGGAGTGGTGATGCAGCTGGTTTTGATTTTCTGTGGAAGAACCGAAAGGAGATAAGCGGTTAGGGTTTTTGGCCATTGGGTTTTTTTGTTTTTTGAGGCGGTGGAATTTGTGAAGGTTTGGGTAAGCGACGAGGGGGGTTTTGATTATGGAAGCGGGCTGGGGATTTGTGTGCCAAACAGAAAATGGTAAGGCCAGCCGAATAAAATCTTATTTGTGTTTAAACTTTATTCTTAACACCCATGCACCCCTAATTTTAATTATAATTATAATTTCTAGCTTAAGGAAGTAATTTACTAATATAGTTAAATCTGCCTAAGATTTGTCATGATATCCAAAAATATAAACGTGGCCTGCGTGAAATGGTTGTTCCCATGAGTTTTGTTTTTAATATCTAAACATGACAATAATTCATCTGCCTAATCCTCCAGTTAACATGACTTCCATATATTTAATTTATATGCCAGTTTAAGTGCCTCATTACTTGTTCAGCATGCCTAATATAGTTAATGTGCCTAAACCAAGATATGGTACATAGTAGCGTGCTTAACTGAAGCACTATTACAACATGGTATTGACCTAACCGTTATATAAATATTCAGTACCTTAACGTGGCCAGTGAGCGAGTTGAATGTGTCTACTTGAGCCGGGCCTTATTTTTATTTATAACGTTAACTGGTGATAGGTTAGATAAATAGTAATTAAGTTCATAATTTATCATTAAGTTCTTTTAATATTATTTAAATAAGGAAATAATGAAAGTGTATAATCCTATCATACAACAACGGAAATTGACGAAACAAGTGGAGTCAGGTCCATATCGACGAGTACGACCGATGAAGCTATTTTGAATAGAGTATATAGCTACGGGGATTTTAATTAAATTAAACGCAGTTTAATTTAATTAAAACAAACCGTTTTAGCGATGGACGAATCAGGTGAGTTCAACTCACTCAGTTTCATCTCACTTATATTTTATGTAAGATGGGTTTAAATATTGTATGCTATGGTTGTTAATTGGTTGATGGATGTTTGGATCGCAGTTATTGGTTGATGGTTGAATATTATATCTGTTATTGAAATAAAATGATATTGTTGAGATAACGTATCTGGATTCCTCAAATTTATTTTTGTATGATCATTATATGAACGGTTTAACTGATATTATTGGATGACTCATTTGATCATTGATTGTTGAATATAAATTCAACGATTACTCTGTTTCAACCAATATACAATATTGGTTGAGTAGTTGGCCCAAAAGTACATCATTTTATAAATGTTGATTTACCGTCAGATGAATCAACGATAATGAAGTTATATAATTTATTTTATAACTGAATATAGATTTTGAAATCTATTTTAAATAAAAGAAATAAAGTAAATTAATATGAATTATTTAAGTAATTATTAAATGATTTCTTATACAAGAAGATTTATAAGTAGACAAGCAGAGTTATTGAAATGGATTAATCATTATAAAGAGTAAATTAAATGGAATTGTTTAAATAAATTATAATATTAATTTAAAGCAAGTGCTAGTTGGACATTGATTTAATAAAAAAATCATGGTTTAAGTTGACGAAGTTGACTAATTTAATTAATTACTGGATTAATTTGTTTTGAATAAATCTAATGAAATATATTAATAAATATTTGTTTTAATTTAATAAGATTTTTAAAAGAAATTATTATTGACTTTAGTTAATAAAGAATTTAACTACCCCTAGGGTAGTAAATAATGAAGTAAATTACTATTTTAGTTAGTAATAATTTATATGATTACCTTTTACGTTTAGTTTACTTATGTAAGTAATCAAAGTGGGAAATGAGATCTAGTTGACGAAAGGAGTTGATGAACTGGTTTTATATTTTTAAATCCAAGATTTATAAACGAAGCTGTAAAAGAGAATTTAAGCAAATAAAATAGCCTAAATAAATGTTTACAAAGGAAAGAAAAGTGAAATAAAAGGGGTTTTATATTAACCTGATTTTGTAAACAATATTTATGAAATAGAGCATGAGGCTAAAACGTTATGTTTAATTTAATGTTATTAAAAAAAGGGATGGAAACTAGATTTTTATAGTGGAAAATGGTTGAATGAATTAGAAGTGGAATATAATGGGTTAATGACGAGTTAAGATAAAAATGTTGTCGATCAAGGTCTAAGAGGTAATTTAAATACCCCAACTTGAACGACTTCAGGATTATCGAGTGATGTTATCAACTGTAAAGGGTGGAGGTGTTAAAAGGAATTATTTGGAGAAATGATAATGTAATTTTATTTGGAAAATTTGGAAATAAATATATATAAATATATATATATATAATGGATTCCAAAATAAAAAGAAATTAAAACGGGCTTGAGAATATAAAGTGATATTTTCATTAGAAGGGAAATAAAGGAGATTGGTGAAAATAAAGCGATACTTTCAAAATAAGGTGGCATTTGGAATGATTATTCTTAAAAGGTTAAGTGACAATATTATATCCAAATAACGAAACCAAAGGAGATGTCCTGACGATTGGTTACAAATAACAAGTTGAATCGATGATAGAAAATAAATGGTGTTGTAATTAATGTTTTGAAATAATAATAAAATAGAGATTGGATATGGTTATTAAATATATTTTCCAAATATTATATTGAAAGGGTTTGAAAAGATTAATATTATAGGGTTTTGAGGAGGTAAATATATTGAAAAGAGAATTGAATACAATATTCTAAATTATGGAAATGTCTTAGAAGTTTAAATTAACCACTCGTTAATTATTTTTAAATAATAACGGGCCAAGTGATGCTGACTACTGAACTAGTAAAATCGTTATATCTTATGGTTGAATTGTTGTTTATTTGATAACAAAATAACTGACTATCAAATCTGACCAATACAATTGTTGGTACGGAAAGACCGGGATCGAATTCATGTTCAAAAACCATTCCGACCATCGAATACGAAATTTATAGAAGATATCAGAGAACGACCGAGACAGAGAAATCGAAGACCTTAGATCTTCATAAAACAGAAGAACCACTTAAAATCACTGATTCAACCCAGAGATATACTGGGGTTTTGTCGTGGTTGAAATCTGCGGATTGCAAGGACTTCTCGCTACTGATTTATAGGTTGATTCCTAGGATGCAGTAGGAGAGTGCCTTCGGTTCATCCTGTTCCTGGATGACTTGTATGGACGAATGTATGACAGAGTATTTCCAACGGGGTCGCGTACGTTGATTTCTTCTAACGTGTCATAGTTGGGTAGCTCCCAACTAGGGTATTTTTTTGTGGACATCAATTAGTGATATCTGGCGGATCTGACGATGTGGCATTCAAAGTAAATGGTGGCCAGATGTACTAAAGGATAATTCAAACCTCTCACAACCAGAAAATGAAAAAAATCGGGCAGGCAACATGGCTATGTGGGTCGCTCCCATTAGGGTGTATAATCACTTATCTAGAGAAATTCCTTTTGCTTCTTTAATCTATCGATGCTGTCCCTTTCGGGAAACGGTTGCTGATCCCAACCGTTGGTGATATACATTCGTTACACTCAAGCGAAACGAGTGGTCGGTCATGTGTGGGACGGGTTGCAAGACGCTCTTGTTGAACCCAGTGTATTCTCCTCTAGAGATACACTATAGGCAGGTAGTTCCATACCTTGTCATAGTCGGAATCCAATCTCCAATAAGCACCTGCGATTTTGATTATATACTATATATGTGGAGCGTGAGACGCAAGCGTTCCATTAGATTTTAGTTATTTGTATTTAGACACTACTATAATATCAGAAGATACAACTATGGTTTCAAAATGTTTTGGGTAATCGTAAGGTAAAAACCGTCCGTGTTTATGTGTGGATTTGGTCTTACAATTATCCTTTTCTTTCGAAAAAATTTTGAACTTTAAAATCAAGTTGGATGATCACCTTAAAACTTTACGAATTATTCTCACTCTGGTACACCAGACTCACCCGGTATTTGTAATGCTCGGGTTAGACCGGGTTGTATAGGTTCTGGTTGTTGGATACTACGTAGTTCAAAAGACATGCTGGAGAAGCTCAAATATATTAGTTACTATTCCGCTGTGTATTGTAAATGATGACAGGATATTATAACGATCCAGATGAATGATGTACTCTGATGATTGTAAGTTATTTCAAGCTCTCAATAAAGTTATTTCTATATTATATTTTGTTTCGCGGCGATGTGAGACTCTGATTCAATTGTGTTGTGTTGGTTCTTCTTCTTCTTCTATTCTGATATTTCTTTCTTTCTTATCTCACCCTCTAAATTCTTTCTATTGGCACCTGAGTTTCCAGTATAATTTGAGTTGGACTGTTGTTGTCTGGACAACTCAAATGGTACAGGAAATTTGGTTCATCACATTTGGTATCAGAGCAATTGGTTTAGTAATAACCTTGGCTCTGTTGCGTAACTCGATAGGGATAGGGTTAGTAATACCCTAGATTGAGTTTGAGTGTATATATGAGATCACATATTTGTGAATGATTTGTATTGTGTTATTTGATTTGTTAAATATTGAATTGACAACTGACACGATATCGTTTTGTAAAAGTGGCCAAATGAAATAATTCTGGCCAAATTATATTTTTGTACAAAAAGGAAATAATTTTATTGAGTTATTGGTGTGATTGTTGGGTTAACGTGAATAGAACCCAAGTTGGATTAAAATTTGAATTGGTTTAGTATAACCAGAAGATTTCATATATGAAATTGGTAAATAAGAATTTATTATGTCATTGAACGAGTTGATATTTAACTAATAAAAGTAAATAGAAAATATATGAATCAGTATTTAGCTTAGAGCTAAGTTAATGGATGATTTTTTGAAATAAAATCAAAATTTGAATTTGAGATGAAGGTGAATAAATTAGAAAATTTAATAGTTATTTGAATATGGATTTGGAACTTATTCGGTTAAGTCAAGTTAATTTGAGAAATGGATATGGGGGTTAAAAATGAATTTTTGAGTTAATGAAATCAATTTAGAAATTGGAAACTGAATAAAATATACTGGTTTAGTTAAGTTGGTTGTGTATTGATTATAGTTATGCATTGATTATTGATTTTGTTAGATGGATCGAATATAATTCATAAATGGTTTAATAACATAATATAATGAATCAAAACTAAATTCCATTATAATGAATTTGAATAAAATAAAATTGAATAACCCTGTATTTATTACCTACACTGTAAATGAATTAAGTATAGGTTGGTGGACGAAGGATGAGCTGCTAATTATTTTGCCTGGTTATTAAAATTTGGGTTTGGTTGCTCGACAAAAAGGTAAACCTTAATTATGTTGATTGGTGATTGGTTTTATAACCCTGGGTGGGTACTCGTTTGGTTTTTGGATCGAAGTGAGGCCCAGAGTGGCGTTTGCAGTTGGTTTGATTGAGCAGTGCAATGGAGATGCTGGCGAATCCTTCGTAAATTTATATAACATAGAAATTGTGATGACGATTCTATAATAATTTTGAAAATATTTGGGATTCAACTTAAGCAATTTCGGGGACGAAATTCTTTAAGGGAGGAGGAGTGTAACTGAAACGATAAGGAATTTCGCTCGATCCGAATCGATCGCTAAACCGACCAAGACTATTCAAAACCTGGATCGTACTGAGGACAAGACGAATCAGAACACAAACAGAAGAACATTTCATTGCTTATTACAACAATTCCAGCAGAATACAAGAATATACAGAGTACGAATAAATATTATACATCAGAAAAATATCAGAGATTACAATACATTACATAGCAGCGGAAAATAATACAAAACACAACTGAAGGAGATATACGGATACAGAGCTTTCCAGATATTATTCCAGCTGTAAATCTAGATCCTGTGAATATAAATCTGCAAAACCAAAACTACTAGCTGCCCGTGTCTAAATAAGGGCACCCAGAGTTAAGGTTAAAAAAATAAACTCCAGGTCAGTCATGTGACTTGTGTGAGAACTAAAACAGTTATTAACCTTTATTTTAAAGTTAGGTAAATCCAGGGACCACGCCGTATAACACGGAATGGGCTTCCTCCCAAAGATACCAGTGCTCAAAACAACAACGCAATGCTAAATAAAGAACAATGAAGCTATTATAAGACCCATGTCCCATCACACAATGCAACACAATCCAGGGGATAGGGTTTTTACCTTACAATAGCCAAGAATGCTTGGTACGTGAAATTTCATGTTTTATTATTGCTATAAGTGTATAGTGTCAAAACAATTTCAATCATAAGTATCAATCATAGACGGCGTAAGTGCCCCATACCACATGTCGCCATATATAGGTTCTACAATCAAAACTGCAAAGTCACGTATTGGAAGTTGGATTTCCATCTGTGAACCGAGGAAAAAGATAGTCCTCTACAGATTTGAGACAATCTAGCTTACCATGTCTCAGGACCCAGACTCAGGTGGGCCCTTGGATCGTCAGGGGTGGTCCACCGATGTGGATTAAAATGCCTGAACACTGCGTTTCCCCGCCCTTCGGGGCGTAAATGAGCCAAATGACTCCATCGGCTCCACATAGTCACCGATATATCCGAGGCGCCTCGCAATCCAACAACCATACAGGTGAAAATAATATAAATGTCAGGGCTGGTAGGTCACTGACACCACCCTAGCTAGAAAGAAACGCATGCCCTCCCTGATGTCCTCTCCCGTTTCTGGTTCACAACCGGGGTGTGAGGCTCGCGAATCAATGCTACAAAAAGCTGTGCCACACAGGCGGTGCTTTGATCATCAACCACAAGACTCTGCTTTTCAACAGAAGCCTTGATCATTTGCATCTTAGCATTCCACACAGGCAAACCACTCCATGCAACCGATATCCATCAATCACACAGAATGATATCCAATGTCAGACACACAGTCCATTTACAAGTCCGTTCTGGGTCTGAACGAAACCGGAGGCTCCTTGTACCTCGCATATCCATCGATCTCCAAGTACATCTGGACGATCACCAACTGATTCCCTCCTCTTGGGTGTACAGCCTAATCAAGATCATCATTAATTATCCAAACGATGTGAAGACCTCTGGCCTTCGACCACCGTCTTCATCCTCGACACATCGTCGAATCAGTTATTCAGAATGGGATAAACCCGGTCTTTCTGAATAACTCGCGTATATAATAAACAAGTGTTACACAAACACAACATACGCCTCATTCCGATTCAGAATATTCTTTTATTCAAATATTCTTATACTTTGGGAAAGGTTCCCATTAATTTTATCAAAGATAAATTCCTTAAGTTTATTCTTTAATCTTCCTTTGAATATCAATTCAAATCAAATTATGGTTTATCCAAACTAGTCGGGATTAACGAACCTTACCGAAGTAATCATTTGTTTTAATTTCCCAATCCCAACCTATTTATCCCATGAAGTAAACTGGTAATACTTCATATCTAACACCACGGTGTTATCGGTAAATTCAATTACCATTTCACGTTCAAATCTAATTAAAGATTTAACTATCGCCTGGAGCAAAACTGGTGATACTCCATTCTCGATCATTTTAATCTAATTAAAGATTCATTAAAACTCCACTTGGTTTTAATCTTCCCAAAAATCAATATTAATGATTATTTTACTTGGGAAATCATATCCTGTCTTTAACAGGGTTAAAGAACCCATGTAACAACCCACCTCTGCTAGGGTCACTCACAAAGGGAATGCACTAGTTTTTGTGGAGTATTATCTAGGTAAACATACACAGAGATATCACAAGGCAGAACATAAATAAAGCAGTGGTAGAAATTAAAAACCAAATTTTTATTACTTTCAAGAAAAGAGTCAAAACCTCATATATCCAAGGTACAAATTATTCAATTACATCAAGTTCCAAATAAAGAAGCATAAACATAAGATAACAAAAGTAAATTATTCCCCATAAATAGCAGAAGTGCAGCCATAGCATAGGTCAAGACCAAACCGTACATGAGCTGACAGAAAGCAAGCTAAATCCAAGCTAAGAGCCAGTGTTTCCTCCCTGAGAACCTGGGGGGGGGGGGGGGAGGGAACGAAAGTAAAAGAGGCGAAAGAAAAAGGGTCAGTCATAAGACTGGTAAGCCCTAGTGACTTTCAGTATAAAAACTAGTAAAGGTAACATGACATGTGAAAACTGGAATTAAACATAAGGATGATAACAGGACTGGTATGATAATTAAGATAACAGGATAAGTCAAGTCTAGCATCGCATATTCAAGATTCGCTGCACCAACTGTACTAGTGTTCTAACCCATGTCAAGTATTAATCATGAAATGGTCCCTTGGCCCAATATCATGAAGTGATCCATTACGGGGTCCTACAGTACGATCTATTAATCGGTCGGCTCCCTACAAGTTCTAGCTCGTCATGTGTCTGTGTCATACGGCCCTATCCTGAAATGTAGTCACCTGTGCTAGGACCACCATAGGGTGTATCAAGCCCTATGGTGCCAACCACCGACACGAATCAAGCACGCACAGTGTAAACCTACTGGTGCCCAATGCCTGATTTTTTAACTCCGGACTACGTGCACGACCATAGTCCGCCTGAACCTACAATGGCGCACCTACTCAGCCGTCGTTCTGGTCGCTTACAATCAGCCCAGTAATCATGCCCCACCCTGCCTAGTCCCAGGGTATCTTGATACATTTAAGTGGGTTACTGCTGAAAAGGACCGCGTAACTAGGGTTTCTAATGGGTTAAGTGTTGTCATTCAAATTCGTGACTTAACCCTATCCAAATCATGTATCAAGTTGGTTAAGTGTGTTCAAGCGGTTCATGACTTAACCCTATCAAATCGTCGTGTCAAATTGGTTAAGTATATTCAAGTGGTTCGTGACTTAACCCTATCAGGTGACATTAATTCATTAATGCACCCCAACCTCTCACATTAGACTAATTATTGTGGTCACTGGATTTGTCGGGCGGTTCCGGGCAGATTTACACCACAACATAGTCTAACCTCGGATTTTACGTGCGATATGACCAACTATCCACATTGGATCTATTGTTTGCTGTCACTGGATTCGCCGGGCGGTTCCGGGCAGATTTACACTGCAAACTCAACCCAACCTCGAGTTGGCCATTTTCAAGTTTATCTAAGTGTCATGTCCATGTTCAAGTTTTCATGTCAAAATTCATGGCGAGTTTCATGTCAGGTTTCATGTAAATTTCATGTCAAATTTGAGTCCATAGACAGGTTCAAGTTATAATAACGTTCATATTCAAGTTCAAAGCCAATTCATGTTTTACCTAATCTACCCAAATCGTATTCCCATTGCACATAAACTCGAATCGATACAAATAAATCAAATTAGCGAATAACATAAAAAGGGAAGAGTATAAGGTGGCAAAAGTGATTACTAACATAGCATGGTATGACTTGAGATAGATGATTATAACATTACTAGCATATGGAACATCGGCCTCAAACATAAAGATTCCAAATCTAGCAAAATAAGGTACTAGTCAAGATAACAGTTGACATAAGGTGATAGTCATGGTAACGGTTGACATAAGGTGATAGTCATAAACTTGTGACTAATAGCAGATTCAACATTGCAGGCGTGATAATATGAGGGCCTTTTCTTTTTGATTTACAACATGAATAGGCCCCAAATCAATGTCATAGTAATATACCCAAAAGTCAAGATCTAAGACGAACAAGAATGGATGTAAAACAGTCATCATACACAGGTCTAATTTCAATTTACAAAACATTCCTATTACGTTTATAGTTTAAATCTAAAAGTAACTAGGGCTTACAGATCGTGGTTCGAGATTTAGAAAAAGAAAGTCGATGTTGAATCTTTATATGCTTAGTCGAGTCCTAACAGAAATCCCCAAATCAGCAATTCTCTTAACGTAGTTTCGACGTAGAAGTAGTCCCTTCTCTAACTTTTCAACCAGAATTAGAGCAGCATAAGGTCAGAGAGAATTTTGTGTAGAGAGAGTAGTGTTAGGGGCTGTTTATATAGGGTCAGGTCAACGAATGTAGACAGAAACGAGGCCAGAAACATCAAAGTGAATCCAGCTTCAAAAGTGGGCTCGGCCACCAGGTCGACCCCCAGGTCGACACCCAGGTCGACCTGGTCCTGGGCAGGTCAACTCTATGGTCAACCTGGTCATGGGCAGGAAATTTCCCGCCCAGTCTGTTCTGTGGTTTGAATTCGAAATTTGAATTCAAATTCTGAGCTGTTTTGAACTTGAAATTTTATGAAAACTTCGAAGGGTCATAACTTGGTCATACGGACTCCGATTTTCGAAAACTCAGACTCGTTTCCATGAAGAATTTCGAGACGAACGCAATGGCGTAACCCGTTTCCCTTGATTCTCCTTTAAAAAATTAATTCTGCCTTTATTTATAGTTATAACACATTATCAAAATACGGGTTGTTACATTCTCTCCTCCTTAAAGGATTTCGTCCTCGAAATCTCTAAGTTAGGGAGGGTGTGTCCTACCATCCATCATCCATCTACTCAAAATATCATCCACAAGCAACCATTGTCCTTAAAAGGTTTCTAGTGCTGTATGAACATATGCAGAAAGCATGTGTATATGTACTTATCTAATGCAAAAGATCAGGCAGTTACTGATTCAGTAGACCTCGTTAATGCAAAATATGTTAGTGTAATGAATCCAACATGTATGAAAAATTCCTAACATACTTTATAATCTCTACATGAGTGCACAAACATTCATTCATATGCAACATCCACGTGATAGCATAACAAGTTCCATCCATGTACAAGTATAAGCACTCATGCATATGCAACATGAAAATGTGACTGAGCCGATCTAGTGCCTAATGTGTGTCATGCATCCACTAGCAATCACTTGCAAACACTTGCAACCATTTGCAAACATCAACCATAACATGTTTCAATCACATGTTTACATCCATATGGTTCTACCTAAGGTTCTCAAGATAAGATCGAGAAGATAGTAAGACAAACGTAGGTAGTAGAATCATGATACAAAAAGGTTTTTAAGTTTATAGGAAAAAGAGATCGAGAATGTACCCTAAAAAAGAAATGGGTAAAGCGCGTGTATCTTCTCTTCGGTTTCCCAAGTTGCGTCTTCTTGGGCTTCACTCCAATGAACTTTAACTAGCTTGACTTCTCGATTCCTTAGCTTCTTGATCTCTGTTCCTAAGATACGAATTGGAACTCGCCTCAATGTTGCTTCTTTTTCCACTTCTACGCCTTCAATGATGCTTGGCTCAACCACTTCGGCTTATTCATGTAAGCACTTTCGGAGATGCGAGACATGAAAGACATTGTGTACTCTGGCCAGCCTCTCGGGTAATTCTACCTTATAGGCCATCTGCCCAACCCTCTCAGTGATAGGGAATGGTCCTACGAACCTTGGTGCTAGCTTTCCAATCGCTGCAAAACGAACTACCTTGCGTAACGGAGAAACTTTTATAAAGACCATATCTCCAACTTCGAACTCTAAGTCTGTCCTTCTCTTGTCCGCATAAGATTTCTATCTATCTTGGGCCGTTTTCATCCGTCTTCGTATCAACTCAACCTTCTCAGAAGTGTCCCTTATCATGTCGGGCCCAAGTATAAGCCTTCTGTCGTCTCCCACCAACAAGTTGGCGATTTGCATGGTCTTCCATACAGGGCTTCGAATGGTGCCATTCCGATGCTAGCTTGGTAACTATTATTATATGCAAACTCCATGAGAGGAAGATGGTCTTCCCAAGTACCACCAAAATCAAGAATGCATAGGCTAAGAAGATCCTCTAGTACCCTATTTACCCTTTCAGTTTGACCATCCATCTGTGGGTGATAGGCCGTGCTTAAACTCAGTCGCGTACCCATTGCTTCTTGCAGACTATTCCAAAACTGGCTAGTGAAAATTGGGTCACGATCACTAACTATACTAGAAGGAACCACGTGCAACCGCACTATCTCTCGAAGGTAAATAGACGCTAGCCATGATGCGGTCCTCTTGCTTTTCACCGGAATGAAGTGAGCACTTTTCGTGAGTCTATCAACTATGACCCATATGCTAGTATTTCCCTTCCTTGACCTAGGCAGTCCATCCACGAAATCCATCGAGATACTCTCCCATTTCCATTATGGAACCTCCAAAGGATGTAATAGCCCACCGGGCTTCTTCGACTCGGCCTTTACTTGTTGGCATACCATGCACCTTGAAACGAACTCTGCCACGTCCTTTTTCATCCCATCCCAAAGGAACATGCGTTTCGTATCTCTGTACATCTTATCCCCTCCGGGATGTATTGTCATCTTCGAGTGGTGCGCCTCTTCGAGAACTTTCCTTACTAAGTCTCCCACTTGTGGGACACATAGCCTTCCATCACGCCTTAGCCATCCCTTGTCATCTATGGCATACCTACTGAGGTGACTTGACGTCTCACCACTAATCAGCTTGTCCACGATTTTGACTATCTGTGGGTCTTCCTTTTGTGAAGTCCCTACTTGATCTAGAAGTGTAGGTCTTAACTCAAGAGATGCTAACGTTGTAGCCAATGATTCAATAGCAGGTGTAAAATCAAAGGTTGCTATAAACTCAAGGTTTTTCCTTTCAACAAACAAGGGGCTCAAAGTCAACCTTTTTCTACTTAGCGCATCTACCTAGCGAAATTATAACTTAGAAAAATCTGGAAAAATTTGTAAAATTCTAAAATATTATTTTAGGGCTCTGTTAGAAATTTGGGCTAGTTTGGATAAGTTTTGCTAGTCCTATCATTAGTTGTGCTTAAACATGATTAAGGGGAAAACAAGGATTTTGGGTATTTTTGATCTCCTTGCCAGGGGTATAAGCTATATTGAAGTCATATGATGCCAAGAATTCCATCCACCGCTATTGTCTCAGATTCAAATCTTTCTGTGAGAAGAGGTACTTAAGCAATTTGTGGTCGGTATACAGCTCGAACCTCTCCCCAAGAAGATAATGGCGCCAAGATTTAAGTGCAAAAACGATCGCGGCCAACACCAAGTCATGTGTGGGATAGTTCTTCTCATGAACTTTAAGTAGTCTGCCCCCGTAGCATATTACTCTTCCATCTTGCATTAGGACAGCGCCTAATCCCATGCCATACACATCTGTGTACACCGTAAACACCTTGCCTCCGTCAGGTAATGCCAAAACTGGAGCTGTGGTGAGGGCTCTCTTGAGTCTCTGAAAAGCAACATCACACTCTGTGTCCCATGCAAAAGCTAGGTTCTTCTTCATTAACTTAGTAAGAGGGGCTGAAATCTTAGCGAAGTCCTTAATGAACTTCCTGTAGTAGCCCGCCAAACTGAGAAAGCTCCTCACCTCCGTTGCATTCTTAGGAATTTTCCAGTCTTGTACCGCAACTACGTTTGTCGGGTCCATGGCTATGCCTTGCTTAGAAAATACATGTCCAAGAAACTGAACTTCCTTCCTCCAAAAATGGCATTTGGAGAACTTAGCCTTTAACTGGTGTGCTCTAAGCGTTTCCATGACTTCCTTGAGATGTCTAGCATGCTCTTCTTCATCTTTTGAGAAGATCAAAATATCATCCACAAAAACTACTACAAACTTCTTAAGGAACTCCCGAAACACCCTACTCATCAAATCTACAAAGTACGCTGGTGCATTCGTTAACCCAAACGGCATGACGAGCCATTCGAAGAACCCATCTGGAGTCCGAAACGCAGTTCTGTCAATGCTATCCTCAGCCGCTCTAAGCTGATGGAATCTTGTGGCTAGATCGAGTTGACAGAAAACAGATGCTCCCACAAGCTGGTCAAACAAATCGTCGACTCTTGGTAGTGGGTGCCTATTTTTCCTAGTTAGCTTGTTTAACTCACGATAATCTACGCATAGACGAAGCGAACCATCCGCCTTAGTAGCGAATACCACTGGAGCACCCCATTCAAAAATGCTTCGTCTTATGAAATTTTTCTCAAACAACTCCTTAACTTGTTTACTGAGCTCTCTTCTTTCTCGCGGGGCCATGTGCCTAACGGGCAATGAAACGGGCTTGGCATTATCAACAAGATAAATTCTGAAGTATATCTCGCGTTTAGGAGGTAACCCCCTCACCTCATCAATGACATCTGGATATTCTCGGACCACTCTTACAGATTGCAAATTATCGACGGACGAGTCAAGAGATTCAAGATAACACAACATGACCGGACCCTTAAGGTTACAAGAAATTTCAAGGGTATTACCAAGGCGAATCATGAGCCTCACTACCCTTCGTTCACAATCAAGAATGGCTCCATAATCGGACAGCCAATCCTTACCTAGGATCAAACCGTATCCCATAAATCCGAGAACATAAGCATTACACGTGAATTCTACGCTTAAGATAGAGATCCTCAAATCCACACACATCATAGATAAATGGGCGGAGCCCCCAATTAGATTTGAAACTATAACGGGATCCTCAACCAGACTAGTACTTAGGTGCAGATTTTCAACAATATCAGAAGAAATAAAAGTATGCGATGCGCCAGAGTCAAATAAGGTTCGAACAGGAAAGTCATAAATATAAACAAGGCTTTCTACGGAAATATAACTACCTCGGTCAAGAGCTGGAGTGGTGTTGAGAGCATGCAACTGCCCTCCAGAAGGTCCTGCTCGCTGGGTCTGCCCTTGCCCCTGTCCTTGCTACTTAGGACAATCCTTGCCGATGTGGCTAGTATCTCCATAATGAAAGCATTCACCCAACTTCCTCTTCTTCTTTCTACAGTCTTTAGCTAGATGTCCCATAATAGCACAAAAGTTACATTTCCTTGTCTCACGTGCCTTGTTATTATTGTTGTTGTTGCCCTTGTTATTCTTGTTATTCTTGTTGCCTCCCTTCTTAAAGTCAACTTTCTTATTCTGAGTCTCATTAGGCTTAACCTCCTTCTTGCTATTCTTGTCTTCCTCATGAAGTAGAGCCATATCCACCAAGCTTTCAAAGGTCGCCCCCATGGGTATATGAGTTATGGCCAAACTGTGTAGTGGCTCGTTCAATCCTCGAGCAAAGCGTACAACCTTTTTCTAGGCCGTGTTAACCAAGTCCAAACCGAACCGATCAAGCTGATTAAACTTATTCACGTACTCCCTAACAGACATGTCCCTTTGCTTGAGTGCTAGGAACCTCTCCATCTGAAGGTTTTCTTCCGTTGACGATAAGAATTTAAGCCCAAACCTCTCTCTAAAGTCTGCCCAAGTCTCAATTGGCCTAGTAGCGTTGGTGACTTCCCACCAAAATGCAGCTTCCTCTTTCAACAACCATGCTGCCAACTGAACTTCCCTATGGTCCTCCACATCAAAGATAATAAACAAGTCTTCCGTTTCCTTTAGCCAGTTTCGTGCCTCGACAAAGGTTTCAGTTCCCACGAAGTTCTTGCCGCCCATTGCTTTAAAGTCTTTGCATATTTTGGCAAAGGCGGTACCAGGAGGAGGAAGAATCGCGACCACTGGGGGAGGAGGGATGTCTGCCGAGCCCGCGCCGTTGGCCCTAACTTCTAAGTACCTTCGGAACCATCCAGGTACGGGTATTCCCTTAGGAAGGTTAAGATCAGACATGCTGAAAAATGAAAAGAAAAAGATTCAAACGAGGAAATAAAGGAAAGTGCTAATGGCATTTGGGGAATAGCCTTTCTAAACATAAAACTTTTCTTGAAAAATGCTTCTTTATAAATGGTTTTGAAAATAGTTTCAGAAGGTTTTAAAACTTTTGCCCAGCCTGGTAACCTTCTGCTCTGATACCAAATGTAACACCCCACCTCTGCAAGGGTCACTCACAAAGGGAATGCACTAGTTTTGGTGGAGTATTATCTAGGTAAACATACACAGAGATATACAAGGCAGAACATAAATAAAGCAGTGGTAGAAATTAAAAATCAAATTTTTGTTACTTTCAAGAAAAGAGTCAAAACCTCATATATCCAAGGTACAAATTATTCCATTACATCAAGTTCCAAATAAAGAAGCATAAACATAAGATAACAAAAGTAAATTATTCCCCATAAATAGCAGAAGTGCAGCCATAGCATAGCTCAAGACCAAACCGTACATGAGCTGACAGAAAGCAAGCTAAATCCATGCTAAGAGCTAGTGTTTACTCCCTGAGAACCGGGGGGGGGGGGGGAAACGAAAGAAAAAGGGTCAGTCATAAGACTGGTAAGCCCTAGTGACTTTCAGTATAAAAACTGGTAAAGGTAACATGACATGTGAAAACTGGAATTAAACATAAGGATGATAACAGGACTGGTGTGATAATTAAGATAACAGGATAAGTCAAGTCTAGCATCGCATATTCAAGATTCGCCACACCAACTGTACTAGTGTTCTAACCCATGTCAAGTATTAATCATGAAATGATCCCTTGGCCCAATATCATGAAGTGATCCATTACGGGGTCCTATGGTACGATCTATTAATCGATCGGCTCCCTATAAGTTCTAGCTCGTCAAGTGTCTGTGTCATACGACCCCATCCTGAAATGTAGTCACCTGTGCTAGGTCCACCATAGGGTGTATCAAGCCCTATGGTGCCAACCACCGACACGAATCAAGCACGCACAATGTAAACCTACTGGTGCCTAGTGCCTGCTTTTTCAACTCCGGACTACATGCATGACCATAGTCAGCCTGAACCTACAATGGCGCACCTACTCAGCCGTTGTTCTGGTCGCTTACAATCAGCCCAGTAATCATGCCCCACCCTGCCTAGTCCCAGGGTATCGTGATACATCTAAGTGGGTTACTGCTGAAAAGGACCGTGTAATTAGGGTTTCTAATGGGTTAAGTGTTGTCATTCAAATTCGTGACTTAACCCTATCCAAATCATGTATCAAGTTGGCTAAGTGTGTTCAAGAGGTTCATGACTTAACCCTATCAAATCATCGTGTCAAATTGGTTAAGTATATTCAAGTGGTTCATGACTAAGCCCTATCATCTGGCATTAATTCATTAATGCACCCCAACCTCTCACATTAGACTAATTATTGTGGTCACTGGATTTGCTGGGCGGTTCCGGGCAGATTTACACCACAACATAGTCTAACCTCGGGTTTTATGTGCGATATGACCAACTACCCACATTGGATCTATTATTTGCAGTCACTGGACTCGCCGGGCAGTTCCGGGCAGATTTACATTGCAGGCGTGATAATATGAGGGGTTTTTCTTTTTGATTTACAACATGAATAGGCCCCAAATCAATTTCATAGTAATATACCGAAAAGTCAAGATCTAAGATGAACAAGAATGGATGTAAAACAGTCATCATACACAGGTCTAATTTCAATTTACAACACATTCCTATTACATTTGTAGTTTAAATCTAAAAGTAACTGGGGCTTACAGATCGTGGTTCGAGAATTAGAAAAAGAAAGTCAATGTTGAATCTTTATATGCTTAGTCGAGTCCTAACAGAAATCCCCAAATCAGCAATTCTCTTAACGTAGTTTCGACGTAGAAGAAGTAGTCCCTTTCTCTAACTTTTCAACCAGAATTAGAGCAGCATAAGGTCAGAGAGAATTTTGTGTAGAGAGACTAGTGTTAGGGGTTGTTTATATAGGGTTAGGTCAACGAATGTAGACAGAAACGAGGCCAGAAACATCAAAGTGAATCCAGCTTCAAAAGTGGGCTCAGCCACCAGGTCGACCCCCAGGTCGACACCCAGGTCGACACTATGGTCGACCTGGTCCTGGACAGGTCGACTCTATGGTCGACCCCCAGGTCAACCTGGTCCTGGGCGGGAAATTTCCCACCCAGTCTGTTCTGTGGTTTGAATTCGAAATTTGAATTCGAATTCTGAGCTGTTTTGAACTCGAAATTCTCTGAAAACTTCGAAGGGTCATAACTTGGTCATATAGACTCCGATTTTCGAAAACTCGGACTCGTTTCCAAGCAGAATTTCGAGACGAACGCATAGGAGTAACCCGTTTCCCTTGATTTTCCTTTTAAAAATTAATTCTGCCTTGATTTATAGCTATAACACGTTATCAAAATACGGGTTGTTACAACCAAGGTCATTTAAAAACACGGTTCACGATAAACCCAAAATCACATTCTATTCCATCAGCCTTTAACCGTAAATTAGCAAGTGAACAATTCCCTAAGTAATAACCCCGAAGGCCGAAACCAACATCAGATCAATACCCAGAAAACCATTCAACTTAACTAATCTCTAGTTAGTTTCTGATTTTCTTAACTCCGTTGGGTCTAAGAGCAGTATTATTAAAGATACCATTCACGACAACCTAAAATCACATTTGATATTAAATACAAGTCTCTGAATAGAAAATATATTGGCTTATATTCAATATCAAATTCTACGACCAACAAATATCGTATTTGAAATAACGATATAAATATATCTTTCAAATTTCCATAACAATATCTGTATAATCACGAAATCCAACATCGAAATATTCCAAAGACAATTTTGATTCAAATCCATTCCAATTCAATTATTGGAATTCCTGGTTACTTTTAATACCCTTTCAAATCCAATTTATTTATTTCAAAAATAAATGGATTTTAATTATAGTTCAAAACTAGTTCGTTTCGATAAAAATCTATTTTTATCTTTTCAAATATGGAGTTTTTCATCCTAATTCTTTCCAAATCATTTCTTATGATTTTACACAAATTATTACTATTTTTAATAATTTTATCAAGGCCCGTACAGTAGATTTCCATCAACGGCCATCGAACTGCACTTACATCGACCTTTTCCAAATTTGATTTATACATAATTCCAAATCCAACCATTAGATTTCAAATCTCTAATGTTCATTAGAAAGCTCTTTTCGATACGAACCCAACAGTTCCGGTTTTAGGAGAATCCGACGGTCGGATCTCCCGTAATGGCCATTCGAAGTCAATGGTCGAAATTCGCGAACTGCCGCTGTGCGGTGCGTTCTATTCAGGCCATTATATTATATATATTATATATATATATAATATATTTCATTGATTTCCTTATAAAATGTATTTTATAAATTGTTTTAAATTCGTTTTCAAAACGATTTCAACTTCATATTCAGTTTCAAATCAAAATTGAATATTCCATATCATCGATATATAAATGATAGTATTTTCAAAATATTATATTTTGAAATCAATTTCTTTTCGATATTCATTATAAAAATGAATAAAATCGATATAGATATCGTTCACGTCAAAATGGCGCATATCTAATCAACACGGCTTGATATATTTCAATAACTTCGTTATTCTATTCAACAAATGAATATTTTCTTCAACACATGAATTTATATTTTATTCAACACATGAATTTTCTTCTATTCAACACATGAATATATATTTTATTCAACACATGAATTTTCTTTTATTCAACACATGAATATATATTTTATTTTCCAACTTGGAATGAGGCCCAATCAACTACCATACAATGTAAATTATATGAATTCCCTACAACACATGTATATAATAGTAACGATAAATAATCAACCATCATCCAGAGTGCACCACATGTAATAACCCGGAAATCCGAGCCAATTTAAAATTTTTATTTTGGCAATTTTGATGAATATTGAATATTTAAAATGAATTACTTTAAATAAAAATGACGAGAAATTTATTTTGAATAGAATCAGAATGTATATATTTATTTGAATCGTCGTTATAATATTAATATTTTATTTTAAATATAAAAGGAATTGAAAATGGCGCGGTAGTTTGAAAATTCGATTTCAAATTTCAAATTTCAAATGAATGCACAGGATTCAAAATAAACCGGATTTTAGAGAAACCAAAATATTAGAATCTACATGAGAATATCTTTCCAACGAATCCGAAAAATTGAAACTTCATAGCGGGAATCAAAAGTTACGTCCAGTTGAAAATTCAGAATTGTCGCTATGGAATTCTAGCCCTTAAAAAGTGAAATTTTGCATATGAGCTCAGAATTCGACGAGATAATTTTTTTTGGATTCATAATGACAAATCATTGTTGAGTTCTAAAGGGCTCGTCGAACGGAGTTAGTATGTGGCCGTGCGAGCTAAAACAGTTCAGGGTTAAAAATGTAGTCATTTTACAAAGGAACGATATTTATACGAGCTCAGAATTCGATTTCATTTTTTTTCTGGATTCGTATTGTCTAATAATGGTTAAATCCAAAAGGGCATGATGTTTTGAGTTAACTTGTGAGCGTGCATGAAGAAATTGTGCGCCAAAATCGCATTTTTAGAGCTTATTTGAGCATTTTTGAGAATTTTAACGGATGGTCAAACGAACTCGGAATTCGACGAAACTTGTTTCGTTGGACTCGTCTTCATGTCTACTATGTCTGTCCGAAATCCGCAGCAATCGGAGATCGTTGGCATTCAGACGATACGCGAGAAACTAGCATATAATCACTTTTCCTCCTTTCCTACTTCATTATTTCACTTCTCCCTTTCTCTTCAAAAAACTCAAAAATGGCCTCCACCCTCCCGTCGCCACTGTCACCCTTCCCCCACCTCCACCGCCGGCCGTCGGCCACCACCACTCCCTCCTCCTCCTCCTCCTCTTCCTCCTCCTCTCTTTCTCTCCTCCTCTTTCCCTCTTCAAATTCACAAACCCTACCCCCAAATCACCACCACCACCGCCGCCACCCACCAGCGTCCTCCCCACCTCCAATCAGGCCCAGCGCCGCCCCCTGGCCACCCAACTCCGGCCGTGGGCCCCTCTTATTCAAAAATCTTATTTTTCATAAATATCCCATTTTGCATAAAACACCCTGTCACTATTTCGTGAATAACTCCCAAATCGTGCATTTCTAGCCAAAACTCCTCTAAACCAAATTTGAAGAGCGCAATTTTCTCTTAGATTTGGTATATGATAATCCTATTTTGGATTGCGGAGTTGTCGGGAAAACGCGTCCGAAGTCTGCTGTTTAAGCACTGTCAAAATGCTGTCTTTTCGCGATTTTCGGTGAAATGACACATTTTCGGAAGGAAGACCACTAGGAGAAAGTTGTCCGGAATGGTGCGTTTAAGCTAAAAAAAAAGATGGTGTGAAGATTGGAGTTCGTTTGCAAATTCTGGAACCAGTAGAAAAAAAATGTGAGTTTTCTTCGCTTTAAAGCTTCTATGGTTTTTGACGTATAAAGTATGTAAAAATATGATTTTTACACTTATAACGTATTAAAAATATTATTTTTATATATGTAGTGAATCAAAAATATGATTTTTATATAATAGAGAATATAAAAATGTGATTTTTATATATGTAGTGAATACGGACGACGAAAGTAACAAAAGGCGAGCACGGCGAAGATTTTCTACATATGAAGAGTTGCGGCGAATTGGTTTAGCTAATCGGTGAGAACTCCTCAGTTTAAATCTTGTTTTCTAGTTAAAATATATACTAGGATGCAGACGGTGCTTAGCAGCACCTGACACCCGTCGTCCACAGACCATGGACAACTTGTGTGCTTGTTTGATGTATTGTGAAGTTTGTTTGTGATGTTGATGTGAAATGGATAATAAAACATTCATGTGTTGAAATAAATTAATTATCGTTAAAAATATAATTTTTAACGTGAATGTGAATAAATATATATTCATTTACAAACTAGACGGTTTGTTTATGTACACCTATTTGAAGGACATTGATTGGGACGATAAATTTTACACGTCGCCCAACTGCACAAATAATATTCGGTGCTTGTGGATTGAAACCCCACACGGGTGTTGGGATGATATTTGACGTACACTAATCCCAATTGTTTAGTGGTATGTCGATCATTTGATTGACAGATTGTATGAGCATTAATTAGTTATATTTAATGCTTATGCAGTTGTGTGGTGCATTTTGGATGATGGTTGATTATTTATCGTTGCTATTATATACATGTGTTGTATGGAATCCATATGATTAACATTATATGGTAATTGATTGGGCCTCATTCCAATTGGGAAAATAAAGAATATTATAAAATATATATTCATGTGTTGAATAGAATAAAGAATAGTCATGTGTTGACGATACTCATATGTTGAAAATATTCATGCGTTGAATAAAATATATATTCATGTGTTGAGTAAAATATTTTAAATAATAAAATTTACATCTTTTTCATAATTTTATAAAATATATTAAATAATAAAAATAGTCATGTGTTGACGATACTCATGTGTTGAGAATATTCATGTGTTGAAAGAAATATAGATTCATGTGTTGAATAGAACAAATATTCATTTGTTGAATAGAATAACGAAGTTATTGAAATATATAAAGCCGTGTTGGTTAGATATGCACCATTTGACGCGAACGATATTTATATCGATTATATTCGTTTTTATAATAATTATAGAAAAGGAAGTGATTTCAAAATATAATATTTTGAAAATATTATCATTTATATATTAATGATATGAAATATTCAATTTTGATTTGAAATTGAATATGAAGTTGAAATCGTTTCAAAAACGAATTTAAAACGATTTATAAAACACGTTTTGAATTGAAATCGACGAAATATATATAATATATATATATTAAATGGCCTGAATAAAACGCGCCGCGCCGCGGCAGTTCGCGAATTTCGACCACTGACTTCGAATTGACGTTGCGGGAGATCCGTCCGTCGGATTCTCCTGAAACCGGAACCGTTGGGTTCGTATCGAAAAGAGCTTTCCAATGAAGATTAGAAATTTAAAATCTAATGGTTGGATTTGGAATTATGTCCAAATCAAATTTGATAAAGGTCGTTGTAAGTGCAGTTCGGTGTCCGTTATTGAAAACCGACTGTACGGGCCTTGATAAAATTATTAAAAATATTAATAATTTGTGTAAAATCATAATATATGAATTGGAAAGAACTGGGATGAAAAATTCCATATTTGAAAGGATAAAAATATATTTTTATCGAAATGAAATAGTTTTGAAACGGTTTTGAAAATAATCAGAATTTCCAATATACGAATTGGAATGGATTTGAATCGAAATTATCTTTGGAATATTTCGATGTTGGATTTCGTGATTATACAGATATGGTTGTGGAAATTTGAAAGATATATTTATATTGTTATTTCCAATATGATATTTGTTGGTTTTAGAATTTGATATTGAATATAAGACGATATATTTTCTATTCAGAGCCTTGTATTTAATATTAAATGGGATTTTGGGTTCGTCGTGAATGGTATCTTGAATAACACTGTTCTTGAACCCAGTTTAGAAAATAAATAAATCTTTTAATTAAGATTTAGTAAAATTGTCCAGTTAATTAGTATTTAATTGGAATTGAATTTAAATTGGTTTTTGGGGTTTATCGTGAGCGGTGTTTTGGATAACATCTGTTCTTTAACCCGATTAACAATGGAAAGTGATTTTGGGTTTATCGTGAACCGTGTTTAAGATGACATTGGTTCTTTAACCCAGTTAAAGACAGGATATTGATTTTTGTGAAGATTAAAACTAAGTGAAGTTTTAATGAATCTTTAATCAAATTGAAATGATCGAGAATGGAGTATCACCAGCTTTGCTCCAAAGCGATAGTTAAATCTTTAACTAGATTTGTATGTGAAATGGTAATTAATTTTACCGATAGCACCATGGTGTTAGATATGGAGTATTACCAGTTTTTCTCCATGGGATGAATAGGTTGGGATTGGGAAATAATATAAATAATTACTTCAGTGTGGTTCACTAATCCCGACTAGTTTGGAAAACCTTAACATGGTTTAAAAGGATATCCAAAGGAAGATTAAAGAATAAATTTAGAAGAATTTATCTTTGATAAAATTAATGGGAATCTTTCCCTAAGAAAGTGAATTTTTGAATAAAAGAATATTCTGAATTGGAATGAGGCATATGTTGTGTTTGTGTAACACTTGTTTATTATATACGCGGGTTATTCGGAAAGGCCGGGTTTATACCCATTCTGAATAACCAATTCGACGATATGTCGAAGGTGAAGACGGCGGTTGAAGACCGGAGGTCTTCACGTCGTTTGGATGATTCCTGGCAATCTTGATTGGGCTGTACACCCAAGATGAGGGAATATTTTGGTGATCGTCCAGACGTACTTGGAGATCGATGGATATGGGAGGAAAGTGCCTCCGGTTTCGTTCAGACCCCGAACGAACTTGTAAATGGACTGTGTGTCTGACATTGGATTTTATTCTGTGTGATTGATTTCTATTAAATATATATCTACTTGGTGACGGAAAATTTATTCTCTTGCTTAACGCCCTTCTCTGAGAAGTACGAGCTAAGAGGTTATATATTGATGGGTGTCAATCGCATGGCATGAATTGCCTATGTGGCATGCCTAAGTGGCAAATGATCGAGGCTTCTGTTGAAAAGCAAAGTCTTGTGGTTGATGATCAAAGCACGGCCTGTGTGGCACAACTTTGTGTATAACGTGAATTCTTGAGCCTCACACCTCGGTATGAGTCAAAAATGGGATAAGGACCGTTGGGAGAACACGATGGTTCTTTCTAGCTATGGGTGATGTTAGTGACCTACCAGCCCTGGCATTTATATACTTTTTACCTGTGTGGTTGTTGGAATGCGAGGCGCCTCGAATATATGGTCGATAACTGGCAATATGTGAGCCGACGTACTAGGTCCTATAGGACCGGGAAACGTGTGTTCAGGAATTGCCAATCATCAAAAGTAAGAGAGGACCGGCCCAACTGATTCCAACGATCGCTGTGTGTGGTCTTGAGACATTTGCTTGAGTGTCTCGAACGGAGAGGAGCTTGCCCCTTGCATCGACTCATGATGGATTCCAAATTCCAATACGTGATAATTCGATTTTATTTGTAGAACCTAGTATGGCGACATAGTAGATGGTAGCTATGCCGCCTATGATTGATACTTATGATTGAAATTGTTTTGACACTATACACTTATTGACACAACCCGAACTTCCCCGTGAAGGAAAGCACGGATGGCTTTGAGGACAAGACCAATCAGAACGCAGACAGAAGAACATTCCATTGTATATTACAACAATTCCATCAGAATACTAGAATATACAGAGTATGAATAAATATTATACAACAGAAAAATATCAGAGATTGCAATAAATTACATTGCAGCGGAAAATAATACAAAACACAACTGAAAGAGACATACGGATACAGAGCTTTTCGGATATCATTCCAGCTGTAAACCAGGTTCCTGTGAATATAAATCTGCAAAACCATAACTACTAGCTGCCCGTGTGGAAAATAGGGGCACCCAGAGTTTAGGTTAAAACAATAAACTCCAGGTCGGTCATGGGACTGGTGTGAGAACTAAAATAGTTATTTAAAACTTTAAAAGAGAGTAATTCAAGGGACCACGCCGTATAACACGAAACGGGTTTCCTCCCAAGAACACTAGTGCATATAACAGAACAGCGCAATGATTTTTGGAAAAATGAAATTATTATAAGACCCAGGTCCCATCACACAATACAACGCAAGCCGGAGGATAGGGTTTTCCCTTATAATAGCCAAACATGCTTGGTACGTTTAAAACAAATCATTTGATACTATTATAAGTGTAGAGTGTCAAAACAATTTCAATCATAAATATCAATCATAGGCGGCATGGGTACCATCTATCATGTCGCCATACTAGGCTCTACAAATAAAACTGAAATATCACGTATTGGAAATTGGATTTTCGTCATGAGTCGTGGCAAGGGGCAAGCTCCTCTCCGATTCGAGACACTCTAGCAAATGTCTCAGGACCCCACTATGATCCTTAGATCTTCAGGGCCGGTCCTCACCTAACTTTGGAGGATTAGTTATTCCTGAGCACACGTTTCCCGGTCCTAACAGACCTATATCTGAGGCGCCTCGCATTCCAACAACCACACAGGTGAAAAGTATATAAATGTCAGGGTTGGTAGGTCACTGACACCACCATAGCTAGAAAGAAACGTCGTGCTCTCCCTGCAATCACTACCCCGTTTTTGACTCATACCGAGGTGTGAGGCTCGGAATTCATGTTATACAAAAGCTACATCACACAGACCATGCTTTGATCATCAACCACAAGACTTTGCTTTTCAACAGAAGCCTTGATCAATTGCCACTTACGCGTGCCACACTGGCAATTCGCTCCATGCGACTGATTCCATCGATATACAACTTATGAGCTCGTACGTCTCAGAGAAGGGCGTTAAGCAAGAGAATAAATACTCCGCCGCCAAACAGATGTATATTTAATAGAGATCAATCAACACAGAATAAAATCCAGTGTCAGACACACAATCCATTTACAAGTTCACTCTAGGTCTAAACGAAACCGGAGGCACTTTCCTTGCATATCCATCCATCTCCAAGTACGTCTGGACGATCACCAACTGATTCCCTCATCTTGGGTGTACAGCCCAATAAGGATCATCAGCAATCACCCAAACGATGTGAAGACTTCCGGTCTTCAACCACCGTCTTCGTCTTCGACTTATCGTCGAATCGGTTATTCAGAATGGGTATAACCCGGCATTTCCAAATAACCCGCGTATATAATAAACACGTGTTACACAAACACACATACGCCTCATTCCAATTCAGGATATTCTTTTATTCAAATTCACCTTCTTAGGGAAAGGTTCCCATTAATTTTATCAAAGATAAATTCTTCTAAATTTATTCTTTAATCTTCTTTTGGATATCATTTCAAACCATTTTATGGTTTTCCAAACTAGTCGGGATTAGCGAACCACACCGAAGTAATTATTTATTTTATTTCCCAATCCCAACCTATTCATCCCATGGAGCAAAACTGGTAATACACCATATCTTACACCACGGTGCCATCGGTTAAATTAATTACCATTTCACGTTCAAATATAATTAAAGATTTGACTATCGCTTTGGAGAAAAACTGGTGGTACTCCATTCTCAATCACTTTTCAGATTTGATAATTTAAATTATCAATTCACATTTCAATCTAATTAAAGATTCGTTAAAACTCCACTTCGTTTTAATTTTCTCAAAAATCAATATCCTGTCCTTAACTGGGTTAAAGAACCAATGTCACCTAAAACACGATTCACGATAATCCCAAATAACATTTGGTATTAAATACAAGACTCTGAATAGAAAATATACCGGCTTATATTCAATATCAAATTCTGAAACTAACAAATACCGTAGTGGAAATAACGATATAAATATATCTTTCAAATTCCCATAACAATATTTGCATAATCATGGAATCCAACATAGAAATATTCTAAAGACAATTTCGATTCAAATCCACTTCCACTTTATATATATTGGAAATTCTGGTTATTTTCAAAACCAATTCAAATTCAATCTATTTATTTCAAAAATAGATTGATTTTAATTCTAGTTCAAAACTAGTTCATTTCGATAAAAATCTATTTTTATCATTTCAAATGTGGAGTTTTTCATCCCAATTCTTTCCAATTCACATATTATGATTTTACACAAATTATTAATATTTTTAATAATTTTATCAAGGCCCGTACTGTCGATTTCCATCAACGGCCATCGAACTGCACTTACAGCGACCTTTTCCAAATTTGATTTGGACATAATTCCAAATCCAACCGTTAGATTTCAAATTTCTAATATTCATTGGAAAGCTCTTTTCGATACAAACCCAACGGTTCCGATTTTAGTAGAATCCGACGGTCGGATCTCCCGCAACGTCAATTCGAAGTCACTGGTCGAAATTCACGAACTACCGCGGCGCGGCGCGTTCTATTCAGGCCATTATATATATAATATATATATATTATATATTTCGTCGATTTCCCTTTATAATGTATTTTATAAATCATTTTAATTTTTTTTTCAAAACCATTTCAACTCTATATTCAATTTCAAATCAAAATTGAATATTACACATCATTACTATATAAATGATAATATTTTCAAAACGTTATATTTTGAAATCACCGCTTTTTCTATATTCATTATAAAAACGAATATAATCGATATAAATATCGTTCATTTCAAAATAACGCAACTCTAATCAACACAGCTTTATATATTTCAATAAATTCATTATTCTATTCAACAAATGAATATTTATTCTATTCAACACATGAATCTATATTTCTTTCAACACATGACTAATCCCAACACATGGGTACTGTCAACACACGGCTATTTTTGTTATGTAATATATTTTATAAAATTATGGTATCTATCATTTGATTTTTAATTAGACTCCAACCGTAAAGTAGGTTCTAATCTTAAATATGATAAAGATGTAAATTTTATTGTTAAAATATTTTACTTAACACATGAATAGTTTCAACACATGAATATTCTCAACACATGAGCATCGTCAACATATGACTATTTTTATAGTCTAATATTCTTTATTTTCCCAACTGGAATGAGGCCCAATAAATTACCATATAATGTTAATTATATGGATTCCATACAACACATGTATAAAATAGCAACGATAAACAATCAACCATCATCCAAAGTGCACCACACAATTGCATAAGCATTAAATATAAATAATTAACGCTTACACAGCCTGTCGACCAATCGATCGACAAATCACTAAACAATTGGGACTGGTGTACGCTAAATATCATCCCAACACCCGTGTGGGGTTTCAAATCAACAAACACTGAATATTATTTGTGCAGTTCGGCGATGTGTAAAATTTATCATCCCAATTAATATCCTTCAAACATGTATACATAAACAAACTGTCCGGTTTGTAAATGAATATTTATTTATTCACATTCACGTTAAAAATTATATTTTTACCGATAATTTATTTATTTCAACACATGAATATTTTCATTATCTATTTCACATCAACATCACAAACAAATTCACAACACAACAAGCAAGCATACAAGCCGTCCACGGTCTGTGGATGACGGGTGTCGGGTGCTACTAAGCACCGTCTGCATCCTAGTATATAATTTAAACTAGAAAAGAAGATTTAAAGTGAGAAATTCTCACCGACTAGCTAATCCAAATGCCTCGACTCTTCTTATGTAGAAGTCATCTCTGTTCTCGCCTTTTGTCACTTTCGTTGCCCGTAGCCACTACATATACAAAAATCACATTTTTATATTGTTGTTATGTATATAAAAAATCACATTTTTATAATCACGCTATATGGATAAAAATTCTATTTTTACACCGCTACTATATTGATAAAAATTCTATTTTTACATCACTACTATATAGATAAAAATTCTATTTTTACATCGCTACTATATAGATAAAAATTTATTTTTACATCGCTACTATATAGATAAAAATTCTATTCTTACATCGCTACTATATGAATAAAAATTCTATTTTTACAATGATGTTCATATAATAAAGATTATATTTTTATCACGCTATTCTTCTTATAAAGATTTCGCCTTTTCAAATATAAAGATTTCGCCTTTTCAAATATAAAGATTTCATCTTTACTATCCATATAATATAAAAATCGTATTTTTATAATTCTACTTTATAAAAATTACATTTTTATTCTTTTTATAGTATAAAAATCATATTTTTAACTTTTCTATATTATAAAAATTATATTTTTCAATCGATGAATACACTATAAAAATCACATCTTTTTATTCTTTTAAAAATTCAACCTTTTTATGTTATAGATCATCTCTTTCTAATGTTAAAAATCCTGTCTTTCTCTCTTTAAAAATCTCTCCTTTATTGAATTGAAATCATCACCTTAATAGCTAAACATCCCATGATTTTATAAGTTAAAAATCGATATTAAAAGGGGCTAAAACTCACTTTTTTTTCTTTTCGATCAAAGGAGAGGGCTCGCTGACCGGTGGTGGCTTCCTTGGCTGACGGCGCTGCGTGGTTGGCCAGTTGCGTGGGGCGCAGGTGGCAGGAAGGGGAGGCCTCAGTGGTTATGGCGAGAGGGAGATGCGTTTTTCTTTCATAGGAAGAAGAAGAAGAAGAAGGAGAGGAGGAAGTGGAGGATTGAGGCCATCGCAAGGAGGAGGGGGGTAGGGGTGCGCGCTCTGGCGCGAGAGGGGAAGGCACGGTCGGCTGCGTCGGTTCTAGGGGGGCTTCGACGAGGCCTAGTCTCGATTTGGGAGGAGGAAGGCGAGGAGGGGGTGTCGAGGGGAGCTTGGTGGCGGCGGCCCCGCCCTTGGCGGCGCGATAGACGATGGGGCGGCGCTCCGCCACCCCTTTCTTTTTTTTTTTTGATCGAAAATGAACTGATGGGGGAGGGGCTCTGGAGGTATAGGAGAGAGAGTTTTCTTTTTTTATTATTTTTAATTTATTTAATTATTTCAAAAAGCAACTTTTTATTCTGACCTCGAAACGAGGCCCACCGCCTGTCGTCCATAGCTAATTACCCCCTTTCCGAACACAATGGGATATGTATCGTAGGCTGATTCGACTGTTTCGATCAGTTTTCGTCAACATCAACATATAACTCTATATATTAAATTTGAACGCACATTTCAATTTACCGGGGTCACAAACTAACTAGAAAAATTCATGAAAAATATTTTCTAGCTTCGTATTGACGATATGGTGCTAATAAAACTAATTTCATTGAATTCTGAGACTGTTAGAAAAATGGCCATTTTCCAGTCGATTAAAATCAACCAAAACTGGTCAAACGCGTTTTCCTTTACCACGCCCACATATTGATTCGAAAAATTATGAAATTTGAAACCTAGCAGTAACTTGATATCGTGGATCCAACAAAAGTGGTTTCGTCGAAAACCGAGGTCGTTTGCAAAATGGCTATTTTCGAGGGCCGAAATTCCATAGCGACTATTCTGAAATTTCAACTGGACCTAACTTTTTATCCCCGCTATGAAATTTCGATTTTTCGGATTCATTGGAAAGATATTCTCAAATAGAATAAATTATTTTTGTTTTCGCTAAAATCCGGTTTGTTTTGCACCCGGTACATTCATTTGAAATTTGAAATCGAATTATCTAACTACCGCGCCATTTTCAATTCCTTTTATAATTATATATAATTATGTATATTCTAACGACGATCTATATAAATATATACGTTCGAATTCTATTCAAAATAAATTTCTCGTCGATATTATTTAAAATAAATCATTTTAAATAATCAAAATCCGCTAAAATTGCCAAAATAAAAAATTTAAATTGGCTGACATTTTCGGGTTGTTACAATCTCCCCCACTTAAAACTTTTCGCCCCCGAAAAGGAACGAAGCTGAAAGTTGTTTAACTAATCAAATCAACTTCCATTATTTTCCCTACGGCTTAAGTTCTTCAACTTTTCAGTTTCTAAGAACTTTTCAAATTTTTCAAAAATTTGGCTAACACCCTAAATTTCCGAAAATTTTCGCCATAACCTCCCCTGCACCGGGAGCACCGGGAAAATCCCGAAATTGCCATACAGGCCCTCTGATCTCAAAAAGAAAAAGAAAAAGCCAAGCGGCTCATAAAATCATCATCACCCAAACAAAACAGTAAATTATGGTAAACATGTACCTATTTGTCGGGAAAACAATTTTATTTCTCTGCTCTAGCCTCCTTGCTATGACCTGTTCAATGTAAGTACATGTATATGCAAGCAAATGCGACCAATTTTCAATACAATTCAATATTTGATTCAATTAGGCGTAATGGTTCAAAATTTGCAAACAAATAATCAAACTACACAACCATCAATCAATTAGTGGATTAACGTTTCAAATTCATAATTTTTATATATATACAAAAAATCATGTTTTGATGCCAGATCATAACAATAAACCTAATCTAGTTTTGGTTCTCACACCAGTCTAATGGAAATATATAGAAATCACACCTTCAAAACTCGAATATGAATACTGATGATGATGCACCATCATCAGAATCATCCCCGGGTGTCTAGAATGTGATTCTATATCTATCCCGTATATTAAAACTTCGAATATACGTTCATGACGCGTATATGCAAAATCTTTATATATTGGATTGTCCAAATTCAAAATAAATAAATATTCAAATATGATTAAAACGATTTAAAATTTCAAAACAAAGTTCGTTTTCATTTGAAAAATATACTCTTCACACTCATTCTAGGATACTACTGATCCTATCTCTAACGAGTAATTCTTATTGGATATTACTAATCCAATATCCGATGAATTCTTTCGTATGGTTCTTGTGTGTCTTGTTCTCGAGCTCTGTAAACCAAAGCTCTGACACCAAACTGACACGACCCGAACTTCCCCATGAAGGAAAGCATGAATGGCGTTGAGGACAAGACCAATCAGAACGCAGACAGAAGAACATTCCATTGTATATTACAACAATTCCATCAGAATACAAGAATATACAGAGTATGAATAAATATTATACAACATAAAAATATCAAAGATTGCAATAAATTACATAGCAGCAGAAAATAATACAAAACACAACTGAAAGAGACATACGGATACAGAGCTTTCTGGATATCATTCCAGTTGTAAACCAAGTTCCTGTGAATATAAATCTGCAAAACCAAAACTACTAGTTGCCCGTGTGGAAAATAGGGGCACCCAGAGTTTAGGTTAAAACAATAAACTCCAGGTCAGTCATGGGACTGGTGTGAGAACTAAAACAGTTATTTAAAATTTTAAAAGAGAGTAATTCAAGGGACCACGCCGTATAACACAAAATGGGTTTCCTCCCAAGAACACTAGTGCATATAACAAAACAGCGCAATGATTTTTGGAAAAATGAAACTATTACAAGACCCAGGTCCCATCACACAATGCAACGCAAGCCGGAGGATAGGGTTTTCCCTTTTAATAGCCAAACATGCTTGGTACATTTAAAACAAATCATTTGATACTATTATAAGTGTATAGTGTCAAAACAATTTCAATCATAAATATCAATCATAGGCGGCATGGGTACCATCTATCATGTCGCCATACTAGGCTCTACAAATAAAGCCGAAATATCACGTATTGGAAATTGGATTTCCGTCATGAGTCGAGGCATGGGGCAAGTTCCTCTCCGATTCGAGACACTCTAGCAAATGTCTCAGGACCCCACCATGATCCTTGGATCTTCAGGGCCGGTCCTCACCTAACTTTGGAGGATTAGTTATTCCTGAGCACACGTTTCCCGGTCCTAACAGACCTATATCCGAGGCGCCTCGCATTCCAACAACCACACAGGTGAAAAGTATATAAATGTCAGGGCTGGTAGGTCACTGACACCACCATAGCTAGAAAGAAATATCGTGCTCTCCCTGCAGTTACTATCCCGTTTTTGACTCATACCGAGGTGTGAGGCTCGCGAATTCACGTTATGCACAAAGCTACATCACACAGACCATGCTTTGATCATCAACCACAAGACTTTGCTTTTCAACAGAAGCCTTGATCAATTGCCACTTACACGTGCCACACTGGCAATTCACTCCATGCGACTGATGTCCATCGATATACAACCTCTGAGCTCGTACGTCTCAGAGAAGGGCGTTAAGCAAGAGAATAAATTCTCTGCTGCCAAACAGATGTATATTTAATAGAGATCAATCAACACAGAATAAAATCCAATGTCAGACACACAATCCATTTACAAGTTCGCTCTGGGTCTGAACGAAACCGGAGGAACTTTCCTCGCATATCCATCCATCTCGAAGTACGTCTGGATGATCACCAACTGATTCCCTCATCTTGGGGTACAGCCCAATCAAGATCATCAGCAATCACCCAAACGATGTGAAGACTTCCGGTCTTCAACCACCGTCTTCATCTTCGACTTATCATCGAATCGGTTATTCAGAATGGGTATAACCAGGCCTTTCCGAATAACCCGCGTATATAATAAACACGTGTTACACAAACACACATACGCCTCATTCCAATTCAGGATATTCTTTTATTCAAATTCACCTTCTTAGGGAAAGGTTCCCATTAATTTTATCAAAGATAAATTCTTCTAAATTTATTCTTTAATCTTCCTTTGGATATCATTTCAAACCATTTTATGGTTTTCCAAACTATTCGGGATTAGCGAACCACACCGAAGTAATTATTTATTTTATTTCCCCATCCCAACCTAATCATCCCATGGAGCAAAACTGGTAATACTCCATATCTAACACCACGGTGCTATCGGTAAAATTAGTTACCATTTCACGTTCAAATCTAAATAAAGATTTAATTCTCGCTTTGGAGCAAAACTGGTGGTACTCCATTCTCGATCACTTTTCAGATTTGATAATTTAAATTATCAATTCACATTTCAATCTAACTAAAGATTCATTAAAACTCCACTTCGTTTTAATTTTCACAAAAATCAATATCCTGTACTTTGCTGGGTTAAAGAACCAATGTCACCTAAAACACGATTCACGACAAACCCAAATCACATTTGGTATTAAATACAAGGCTATGAATAGAAAATATACCGACTTATATTCAATATCAAATTCTGAAACTAACAAATACCGTAGTGGAAATAACGATATAAATATATCTTTCAAATTCCCATAACAATATCTGTATAATCACGGAATCCAACATCGAAATATTCCAAAGACAATTTCGATTCAAATCCACTTCCACTTTATATATATTGGAAATTTTGGTTATTTTCAAAACCAATTCAAATTCAATCTATTTATTTCAAAAATAAATTGATTTTAATTCTAGTTCAAAACTAGTTCATTTCGATAAAAATCTATTTTTATCATTTCAAATGTAGAGTTTTTCATCCCAGTTCTTTCCAATTCACATATTATGATTTTACACAAATTATTAATATTTTTAATAATTTTATCAAGGCCCGTACAGTCGATTTCCATCAACGGCCATCAACTGCACTTACAACGACCTTTTCCAAATTTGATTTGGACATAATTCCAAATCCAACTGTTAGATTTCAATTTTCTAATATTCATTGGAAAGCTCTTTTTGATACGAACCCAACGGTACCGGTTTTAGGGGAATCCGATGGTCGGATCTCCCGCAACGTCAATTCGAAGTCAATGGTCAAAATTCACGAACTGGCGCGGCGCGGCGCGTTCTATTTAGGTCATTATATATATAATATATATGTATCTTATATATATCGTCGATTTCCCTTTAAAACGTATTTTATAAATCGTTTTCAAAACCATTTCAACTCTATATTCAATTTCAAATCAAAATTGAGTATTACACATCATTACTATATAAATGATAATATTTTCAAAACGTTATATTTTGAAATCACTACTTTTTCTACATTCATTATAAAAACGAATATAATCAATATAAATATCGTTCATGTCAAAATATCACAACTCTAATCAACACGGCTTTATACATTTCAATAAATTCATTATTCTATTCAACAAATGAATATTTATTCTATTCAACACATGAATCTATATTTCTTTCAACACATGACTAATCCCAACACATGGGTTGTCAACACACGGCTATTTTTGTTATGCAATATATTTTATAAAATTATGGTATCTATCATTTGATTTTTAATTAGTGTTAGACCAAAAAGTGGTTCTAACACCCAAATTGATTTAAAGCAAATGAAATGAGATAAAAATAAAAATGAACACATAGGATTTATAGTGGTTCGGCGAAGAAATGCCTACGTCCACTTGTCTTTCACTATTTTTTCTGATTTAGTTGCAAGTACAATGAAATATTCACTTGATTTCTCTCACAACTCACTTACAATCACTCAATTGTCTGAAAACAAATAATGAAAGAAGATTTGGATTTTCCGGGATTGCTGGAATTCGGGTTATGAAGGTGGTTGAACTCTCCAAGTCCCAGAAAAAAAAGATCCTTTTCTTTGTCTCCAGACGGGGTATTTATAGGTGTGAATTTGCTCAGAACCCGATCCGGATCGGAGCCACGTGTCATCCATCCCATCAGCCTCGGGTTCGGATGGATTTCTATGTTGACAACGCATCAGAGTAATGGACGTTGTGGGCAGGAACTGGTCATAGCCGATCCGGATATCCAGGCGCTCATGCAGGGGAGTGATGTGGAAAATGGGTTCGGGTCGGAAGAGTAGGCTCCAGGGGTTCGGATTGGTACCCCCGATCCGAACAGGATTAAGTGAGGACCAATTCTCTCTTCTTTTTACTCTGCCCCGCTCCGACCTATCTCTGTAGCAATTGGGTGGCTTTCCGATCCGACTGGAAGTAGATTCCCCTCCGACCCGAATAGCTGTTCTTCTTTAATTCCCAGAGTAATAGTTCACCGATCCGAACAACAAACTTTTACCCTATCCGAACCGCTATCCTGCTCCGATCCGACCCGCTTCAGAGTCTTTCAAGTTCTTCAATATTTCATGTCTTGACTTTGTGTTGCCCAGTTCACAAAGTGGGCTAACATTTTGCCCCCTCAAAGGATGCTTCTGTTGGAGACGGAGCATGCTTTGACCATCAATGCATAGCGCTCTTCGAGGTAATTTCCCTTTTGATTTTTCTTGCGTTTTTATCTTTTTCTTCAAATTCCAATTCAGTTCGTTGCTGAGCTAAAGAACTCGGTTCGGTTCGGAATTCGATCCGAACAGACCCCCTCTTCTCTCTATCTTTCACTGGAGTATTGGGCCAAGCTTCGCTTCTGGGCTGTCCATCCGATCCGAACGGGGGTCCTTCTATTGGGCTGCCGATCCGAATGGGGAGACGAATAGACACCCTACTCCTCTATATAAACCGATTCTTCATCCCTCTCTCATTCTTACTATTTTACTCCCGAGTTCTGCAAAGCGAGAAAGAAAGAAAAACATCTAACTCCTGAAGCACCAAAATTTCTTTTAACTCTCAACGTAATTTTATTAGTAGGTTATGAAACTTTGAACAATCCTTTTTCTAATTATTCCCGATTCGAATTTGTAGACGATTAGGATGAGTTGAGCATTAAATTCTGATGAACTTTGCCGCCGTGACCCTCCCTCGTCATCATCACCGATAAACTCGTCGTCGTCTCGAGATTTTTATGGAGGAGATTATAATCCGTTGTTAAGTGCACCATCGTAGAATTGCTTGGCTTCGAGTTGGGTAAATGGCACGAAATTGGCCTCGGAATTGGATAATGAAGAAAGAGGGTGAAGGAGAAGATGATGGAGAATCGTTTCGGTTCGGAAGGATATGGAAGGTGAAAAACAAAGGAAGAAGGAAGGAAATTCAGGAGGTCGGATCGAGTCGGGGCAAAGAAAGAAAAAATAAAAGAAATCTAGGAGATCGGATCGGGTCGGGGCAAGCACTTAAGACAGGAGGGAAGGAGCCTCCCTAACCGGATCGGATCGGATCGGATCGTAAAATGATGGAGGAGAAATATAACTACATGATCCGATCCGAACCGTTAGGGGACTTTGCCTCCGATCCGATCCGACTTCAATTTCTGAGCTTCAATAAGATTTCCAAGCCTAAGGTCACGCCCCCGATCCGATCCCAATGAATGAACCCGAACCGAACCGAAGCACAGTTTATCTTAACGCATAAAAACTCGTCTAACTGGCCTAATCGACCTTCGGCATAATCTTCAATTTTATGTACAATTAGGATAGTGCCTTGCGAACGTAACTGGACATCAAGAATTACTTCAACTCTTTATATCTTGCCAAACTTTTTCGTCGCGCTTTTAAACATTTACTTTGCACTTTTCGTATACACTGTTCACACTTTAGTTTATACACACGCACGGGGGGATACGGGCTAATTTGCTCTAATTTGTGCTATTGCTTCTTCAATAGTTCTATGACCATGAGACCCAGACGTTCTTCCAGACTAGCTGAGAGGAAAGAAGCCCCGGAAACCTCTAACAAAATCACTCTCGAGGACATATCTTCTCCGTCGGATCCAGAATGGGACAATGAGGGTCCAGAATACGGGGTTGGAAATCGGTAAAGCAACGAGGTGTCTTCAGAGAATGAAGTTTCTCTGGGTTTTGAGGAGGAAGGAGGGATTGGTGATGATCGAGCCCCCGATGAATTTGAATCGGCCGTTATATTGGAATCACCTCCAGATTCCGTTGAATCAACAATCGACAACGATCGACTTGTCCGAATTTGCTTAAAGTACGGGATAATGAAAAGGGACACTCTAGTGCCTTCAAGCTCTGACCGTCCCCACAACCCTCCAGAAGGATATATGGCGGTCACTCGGTTGATGTGTATGGTCCGCGCTATCCCTCCATTCTCTCCCTTCATCGTTGACTTTTTAAGACAAATGCGGATTGCCCCCATGCAGCTGCATCCCAATTCGTATGCCTATTTGCACACTTTGTACATAGCATATCGTGAGATCTTAGGCATAGAGCTCACGTTCGATGACGTTCACTTCTTCTATAACTTCAAGCATCGGACTCGAGAGTCTCCATCTTTCTACTATTTCGAGTCAGTTCCAAAAAGGAAGATAATCTCGGCACCATTCAACAGTAAAGCTGGAGATTCCAGACTAGAATGGTTCTATGTGAAGCGACAGCCCGGATGTGCCAGGAGGTGGACAAAATCAAGTAAAGCACAGATTTCCTAAATCCGGGCTCTATACACTTGGATCATCACCTTAACTTGTTTTCTTTTTTGTTTGCAGTCGACAATCCCAAACAAATATCAGATCAAGTGTTCTTTGACCGAATGCACCAACTTCTTAATGGCAATCAGAAATTCTTGACCATCGATGAAGTCCTTAAAGACGAATATCTTCACTTTCATGGGCTGTTATCTTTTTTTCGTAGCATTGGTCATGGGACGGCTCCATATGCATATATTTCTCTAGTGGAGGTAGTCCCAGAGACAGGAGAAGGCTCGGGAGTTCCTACAGTGCCTCTTCAAACTTCACCTTCTCCATCTTCTACACAAGATGACGAATTGGCTAACCTGGCCGAAAAGCATCGTGAAGGATATACTGCCCCCGAGGAGGCTACTTCTTTGGAAAAGTCAACATCCTCCCAAGAGTCGCCACTTAATGCTTCCGAGGGGGATGTCCCTAGTACTGATGACCAAATATTTCAGGGTTTGGGGGATCTCCCCTTACCTGAAACTATATATACTTCAGAGGATTTTAGGAAGGATCCTTTAGTCTTCACCTCTTCTGAAGAGACCACTCCTGCTAAGGCCAAAGAGCCTGCCCGTACTAGTCTAGCTTCAGACTTGGGTTAGTTGGGGGGAAACACACCACTTAGGACACACTTTATACAACAGCATTAGCATTCATCGCACCTCTTTCTCCGTGAATCCATTAATTCTAAATTTCGTTTGTCTTATTGTGCAGGTACGATGTCTCGATCCTACTATGATATCAGGAAGCTTCACCGCAGCATGTCCAATCCACCTCAGGATATCGAGTATGATCGCCGTGATGATCGTGGTAGGGATGAGAGAAGGCCTTATGATCCCTATCGTTCTCGACCCTCACGTTCTCGCTCACCCGTTCGGCCGGAACAAGAGAAATACAAGGGTTATCAAAGCCGTAGGGAAGAGGACAGACCACAATCTAAAGACTCCACTTCTTCCCATGAAAAGCGCAGTAGAGAGAGAAGTCCTCCGAAAGAAACTGGGTCTCGAAGTAAGCACAAGGTCCCTGCTACTAAACGACCCAGGATAGACAAAGAAACTACCGAATCCTCCTCACACAGGGACACCGAATTGACAATCCCCGCTCCTCCCCCTCTAGATGAGGAAACTGCAGTAAAGCGGGCATATTTGGAGGAGCAATTTCCCGAACTCTACTTCGAGACTTTGACTTTTTTACCTGCCCTTGAACCTATTTCTTCTAAGTGGGCAGATGAGGCCAAAGCAAAGATAGATGGGTGGAAAAACAGTATTCTGAGATGTTTAAATATTCACGCAACCTTTCCAGAATCATCCGCACTCTAATCACAAATACCGACTCAATGCAAAAGACCGCGGAGGAGGATGCCAAGGCTTTAAAAGCTCTAGGAAAAGATTTGGAAGACACTCAAGCTCAGCTAGCTGTCGCTCAAAGGGACGCTTCTAACTTCAAACAACAATTTGAGGACATGCAAAAACGTTATCATGACTTGCTTGAATCTCACACTCAAGAGCGTTCCGAGTTAAAAAAGCAAGCTGATGAGGCTAAGTCAGAAGCTACTAAGACACGCCTTGCTTATGCTGACCTCGAACGGAAAAATGCCGAGTTAGCAAAGAGGAGTGCTGAACTAGAAAAGAAGAATGCCGACTTGGCTTCAAAGCTATTGAAGGCAGAGAACAGAGCTGCCCTGGCTGAGGGCAATGTTGAGTGTGCTATTAAATCTGCGGAGGAAGCCCACAAACAACTGTCAGAGGCGGAGGCTGATATTCAGGGTTTCGGCAAATTAATGATTGAATTCTTCGCACATATCATCCGTCGCCGAAACATTTCTTGGATCGAGGATTATCCATCCACTCTAGTTCAAGTATGGAATCAGATCGTCGAGTGGGAAAAAGAGGAACTTAAGGTCGATTCCATCGATGAAGATAAGCTAATGGAGAAATACTTGAGGGATGATGAACCGGAGCGCCTAGCTGAAGGGCGCCGCATCATTGCTGAGGCCATGGAAGAAGAGAGACGGAAGTCTAAACAAAAGCATGTTCCCGAAGATGGTTCCTCTTCTTCTGCCCCTGCGACTTCTGAAGTAGAGGGGTATGATCCTGAAAATCCGGGAATTCCCCGAATAACTCTGCTTTCCCCTATTCCTGAAACAGCATCAGAGGTAGTAGTCACCCCTGCCGAGAAGTCTTCGGAAGGTATCCCTACCTTTTCTCCTCAATTTGTCAAGGCTATTTCTACCTTTCGCCACATGATTGAGCAATCGATGAAAAACCCATTGTTTTCGCCTGAGTTGATAACTGTTGCTTCTCATTCTGTAGGTGTTGAGCCATCCGAAAAGACAGACGTGACTCAGGGAGCCACCGCCGGGGAAAAGCCCGCAGAAAAGGCCAAAAGAGGGGAGGACAAGGCTGCTCCTATAGACTTGGGAGAAGGAAGTGAGCCGACTAAGGTCGCCATTCCCCATGATGAAGAAATGATAGCAGCTTTAAAGGATGATGGCGGTGACGGGGGTCATGAAGAGGAACCAGAAGTTGCAATAGTCGGGGAGTCGAAAAATGCTGATGATGTTACCTTGGCTGCAATGAAAGCTGATCAAGACAAACGCTTGCAATTAAAAGCCGAAGAACTAGACCCTGAAGCCCTCAAGCCCCTCGCAGTTGTGGATGCGGTATCAAGGTTAGTTGTTAAGCTCTCAACTAGATCTATTACAGAGGAACTCGCTAAAAAATCTTCTCTTGATTCCAGCGCTCCGCCCTCCGGGAAGAAGTCTACTGGCTCCAGCACCGCATCTTCAGGAAAGAAGAAATCAAAACGAATCTTGACAGAGGCTGAGAAAGAAGCAAAGGATGCGGAGAAAACCGCCAAGAAGTCCAAGGCTCACTCGAAACCTAAATAGTGGATTGCCTTGTATCGTTTTAGCATTTAGTGAACCAACAATTGCTGCTACAAGAGTGGCTCCTGCGCTTTCTTTTTTAGCTATTTTCCTGTACAAATTCATTCATTTGTAAATAAAAAATAACTCATTTTCTGCAATGTCTGTTTGTCAGTAGTTCTGCACTTATGTAAAAATGCATGTCTTACTATAGTTATGAAATGAAGTTACGGAGGGAGGAAATATGCGTATACATATATGCCCCCAGTCAATTCCCACAAATTATTTAATGCTTAATCAAGCAATCTGAATGCTCCCGATTTTCTGACGAGATAGCACTTCCTGTGTCGTCAGCACCTGTCATTTTTTCTGGCATTTCTTTTATACTCTCTCCGTTCCTCTTGAGAGTTAGAGTTCGAGCTCATCAATCTATTCATTCCCCGGTCTTTCAGCGGGGAAAGATTTCTTTCTCAGCGCTCAGTCGGAGACGCTTTTATACTCTCTCTCTCTCTGGAGAGTTAGAGTTAGGGGAAGAATTTCTTTTTCAGTGCTCAGTCAGAGACGCTTTTATACTCTCTCTCTCTCTGGAGAGTTAGAGTTAAGAATGTCGTTTTCTCATTCTTTTATGTCTTGTCGCACAAATAGTCGTTGTGCTTCTTCTTATGTCTAAACTGTCTTCAACCTTTTCAGGTTTCGAGTCATCCTGTATTCTATAATCACAACAGAATAATCGATGAATGTATATATGTAATGCATAAAAGTAAATAACACACAATATTTTTATAGTGGTTCGGCTAAGTCGTAGCCTACATCCACTTTATAGTCCTTTATTCATATCGTCAGATTTTCCCAAGGCAAGTCGTGCCTTATTACAGAGTTCATAAGAAAAATAACAAAGAGTACAGCATTTCTAATCCAAATATCGCATTAAGTGTTGGGCATTCCATGCTCTAGGGACTTCTTCGCCATCTACGGTCGTTAACTTGAAGGTTCCTTTTTCAAGTTTCCGTTGGATGACAAAGGGTCCTTCCCACTTTGGACCGAGGTGAGGAAGGGATGGAAAGACTCTCTTTAGCACCAAATCTCCTGGTTCAAAAGTCCTGAGGCGAACTTTTTTGTCGTAATAGCGTGCCATCTGACGTCGATGTCTTGCCGCACGCAAATCTGCTTCGTCCCTTTTTTCTTCGACTTCATCAAGAGACTCAAGCAAGAGCGCCCGATTCGTCATCGGGTCATAATATGTCACCCTGTGGGAAGGAACTTCCAGTTCAACTGGAATTACTGCTTCTGAGCCAAAGGAGAGAGAGAAAGGGGTGTGACCGGTGGCCGTCTTAAATGTTGTTCGATATGCCCACAAAGCTAGGGGCAATTTGTCAACCCATTTTGCCTTTGCACGCTCTAACCGTTTCTTGAGGATGGATTTTATTACTTTGTTTATTGCCTCTACTTGCCCGTTCGACTGCGGATAGGCAACTGCAGTATATCGCTTGTCAATCTTATACTTCTGGCAGAAATTTCTGAATTTCGTACTATCAAATTGGGTTCCATTGTCAGTTATAATCGTCCTTGGGATCCCGAATCGGCATATAATATTTCTGACCATGAAACTTATCACCTTTCTTGCCGTGATCTTGGTCAAGGGCTCAGCTTCCACCCACTTCGTAAAATAGTCCACGGCCACTATTGCATATTTCGCTCCTCCTTTAGCAATCGGTAGAACTCCAATGATATCAATTCCCCATGTGGAAAATGGCCAAGGACTCACCATTGATTTAAGTTGGGTCGACGGTGCTCTGGGGATTCTGGCGAATCTCTGGCACTTATCGCAGCGTCGTGAATAATCAGCTGCATCTTTATTAATTGTAGGCCAGAAGTATCCGTATCGCAATATCTTTTTTGCTAAAGTCTGACCTCCTGTATGATCTCCACACTCACCTTCGTGTACTTCTCTTAGTACACGCTTGATGTCGTCATGTGCTATACATCGTAACAGGGGCATAGAAAATCCTTGCCTATAAAGAGTATTATTTTGTATGACATATCTGGTAGCCTTGCGAACTGCAGCCCTTTTCTCACTCTTCTTTGATGGGAGTGTCCCATTATTAAGGAAGTTCTTAATTGGAGTCATCCATGACTCCTTCTCCGGTTCACTTCGAAAGCGAACTCAACTTCCATCGACTCAAAGCTTGGCGATTCCAACGTTTCAATTGGAATTATTTCAGTCTCTTCTGGATTGTCGGAACTAGCCAGCTTTGCCAGCCTATCCGCCTTCTGGTTTTCGGCTCTTGGGATATGTGTTATATCGTACCGCTCTAAGCTACTCAATAGCTCTCTCACTTTCCTGAGGTAGGCGATAAGTCGAGGTCCCCGAGCCACAAATTCCTCTCGCACTTGGCAAACAACGATTTTAGAGTCACAGAATATGTCCAATGTTTTTATTCCAAGGTCTTTAGCAAGCTTCAGCCCGGCAATCAGGGCTTCATATTCAGAGTCATTGTTAGTCGCCGAAAATTCTAATCGTAGAGCGTAATATAACGACCGTCCTCCAGGAGTGACTAAGACGATTCCAGCTCCGGACCTTCGGTCGTTCTTGGCTCCATCTGTGTATAGTTTCCACGGATCTATCTTTAACTCATTCTCGGACTTAACCACTCTGTCATCGATTATTTCCTCCTCTGGGATGGTGAACTCCGCAATAAAGTCTGCCAGAGCTTGCCCCCTGATCGACTTTTGTGGTTGAAAATTCAAATCAAACTGACTTAATTCTATATTCCATTTGATCAACCTTCCCGATGCTTCGGGTCTCTGCAACACCTGCCTCAAGGGCTGGTCGGTGTATATGGTTATTGGATGAGCTTGGAAATAGTGACGAAGTTTTCGGGATGCGATTAGGAGGCTGTAAGCGAGCTTCTCAATATTTGGGTAGTTGCGCTCTGCCGCTGCTAATTTCTTGCTTACAAAATACACTGGCCTTTGTATTTTGTCTTCTTCTCGAACCAGGGCTGTGCTAACGGCGTGAGCCGAGACTGCCAAGTAAACAAACAATTCTTCGTGATCTACTGGCTTTGACAAAATCGGCGGTTTCTCTAGCAGTTCCAATAAATTTCAAAAGGCCTCAACACAGTCCGGAGTCCACTCGAAGTTCTTCTTTCCTCTTTTAATCAAATCAAAAAACGGAACGCATTTGTCTGTGGCTTTGGAGATGAATCTACTCAGCGCAACTACTTTCCCTGCAAGACTTTGGACGTCTTTAATTCTCCTCGGCTCTTCAATGTTTCTAATCGCTGCTATCTGGCTAGGATTAATTTCAATTCCTCGGGAACTCACAATGAAGCCTAGGAACTTTCCCGATGCCACTCCAAATGAGCATTTCAGAGGGTTCAACTTCATCCGATATTTTCGCAGGATACCAAACATTTCCTCCAAGTCTTGCGTATGGCTGGAGGACTGTTTCGATTTGACAAGCATATCATCCACGTAAACTTCCATAGTCTTCCCTATTTGATTATAAAACATTCTGTTCACCAAGCGCTGATAAGTGGCTCCGGCGTTTTTCAATCCGAATGGCATTACAACATAACAATATAACCCCAAATTCGTAATGAAGCTCGTATGCTCTTGATCTGGCACGTGCATAGGAATTTGATTATATCCAGAATATGCATCCATGAAAGAGAGAAGTTCATGTCCTGCTGTCAAATCTACAAGCTGGTCAATCCTGGGAAGTGGGAAACTATCTTTTGGGCAAGCTTTGTTCAAATCTGAAAAATCAATGCAAGTCCGCCACTTTCCATTCGGCTTCTTTACCAAGACGGGATTCGATATCCAGTCGGGATATGTCGAATCTCGAATAAATCCGTTCTGCTTTAGCTTCTCCACTTCCTCTTTGAGAGCAGCCGACCTCTCTGGGCCCAGCATACGTCTCTTTTGCTTCACAGGCGGATGTTTCGGGTTTACATTTAATTTGTGACTTATAATGGATGGTGATATCCCACACATGTCAGCATGGGTCCAGGCAAACACGTCCAAGTTTGCCTTCAAGAAGTCCGTTAGTTCTTTGGCTCGACATGGATCCAATTGAGAACCAACCTTCAAAACTTTTGTCGGATCAGTTTCATCAATGGGAATTTCCACTGTCGCTTCATTAGGAGTTGCATTTCTAGCCTCTGGTTCCTCGTCTTTTCTGGGATCCAGGTCCTCAGGCGTTTCTTTGGGCAACTCCTTCGGGGTCGACTTCTCTAATTGCTATGCCGAGCCCCCCTTTGGGGGAGGGGAGGCGTCTTTAATCTCAATGTTAAGTCCTTTCATCAACATCTTTAGTTCGGCCACATAGCAGGCCCGTCCGGAAACTTGATCCCCTCTCATTACTCCAGTTCCGGCTTCGGTTGGGAACTTAAGCAATAAACACCAGGGGGCGATACAAACTCTAAATTCAGCAAGGGCAGGCCTCCCCAAAAATGCATTATAAGGCGAATCTACGTCCAATACTACAAACTGAAGCATCCGCACTCTTCTGCGTTCTCCTTGCCCCAAGGTCACGGGCAACTCTATGTATCCCATGGGAGCTGTTGACGCCCCGTTGAAGCCTCTGATCCATCCTTCACATGGCTTCAAATCTTCAGATTCAAGCTTCATCTGATCGAATGACTTTTTAAATAAAATATTGACAGAACTTCCATTGTCTACTAATACCTTATGGACCAAGGCCGGCCCAATAGTGGTAGTAATAACCAACGGATCATCAGTGGGTGATTGGATCCCAGTATTATCTCGGCTGCGGAATACCACGTCGTCAAACATGGTCTTCTGTTGTTTTATGGGGGTGATATCTTCCAAATCATCACCTTCATTCACATCTAGATGCTTGGCAGCATTTACATATTGATCCATTGATCTGAAACTACGGATTGTCGGGTGAGGTCCGCCCACTATGGAGTTGATAACAATTCCTTTACCTTTCTGCTACGCTGTAGGCTTGGGAGCAGGTAGAATCTGTTTTGGAGCCTGCTCTCCTTGCCCCCTGTCCCTCGGGGCAACCTTGTATTCATCCAACTTCCCTTCACGCAGCAGCTTCTCAATCACATCTCTCAAATGCCGACATTCATTGGTTGAATGCCCATGAGTTCCATGAAACAAACAAAACTTCCCTGTCGCCATCTCTTTCTCGGTCGAATCACGAGGTGGCGGTCTTTTATACTGCAAAACGTTGTACGTGTCCAGGTAAATATTCTCCAGGGTGTCGTTCAATGGTGTATAATTCTCGTAGGTCTGGAATCGAGGTCTTTTGTTAGGATCACTTCCCCTATTTCTATTTCTTCTGTTTCCGTTCGCATTACGGTTATTGTTGTTGCCCCCGTTTCCAGCGTTGTTGTTTCCACCCTTGTTTCCCACATTTACTTCAACCTTGCCGGAACTTTCCCCAGACTGCTTCACGGGGACGTTACTCTGCACATTTTCTTTTGAAGCTGCCTCAGACTTTCTCTTTCGGTTTGCCCTGGCCTCCTCTCGCCTTAAATAAATATCGGCTTTTTCATATAATATCTCTCTTGTGGAGGGTGTCTTCCCAGAAAGGTAATCCCCGAACTCAGATTTAGGATCGACTCCTTCCTTTAATGCCATCAGAATGGTGGGCTCATGCGGGTCACTAACTTCAGTCACAGCTAAGTTAAAACGGTCAAGATATGCCCTCAAAGACTCTCCTGGTGCCTGGTTGATTCTTGATAATTCAATAACACTTTTGGACTTTTGGGCATGGAGTCGGAACTGATTCATAAAACGTTCGCTCAGTTCCCTGTAATTCGAAATCGAACGAGGGGGAAGTCGGGTAAACCAGAACAGCGCCACATCTTCTAAATAGATTGGGAATGCTTTGCACTTCACTTCATCAGGGGCAGCAGCAGCATTCATGAGCCACGAGTATCGCATCAAATGCTGTCCCAGATCAGTCCTCCTGTTGTACTTGTCCATCTGTGGCAGGTTAAAGCGCCGGGGAAACTGGAAATCGAGGATATCGTCGGTGAAAGGAGTATGGCTTCGCTCAATGCCATAATCTTCATTTGTATAGTTCCGGCTCTCGGACATGATCTGGCGAACCATTGCCTATACATCAGCATTAGTTAAGGGCCGCTCAGGTTCCCTGGCCCTAGTATCCGAGTTCCTTCTGGGCTCTTGTTCAGGAGATGCCCTTCTTCTTTGAGCTGCTTCTGCTCTATTCCGTTCCCTGCGCTCTCGGTCGATCTCGGGAGGAGGGGACTGGAGCCTTTGCCCCCGAGTGGGATCATTGTTTCCTAATGCTCGTGCAATATCCTCACGAGATCCCAAAGATCCGAATGTCAGCTGCTCCACATTCTGAGGTCGCTCGAGCGGCCTTCATTCACGGGGCCGCTCTTCCTCGGAAGATGAAGACTGATCCACTGGCGTGTGACGAACCGGTGATGGGGTTCTCTGTCGACGGAGTTCGCTAATCTCCCTGCTCATGAGCCTCATATTTTCCTACATCATGAGATTAGTGCGCCCGTGGACTTTCATAGCCTCCCTTGTACTTTCAAGCATATCAAGTAGGCGCGAGAAATCTCCTTGAGTAATGGGCGTAGATAGATTGACCTGATCACTGACCCTAGCGGCTGGAATCGGAGCATTTGCAGGGACTCGAGTAGAAGTTCCAACATCACCAAGAGTCGGATCGGATCGGAGCTTTCCCCCTGAAGACGGCTCGGATTTCCTGCATTGGTTCGTCCTGCTGCTGAACTCTGCCCACGAGACCTTGTTACAACCGCAGTTTGCTGATCTTCGCCAGCTCCATTTCCTCGACCAAATTGAACTTCTTTGCCTTTTCCTTTGGCCATGATTCTTCGACAATCACTTCAACAAATATCCAAGGGTGTTGAAACTTGAGGATTAACTTCTTTGAACTCAACGGTCCAAAAAGTAGAACGATAATTGCGAAAAACAAAGAATTCAGATGAAGCTCTCAGTGAAAGCACCAAAATGTTAGACCAAAAAGTGGTTCTAACACCCAAATTGATTTAAAGCAAATGAAATGAGATAAAAATAAAAATGAACACATAGGATTTATAGTGGTTCGGCGAAGAAATGCCTACGTCCACTTGTCTTTCACTATTTTTTCTGATTTAGTTGCAAGTACAATGAAATATTCACTTGATTTCTCTCACAACTCACTTACAATCACTCAATTGTCTGAAAACAAATAATGAAAGAAGATTTGGATTTTCCGGGATTGCTGGAATTCGGGTTATGAAGGTGGTTGATGTAACACCCCGAATTTTAGTTAATATTAAAATTCACTAATTACAGGATAAATAATCTCAGATGCGGGAATTAGGGGAAACGGGCTGCGTCATTACGTTCGTCTCGGAAAAATACGCGAAATAGAGTCCGAGTTTTCGAAAATCGGAGTCCGTATGGCCCAGTTATGGCCCGATGAAGTTTGCAGAAAATTCAAAACTAAAACAGATTTAAAAATTTAAAATATTCAGATTTGGAATGGGCCAGGCGGGGTCAGGCGGGAAGCTTCCCGCCCAGCCCATGTCGACAGGGCTGTCGACAGGCCTGTCGACAGGGGTGTCGACATGCCTGTCGACTTGCCTGTCGACAGGGTCTAGGCGCCCAGTGAACCTGGGTGCACCAGGTTGCACCAGGTTGGGTTTCAGGCTGGCTAGGAGGGCTGGTTCTAGAGATTTCCTAAATCTAAGGGTCCTAACCTAATCTAGGGTTAATCTAAGGGCCTAAAACACTCACCTAATCCTATAAATAAGACCCCAACCCTACCCTAATTCATTCATAATTAAGTCTTGTAACTAAACTATGGCAAATTGAAATTTGAGCATGGCCTCCACTAGTTCATGAAGGAAGTTGCAAGCTAATCCCTCTCAAATCATTCTCTAATCATCATTATCTTCATAGTTGCAACTAATTCTACTTCATAAGGTTGCTAATCTTAAGTTTGGTGAGTTTCTATCACTTTAACACCAATTGTTAAAGTAAGTAGATTTGGTGTAATGAGATCTATGGTCTTAAATGCGGATTAGTGAGTTTGAATCATGTATGATGATATGTTACTCTATGTTGTTCTATGATTATGCATATGTGATAAGTTGGTTTATGCATGCTTAATAAGTTGATTTATGCATGTTTAACAAGTTGATATATGCATGTTTAATAAGTGGATTTATGCATATTTAATAAGTGGAATTATGCATGTTTAGCAAAGTGAGATATGCAAGTTAAGTGTATGTTTAAATGCAAGTTGAAAGTGATATGCAAGTTATGCATGCTTATGCAAGGGTATGGATGCTTATGCAAGTCATGTATATGTTTAATGCAAGATTTATGTGATATGCAAGTTATGCATGCTTATGCGAGTATATGAATACTTATGCAAGATATGTATATGCATAAATGACATGATATGCAAGTTATGCAAGTATGTGAATGCTTATGCAAGTATGTGGATGCTTATGCAAGTATGTGAATGCTTATGCAAGTTATGTGTATGCTTAAATGCATGTTTAACATGTTATGCAAGATTGAGAATGCCTATATGCAAGTTTAACATGCTATGCAAGATATGTGTATGATAATATGCAAGCTCATATGCAACATGTTATGCAAATCATGTGTATGATAATATGCAAGTTTGGGTTATATGTAGTTGGGTTAATATGCTCATATATGCAAGTTGACATCCTCTTAACCCATGACAAAGTTGTATGTTAAACCCATGATATTTGTGATGATCTTCCCCTTATTATGTCATGTAACGAGAACGATTTACGTGGGGAACGATGGGATTGGTAAATATGTTAATAAATGAATGTTTGGGTATGATTAAGCATACCATAAAAATAAATTACCATAAGTGGGAATTTACCTATTGAGTTAGGTCTACCCCATGGGAATTTACCTATTGAGTTAGGTCTACCCATGTTATGGAAAACTTGATATTAATTAGGGATAATTAATATGGGGGTGATTAATTAGGTGTAATTAATCGACTAAGACACGAGGTTGGACTCATTTGTAGTGTAAAACTGCCCGGACCCGACCGGCTTAACCAGTTGCTACAAATGTTAGCCCAATGTGAGAGGTCTTAGCCATAAATTAAATACGTGATTAAGGTAAAGACACGAGGTTAGACTCTGTTATGACGTAAGACTGCCCGGATTCTACCGGCTTAACCAGGCGGTCATAACAGCCAGTCTAATGTGGGAGGTCTTTACGGGAGATCACGGTCTTAATTAATTAAGAAACACTTAACCATAATAGCATGTAGTGGGACATGAGGGGTTAAGTGGGTGCCTTGGGTGGCATGAGGAAATTTGGTGGTTGCCTTGGGTGGCATGTGGAATCTAGTGGGTTGCCTTGGGTGGCAATAGAAAATACGATTAGAATACTTAACCAAGTGGAAACATGTAATTAAACATGATTAAAGGGTTAAGTGGGATACACTAGATATTTGACAAGCTTAAGTGGGTAGCTTGTGGGGGCCCATTTCAACCAATATCCCAAACGTATCTTTGTGGGCTCGACCCATGTCGAGTGACGGGACACGCATATTGGGCTTGATTATAAGAGGCCAAAACGGGTTAGCGGTGGCAACGCAAGTCCAACGGGCTTCATATGCGTGTGTGGGCCCGGGCTGGTAGATAAGCCGTTGTTGCATCGTGTAGATATAAAGCCGTGCACCGTTAGTATTGGGTAGCCACTTTAGGGGAGTGATACACCCCACTGTGGGACCAGCACGGGTATCTACGGTAGGGAGCCGATCGCTTGGGAGTAGTGGGTACACCTAATAAAGATAGGGGCAGACGGCACCTATGTAGGGGTACACGAAACTACTGGGTAAGAATTACTGAGTACACCTAGTAGAGATAGGGGCAGACGGCACCTATGTAGTGGGCTAGGGGTACATGGAACTACTGGGGAAATTTTCTAAGTCCTTAGAAGGGATCAACCTTAAGTAGGAATGACTGGTGTGGTGCAGTTAGTAATTATCCTTGGGTGGGTAGATGCGTCCTGACGGTTATCTTAGTTCGTTCTAAGTCTACCAAGCTGCTTAGTGTAGCCATTCATCCCCAGATATTACCGTAGGTCAAGTTTATGTCTTCTCTGGTTACTTTAATAATTGTATTGTTAAAGTTATAGGACTCACTCAGACTTATGTCTGACCCCGTTGTTTTTATCTTTTTCCCAACCCTCAGGTCCTACGGTGGATCCTAGCGGTAGTAGAGCTTGATCGGATTTCTGTTTCCAGTCTTGAGGAGCTTGGGTAGATGTAAAGCTCCAGTTATCCAGTTATCTTTTCTTTTTCTTATGGCTATTGTATATGAGAGTGGGATTACGTACTTCTTTATTTTGACAGATGTTGTACTTGACTTTTATCATGGTTTTATGTTGTAACCAGACATGTTTATTTCCGCTGCTATGAGATGATGTTTTAGAATTTCAAGTACTATTTATATCTGTCTTGTTGTAATTTTTCTGTTCTATATTCACTAAAATGCTCCACCGATGCTATGGCATTCCCTTGTGAGTGACCCTAGCGGGCGTGGGGTGTTACACGTGGTATCAGAGCCAGGTTTACCGGAACAGATAAAATTTTTAGAAAACTATTTTTCTAAAACATTTTTGGAAAAGATATTTTCAAAAACATGTCTTTTAAGAGAAAAGTTTTTGAAAGAAAAGCATAATCCCCAATAGCCATATCTATATCCTTCGAATTCTCCGTTTTGAATCTTTCCTTTTTCGTTTCAGCATGGCTGAGGATCTTAACTTTCCGGAGGGTGTGACGGTACCAGTATGGTATAGGAGATTGATGGAGGCTAGGGCCACCACTGCGGGTCCAGCGAATATTCCTCCACCAACCGTAGCACCCGATCTTCCTCCTCCCCCTCCTCCTCGCACGGATACTTTTGCTAAGACTTGCAAGGAATTTAAAGCTATGGGAGGGAAACCTTTTCAAGGATCTGAAACCTTTGTGGAGGCTAGAGATTGGCTTAAGGAGGTGGAAGAGTTGATAGATATCTTTGAGATGGAAGAAGGGAAGAAAGTCAAGTTGGCTGCTTGGTTAATGAAGGGAGAGGCCTCATTCTGGTGGGAGGTTACTAATGGAGAACGCCCCGTTGACTCTTGGGCGGATTTTAAGCAAAGATTTGTGGCAAAGTTTCTCTCAAGGGCGGAGGAAAACTTGTATATGGAAAGATTCTTGACTCTAAAGCAAGGAAATCTTTCGGTGAAGGAATATGTTAACAAGTTTAATCAATTGGCAAGGTTTGGCCTAGACATGGTGAATACACCGGAGAAGAAGGCTTTGAGGTTCGTGAAAGGCTTAAATGAACCGATGCATGGGTTGGCTATGACTCACATCCCTATGGGGGCCACCTTTGAGAAGCTAGTTGACATGGCACTCATGTTTGAGGAAGAGAAGGGTCCTAATGCTAATAAGGCACCCGAGAAGAAGGGAGATCAAAAGAGACCTCAACAACAGCAAAGCAAAGGTGGGAAAGGCAACGGTGGCAAGGGCAAGAAGAAGAAGTGTTTCAATTGTGGGACACCTGGCCACCTAAGCAAGGATTGTCGCAAGAAGAAGAAGACCGGTTGCTTCCACTGTGGCGAAGCAGGGCACTTAGTGAAGGATTGCCCTAAGAAAGGGCAAAGGACGGGATCTACCTTAGGAGGACAGGTGCAAGCTCTTATGGCACCGGGTCAGGCTAGGGGGCAAGTACAGGCTCTCGCGGTTCCACCGATTCAGGAGAGAGGTAGAACTATTTCCGTTGAAAGTCTGGTTTTTCTATTTGACCATCCTGTCCGTACATTGTTTGATTCAGGCGCATCGCATTCGTTTATTTCATCATCATTAGTTGAGTCACTGCACCTAGACACCAGTCTGGTAGATGATCCCTTGGTTGTTTCAAACCCAATTGGGGGCTCCACTTATTTATCCATGATATGTTTGGGTTTGAAGATTTCTATACTTAGCATTGAGTTTAGATGTGATGCTTTTGTATTGGGCTTCACGGGCTATGGGTTGATTTTGGGCATGGACTGGTTATCCAGTAATGGTGCCGTTCTTGATTGCGAAAGGAGAGTTGTTAGGCTCATGACCCGCTTGGGTAACACTCTCGAGATTTCTTGTAACCCCAGGGACTCTGTTATGCTAAGTTATCTTGAATCGCTTGACGCTTCGGTTGAGAGTTTGCAATCTGTGAGAGTGGTCCGGGAATATCCGGATGTGTTTGAGGAGGTGAAGGGCTTACCTCCGAAGCGGGAGATTGACTTCCGAATATATTTGGTGGATAATGCTAAACCGGTATCTTTACCAGTGCGCCACATGGCTCCTCGTGAGAGGAGGGAACTCCATAAGCAAGTAGGGGAGTTGCTTGAGAAGGGGTTCATAAGACGGAGCATATCGGAGTGGGGTGCTCCAGTAGTATTTGCTACGAAGGCGGATGGGTCCCTCAGACTTTGTGTAGACTATAGAGAACTCAACAAGCTCACAAAGAAGAATAGACACCCATTGCCGAGAATAGATGATCTTTTCGATCAGTTGGTTGGCGCTTCAGTATTTTCTCAGTTGGACTTGGCCATGGGGTTTCATCAGTTGAGGGTGGCTGAGGATAGCATAGACAAGACTGCCTTTAGGACTCCGGATGGTTTCTATGAGTGGCTGGTGATGCCATTTGGGTTGACGAACGCCCCTGCATACTTTGTTGATTTGATGAGTAGGGTGTTCAGGGAGTTCCTTAATAAATTCGTGGTGGTCTTTGTGGACGACATCTTAGTGTTTTCTAAGAGTGAAGAAGAGCATGCCCTACATCTTGGGGAAGTGTTGAAGACTCTTCGAGCGCATAGCCTTAAGGCTAAATTCTCTAAATGTCACTTCTGGAGGAGGGAAGTGCGGTTCTTGGGGCATGTGGTCTCCAAGGAAGGGATAGCTGTGGATCCCGCGAAGGTAGTATAAATTCAGGATTGGAAGGTTCCGAAGAATGCTACCGAAGTAAGAAGTTTCTTGGGGTTGGCGGGTTATTATAGGAAGTTTATCAAAGACTTCGCGAAGATATCAGCCCCATTAACCCGCTTAACAAAGAAGAATCTTGTTTTCACATGGGACGTAGATTGTGATGATGCGTTCCGACGGTTAAAGAGAGCTTTAACCACCGCTCCAGTTTTAGTGTTGCCAGATGGGAGCAAGCCATTTGTTGTCTATACCGATGCCTGTGGGACAGGCCTTGGCGCAGTCTTAATGCAGGAGGGAAGGGTAATAGCCTATGGTGGAAGGCAGTTGAGGGTACATGAGAAAAATTACCCTACCCATGATCTAGAGCTGGCCGCTATTGTTTTTGCGCTTAAGATTTGGCGCCATTATCTTCTTGGTGAGAGATTCGAGTTGTTCACTGACCATAAATCATTGAAGTACTTGTTCTCTCAGAAAGATTTAAACTTAAGACAGCAAAGGTGGATGGAGTTCTTAGCATCTTATGATTTCGAGATAGCATATACCCCTGGCAAGGGTAACGTGGTGGCAGACGCCTTGAGTAGGAAGAGGTTGTCCTTGAGTCCATTGTTCGTGGAACGACGAAGCTTGGAGTTTATCTCGATGTTTGATTTCAGACCTTCCATTGATTATGTACCCGGTTTGCTAGCTTCCTTGGAAGTTAGGCCTACTCTTTTGGGGCGGATTGGGGAAGCCCAGAGGGACGACCCACAGTTGGTTGAGTTGATAGAGAAGCTCATAAGGGGGGAGTCGTCCAGCCATTTGAGTAGATACACCCTAGACGATAGAGGGTGCTTGCGCAGAGACGGTAGACTTTGTGTACCGCTAGATGAAGGGTTGAGGAAGGCTATTCTTGATGATGCACACCGTTCTAGGATGACCATTCATCCCGGTGGGGATAAGATGTACCAAGATATGAAGAGGGTTTTCTTCTGGGCCGGTATGAAGAAAGATGTGGCCGAATATGTAGCTCGATGCTTGGTATGTCAGCAAGTGAAGGCGGAGCAAAGGAAACCAGGTGGGTTGCTTCACCCATTAGAGGTTCCGCATTGGAAGTGGGATAGCGTCTCGATGGATTTTATTGACGGGTTACCCAGGTCGAGAAAGGGTAATACAGGAATTTGGGTGGTGGTAGATAGACTTACTAAGAGCGCCCATTTCATACCTGTGAAGAGCAAGAGGACCGCTCCATGGCTAGCTTCTGTATATCTTCGAGAGATAGTTCGATTGCATGGGGTACCCTCTAGCATAGTTAGTGATCGAGATCCTATCTTCACTAGCGAGTTCTGGAGAAGTTTGCAAGAAGCAGTGGGGACTCAATTGTGTCTGAGCACCGCATATCATCCTCAGAAAGACGGCCAGACTGAGAGGGTGAATCGTGTTCTAGAAGACCTTTTGAGGCTTTGTATCTTAGATTTTGGAGGTACATGGGAAGAGCATCTTCCACTGGTGGAGTTCGCATATAATAACAGCTTTCAGTCCAGTATTGGTATGGCTCCTTTTGAAGCTCTCTATGGAAGGCCTTGTCGATCACCTACATGTTGGTGGGAGTCTACGGATAAGATCTTGCTTGGGCCTGATATGGTTAGGGAGACTTCTGAGAAGATTGACTTGATTCGAAGAAGGATGAAAGCAGCGCAGGATAGGCAAAAATCTTATGCGGACAAGAGAAGGACGGATCTTGAATTTGAGGTTGGGGATATGGTTTTTGTCAAGGTATCTCCGTTGAGAAATGTTGTTCGCTTCGGATCCGTTGGGAAGTTAGCACCGAGGTTTGTTGGGCCATTTCCTATTAAGGAAAGGATTGGACGGATGGCATATAGGGTGGAGTTGCCCGACAGGCTTAGTGGTGTTCATGATGTATTCCATGTGTCACATCTGAGGAAGTGCTTACATGAGACCGCAGAGGTGGTAGAGCCAAGCTTGCTTAGAGATGTAGAGGTTGAGCGTGAGGCGACGATTCGACGAGCTCCTACTCGTATCCTTGGGTCAGAGACTAGGAAATTGAGGAATCGAGAGGTTCAGCTAGTCAAAGTGCAATGGGGAGAAGACGAGAGCAACGCGACTTGGGAGACGGAAGCGAAGATGCGTTCATTGTACCCATTTCTTTTTGAGGGTATGCCTTTACTTTCTCCTTTATTGTTTGTCTAGTACTTATCTTATCTTTGGTATGACCTCTCGTTAGTACCTTTGACCTTTAGTTAGGGTAAACCTATGGTTGAAACATGTGTTTGAGACATGTTATGGTTGATGGATGCAAGTGGATGCAAGTGTTTGCTAGTGGTTGCTCGTGGATGCATATACACACACTCTAGGCACTAGATCGGCTCAGTCAATTCATATTGCATATTGCATAAAATTGTGTGTAGGAAAATATATATATGGATGAATAATGGATGTGTTATCACATGGATGATGCATTTTGGTGATTGATTGTGCACTCATGTAGATATTGTATGTGTCGATAGGGTTCTCTCGCATACATAATGGATGCATGGCACTATCATGGTTTGCATATGTTCATACATTAGATAGGGAACATATACACACACTCTTTGCATATGCTCATACATCATTAGAAATTATTCTAAGGACAATGGATGCCCGTGGTTGATGGTTTGAGTAGATGGTTGTTTGGATGATAGGATACGCATTCTCCTTAGCTTAGAGATTTCGGGGACGAAATCCTTTAAGGAGGGGAGAATGTAACACCCCGAATTTTAGTTAATATTAAAATTCACTAATTACAGGATAAATAATCTCAGATGTGGGAATTAAGGGAAACGGGCTGCGTCATTACGTTCGTCTCGGAAAAATACGCGAAATAGAGTCCGAGTTTTCGAAAATCGGAGTCCGTATGGCCCAGTTATGGCCCGATGAAGTTTGCAGAAAATTCAAAACTAAAACAGATTTAAAAATTTAAAATATTCAGATTTGGAATGGGCCAGGCGGGGTCAGGCGGGAAGCTTCCCGCCCAGCCCATGTCGACAGGGCTGTCGACAGGCCTGTCGACAGGGGTGTCGACATGCCTGTCGACTTGCCTGTCGACAGGGTCTAGGCGCCCAGTGAACCTGGGTGCACCAGGTTGCACCAGGTTGGGTTTCAGGCTGGCTAGGAGGGCTGGTTCTAGAGATTTCCTAAATCTAAGGGTCCTAACCTAATCTAGGGTTAATCTAAGGGCCTAAAACACTCACCTAATCCTATAAATAAGACCCCAACCCTACCCTAATTCATTCATAATTAAGTCTTGTAACTAAACTATGGCAAATTGAAATTTGAGCATGGCCTCCACTAGTTCATGAAGGAAGTTGCAAGCTAATCCCTCTCAAATCATTCTCTAATTATCATTATCTTCATAGTTGCAACTAATTCTACTTCATAAGGTTGCTAATCTTAAGTTTGGTGAGTTTCTATCACTTTAACACCAATTGTTAAAGTAAGTAGATTTGGTGTAATGAGATCTATGGTCTTAAATGCAGATTAGTGAGTTTGAATCATGTATGATGATATGTTACTCTATGTTGTTCTATGATTATGCATATGTGATAAGTTGGTTTATGCATGCTTAATAAGTTGATTTATGCATGTTTAACAAGTTGATATATGCATGTTTAATAAGTGGATTTATGCATATTTAATAAGTGGAATTATGCATGTTTAGCAAAGTGAGATATGCAAGTTAAGTGTATGTTTAAATGCAAGTTGAAAGTGATATGCAAGTTATGCATGCTTATGCAAGGGTATGGATGCTTATGCAAGTCATGTATATGTTTAATGCAAGATTTATGTGATATGCAAGTTATGCATGCTTATGCGAGTATATGAATACTTATGCAAGATATGTATATGCATAAATGACATGATATGCAAGTTATGCAAGTATGTGAATGCTTATGCAAGTATGTGGATGCTTATGCAAGTATGTGAATGCTTATGCAAGTTATGTGTATGCTTAAATGCATGTTTAACATGTTATGCAAGATTGAGAATGCCTATATGCAAGTTTAACATGCTATGCAAGATATGTGTATGATAATATGCAAGCTCATATGCAACATGTTATGCAAATCATGTGTATGATAATATGCAAGTTTGGGTTATATGTAGTTGGGTTAATATGCTCATATATGCAAGTTGACATCCTCTTAACCCATGACAAAGTTGTATGTTAAACCCATGATATTTGTGATGATCTTCCCCTTATTATGTCATGTAACGAGAACGATTTACGTGGGGAACGATGGGATTGGTAAATATGTTAATAAATGAATGTTTGGGTATGATTAAGCATACCATAAAAATAAATTACCATAAGTGGGAATTTACCTATTGAGTTAGGTCTACCCCATGGGAATTTACCTATTGAGTTAGGTCTACCCATGTTATGGAAAACTTGATATTAATTAGGGATAATTAATATGGGGGTGATTAATTAGGTGTAATTAATCGACTAAGACACGAGGTTGGACTCATTTGTAGTGTAAAACTGCCCGGACCCGACCGGCTTAACCAGTTGCTACAAATGTTAGCCCAATGTGAGAGGTCTTAGCCATAAATTAAATACGTGATTAAGGTAAAGACACGAGGTTAGACTCTGTTATGACGTAAGACTGCCCGGATTCTACCGGCTTAACCAGGCGGTCATAACAGCCAGTCTAATGTGGGAGGTCTTTACGGGAGATCACGGTCTTAATTAATTAAGAAACACTTAACCATAATAGCATGTAGTGGGACATGAGGGGTTAAGTGGGTGCCTTGGGTGGCATGAGGAAATTTGGTGGTTGCCTTGGGTGGCATGTGGAATCTAGTGGGTTGCCTTGGGTGGCAATAGAAAATACGATTAGAATACTTAACCAAGTGGAAACATGTAATTAAACATGATTAAAGGGTTAAGTGGGATACACTAGATATTTGACAAGCTTAAGTGGGTAGCTTGTGGGGGCCCATTTCAACCAATATCCCAAACGTATCTTTGTGGGCTCGACCCATGTCGAGTGACGGGACACGCATATTGGGCTTGATTATAAGAGGCCAAAACGGGTTAGCGGTGGCAACGCAAGTCCAACGGGCTTCATATGCGTGTGTGGGCCCGGGCTGGTAGATAAGCCGTTGTTGCATCGTGTAGATATAAAGCCGTGCACCGTTAGTATTGGGTAGCCACTTTAGGGGAGTGATACACCCCACTGTGGGACCAGCACGGGTATCTACGGTAGGGAGCCGATCGCTTGGGAGTAGTGGGTACACCTAATAAAGATAGGGGCAGACGGCACCTATGTAGGGGTACACGAAACTACTGGGTAAGAATTACTGAGTACACCTAGTAGAGATAGGGGCAGACAGCACCTATGTAGTGGGCTAGGGGTACATGGAACTACTGGGGAAAATTTCTAAGTCCTTAGAAGGGATCAACCTTAAGTAGGAATGACTGGTGTGGTGCAGTTAGTAATTATCCTTGGGTGGGTAGATGCGTCCTGACGGTTATCTTAGTTCGTTCTAAGTCTACCAAGCTGCTTAGTGTAGCCATTCATCCCCAGATATTACCGTAGGTCAAGTTTATGTCTTCTCTGGTTACTTTAATAATTGTATTGTTAAAGTTATAGGACTCACTCAGACTTATGTCTGACCCCGTTGTTTTTATCTTTTTCCCAACCCTCAGGTCCTACGGTGGATCCTAGCGGTAGTAGAGCTTGATCGGATTTCTGTTTCCAGTCTTGAGGAGCTTGGGTAGATGTAAAGCTCCAGTTATCCAGTTATCTTTTCTTTTTCTTATGGCTATTGTATATGAGAGTGGGATTATGTACTTCTTTATTTTGACAGATGTTGTACTTGACTTTTATCATGGTTTTATGTTGTAACCAGACATGTTTATTTCCGCTGCTATGAGATGATGTTTTAGAATTTCAAGTACTATTTATATCTGTCTTGTTGTAATTTTTCTGTTCTATATTCACTAAAATGCTCCACCGATGCTATGGCATTCCCTTGTGAGTGACCCTAGCGGGCGTGGGGTGTTACAGTTGAACTCTCCAAGTGCCAGAAAAAAAAAGATCCTTTTCTTTGTCTCCAGACGGGGTATTTATAGGTGTGAATTTGCTCAGAACCCGATCCGGATCGGAGCCACGTGTCATCCATCCCATCAGCCTCGGGTTCGGATGGATTTCTATGTTGACAACGCATCAGAGTAATGGACGTTGTGGGCAGGAACTGGTCATAGCCGATCCGGATATCCAGGCGCTCATGCAGGGGAGTGATGTGGAAAATGGGTTCGGGTCGGAAGAGTAGGCTCCAGGGGTTCGGATTGGTACCCCCGATCCGAACAGGATTAAGTGAGGACCAATTCTCTCTTCTTTTTACTCTGCCCCGCTCCGACCTATCTCTGTAGCAATTGGGTGGCTTTCCGATCCGACTGGAAGTAGATTCCCCTCCGACCCGAATAGCTGTTCTTCTTTAATTCCCAGAGTAATAGTTCACCGATCCGAACAACAAACTTTTACCCTATCCGAACCGCTATCCTGCTCCGATCCGACCCGCTTCAGAGTCTTTCAAGTTCTTCAATATTTCATGTCTTGACTTTGTGTTGCCCAGTTCACAAAGTGGGCTAACAATTAGACTCCAACCGTAAAGTAGGTTCTAATCTTAAATATGATAAATATGTAAATTTTATTGTTAAAATATTTTACTCAACACATGAATAGTTTCAACACATGAATATTCTCAACACATGAGCATCGTCAACATATGACTATTTTTATAGTCTAATATTCTTTATTTTCCCAATTGGAATGAGGCCCAATCAATTACCATATAATGTTAATTATATGGATTCCATACAACACATGTATAAAATAGCAACGATAAACAATCAACCATCATCCAAAGTGCACCACACAACTGCATAAGCATTAAATAAATAATTAACGCTTACACAGCCTGTCGACCAATCGATCGACATATCACTAAACAATTGGGATTAGTGTACGCTAAATATCATCCCAACACCCGTGTGGGGTTTCAAATCAACAAACACTGAATATTATTTGTGAAGTTGGGCGATGTGTAAAATTTATCATCCCAATCAATATCCTTCAAATAGGTGTACATAAACAAACCGTCCGGTTTGTAAATGAATATTTATTTATTCACATTCATGTTAAAAATTATATTTTTACCGATAATTACTTTATTTCAACACATGAATATTTTCATTATCTATTTCACATCAACATCACAAACAAATTCACAACAAAACAAACAAGAATACAAGCCATCCATGGTATGTGGACGACGGGTGTCGGGTGCTGCTAAGCACCGTCTGCATCCTAGTATATAATTTAAACTAGAAAAGAAGATTCAAAGTGAGAAATTCTCACCGACTAGCTAATCCAAACGCCTCGACTCTTCTTATGTAGAAGTCATCTCTGTTCTCGCCTTTTGTCACTTTCGTTGCCCGTAGCCACTACTTATATAAAAATCACATTTTTATATTGTTGCTATGTATATAAAAATCACATTTTTATAATCACACTATATGGATAAAAATTCTATTTTTACACCGCTACTATATTGATAAAAATTCTATTTTTACATCGCTACTATATAGATAAAAATTCTATTTTTACGTCGCTACTATATAGATAAAAATTCTATTTTTACATCGCTACTATATAGATAAAAATTCTATTTTTACAACAATGTTCATATAATAAAGATTATATTTTTATCACGCTATTCTTCATATAAAGATTTCGCCTTTTCAAATATAAAGATTTCGCCTTTACTATCCATATAATATAAAAATCGTATTTTTATAATTCTACTTTATAAAAATTACATTTTTATTCTTTCTATAGTATAAAAATCATATTTTTAACTTTTCTATATTATAAAAATTATATTTTTCAATCGATGAATACACTATAAAAATCACATCTTTTTATTCTTTTAAAAATTCAACCTTTCTATGTTATAGATCATCTCTTTCTAATGTTAAAAATCCTGTCTTTCTCTCTTTAAAAATCTCTCCTTTATCAAATTAAAATCATCACCTTAATAGCTAAACATCCCATGATTTTATAAGTTAAAAATCGATATTAAAAGGGGCTAAAACTCACATATTTTTTTTCTTTCCGATCGAAGGAGAGGGCTCGATGACTGGTGGTGGCTTCCTTGGCTGACGGCGCTGCGTGGTTGGCCAGTGGCGTGGGGCGCAGGTGGCAAGAAGGGGATGGCTCGGTGGTTATGGCGAGAGGGAGATGCGGTTTTTTTTTCAGAGGAAGAAGAAGAAGAAGAAGAAGGAGAGGAGGAAGTGGAGGAGTGAGGCCATCGCGGGGAGGAGGGGGTAGGGGTGCGCGCTCTGGCGCGAGAGGGGGAGGCGCGGTCGACTACGTCGGTTCTCGGGCGGCTTCGACGAGGCTTGGTCTCGATTTGGGAGGAGGAAGGCGAGGAGGGGGTGTCAAGGGGAGCTTGGTGGTGGCGGCCCCGCCCTTGGTGGCGCGATAGACGAGGGGGCGGCGCTCCGCCCCCCCTTTATTTTTTTATTTTTTTATTTTTGATCGAGAATGAACTGACCGGGAGGGGGGCTTGGAGGTATAGGAGAGAGAGTTTTCTTTTTTTATTATTTTTAATTTATTTAATTATTTCGAAAAGCAACTTTTTATTCTGACCTCGAATCGAGACCCACCGCCTGTCGTCCATAGCTAATTACCCCCATTCCGAACACAATGGGATATGTATCGTTGGCTGATTCGACTGTTTCGATCAATTTTCATCAACATCAACATATAACTCTATATATTAAATTTGAACGCACATTTCAATTTACCGGGGTCACAAACTAACTAGAAAAATTCTTGAAAAATATTTTCTAGCTTCGTATTGACGATACGGTCCTAACAAAGCTAATTTCATTGAATTCTGAGACCGTTAGAAAAATGGCCATTTTCCAGTCGATTAAAATCAACTGAAACTGGTCAAACGTGTTTTCCTTTGCCACGCCCACATATTGATTCCAAAAATTATGAAATTTGAAACCTAGCAATAACTTGACATCGCGGATCCAACAAAAGTGGTTTCGTCGAAAACCGAGGTCGTTTGCAAAATGGCTATTTTCGAGGGCCGAAATTCCATAGCGACTATTCTGAAATTTCAACTGGACATAACTTTTTATCCCCACTATGAAATTTCGATTTTTCGGATTCGTTGGAAAGATATTCTCAAATAGATTCAATTATTTTTGTTTTCGCTAAAATCCGGTTTGTTTTGCACCCGGCACATTCATTTGAAATTTGAAATCGAATTATCGAACTACCGCGCCATTTTCAATTCCTTTTATAATTATATATAATTATTTATATTCTAACGACGATCTATATAAATATATACGTTCGAATTCTATTCAAAATGAATTTCTCGTCGATATTATTTAAAATAAATCATTTTAAATAATCAAAATCCGCTAAAATAAAATTTTTAAATTGGCTCGCATTTCCGGGTTGTTACACTTATAGTAATATCAAAATAATCTATTTTTAAACGTATCAAGCATTCTTTGGCTATTATAAGGTAAAACCCTATCCTCCGGCTTGCGTTGCATTGTGTGATGGGACCTAGGTCTTATAATAGCTTTATTTTTCTTTATTTAGCAATAAGTTGTTTTTTTATGCACTAGTATTCTTGGGAGGAAACCCGTTCCGTTTTATACGGCGTGGTCCCTTGATTGACCTAACTTTAAAGATAAAGATTAATAATTGTTTTAGTTCTCACACTAGTCACATGACTGACCTGGAGTTTATTGTTTTAACCTAAACTCTAGGTGCCCTTATTTTCCGCACGAGCAACTAGAAGTTTTGGTTTTGCAGATTTATATTCACAAGATCCTGGTTTACAGCTGGAATGATATCCGGAAAACTCTGTATACGTATATCTCTTTCAGTTGTGTATTGTATTAGTTTCTGCTGCTATGTAATTTATTGTAATCTTTGATATTGTATAATGTGTAATTTTTATTCATACTCTGTATATTCTTGTATTCTGATGGAATTGTTGTAATAAACAATGAAAGGTTCTTCTGTTTGTGTTCTGATTTGTCTTGCCCTCAACTCAATCCGTGCTTTCCTTCACGGGGAAGTTCGGGTCGCTTCACCACACAACTACATAAGCACTAAATATAAATAATTAACGCTTACATAGTCTGTCAACCCATCGATTGACATACAACAAAACAACTGGGATTAGTGTACGTCAAATATCATCCCAATGCCCGTGTAGGGTTTCAAATCAACAAACACAGATTTTTATTTGTGCAGTTGGACGATGTGTAAAATTTATCATCCCAATCAATATCAGTCAAAGGGGTGTACATAAACAAATCGTCCGAGTTTTTTATAAATATTTATTTTATATACACGTTAGAAATTATATTTTTAACTATAAAATATTTATTCATTCCACATCACACAATAAAATTTCACAAACATCAATCAAACAACAAGTCATCCATGGTCTGTGGACGACGGGTGTCGGGTGCTGCTAAGCACCGTCTGCATCCTCGACACATCGTCGAATCAATTATTCAGAATGGGATAAACCCGGTCTTTCTGAATAACTCGCGTATATAATAAACAAGTGTTACACAAACACAACATACGCCTCATTCCAATTTAGAATATTCTTTTATTCAAATATTCTTATACTTTGGGAAAGGTTCCCATTAATTTTATCAAAGATAAATTCCTTAAATTTATTCTTTAATCTTCCTTTGAATATCAATTCAAACCAAATTATGGTTTATCCAAACTAGTCGGGAATAACGAACCTTATCGAAGTAATCATTTGTTTTAATTTCCCAATCCCAACCTATTTATCCAATGAAATAAAATTGGTAATACTTCATATCTAACACCACAGTGTTGTCAGTAAGTTCAATTACCATTTCAGTTCAAATCTAATTAAAGATTTAACTATCACCTGGAGCAAAACTGGTGATACTCCATTCTTGATCATTTCAATCTAATTAAAGATTCATTAAAACTCCACTTGGTTTTAATCTTCCCAAAAATCAGTATTAATGATTATTTAACTTGGGAAATCATATCCTGTCTTTAACAGGGTTAATGAACCAATGTCATTTAAAAACACGGTTCACGATAAACCCAAAATCACATTCTATTCCATCAGCCTTTAACCGTAAATTAGCAAGTGAACAATTCCTTAAGTAATAACCCTGAAGGCCGAAACCAACATCAGATCAATACCCAGAAAACCATTCAACTTAACTAATCTCCAGTTAGTTTTTGATTTTCTTAACTCCATTGGGTCTGAGAGCAGTACTATTAAAGATACCGTTCACGACAACCCAAAATCACATTAGTTTTTAAATACAAGGCTTTGAATAGAAAATATATCGGCTTATATTCAATATCAAATTCTACGACCAACAAATATCATATTGGAAATAACGATATAAATATATCTTTCAAATTTCCATAACAATATCTGTATAATCATGAAATCCAACATCGAAATATTCCAAAGACAATTTCGATTCAAATCCATTCCATTTCAATTATTGGAATTTCTGGTTACTTTTAAAACCTTTCAAATCCAATTTATTTATTTTAAAAATAAATGGATTTTAATTCTAGTTCAAAACTAGTTCATTTCGATAAAAATATATTTTTATCTTTTCAAATATGGAGTTTATCATACTAATTCTTTCCAAATCATTTCTTATGATTTTACACAAATTATTACTATTTTTAATAAATTTATCAAGGCCCGTACAGTCGATTTCCATCAACGACCATCGAACTACACTTACAGCGACCTTTTCCAAATTTGATTTGGACATAATTCCAAATCCAACCATTAGATTTCAAATCTCTAATATTCATTAGAAAGCTCTTTTCGATACGAACCCAATGGTTCCAGTTTTAGGAGAATCCGACGGTCGGATCTCCCATAATGTCCATTCGAAGTCAATGGTCGAAATTCGCGAACTGCCGCTGCGCGGCGCGTTCTATTCAGGCCATCATATTATATATATAATATACATAATATATATTTCGTCGATTTCCTTTTAAAATGTATTTTATAAATCGTTTTAAATTCGTTTTCAAAACGATTTCAACTTCATATCAATTTCAAATCAAAATTGAATATTCCATATCATCGATATATAAATGATAGTATTTTCAAAATATTATATTTTGAAATCAATTCCTTTTTGATATTCATTATAAAAATGAATAAAATCGATATAGATATCATTCACGTCAAAATGGCGCATATCTAATCAACACGGCTTGATATATTTCAATAACTTCGTTAGTCTATTCAACAAATGAATATTTTCTTCAACACATGAATTTTCTTTTATTCAACACATGAATATCTATTTTATTCAACACATGAATTTATATTTTATTCAACACATGAATTTTCTTCTATTCAACACATGAATATATATTTTATTCAACACATGAATTTTCTTTTATTCAACACATGAATATATATTTTATTCAACACATGAATTTTCTTTTATTCAACACATGAATATATATTTTATTTTCCAACTTGGAATAAGGCCCAATCAATTACCATATAATGTTAATTATATGGATTCCCTACAACACATGTATATAATAACAACGATAAATAATCAACCATCATCCAGAGTGCACCACACAACTGCATAAGCATTAAATATAAATAATTAATGCTTACATAGTCTATCAACCCATCAATTGACATACAACTAAACAATCGAGATTAGTGTACGTCAAATATCATCCCAATACCCGTGTGGGGTTTCAAATCAACAAACACAGATTTTTATTTGTGCAGTTGGGCGATGTGTAAAATTTATCGTCCCAATCAATATCAGTCAAAGGGGTGTACATAAACAAGTCGTCCGATTTGTTTATAAATATTTATTTTATATACACATTAAAAATTATATTTTTAACTATAAAATATTAATTCATTCCACATCACATAATAAAATTTCACAACGCAGTAATCAAACAAACAAGTCATCCATGGTCTGTGGACGACGGGTGTCGGGTGCTGCTAAGCACCGTCTGCATCCTAGTAAATATTTCAAACTAGAAATTAAAATAAAAGTGAGGAGTTCTCACCGAGAAGCTAAACCAAACGCCGCGACTCTTCATATGTAGGAAATCTTTGCCGTGCTCCCTTTTGTCATTTTCGTCGTTCGTACTCGCTACATATATAAAAATCAAATTTTTATATCAGTGCTATTAGAACCAAATTTTTGTTTCAACGCTAGATATATAATAAAAATCAGATTTTTATTTCGCTACCTATATAAAAATCGTATTTTTGTATTCTCCATTATATAAAAATTCTATCTTTAATCCGCTACTCCAATAAAAATCGAATCTTTATTCTCACTACTTCATGATAAAAATAAAGTTCATATTTTTATTTCACTTCATATAATGTAAATATTATATTTTTATTTCACTTCTCATATAATAAAAATTATATTTTTATTATGCTACATATATACAAATTATATTTTTACAATGACTTCATATAGATAAAGATTATATTTTTACAATGATTAAAAACCGCATCTTAATATTTTTAAAAATCTCACCTTTGTATTTATAAAAATCTCATCTCTGAATTTATAAAAATCTCATCTTTGAAACTCCAAAAATCTCATCTTTGGAACTCTAAAAATCTCATCTTTTTATGTTATTCATATGAATAAAAATCATATTTTTAATTAGTGTTTATATCTTAAAATCATAATAAAGATCGCATCTTTTTATTGCTAATATATAAAATAAAAATCTAATTTTTATTTAAAACCATTTCATGATAAAAATCTAACATTTTTAGCTAAACAAAATTAATTAATAACTAATCAATCAAGTTACTTAGTTACTTAAATAGCCAAAGCAGAAATAAATAAAATAAAAAAACTTTCAGGTGTTGGGGGAGGGCACCGGGGGGGGGGGGGTCCACGGTCGAGGGATGGTCGGAGGGGAGGCTGAGGCGCACAGAGGGCCGGAGGCATGGTAGATGGTTGCGGCTGTCAAATGGGTTCAGGGGCCTAGGGTTTCACGACGTGGATTAACGTGAGGAGAAAGAATCGAAGTGGAGAGTGAAGGGATTCGGAGGGGTAACGGCGGCGGGGTGCTCCTGGCGAGTTGGCAGTAGGGGAAGGGCGGCGGCGCGGATCCGCAGGGGGCACGACGATTTGTTTTTTTTTTCCTCCTTAATCCTGAAGTCAACCGGGGGGGGGGGGGGGGGGGGTAAGGAAAAAGGAGGGAGAGAGAAGTGAGTGGGCCATCTATTTTATATATTTATTTTATTTCAAATCCAAAAGCAACTATAAATTTCGATCTCCAAACGAGACCCACCGCCTGTCGCTCGTAGCACATTACCCCCATTCCGAACACAATGGGATATGTATCGTGAGCCAATTCGATCGTTTCGATTAGTTTTCATTCAAATTAAAATATAAATCAATGTATATTAAATTCGAACGTACATCTCAATTTACCGGGGCTACATACGGGCTCTAAAAATTCCAGATAAATATTTTCTAGCTTCGTATTGACGATACGGTTCTAACAAAACTAATTTCGTCAACTTCCGAGACCGTTTGAAAATTGGCCATTTTCCAGTCGATTTAAATCAACTAAAACTAGTCAAACGCGTTTTCCTTTGCCACGCTCACATATTGATTTTAAAAATTTAGAATTTTGAAACCTAGCAATAATTTGACATCCCGGATCCAAAAAAGTGGTTTCGTCGAAAATAGAGATCATTTGCAAAATTTCCAATTTTAAGGGCTTAAAATTCCATAGCGATTATTCTGAATTTTCAACTGGGCATTACTTTTTATTCCCGCTATGAAATTCCAATTTTTCGGATTCGTTGGAAAGATATTCTCAATTTGATTCCAATGTCTTTAGTTTTGCTAAAATCCGGTTTATTTTGAATTCTGTACATTCATTTGAAATTTGAAATCGAATTTTCGAACTACCGCACCATTTTCAATTCCTTTTATAATTAAAAATAAATATTTATATTCTAACGTCGATTCAAATAAATATACATGTTCTAATTCTATTCAAAATAAATTTCTCGTCGTTATTATTTAAAATAATTCATTTTAAATCTTAAAAATTCACTAAAATTGCCAAAATAAAATTTTTAAATTGGCTCGAATTTCCGGGTTATTACAATCTCCCCCACTTAAAACTTTTCGTCCCCGAAAAGGAATGAAGCTGAAAGTTGTTTTATAAACCAACTCAACTTTCATTATTTTTATTATGGCCTAAGTTCTTCAACTTTTTAGTTCCTAAGAACATTTCAAATTCTTCAAAAATTCGGCTAACACCCTAAATTTTCGAAAAATTTCGCCATAATCTCCCCTGCACCGGGAGCTTCAGGATATTTCAAATAGCCTCCCATGGCCCTCACCAATCCAAAAGAAAAAGAAACAGCCAAGCGGTTAGCCAATCGGCTCATAAAATCATCAAAAACCCCCAAGAAATACAATAAACATGTACCTATTTGTCGTGCAAACGATTTTATTCCCCTTCTCTAGCCTCCTTGCTATAACCTATTTGATGTAAGTACTTGTATATGCATGCAAATGCGATAAATTTTCAATACAATTCACTATTTGGTTCAATTTGGCTAAAGGTTCAGCATTTAATTAATCAAACAATAATCAAACAACACAACCAGCAATCAATTAGTGAATTATCGTTTTCAAACATATAACTTTAATACATAGTCAAAAACCAGATTTTTGATGCCAAATCACAACAATAAGCCCTATCTAGTTTTGGTTCTCACACCAATCAATCGAAATCATATTGTAATGACCCGAAAATCCGGTCCAATTTGAGCTGACTAAATAACACAAGTCCAACCCCAAATTGCACTGAAAATTCAAGAAATTAATAGAAAGAAGATAGAGGGTGAGGAAAAATAAGATAGAACTTATAGAATAGAAGAAGAACATCATCATCAGAGTAACACGAATCTCACAGCGGAACGAATAAAATATAACATAACTTTTGAAATACAAACAGTTATATATACAATAGCACTTATCAGAGTACAACACTTACAACAACAGCGGAAATAATAATAGCTATAGAATCCTGAAGCCTCCTGCTCCAAGCTCTCCAAGTGTATCCGTAAAATCCTGACTACTTGACTGCCCGTACAAGTTAGGCACCCAAGAGTTTAGGGAAAACAACAAAGTAAACTCTGGGTCAGTCATGGGACTGGTGTGAGTAAAACAGTTTAAACATGTATATGAACAAGTAAACGATATCTCATAAGACCACGCCGCAGAACAGAACGGGTTTTTCCCTTATGAGAATCCAAAATATCTTTATATCAAAAACCTTTTGATATTATAATAATGTCTATGTACAAATAGATATCAACTAGCAGAAACGCTTTCATCTCACGTTCTACATATATAGTATACAATCAAAATCGCAAGCACGTATTGGATAATGGATTTCCAACTATGACAAGGTATGGAACCACCTTCCGATCAGTGTACTCTAGCAACGATACACTGGAGTTCAATAAGAACATCTTGTAACTCAGCCACACATTACCGACCACTCATTTCGCTTGAGTGTATCGAATGTACATCACCAACGGTTGGGATCAGCAACCGTTCCCCGTATATATATATATGGGACAACATTGATAGATTTAAGAAACAAATGAATATTCTCTAGATAGGTGATTATAAACCCTACTTCGATGCGACCGACTTAGCCATGCTGCCTGCCCGATTTCTGTCATTTACCGGTTGATGAGGCTAGAAGCTACGCTTTATCATTACATCAGATTCACTTCAATTGCTACATTGTCAAATCCATCGAAATCACTAATTGAAGTTTACAGCAGTACATTACGTGTCAGCTAAAAGAATTTTCCTTCTCCGCTTTCACTCTTGGTACGGTTGAAGAAATCAATGTACATGACCTTTCTGGAAATACTCTGTCAGTCATCCATCATCATTCACTTAAAATGTCACATCGTCATACCCGCCAAATCACAAATTGACTTATCCAAAAATAACACGGGTATACAGCTAAGAGAAACGAATTCCTCCGCCACCAAACGTGAATACGTTTGAACAGATCAATTTACGCGATCCATTGGATATACTCTGTCAGACCTTCGTCCATACAAGTTGTCCTGGGACTGGACAAACCGAAGGCACTATTCAGTATATCCATCTTAGTCACTGTTATCTAAGACTTATACAACAACCCTTGCATTTTACTCCGTCTTCAATTATCTTTGGCATATATGATTCACGACGCTTATGCCAATACAGAGTGGTTCTTTGGATAATAATCCAACCGGTCTCTCCATATTAACAACGTTAAAATGGTCAAAACTTCGATAGTCTGTGAGTTAACTATCAAAGAAAAACAAGTGTGCAAACAACGATATTATTTCCAGATGGAAATTATATCGAACAAACATCATTTAACATTAATCTCTTTAGTTCATTTATTTACTTATCTCCTGTTTCCCTATATTATAAATTCTTATTTTCTTTTATCAGAAAACATTTCTGATTCTCGTTTGGAAAACATTTCCAAAATTCCTTTACGATCAAACCTTACCATTTCTTAGTTAAGAAGGAAGTCATTCAAGTTGGGGTATAATTACCTCTCAGACCTTAACTGAACAACGTTATAACTTCGAAATGGTCAAAGTTTATCTTTTAATCTTTAACAACTTCTTTACGCCTTTCTCAGATCCAATTTTACTAATCCACTTCTATATTTAAAACATTGGTTATAACGATAATGTTATAATCCCTCCTTTCGAATTATCTAACTTTAATTATAACTTCTATTCTTATTAGTGAATAATTAACCTAACACATATTTATTTATGAATAAATAAATCTCTATTTAAACACTGGTAAGTATAAGTACTTTCCTGAATTCGATATAATCGAATTCGCCGATTAGCTCTCTTCGAGAAATCTCTGTTTGATTAACTCTTCTTCGAATAACCTATATTCGATTAACTCCTTCCTTTCGAATATACTATATTTGATTACTCCTTCTCGAATAAACGATATTCGATAATCTCTCTTCGAATAACTAATATTCGATAACTCTTTCTTTGCAAATATCTCATATTTGAAAATCTCACTTACGAATAAACTATATTCGAAAATCTCTTTTCGAATGACTCTTATTCGATAAATCTCACTTCGATCAAACTATAATCGATAACTCCTTTCGATGAAACTAACATCGATAACTCCTTTCGATGAAACTAACATCGATAACTCCTTTCGATGAAACTAACATCGATTAATTTAACTCGACGAACTTAACTCGACTAACTCGACTTACTTGGTTCGACCAATTCGATTCGATTAACCTAGGCTCGACTAACTTGGTTTTATTTAACTCAACTTGATTAACTCCTATCGAATAACTAATATTCGATTTAACTCCATTCGTTTGACTCTAGATCGCAGCGATCACAAATGGTTACACCTTATTCCCTCAGGAAACATCCGACAGCCTTAGGCTATCTATAGCCCTGCGAATTTCGCTAGCAGTCGTACGAGATGACAACTTACCCTGAATACTATGTTTGACTAACTCTGTCTCAAATAACTATATTTGATTAACTCTAGTTCGTTTTAACTCTAATCGATTTACTCTAACTGATTTACCTACCTGATTAACTCTAACTGGTTAACTCTTACTGATTTACTTGACTGACTTAACCCAACTGGTTAACTCGACTTACTTAACCCAACTGGTTAACTGGAATTACTTAACCAAACTGGTTAACTGGACTTACTTAACCAAACTGGTTAACTGGACTTACGTAACCAAACTGGTTAACTCTACTGAACTGGTTATCTCTAACTGGTTATTCATTACGTTCCTTTTAACAACGTTTATTCATTTTTAAAGATTTACTTTTGGTAACGGTTCTTCACTTTAAAAATGATTTTTCCTTTTCAATTTGCCTATATTTATTTCATATAAATATTTCCTTTATAACTTTATTTATTTCCTACATAAATATTTCCTTTTAACTCTTTATTTATTTTCACAAGTATTTACTTTATATTTGGTTCCCACAAATATTTCCCTTATATTTGGTTTTCACAAATATTCCTTTTTATATATTCTAACTCCTTAAATTTCCTGGAAAATTCGCCATAACCTCCTTTGTATCGGGAGCATCGGGAAAATCCCCAAACCCGCCACACAGGCCTTTCAGCTCAAAAGAAAATGTTTTGAAATTATTTTCTTTTTCTATGTATCTCCTATTTATAAATATTCCAATTTATAAACATTTCTTATTTATAAATATTCCATTTTATAAATATTCTATTCTCAATATCACTTTGAAAATCCCATTATCAACATTTCGGTATGTTATTGTATTCAATCATACCATATCACGATGTTCAATATCGTCCAAGCACATATAATCACCCATAGATTTTATATCACATCATATAACAATATATGAAAACAATAAAATAACTGTTGAGGAATCCAGTCGGATTCCTCCAACCTGTTTCCCTGCATCACAGATGTTACACAGTATAAGCAACATCACTTCCAGTTAAATATGAAATATCCTGTTTAACAGAATCAATATATAGCTATTTAACTGTTTATATATATATATATAAAATTTTCACTAACTGACTAGCAGTTCAATCAATCAACCAACACACAACAATCAACAGATGATTAACAGTTCTAAGAATACATTATGAAAATATAACTGTTCAGAGTTGGTGAGTTTTACTCACATTGGACGATCATCATTAATAACGATAACCATCTCTTGATTCTGACGGACAATTTATTTTGCTATAAATTGTAACGAGCTCGGATGGACTTCCAGTCAGTCTCATTGTGTCGCTCCCGTCCATACGATCCTGACGGATCTTGTTTCGTCCAATTATGATACTCCGGCCCATCACCCAACTTACAAGCTCACCGACCCGCTCATCCTTCTTTCCCAAATCCTACCGTGCTTCTCCAGGAATCAGTCCAACATTCCCAAACTTCACAGCCTTTCGAACTCCTTCTCCACTTCATGATTCCACCAACGGAAAGCACCACTACTCTTCACTTTCTTTCCTCTTCAGCCCAACTACCAAATCGGCCTGTGTTTCCTCCTTCTTCCAATCTGCTACGCACCCAATAATTTCCATCCTTCCTTCACACATTCCCAAACTCCAACACATCAGCAGCTTCTCCAGAAAAACTGTGAACACCACCTTCGAAACCCGTCAGCCCTCAACATCCCCCTGTACATCGCTGACCTCCAGTACAGCTTCTACAACCACACCGCCTCCTTCTATCCCTTTCAGGGCCATGTCACCTGCTTCCCAAAAGAAAAAAATACATCACCGAACCCTTCATCAATGACACAGCATTCTCCGATGTTCAAACCCCTTTCCAATTCAACTCATCCCTACAGTATTTTTTTTCATGGCCACCACTGATATTTTACACAATCTCATACCTCCTCGAAACACACAATCCTTCTTCCTCGCTCGCGGTTTCCCAGCTTCACGCGATGCACCTATCAGTATGAGACGCGACTACATTTTCCCCCATTTCTTCTTCGAAACTGCCACCACCATACTCACGGTAACCCTCCGATTTCCGTTCTCAGACTCGAACTTGACCTCTTCTTCGTGCTCGCGGGTTTCAAAAAAATCAATTCCACCCAGAAGACGTCGAACTCAGGAAGAACAACCTTGAACCGAAAAGCTACTCAGGAGGAACTCAAATATGTATGTAGAGTGATTTTAGGATTTTTGAATGAATTTATCTTGAATTAAAAACTCTCGAATTTGGTTTTGGAAGAAAGAATGCGGCGGCTCGATTTTATCGTTGACTATAGAAGGTTTATGTTTAGGGTTAAAGGAAAGGAACGGTTATTTATAGGGTAGAGGGATATATTTGTTTATTCCATTTTAGTCCATCGTTGTTTGTACTTATCGTTTAAAAATTCCCACGGTCACATATGATACTCAAAAATCACGAAAGTTGACATGCAGCTAGAGTTCGACATTACGGTCCCAACGAAACTGGTTTCGTCGAATTCCGACTCCGTTTGCTCACACAGCTTATTTTTAACCGTTGAAATACTGACTGTTTTTCACTCTAAAAATCCGTACGGCTACACAGTGACTCTAAAAATCGTGAAAACTAAAATCTAGCAACTATTTGATATTGCGGATCCAACAAAATTAGTTTCGTCAAATTCCGACTTCGTTTGCAAAAGTGGCTATTTTTCAAGCTCTAAATAACCCATTTAAATATATAAATATATTTAATTAAATTAAACATTTATAAATAAATATCATCGTATATATTCACAGTGGAATACCATACAGCTCTAGAATATTCCTATATGAATTTCTAACTCGATATTCACTTCTGCGTCAACCCGATATTCTATTTATATTGAAATTCCTTTTTAAAATATAAATAATTCCTTTATAAATTATAAAGGTATACCACGGCGACTTTTCTAAAATTTGATTTGGACATAAATCAAAATCTACACGACGAAATCCAGATTTTTCTCTTCCAGTAGAAAGATATACTCCACCAGCTCCACACGTTTCTTGTTTCACAGAAATCCGGCTTAAAACGAATCCTGTACATTCAGTTGAAGTTCGAATCGCCAATTTACGAACTGCAGCGCCATTTCGAGCTCGATTTTAATTATATTATAATTCTACGTTCAAACTGTCATTTATATAATATATTCGTTATTCAAATTCAATTCCAAGCTGAATTAAATATCACAGATGATCCAGTTCACACCATATCATCATTTCAGCCAATTCTGATTATTTCAGAATTAAATATATTTATTTAATTTATTATTTTAATTAAATATTCACCATTATTTAATTCCACGACCATTAAACCCTTTTAATCACCTTTTAAATAATTAAATTAATTAATTATTATACCTCTGCCAATGCGGGTCATTACATTCTTCCCCACTTAAAATAATTTCGTCCTCGAAATTGCTAAGTTAGAGGACGACCCTATCTATTGGAATTCCTAAGATTTGTTCACCCCTTATTTCTGATTTTAACTGAACCAATTAATATCGACTAAAATATTTAGTCATTCCGACTAACTAAAATTTTCAAAAATTCTGAAAATTTTCTAACACTTTATATTTTCGGAAAATTTTGCCATAACTTCCTTTGTACAGCCCTATCGGTAAAACCACAACTCGCCTCTCTAGGCCTTCTCCAACCCAAAAGAAAATCAAACAGCCAAGCGGCTTGCCAATTCGGCTCATAAATCTCATGCTTATATCAAATATAAACTTGTACCTTTTTGTAGGGTATATCAACTCTATCACTTGTATCTGTTACCAATTCGACCTATACTCATGTTATCTTAATCAAACTCCTCAGCTCAAACACTTGGTTTTATTCAATTCAAATTCCATTCAAACTCCGATATCAGATTTTAACTCTTAACCCTTCAACTCAATTCCAATCCAGATTATCTTCAAATCCATTTCAATTTTACTTAACTCTACGAGTTACATTTAAATTCTAGAATTTAAATTCCTGGGTTTTTCAAATCAACTTGAAATCATAATAGCGATTCAAAACTTTTGAATTCCTGAACACCTTGTTTTCGCAAACAATTTGAAAACAAAACCTTGGTAGTAATCCGTCACTTATAACTCGAAAATCACACTAATGATGTGTACACCATCATCAGAATTATTTTCCAGCGATCAACGTGAGTTCAATACTATATTCCTTTTCAAAACTCAAACTTAAACACTTCCATCTTGAATCAGTTCAAAATATCCTTATCAAAACAAATTCAAAACCTCCCAGGATTTTTAAAATTCACCTATATCTAATCCAGATTCAATTACAAACACTTATCTGAATTTCCAGTTTTTAATTTCAATTCTGACTTTAATTTCAGATTTAATTCACTTCGTAATACTTATACGAAATTTGATTGGTTATTTTCATAACCGTTTCACTTTATAATCTTACTCGATTATAATAACAACCAACACATTATAATATTTCCAATATATATACTTCGGGTAAAATTATTTCATTTACCCTCTTTTCAAAACATACCGTGTCGACCCATCGTATTCGAGTGTTTATTTACTCCTACCGATATAGTGGATCAAACTGATTGACCAGAACTCATAAACAACTCAGCCAATGAATCTCCATAATATAAAACCATTTTTATATCAAATACAAATACGCACTCGTATATATACACTCAAACTCAATCTAGGGTGTTACTAACCCTATCTCTACCAAGTCACGCCACAGAGCCAAGGTAATTCTTAACTTAAGCTCTAATACCAACTGTAATGACCCGAAAATCCGGTCCAATTTGAGCTGACTAAATAACACAAGTCCAACCCCAAATTGCACTGAAAATTCAAGAAATTAATAGAAAGAAGATAGAGGGTGAGGAAAGATAAGATAAAACTTATAGAATAGAAGAAGAAGAAGAACATCATCATCAGAGTAACACGAATCTCACAGCGGAACGAATAAAATATAACATAACTTTTGAAATACAAACAGTTATATATACAATAGCACTTATGTGACGACCCCAAATCCCGTTCAGACGGAGACAAGGGTAATCTTTGGAATATAACACAGAAATAGATAATAGCAGAACAAAATTAAATAAATACACCAGATAATGAACAAATAGACTATACTGGATAAAAGTAATCATCAGAGTTACACAGTATTCAGGATCTTACTTAGTACAAATACAGTTCAGCTATACATAAATGTCTACAGCGGAAAACAAACATAATGTACAATAGGAGCTGAAAAGCATAAAAAGAGATAAATGATAGAATCCATCTTCAGCTCCCGCTATCCAGAAAGAACCAGCTAAACCTGAATACAAGGCTGCCTGTGTAGAAAAAGGGGCACCCGAGTTTGAAAGTGAAACAAACTACGAGTCAGTCATGGGACTGGTATGAGAAATCTACTCAACACATATATAATATGGCTAATCATAGGACCATGCCACTTTCGTGGAACGGGTTTACTCCATTGGATTGCCAATGCTTTAAAACAAATCATTCTTTTAAGCGTCGCTATGCTTTTTATAAAAATGAAGCCATTATAAGACTCAGTTCCCATCACATAATGCAACGCAAACCGGAGGATAGAGTTTTTACCTTATAACGGCCAAAATAAGCTTGATACGAATAAAACAAAGGCATTTGGTATTATTGCTAGTGTTTATATGTTTTGAAAACAATTTCAAATCATAACTATCAATCATAGGTGGCATGGGTACCATATATCATGTCGCCATATATATATATATATACAATCAAAACCACACAGTCATGTATTTGGAAATTGGATTTCCGTCATGAACCAAGACAAAAGATAGTCCTTACCGAATTCGTGACGCTCTAGCCTGTGTCTCAGGAACAGCCGCAACTGCCCCTTGGATCGTCAGGGCCGGTCCACCGATGTGGATTATTATGCTTGAACTCTACGTTTCCCTGCCCTTTAGGGCGTCAATGAGCCAACGAATGACTCCATCGGACCCGGATCATCCGATCAAACCGAGGCGCCTCGCAACAGCAACAACCACACAGGTGAAAAAGTATATAAATGTCAGGGATGGTAGGTCACTGACACCACCCTAGCTAGAAAGAAACGCATGCCCTCCCCGAGGTCCTTCTCCCATTTCTGGTTCATACCGGGGTGTGAGGCTCGCGAATTCACGTTATACACAAAGCTACGCCACACAGGCGGTGCTTTGATCATCACCACAAGACTTTTCTTTTCAACAGAAGCCCTGATCATTTGCCACTTAGGCATGTCACACTAGCAATTCATGCCATGCGACTGATGTCCATCGATATACAACTTCTGAGCTCGTACGTTTCAGAGAAGGGCGTTAAGCAAAAGAATAAATTCTCCGCCGCCAAACAGATGTATATTTAATAGAGATCAATCAACAGAGAATAAAATCCAATGTCAGACACACAGTCCATTTACAAGTCCATTCTGGGTCTGAACGAAACCGGAGGCACTAAATACCTCACAAACCCATCGATCACCACGTACGTCTGGACGATCACCACTCATTATCCATATTTCGGGATGCCTCCCAATCAGGACCTCGGTTACCATCCAAACGAGGTGAAGATCTCCGGTCTTCGACCACCGTCTTCATCTTCGATTTCTTATCGTTGATTCAGTTATTCCATATGGGATAAACCCGGTCTTTCTGAGCAACTCGTGTATATAATAAACAAGTGCAACACTAAACTACACACGCATCATTTCAATTCATTAGTCACTAACCGTCAATCAGTAAGAGAACGATTTCCCAAATATTAACCCCGAAGGCCGAAACCAACATCAGATCAACACCCAGGAAACCATTCGACTTAGCCAACCTTCAGTTAACTTCTAAATCACATCCATATCGTTTATAATATTTTATAACGATTTATCGTTATTTTTATTTATTTTAAAATAGCCAATATATTCAAAACGACGCTTCGGGCCATAACGCGATCGTGTCGCTGTTTTTCTTCAGATTTGATTTACACATATCTGAAAATCTAACTGTTGGATCTTCACAAAATTTACATCATTAGAAAGATCTTTTCAAAACGAATCCAACGGTTCCAGTTTCGGGAAATTCCGACGGTCGGATCTCCCGGTATAATCGTTTGAAGTTTCGATTTCAAAATACGAACTGCAGCATCGTTATTCGATTAAATATAATTATATATATATATAATCATTTCTGGCGCTATTTTTCTTCCGATTTGAATTAAACATTCCAGACAATCCAACCGTTGGATTATTACAAAGTTGGTGCCGTTGGAAAGATATTCCCAAGGCGAACCCAACGGTTGCGGTTTCGGGAAAATCCGACGGTCGGATTTCCCGCACTAGTTGTTTGAAATCACGGTTTCAAAACACGAACTGCACGGCCACGTTTCATTTTAATTTTATTTATATTTATATATTTATATGAATATAGTTCATTCAACAATTTCAATATCGTTTTCACTTCAAATATTTCACTAACGCCTTTAAATTTTGGAAAATTTCGCCATAACCTCCTTTGTACGGGAGGGGATGGGAAAATTCCCAAATCGCCACACGGGCGTCTCATGTCGAAAAGAAAAAGAAAAAGCCAAGCGGCTAGCCAATAGGCTCATAAAATCATCACCCAAACAAAACAGTAAATGTGTACCTATTTGTTGGGCACAAAATTTTATTCCTCTTCTCTAGCCCCTTTGCTATAACCTGTTAAATAAATATGCATGTACATATATATACAGTTCTTATCACTTATCATTTTCTATTCAACTTTATATTTGATTCCCTTTGGTTTAAAAACACCATTCATTCTAATGTTGCATGCATAGGCAAAAATCACATCATTAGCTAATTAATGAAATTTCAACTCACGCATATTTATTTGAACGAGTGGCTATTTTTAACTCTTCACATTTCAACAATTCAGGTATATAATAAAAATGTGATTTTTATCGTAAAACAATTCATTTCAAAACACTATTATTTTATATAGTTTATATAGGTAATAAAAATAGGATTTTTGTTGTAAAACAATTTATTTCAAAACAAGATTATTTTATACATTTCATATTGATGTTAGAATTGGGATTTTTATTATAAAACAATTTCTTTCAAAATATGAATACCATTCAACACATGAATTTCATTTCAACGAATGAATATCGATTCAACACATGAAGGTTTTCTATAGTTTATATATATAGATAAAAATGTGAATTTTATATTTAAAACACGAATACCATTCAACACATGAATGTTTTCTATAGTTTATATATATAGATAAAAATGTGATTTTTATATTTAAAACACGAATACCATTCAACACATGAATGTTTTCTATAGTTTATATATATATATATATAAAAATGTGATTTTTATATTTAAAACACGAATACCATTCAACACATGAATATTATTCAAAATTTCGGCAGCATAACGGCAGGGTAGTTAAAACCGGGACCGTCCCTAGTACGGCTCCTCGCTCTACCTTAAAACCTCGCGGTTTTTGACAATGGGGATCATGCATCTAGTTCGCACGCAGGCGACATGTATATATTTATTTCATTTCCACAAACTAATCCTATGTGGTTTCAACCAAATATTTCTCAACCACAAATGGGTATTTTTCAACCACAATCATCAATATCAACCACAAACAATCCCAAACAACCATTCGCTATCAATCAATTTTCACACCAATCACAACCAATAAATATCGTCCATGGTTTGAGGACAAGGGGCGTATATATATGTATATATATATATATATATGTATATAGCAATTCACTTCTATTTCAACACATATATAAATTTTACAACGCATATATAACTTATACATCGAACGTACAACTTATACAACGCTTATACATGAGGTGTACAACGCTTATATAACTCATACATTGACTATATAATTTATACATCATCGTTTTCCATATCGTTTATAAATTAGAAATCTCACCTTGGGTTCCACTCCACCAAAAATAGCAGAAGGCTCAGAAAAATATGCGGTCTCTTCTAAAATGTAGAAGACGTCCACACGAGTCCACTGTCTCTTGTTTCACTGAATTTCGTTAACACAGCAAAAAGATATGATTTTTACAGTGAAATCACAAACGGTAGCGCTTAGAAGTGCTATAATATAGTTGAAATTATAATAGGCCGTTACCTCCATGAAATCTTCAAAACTAGGTCGGATCCTTTCTCGAAATCCGCGCAGCTTGGTGGTGATCGGCCCCTGCCATCTTGTAGTGCTCCGAGAGGCGCACAGATCGACGGGGGTTTGGTGGCACTCGGCGGCGGATCTGGCGAGATACGGCGGCGCAAAGTCGGCGACTTCGAGGGCGTGAATCTCGAGGTACAGCTGACGAGGGGTGGCGTGGGAGGTATAGATTTGAAGCCCTCGACGAGTACTACAAAAGCTTCAACTGGGTCGGGTCTATTACTGCGTGGATTGGTCGGAAAATGAAGGGGAAGCGGAGAACCCCTTTCCGTCGTCGATCGTGTTACGGGGAGAGAGAAAACGCGATATTTTTTTATTTAATAAAGAAATTTTCCTATTGGCCAAGGTTATATTAAATTCAAAAATTGGGGTTTTCTTAGACGAACTCGAAATCAAACCCAACGACTGCCGTCCCTAGCGTTTTACCCCCATACGAACACAATGGGATATGCTTCATAGGCCCATTCGACTATTTCAGTCAGTTTTCCTTCAAATTAAAATATTCAATATTTAATTTGAACGAACATTTCAATTTGCCAGGGTCACAAACTGATTCGAAAAATTCCAGAAAAATGAATCTAGCTATGTTTTGACGATACGGTCCCAACAAAACTAGTTTCGTCGAATTCTGAGACCGTTTGCAAAAAGGCCCATTTCTGGTCGATCCAATTTAACTGTAATTGACCAAAACACATTTTCTTTTGCCACGCTCACATACTAGCTTCAAAAATTATGAAATTTGAAACCTAGCAATTACTTCACATCCCGGATCCAACAAAAGTGGTTTCATCGAATTCCGAGGTCGTATGCAAAATGGCCAATTTAACGGCCCATATAAATTCCATAGCGACCTTTCTGAAAAGTCATTCGGCCATAACTTTTGCTTTCCGCTATGAAAATTCGATTTTTCAGATTTTTTAGAAAGATATTCACTAACAGATTTAAATATTTTGGTTTCACTAAAATCCGTTTTGTTTTGCACCCGGTACAGTCCGACAAATTTTGAATTCAATTTTTGAAACTGTAGCGCCATTTCAAGCCTTGTTTATAATTATAATTAATTATATTCGTTTTCAATTGTCGATTCAAATCACTTTTCATCCCTATTATTTAAAATATTTATTTTAAATATTTAAAATCCATTATTTTAGCCAATTTCAAATTTTTAAATTTGTTCAGATTTTCTGGGTCGTTACAACTTATCAGAGTACAACACTTACAACAACAGCGGAAATAATAATAGCTATACAATCCTGAAGCCTCCTGCTCCAAGCTCTCCAAGTGTATCTGTAAAATCCTGACTACTTGATTGCCTGTACAAATTAGGCACCCAAGAGTTTAGGGAAAACAACAAAGTAAAGTCCGGGTCAGTCATGGGACTGGTGTGAGTAAAACAGTTTAAACAGGTATATAAACAAGTAAACGATATCTCATTAGACCACACCGCAGAACGGAACGGGTTATTCCCTTATGAGAATCCAAAATATCTTTATATCAAAAACCTTTTGATATTATAATAATGTCTATGTACAAATAGATATCAACTAGCAGAAACGCTTTCATCTCACGTTCTACATATATAGTATACAATCAAAATCGCAAGCACGTATTGGATAATGGATTTCCAACTATGACAAGGTATGGAACCACCTTCCGATCAGTGTACTCTAGGAACGATACACTGGAGATCAACAAGAACATCTTGTAACTCAGCCACACATGACCGACCACTCATTTCGCTTGAGTGCATCGAATGTACATCACCAACGGTTGGGATCAGCAACCGTTCCCCGTATATATATATATATATATATATATATATATATATATATATATATATATATATATATATATATATATATATATATATATGGGACAACATTGATAGATTTAAGAAACAAATGAATATTCTCTAGATAGGTGATTATACACCCTACTTCGGTGCGACCGACTTAGCCATGTCGCCTGCCCGATTTTTGTCATTTACCGGTTGATGAGGCTAGAAGCTACGCTTTATCATTACATCAGATTCACTTCGAATGCTACATTGTCAAATCCATCGAAATCACTAATTGACGTTTACAACAGTACATTACGTGTCAGCTAAAAGAAGTTTCCTTCTCCGCTTTCACTCTTGGTACGGTTGAAGAAATCAATGTACGTGACCTTTCTGGAAATACTCTGTCAGACATCCATCTTTATTCACTTAAAATGTCACATCGTCATACCCGCCAAATCACAAATTGACTTATCCAAAAATAACACGGGTATACAGCTAAGAGAAACGAATTCCTCCGCCACCAAACTTGAATACGTTTGAACAGATCAACTAACGTGATCCATTGGATATACTCTGTCAGACCTTCGTCCATACAAGTTGTCCTGGGACTGGATAAACCGAAGGCACTATTCAGTATATCCATCTTAGTCACTGTTATCTAAGACTTATACAACAGCCCTTGCATTTTACTCCATCTTCAATTATCTTTGGCATATATGATTCGCGACGCTTATGCCAATACAGAGTGGTTCTTTGGATAATAATCCAACCGGTCTCTCCATATTAACAACGTTAAAATGGTCAAAACTTCGATAGTCTGTGAGTTAACTATCAAAGAAAAACAAGTGTGCAAACAACGATATTATTTCCAGATGGAAATTATATCGAACAAACATCATTTAACATTAATCTCTTTAGTTCATTTATTTACTTATCTCCTGTTTCCCTATATTCTAAATTCTTATTTTCTTTTATCAGAAAACATTTCTGATTCTCGTTTGGAAAACATTTCCAAAATTCCTTTACGATCAAACCTTACCATTTCTTAGTTAAGAAGGAAGTCACTCAAGTTGGGGTATAATTACCTCTCAGACCTTAACTGAACAACGTTATAACTTCAAAATGGTCAAAGTTTATCTTTTAATCTTTAACAACTTCTTTACGCCTTTCTCGGATCCAATTTTACTAATCTACTTCTATATTTAAAACATTGGTTATAACGATAACGTTATAATCCCTCCTTTCGAATTATCTAACTTTAATTATAACTTCTATTCTTATTAGTGAATAATTAACCTAACACTTATTTATTTATAAATAAATAAATATCTATTTAAACACTGGAAAGTATAAGTACTTTCCCGAATTCGATATAAGCGAATTCGCCGATTAGCTCTCTTCGAGAAATCTCTGTTTGATTAACTCTTCTTCGAATAACCTATATTCGATTAACTCCTTCCTTTCGAATATACTATATTTGATTACTCCTTCTAGAATAAACGATATTCGATAATTTCTCTTCGAATAACTAATATTCGATAACTCTTTCTTTGCAAATATCTCATATTTGAAAATCTCACTTTCGAATAAACTATATTCGAAAACCTCTTTTCGAATGACTCTTATTCGATAAATCTCACTTCGATCAAACTATAATCGATAACTCCTTTCGATGAAACTAACATCGATAACTCCTTTCGATGAAACTAACATCGATAACTCCTTTCGATGAAACTAACATCGATAACTCCTTTCGATGAAACTAACATCGATTAATTAACTCGACGAACTTAACTCGACTAACTCGACTTACTTGGTTCGACCAATTCGATTCGATTAACCTAGGCTCGACTAACTTGGTTTTATTTAACTCAACTTGATTAACTCCTATCGAATAACTAATATTCGATTTAAATCCATTCGTTTGACTCTAGATTGCAGCGATCACAAATGGTTACACCTGATTCCCTCAGGAAACATCCGACCGCCTTAGGCTATCTGTAGCCCTGCGAATTTCGCTAGCAGTCGTACGAGATGACAACTTACCCTGAATACTATGTTTGACTAACTCTGTCTCAAATAACTATATTTGATTAACTCTAGTTCGTTTTAACTCTAATCGATTTACTCTAACTGATTTACCTACCTGATTAACTCTAACTGATTAACTCCAATTGATTAACTCTAACTGGTTAACTCTAACTGGTTAACTCTTACTGATTTACTTGACTGACTTAACCCAACTGGTTAACTCGACTTACTTAACCCTACTGGTTAACTAGAATTACTTAACCAAACTGGTTAACTTGACTTACTTAACCAAACTGGTTAACTTGACTTACGTAACCAAACTGGTTAACTCTACTGAACTGGTTAACTCTACTGAACTGGTTAACTCTACTGAACTGGTTATCTCTAACGTGTTATTCATTACGTTCCTTTTAACAACGTTTATTCATTTTTAAAGATTTACTTTTGGTAACGGTTCTTCACTTAAAAAATGATTTTTCCTTTTCAATTTGCCTATTTATTTCATATAAATATTTCCTTTATAACTTTATTTATTTCCTACATAAATATTTCCTTTTAACTCTTTATTTATTTTCACAAGTATTTCCTTTATATTTTGTTCCCACAAATATTTCCCTTATATTTGGTTTTCACAAATATTTCTTTTTATATATTCTAACTCCTTAAATTTCCGGGAAAATTCGCCATAACCTCCTTTGTATCGGGAGCATCGGGAAAATCACCAAACCCGCCACACAGGCCTTTCCACTCAAAAGAAAATGTTTTGAAATTATTTTCTTTTTCTATGTATCTCCTATTTATAAATATTCCAATTTATAAACATTTCTTATTTATAAATATTCCACTTTATAAATATTCCACTTTATAAATATTCTATTCTCAATATCACTTTGAAAATCCCCTTATCAACATTTCGGTATGTTATGGTATTCAATCATACCAAATCACGATGTTCAATATCATCCAAGCACATATAATCGCCCACAGATTTTATATCACATCATATAACAATATATGAAAACAATAAAATAACTGTTGAGGAATCCAGTCGGATTCCTCCAACCTATTTCCCTGCATCGCAGATGTTACACAGTATAATCAACATCACTTCCAGTTAAATATAAAATATCCTGTTTAACAGAATCAATATATAACTATTTAACTGTTTATATATATATATATATATTTATATTTATATATGTATATATATATGTAAAATATTCACTAACTGACTAGCAGTTCAATCAATCAACCAACACACAGCAATCAACAGATGATTAACAGTTCTAAGAATACATTATGAAAATATAACTGTTCAGAGTTGGTGAGTTTTACTCACATTGGACGATCATCGTTAATGATGATAACCATCTCTTGATTCTGACGGACAATTTATTTTGCTATAAATTGTAACGAGCTCGGATGGACTTCCAGTCAGTCTCATTGTGTTGCTCCCGTCCATACGATCCTGACGGATCTCGTTTCGTCCAATTATGATACTCCGGCCCATCACCCAACTTACAAGCCCACCGACCCGCTCATCCTTCTTTCCCAAATCCTACCGTGCTTCTCCAGGAATCAGTCCAACATTCCCAAACTTCACAACCTTTCGAACTCCTTCTCCACTTCATGATTCCACCAACGGAAAGCACCACTACTCTTCACTTTCTTTCCTCTTCAGCCCAACTACCAAATCGGCCTGTGTTTCCTCCTTCTTCCAATCTGCTACGCACCCGATAATTTCCATCCTTCCTTCACACATTCCCAAACTCCAACACATCAGCAGCTTCTCCAAAAAAACTGTGAACACCACCTTCGAAACCCGTCAGCCCTCAACATCCCCCTGTACATCTCGCTGACCTCCAGTACAGCTTTTACAACCTCACCGCCTCCTTCTGTCCCTTTCAGGGCCATGTCACCTGCTTCCCAAAAGAAAAAAATACATCACCGAACCCTTCATCAATGACACAACATTCTCCGATGTTCAAACCCCTTTCCAATTCAACTCATCCCTATAGTATTTTTTTCATGGCCACCACTGATATTTTACACAATCTCATACCTCCTCGAAACACACAATTCTTCTTCCTCGCTCGCGGTTTCCCAGCTTCCCGCGATGCACCCATCAGTATGAGACGCGACTACATTTCCCCCGATTTCTTCTTCGAAACTGCCACCACCATACTCACGATGACCCTCCGATTTCCGTTCTTAGACTCGAACTTGACCTCTTCTTCGTGCTCGCGGGTTTCAGAAAAATCAATTCCACCCAGAAGACGTCGAACTCAGGAAGAACAACCTTGAACCGAAAAGCTACTCAGGAGGAACTCGAATATGTATGTAGAGTGATTTTAGGATTTTTGAAAGAATTTATCTTGAATTAAAAACTCTCTAATTTGGTTCTGGAAGAAAGAATGCGGCGGCTCGATTTTATCGTTGACTACAGAAGGTTTATGTTTAGGGTTAAAGGAAAGGAACGGTTATTTATAGGGTAGGGGGATATATTTGTTTATTCCATTTTAGTCCATCGTTGTTTGTACTTATCGTTTGAAAATTCCTACGGTCAAATATGATACTCAAAAATCACGAAAGTTGACATGCGGCTAGAGTTCGACATTACGGTCCCAACGAAACTGGTTTCGTCGAATTCCGACTTCGTTTGCTCACACAGCTTATTTTTAACCGTTGAAATACTTACTGTTTTTCACTCTAAAAATCCGTACGGCAACAACAGTGACTCTAAAAATCACGGAAACTGAAATCTAGCAACTATTTGATATTGCGGATCCAACAAAATTAGTTTCGTCGAATTCCAACTTTGTTTGCAAAAGTGGCTATTTTTAAAGCTCTAAATAACCCATTTAAATATATAAATATATTTAAATTTAATTTAATTAAATATTTATAAATAAATATCATCGTATATATTCACAGTGGAATACCATACAGCTCTAGAATATTCCTATATGAATTTCTAACTCGATATTCACTTCTGCGTCAACCCGATATTCTATTTATATTGAAATTCCTTTTTAAAATATAAATAATTCCTTTATAAATTATAAAGGAATTCCACAGCGACTTTTCTAAAATTTGATTTGGACATAAATCAAAATCTACACGATGAAATCCAGATTTTTCTCTTCCACTAGAAAGATATACTCCACCAGCTCCACACGTTTCTTGTTTCACAGAAATCCGGCTTAAAACGAATCATGTACATTCAGTTGAAGTTCGAATCGCCAATTTACGAACTGCAGCGCCATTTCGAGCTCGATTTTAATTATATTATAATTCTACGTTCAAACTGTCGTTTATATAATATATTCGTTATTCAAATTCAATACCAAGCTGAATTAAATATCACAGATGATCCAGTTCACACCATATCGTCATTTCAGCCAATTCTAATTATTTCAGAATTAAATATATTTAATTAATTTATTATTTTAATTAAATATTCACCATTATTTAATTCCACGACCATTAAACCCTTTTAATCACCTTTTAAATAATTAAATAAATTAATTATTATACCTCTGCCAATGCGGGTCATTACACATATAGATATCCTGCCTTCGAAACTCGAACACAGACAGTGGTGATGAGGCCTCATCATCAGAATCATCTCCGGGCGACTAGAGTATGATTCTATGTTTACCCAATATATTAAAACTTCGAATAGCCGTGGATCAGACGTATACGCAAAATCTTTATATGTTGGATTGCCTAAATTCAATACAAATAAATATTCAAATACGTTGAATAATGTTTAAATTTTCAAAACAAAATTCGTTTTCATTTTAAAAGTATACTCTTTACACTTGTTCTAGGATACTACTGATACCATCTCTAACGAGTCATTCTAATTGGATATTACTAATCCAATCTCTGATGAATTCTTTCGTTTGGCTCTAACGTGTCTTGTTCTCCAAACTTTGTAAACCAAAGCTCTGATACCAAATGAAACGATAAGGAATTTCGCTCGATCCGAATCGATCGCTAAATAGACCAAGACCGTTCAAAACCCGGATCGTACAGGACAAGACGAATCAGAACACAAACAGGAGAACATTTCATTGCTTAGTACAACAATTCCATCAGAATACAAGAATATACAGAGTACAAATAAATATTATACATCAGAAAAATATCAGAGATTATAATACATTACATAGCAGCGGAAAATAATACAAAACACAACTGAAGGAGATATACGGATACGGAGCTTTCCGGATATCATTCCAGCTGTAAATCAGGATCCTGTGAATATAAATCTGCAAAACCAAACTACTAGCTGCACGTGTCAAAATAAGGGCACCCAGAGTTTAGGTTAAAACAATAAACTCCAGGTCAGTCATGTGACTAGTGTGAGAACTAAAACAGTTATTAATCTTTATTTTAAAGTTAGGTAAATCCAGGGACCACGCCGTACAACACGGAACGAGTTTCCTCCCAAGGATACCAGTGCTTAAAACAACAGCGCAACGCTAAATAAAGAACAATGAAGCTATTATAAGACCCAGGTCCTATCACACAATGCAACACAAGCCGGAGGATAGTGTTTTTACCTTATAATAGCCAAGAATGCTTGGTACGTGAAATTTCATGTTTTATTATTAATATAAGTGTATAGTGTCAAAACAATTTCAATCATAAGTATCAATCATTGATGGCATAAGTGCCCCATACCACTATGTCGCCATATATAGGTTCTACAATCAAAACCGCAAAGTCACGTATTGGAAGTTGGATTTCCATATGTGAACCGAGGCAAAAGATAGTCCTCTACCGATTCGAGACAATCTAGCCTACTATGTCTCAGGACTCAGACTCAGGTAGGCCCTTGGATCGTTAGGGCCGGTCCAACGATGTGGATTAAAATGCCTGAACACTGCATTTCCCCGCCCTTTGGGGCGTAAATGAGCCAAATGACTCCATCGGCCCCACATAGTCACCGATATATCTGGGGCGCCTCGCAATCCAACAACCACACAGGTGAAAATAATATAAATGTCAGGGCTGGTAGGTCACTGACACCACCCTAGCTAGAAAGAAACCCATGCCCTCCCTGATGTCCTCTCCCGTTTCTAGTTCACAACCGGGGTGTGAGGCTCGCCAATCAATGCTACACAAAGCTGTGCCACACAGGCGGTGCTTTGATCATCAACCACAAGACTCTGCTTTTCAATAGAAGCCTTGATCATTTGCATTTTAGCATGCCACACAGGCAAACCACTCCATGTAACGACCCAGTTTTTAGCGACTTTGGTTATCGACATAAACTCAATGACGACTAACCAAACATCGAAAAATACCGGTAGTTAATGAAAGAAATTAGAGGGTGGGAATAGATAAAATAGAAACTTAGAATAGAAGAAGAAGAAGAACACACATCATAGTAACACGAACCTCACAGCGGAACGAATAACCTATAATATACACTATAACTTTGAAATATAAATCTGTACTTGAATATACATATCATTTCCAAAGTACAGTACTTACAGCATTGCGGAAATAAACAATAGCTATATGATCCTAAAGCCTCCTGCTCCAGGTCTTCAAGTATCTGTAAATCCCAACTACTTGACTTCCCATATAAAATTGGGTACCCAAGAGTTTAGGGAAAACAAAAAAAAAATAAACTCCGGGTCAGTCATGGAACTGTATGAGTAAACCAGTTTAAACAGGTTGAGCCATTAAACGATAGCTCATAAGACCACGTTGTATAACGGAACGGGTTTTTCCCTTATGAGAATCCAAAATATCTTTATATCAAAAACCTTTTGATATTATAATAATGTCTATCAACCACAATATAATAATCATCTAGCAGAAACACTTTTATCTCACGTTCTACATATATAGTATACAATCAAAACAGTAAGCATGTATTGGGAAATGGATTTCCAACTATGACAAGGTATGGAACCACCTTTCGCTAGTGTACTTCTAGAGAGGAATACACTGGGAACATCTTGCAACCCGGCCACACATGATCGACCACTCATTTTGCTTAAGTGTATCGAATGTATATCACCAACGGTTGGGATCAGCAACAGTTTTCAAATGGGACATCATCAACAATATATTTTTGGAAGTAAATGAAACTCTACATCAGGTGATTATACACCCTAATAGGTGCGACCTACATAGCCTTGCTGCCTGCCCGATTTTTGTCATTTCCCGGTTGCGAGGCTAGAGGCCACGCTTATCTTTTACAGATCACACATTTATTCACTTTGAATGCCACATCGTCATACCCGCCAAATCACAAATTGATTTCCCCAAAAATACATCGGGTATACAGCTAAGAGATACAGATTTCTCCGCCACCAAACGTAAATACATTTGAAGAGATCAACTTACGCGATCTATTAAATATACCTTGTTAGACATTCTTCCATACAGGTCGTCCTGGGACTGGAAAACCGAAGGCACTATTCAGTACAACCATCTTAGGCAATCTTTACCTAAGATTTATATAGTAGCCCTTGCACTTTACTCCGTCTTCAATTATCTTTGGCATATATGATTCGCAACGCTTATGCCAATACGGAGCGGTTCTTTGGATAATAATCCAACAGGTCTTTCCTTATTAACAACGTTAAAATGGTCAAAAACTTCGATAGTCGATGAGTTAACTATCAAAGAAAAACACGTGTGCAAACAACGATCTTATTTCCAGATGGAAATTACATCGATCAATCACCAATCAACTTTTATCCTTAAATTAATTTATCATTAATTTATTTCATTTTTCATTTCCTGTTTCCATATATTCAACATTTCTTATTTTCTAAATTTAGAAAATATATGTTATTAACAATGGAAAACATCCCCATTTCCTGTTTTCTATATTAGAAAACATTTCTGGTTTCTTATTTGGAAAACATTTCCAAAGCTCCTTCGTTGGATTTAAACAAATGTTTTAAATAAAACATCGCTATGCCAACTCTAACCATTTTCCAAAATTCACTTAACCATCATTCACTATCAAACCTTACCATTCCTTAGTTAAGAAGGAAGTCAATCAAGTTGGGGTATAATTACCTCTCAGACCATAACTGAACAACGTTTTAACTTCGAAATAGTCAAAGTTTATCTTTTAAACCTTTAACAATCTTCCTTACGTTACTCTCTTTCAAATAATCTCTATTCGATAACTCTTCCCTTCGAATAACTATATTCGATAATCTCTCTTACAAATAACTAGATTCGAAAACCTTTCTTCGACTAAACTATATTCGATTAACTCTATCCAATTAACTCTTATCAATTTACTCTATTTGATTAACTCTTTTGGATTAACTCTAATCGATTAACTCTAATCGATTAACTCTATTGGATTAACTCTATTGTATTAACTCCTTTAGATTAACTCTAATCGATTAACTCTATTGGATTAACTCCTTTGGATTAACTCTAATTGATTAACTCTATTTGATTAACTCTGTTTGATTAACTCTAATCGATTAACTCTAATCAATTAACTCTAATCGGTTAACTCTATTTGATTAACTCTTTTAATTCTATTCGAATAAACTATATTCAATAACTCCTTTTAAATAACCAATATCCGATTAACTCACTTCGAACAACCAATATTCGATTAACTCACTTCAAACAACCAATATTCGATTAACTCAATTCGAATAACTTATATTCGATCTCTTTCTTTCGAATACGCTATATTCGATAATCTTCTTTCGAATAACCAATATTCTATTAACTCACTTCGAATAACCAATATTCGAATAACTCATTTCGAATAACCAATATTCGATTAACTCACTTCAAATAACCAATATTCGATTAACTCACTTTGAATAACCAATATTCGATTAACTCACTTCGAATAACTTAATTCGATTAACTCTTTTTGATTAAACTAACATCGATAACTCCTTTAGATTAAACTAACATAGATTAACTCCTTTCGATTTAACTAACTTCGATAACTCCTTTCAATTAAACTAACATCGATAACTCCTTTTGATTTAACTAACTTCGATTAACTCATTTAACTTTATTCGAATAACTAATATTCGATTAACTCAAATTTGATTAACTCTATCGATTTAACTCTAACTGGTTAACACTAACTGATTAACTCTAACTGATTAATTTTAACCAGTTAACTCTAATCAACTAACTCTATTCGATTACAAATACTTCCTTTCCTATTTGTCTATATTTATTTCTTATAAATATTTCCTTTATATAATTCTATTTATTTCCTCAAATAAATTCCCCTTATACCTTTATTTATTTTCTAAATAAATAATTCTTTTCCCTTTATTTCCTTTTATAATTATCCAATTTATTTTCTAAATAAATAGTTCTTTTTTTATTCAATATCATATTTATTTTACAAATAAATATTTCCTTTTTCACTTTATTTATTTACCAAATAAATAAATTCCTTTTCGATTCTATTTGTAAATGGTTTACAAATATTTCTCTTTCTATTTGTTTTGCAAATATCTTCCTTTGTATTTGTTTTACAAATATATGTCCTTTATATTTGTTTTACAAATAATTTCCTTTATATTTGTTTTACAAATAATTTCCTTCATATTTGTTTTACAAATCTTTTTCCTTTTCAACTCTTTGATTTTATAATCATCTCCTTTTAAAAATCATTTTCCTTTTATATATAAAATACATTGATTTTATATAATAATTTATTTTCAAAATATACTTTGAAAATCCCCTTTTTACATCCCAGTATTTCTTATGGTATTTATCGTACCATATAACAATGATCGGTATCATTCAAACATATAAAATCATCAACATATTTCATATCACATCATATAACACAATATATGAACAGAACAGTATTATAAATATTGAGGAGTCCAGTTGGACCCCTCCAACCTGTTTCGTTGCACCACAGATGTTAAACAACATAATTAAAATCGATTTCATTTCAATTTGAAATATTCTGCTAAACAGAATCAACATTTGATTAACGATTTTTATACATATCGTTATCTAAAATTTCTACTAATACACTAGCAATTCAACCAAACTGTGACGACCCCAAAACACTGTACGACAGTGTCAATGGTAGTCTTTGGAATATAACACATAAACAGATAACAAAAGAACAGAAATAATTAAATACACCAGATAATGTACAATAGAATACACTGGATAAACATAATCATCAGAGTTACACAGTATACAGGATCATACTTAGTACAAATATAGTTCAGCTATACATAAATGTCTATAGCGGAAAAACAAACATAATATGTACAATAGGAGCTGAATAGCATAAAAAGAGATAAATGATAGAATCCATCTTCAGTTCCAGTTATCCAGAAAGAGCCTGCTAAAACCGGAATACAAGGTTGTCCGTGTAGAAATAGGGGCACCCGAATTTGCAAGTGAAACAAACTACGAGTCAGTCATGTATGACGAGAAGGAATTTCGCTCGGTCCGAACCAGTCGCTAAACCGATTCAGGCCGTTCGAAACGCCCTATCGTTCGAGAACAAGACAAAACAGAACGCAGACGGAAGAACATTTCATTGTATATTACAACAATGCATCAGATTACAAGAATATACAGAGTATAAATGAATATTACACAGAAATATCAGAGATTTAAATTACATTAAATACATAGCAGCGGAAAATAATACAATACACAACTAGAAGAGATATACGGATACAAAGCTTTCCGGATATCATTCCAGCTGTAAACCAGGATCCTGTGAATATAAATCTGCAAAACCAAAACTACTAGCTGCCCGTGTCAAAAAAAGGGCACCCAGAGTTTAGGTTAAAACAATAAACTCCAGGTCAGTCATGTGACTGGTGTGAGAACTAAAACAGTTTTAAATCTTTATTTAAAGTTAGGCAAATCAAGGGACCACGCCGTATAACACGGAACGGGTTTCCTCCCAAGAACACCAGTGCATAAAACAAACAGCGCAATGCTAAATAAAGAAGAATGAAGCTATTATAAGACCCAGTTCCCATCACACAATGCAACGCAAGCCGGAGGATATGGTTTTTACCTTATAATAGCCAAAGAATGCTTGATACGTTTAAAACAAATCATTTAATACTATTATAAGTGCATAGTGTATAAAACAATTTCAAATCATAAGTATCAATCATAGACGGCATAAGCGCCCCATCCCACTATGTCGCCATACTAGGCTCTACAAATAAAACCGCAAATGTCACGTATTTGGAAATTGGATTTCCGTCTGTGAACCGAGGCAAAAGATAGTCCTCAACCGATTCGAGACGCTCTAGCCCGCCCCTCAGGAACAGCCGCAACTGCCCCTTGGATCGTCAGGGCCGGTCCACCGATGTGGATTATTATGCCTGAACATTACGTTTCCCCACCCTTTGGGGTGTAAATGAGCCAACGAATGACTCCATCGGACCCGGATCGTCCAATCAAACCGAGGCACCTCGCAACAGCAACAACCACACAGGTGAAAAGTATATAAATGTCAGGGCTGGTAGGTCACTGACACCACCCTAGCTAGAAAGAAACGCATGCCCTCCCTGAGGTCCATCTCCCGTTTTTGGTTCACAACCGGGGTGCGAAACTCGCGAAGTAAACGTTACACAAAGCTACGCCACAAAGGCCGTGCTTTGATCATCACCACAAGACTTTGCTTTTCAACAAAAGCCTCGATCAATTGCCACTTAGGCTTGCCACACAGGCAATTCACTCCATGCGTTTGATATCCATCAATATATAACCCCTGAGCTCGTACGTCTCAGAGAAGGGCGTTAAGCAAGAGAATAAATTCTCCGCCGCCAAACAAATATATATTTAATAGAGATCAATCACACGGACTAAAATCCAATGTCAGACACACAGTCCATTTACAAGTCCGTTCTGGGTCTGAACGAAACCGGAGGCACCTGGTACCCCGCATATCCATCGATCTCCAAGTACGTCTAGACGATCACCAACTGTTTCCATCTTCTTGGGTGTACAGCCCAATCAAGATCATCAGTAATTACCCAAACGACGTGAAGACCTCCAGTCTTCGACCATCGTCTTCATCTTCGACTTATCGTCGTATCAGTTATTCAGAATGGGATAAACCCGGTCTTTCCGAATAACTCGCGTATATTTTAAATAAGTGTTACACAAACACAACATACGCCTCATTCCAATTCATCAGCCACTAACTGTAAATTAATCAAGAGAATAATTCCCCAAATATTAACCCCGAAGGCCGAAACCAACATCAGATCAATATCCATAAAACCGTTCTGCTTAGCTAACCGACAGTTAGTTTCTAAATTTCACATTCATAGGGAAAGGTTCCCATTAATTTTATCCAAGATAAATTCCTGAATTTATTCTCTAATCTTCCTTTGAATTTCGTTTCAACTAGTCGGAATTAGCGAACCTTACCGTAGTAATCATTGGTTTTAATTTCCCAATCCCAACCTATTCATCCCATGAAGTAAAACTGGTAATACTTCATATCTAACACCACGGTGTTATCGGTAAATTCAATTACCATTTCACATTCAAATCTAATTAAAGATTTAACTATCGCCTGGAGCAAAACTGGGGATACTCCATTCTCGATCTTTTCAATCTAATTAAAGATTCATTAAAACTCCACTTAGTTTTAATCGTTAACTGGGTTAAAGAATCCGTGTCATTTAAAACACGGTTCACGATAAACCCAAAGTCACATTCCATTAATTATCGGGTTAAAGAACGAGTGTTATTTAAAACACTGTTCACGATAAACCCAAAAATCAATATCAATTCAATTCCAATTAAATATTATTTAATTGGTACACTTCATTAAATCTAAATAAAAAGATTTAATCTTTTCTCAACTGGGTTCAAGAACAGTGTTAGTCAAGACACCATTCACGACAAACCCAAATCACATTTGATATTAAATACAAGGCTTTGAATAGAATATATACCGGCTTATATTCAATATCAAATTCTACGACTAACAAATATCGTATTGGAAATAACGATATATATATATCTTTCAAATTCCCATAACAAAATCTGTATCATCACGAAATCCAACATCGAAATAATCCAAAGGCAATTTCGATTCAAACCCATTCCAATGCAATCATTGGAAACTCTGGTTATTTTCAAAACCATTTCAAATTCAATTTATTTATTTAAAAATAAATAGAATTATATTTCTAGTTCAAAACTAGTTCATTTCGATAAAAAAACTATTTTTATCTTTTCAAATATGGAGTTTTTCATCCCAATTTTTCCCAAATCATTTCTTATGATTTTACACAAATTATTACTATTTTTAATAATTTTATCAAGGCCCGTACAGTCGATTTCCATCAATGGCCATCGAACTGCACTTACAGCGACCTTTTTCAAATTTGATTTGGACGTAACTCCAAATCCAACCGTTAGATTTCAAATTTCTAATATTCGTTAGAAAGCTCTTTTCGATACGAACCCAACGGTTACGGTTTTAGGAGAATCCGACGGTCGGATCTCCTGTAATGTCCGTTTGAAATAAATGGTCAAAATTCACGAACTGCCGCGGCGCGGCGCGTTCTATTCAGGCTATTATATTATATATATAATATATATAATATATATTTCGCCGATTTCTATTTAAAACGAATTATATAGATAGTTTGGAATTCGTTTCAAAAACAATTTCAACTTCCATTTCAATCCAAAGCAAAATTGAATTCTTCTATATAAATTCGTTTTAAAATTCATTTCTATTCAATTCAAATTTCAATTCAATTTGAATTCCATTCAATTCGCTTTCAATTCAATTTGAATTCGTTTTCCATTCAATTTGAATTCGTTTTCAATTCAATTCAATTTCAAAGTCGTTTTCTATTCGATTCAATTCAAATTGGTTTTCTATTCGATTCAATTCAAATTGGTTTTCCATTCAATTCATTTCGAAATCGTTTTCAATTCAATTCATTTCGAAATCGTTTTCAATTCATTTCAAAATGAATAAAATCGATATAAATATCGTTCACGTCAAAATGGCGTCAATCTAATCAACACGGCTTCATATATTTCTATTTTCAAATATTCTATTTCAAATATTTCTTTTTCAAAATAGTTGTTATTATCAAAATATTTCGTTCAACACATGACTAATCTCAACGGATGAATACTGTCAACACATGAACCTTTATTTTATATATTCTTTATTTTCTAAATTGGAATGAGGCCCAATCAATTACCATATAAAGTTAATTATATGGATTTTCATACAACACATGTATAATAGCATTGAAAAATAATCAACCATCAACCAAAGTGCACTACACTGTATAAGCATCAAATATAGATATCTAACGCTTATAACAGCCTTTCAATCAATCGATCGACATATTTAATCAATCAGGATGAGTGAACTTCAAATTTCATCCCAACACCCGTGTGGGGTTTCAAACAATCAAACACAGATTTTATTTGTGCAGTTGGGCGATGTGTAAAATTTATCGACCCAATCAATATCAGTCAAATCAGTGTATATAAACAAATCGGCTGATTTGTTTATAAATATCTTTTTATTCACCTTCACGTTAAAAATTATATTTTTAACGATAAAACATTTTATTTTAACACATGAATTTCTATCCAGTTCATTTACACAATAAAAATGATATTTTTATTTTTCTAACATATTTTTAGAAAATTTCGATGGCATAACGGCACGATACTAGAAACGGGACAAGGCCTAGCCATATCCCCGGTCTAGTGAAGGCCCACGCCATTCACACATCAATCAAACCAATTTTATTTCACCAAGCAATTCAAATTTCAATCAAATAATCTAACTAATTTTTGCAACCAAACAAACAAGTCCATGGTCTGTGGACGATTGTGTCGGGTGCTACTAAGCACCGTCCACATCCTAGTATATATATATATATTACTAGAAAAAGAAATTGAAAGGTGAGAAATTCTCACCAATAGCTATCCAACGCCACGACTCTTCTTTGTAGAAATCTTCGCCGTTATTGCCTCTTGTCACTTTCTTTGCCCGTATTCTCTACATATGTAAAAATCGAGTCTTTACTTCGCTGTTCAATATATAAAAATCGAATTTTTTACTTCGCTATTCAATATATAAAAATCGAATTTTTACTTCGCTATTCAATATATAAAAATCTCGCCTTTTCAAATATAAAGATTTCTCTTTTTCAAAATAAAAAGATTTTATTTTTATATTCTCTATTATATAGAAATTTTATATTCAATATACTATTTTTTTGAAAATAGTATTTTCTTATCTTTTACTATATAAAGGTCATATTTTTAATATCTCTATATTATAAACTTTATATTTTTATTCTTTACATCTAATAAAAATCATATTTTTATTATCTTCCTTATATAAAAATTATATCTTGAATCTTTCTATGATATAAAAATTATATTTTTACTCTTCTACTATAATAAAAATCACATCTTTATTATTTCTACTTTATAAAAATCAAATCTTTATTGCTAATACCATATAAAAATTACATCTTTTTGTTATGATACATATATATGAAATACATTACATTTTTATTCATTAAAAATTATACCTTTTTATTCATTAAAAAATTAATCCCATCTTTCTACTTTTGACGCTATAAAAAAAACTGATTTTAAACTCAGGAAATCGATTACCAAGAAAATAAATAGAAATAAATTAAAAAAAACTTACAGGGTGTTTGGGTTCGTCGGAGACGGGGAGGGGAAGGCATGGCTGACGTCAGGGGAGGAGGCGGTGTTCCGGCGGTCAGGCGAGGGGGGGGTTTGGACATTCGGTGGCTGGCGGCGGTTTCTAGGGAGGTAGGGTTTGTTGGTTGGTCGGCTTGAGAGAGGGGTGGGGTCTCGCGGTCTCGTCGATGAAGGAGGAAGGGGGGAGAAGCAATGGTCGCGGCGACGGATGGCTATCGCCTGAGGCGATGGTGCGTGGATCGACGGGGGGGCCGAGCGTTCTCTTTTCCCCTTTATTTTTTTTTATCTGGTTTGACTGTGGGAGAAAAAGGGCAGGGGCTTATATAAATAAATTAATTATTTTATTATTATAAACTCTCAAAAAGCAACTTTTTATTTCGACCTCTAAACGAGGCCCACCGCCTGTCGTCCATAGCTAATTACCCCCATTCCGAACACAATGGGATATGTAACGTAAGCTGATTCGATCGTTACGATCAGTTTCCGTTAAATTTACATTTAAATCACTATATTGAATTTTAAACGTTCATTTCAAATTACCGGGGTCACATACTAACTCTAAAAATTCTCGAAAAATATTTTCTATCTTCGTATTGACGATACGGTCCTAACAAAACTAGTTTCGTCGAATTCTGAGACCGTTGGAAAATTGGCCATTTTCCAGTCGATTAAAATCAACTAAAACTGGTCAAACGCGTTTTCCATTGCCACGCTCACATATTGATTCAAAAAATTATGGAATTTGGAATCTAGCAATAACTTTACATCACGGACCCAACAAAACTGGTTTCGTCGAAATCCGAGGTCGTTTGCAAAATTTCCATTTTTAAGGGCCTGAATTCCATAGCGACTATTCAGAATCTTCAACTGGACATATCTTTTGATTCCCGCTATGAAATTTTGATTTTTCGGATTCGTTGTAAAGATATCATCAAATAGATCCTATTATTTTTGGTTTCACTAAAATCCGGATTGTTTTGCACCCGGTACGTTCAATTTAAGTTTGAAATCGAATTATCGAACTACCGCGCCATTTTCAATTCTATTTATAATTATATATAATTATTTATATTCTAACGACGACGTATATAATATATACGTTCTAAATATATTCAAAAATAAATTTTTCGTCGATATTATTTAAAATAATTCATTTTAAATATTCAAAATTCGCTAAAATTGCAAAAATAAAAATTTTAAACTGGCCCAGATTTTCGGGTTGTTACAATCTCCCCCACTTAAAACTTTTCGTCCCCGAAAAGGAACAAAGTCGAAAGTGGTTTGACTAATCAACTCTACGTTCGATCTGGCTTCCATTCTCTAAATTTTCAGTTTCTGAGAATTTTCAAATTCTTCAAAAATTTGGCTAACACCCTAAATTTTCGAAAAATTTCGCCATAACCTCCCCTGCAACGGGAGCATCGGGGAATTTCAAATAGCTTCCCCGGTCCTTCTAATCTCAAAAAGAAAAAGAAAAAGCCAAGCGGCTAGCCAATAGGCTCATAAAATCATCATCATCCAAACAAAACAGTAAATTATGTAGTAAACATGTACCTATTTGTCGGGCAAACAAATTTTATTCTCTGCTCTAACCTCCTTGCTATGACCTGTTCAAGGTAAGTACAAGTATATGCAAACAATGCGACCAATTTTCACTACAATTCAATATTTGATTCAATTAGGCATAATGATTCAAAATTAGCAAACAAATAAACAAACCACACAAACATCAATCAATTAGTGAATTAGAGTTTCAAATTCATAATTTTGATACATATACAAAAATCATGTTTTTGATGCCAATTCACCACAATGTATTCTAGCTATATTTTGGTTCTCACACCAGTCTAATGGAAATATATAGAAATCACACCTTCGAAACACGAATATAAATACTGATGATGTGGCCACATCATCAGAATTATCCCCGGGTGTCTAGAATGTGACTCTATATCTATCCAGTATATTAAAACTTCGAATATACGTTTGCAAGGCGTATATGCAAATTCTTTATATACTGGACTGTCCAAATCAATACAAATAAATAATCAAATGCGAATATTTGATTTAGATTTTCAAAACTAGATTTGTTTTCACTTTAAAAATATACTCTTCACAACCGTTCTAGGATACTACTGATCCCATCTCTAACGAGTCATTCTAATTGGATATTACTAATCCAATATCTAATGAATTCTTTCGTATAGTTCTAATGTGCCTTGTTCTCTGCTTTGTAAACCAAAGCTCCGATACCAACTGTGACGAAAAGGAATTTCGCTCGGTCCGAACTAGTCGCTAAACCGATTCAGGCCGTTCGAAACGCCCTATCGTTCGAGAACAAGACAAAACAGAACGCAGACGGAAGAACATTTCATTGTATATTACAATAATGCATCAGATTACAAGAATATACAGAGTATAAATGAATATTACACAGAAATATCAGAGATTTAAATTACATTAAATACATAGCAGCGGAAAATAATACAATACACAACTAGAAGAGATATACGGATACAAAGCTTTCCGGATATCGTTCCAGCTGTAAACCAGGATCCTGTGAATATAAATCTGCAAAACCAAAACTACTAGCTGCCCATGTCAAAATAAGGGCACCCAGAGTTTAGGTTAAAACAATAAACTTCAGGTCAGTCATGTGACTGGTGTGAGAACTAAAATAGTTTTAAATCTTTATTTAAAGTTAGGCAAATCAAGGGACCACGCCGTATAACACGGAACGGGTTTCCTCCCAAGAACACCAGTGCATAAAACAAACAGCGCAATGCTAAATAAAGAAGAATGAAGCTATTATAAGACCCAGTTCCCATCACACAATGCAACGCAAGCCGGAGGATAGGGTTTTTACCTTATAATAGCCAAAGAATGCTTGATACGTTTAAAACAAATCATTTGATACGATTATAAGTGCATAGTGTATAAAACAATTTCAAATCATAAGTATCAATCATAGACGGCATAAGCGCCCCATCCCACTATGTCGCCATACTAGGCTCTACAAATAAAACCGCAAATGTCACGTATTTGGAAATTGGATTTCCGTCTGTGAACTGAGGCAAAAGATAGTCCTCAACCGATTCGAGACGCTCTAGCCCGCCCCTCAGGAACAGCCGCAACTGCCCCTTGGATCGTCAGGGCCGGTCCACCGATGTGGATTATTATGCCTGAACACTACGTTTCCCCACCCTTTGGGGTGTAAATGAGCCAACGAATGACTCCATCGGACCCGGATCGTCCAATCAAACTGAGGCGCCTCGCAACAACAACAACCACACAGGTGAAAAGTATATAAATGTCAGGGCTGGTAGGTCACTGACACCACCCTAGCTAGAAAGAAACGCATGCCCTCCCTGAGGTCCGTCTCCCGTTTTTGGTTCACAACCGGGGTGCGAAACTCGCGAAGTAAACGTTACACAAAGCTACGCCACAAAGGCCGTGCTTTGATCATCACCACAAGACTTTGCTTTTCAACAGAAGCCTCGATCAATTGCCACTTAGGCATGCCACACAAGCAATTCACTCCATGCGTTTGATATCCATCAATATATAACTCCTGAGCTCGTACGTCTCAGAGAAGGGCGTTAAACAAGAGAATAAATTCTCCGCCGCCAAACAGATATATATTTAATAGAGATCAAACACACGGACTAAAATCCAATGTCAGACACACAGTCCATTTACAAGTCCGTTCTGGGTCTGAACGAAACCGGAGGCACCTGGTACCCCGCATATCCATCGATCTCCAAGTACGTCTGGACGATCACCAACTGTTTCCATCTTCTTGGGTGTACAACCCAATCAAGATCATCAGTAATTACCCAAACGACGTGAAGACCTCCGGTCTTCGACCATCGTCTTCATCTTCGACTTATCGTCGTATCAGTTATTCAGAATGGGATAAACCCGGTCTTTCCGAATAACTCGCGTATATTTTAAATAAGTGTTACACAAACACAACATACGCCTCATTCCAATTCATCAGTCACTAACTGTAAATTAATCAAGAGAATAATTCCCCAAATATTAACCCCGAAGGCCGAAACCAACATCAGATCAATATCCAGAAAACCGTTCGGCTTAGCTAACCGACAGTTAGTTTCTAAATTTCACATTCATAGGGAAAGGTTCCCATTAATTTTATCCAAGATAAATTCCTGAATTTATTCTCTAATCTTCCTTTGAATTTCGTTTCAACTAGTCGGAATTAGCGAACCTTACCGTAGTAATCGTTGGTTTTAATTTCCCAATCCCAACCTATTCATCCCATGAAGTAAAACTGGTAATACTTCATATCTAACACCACGGTGTTATCGGTAAATTCAATTACCATTTCACGTTCAAATCTAATTAAAGATTTAACTATCGCCTGGAGAAAAACTGGGGATACTCCATTCTCGATCTTTTCAATCTAATTAAAGATTCATTAAAACTCCACTTAGTTTTAATCGTTAACTGGGTTAAAGAATCCGTGTCATTTAAAACACGGTTCACGATAAACCCAAAGTCACATTCCATTAATTATCGGGTTAAAGAACGAGTGTTATTTAAAACACTGTTCACGATAAACCCAAAAATCAATATCAATTCAATTCCAATTAAATATTATTTAATTGGTACACTTCATTAAATCTAAATAAAAAGATTTAATCTTTTCTCAACTGGGTTCAAGAACAGTGTTAGTCAAGACACCATTCACGACAAACCCAAATCACATTTGATATTAAATACAAGGCTTTGAATAGAATATATACCGGCTTATATTCAATATCAAATTCTACGACTAACAAATATCGTATTGGAAATAACGATATATATATATCTTTCAAATTCCCATAACAAAATCTGTATCATCACGAAATCCAACATCGAAATAATCCAAAGGCAATTTCGATTCAAATCCATTCCTATGCAATCATTGGAAACTCTGGTTATTTTCAAAACCATTTCAAATTCAACTTATTTATTTAAAAATAAATAGAATTATATTTCTAGTTCAAAACTAGTTCATTTCGATAAAAAAACTATTTTTATCTTTTCAAATATGGAGTTTTTCATCCCAGTTTTTCCCAAATCATTTCTTATGATTTTACACAAATTATTACTATTTTTAATAATTTTATCAAGGCCTGTACAGTTGATTTCCATCAATGGCCATCGAACTGCACTTACAGCGACCTTTTTCAAATTTGATTTGGATGTAACTCCAAATCCAACCGTTAGATTTCAAATTTCTAATATTCGTTAGAAAGCTCTTTTCGATACGAACCCAACGGTTACGGTTTTAGGAGAATCCGACGGTCGGATCTCCTGTAATGTCCATTTGAAATAAATGGTCGAAATTCACGGACTGCCGCGGCGCGGCGCATTCTATTCAGGCTATTATATTATATATATAATATATATTTCGTCGATTTCTATTTAAAACGAATTATATAGATAGTTTTGAATTCGTTTCAAAAACAATTTTAACTTCCATTTCAATCCAAAGAAAAATTGAATTCTTCTTTATAAATTCGTTTTAAAATTCATTTCTATTCAATTCAAATTTCAATTCAATTTGAATTCAATTCAATTCGCTTTCAATTCAATTTGAATTCGTTTTCCATTCAATTTGAATTCGTTTTCAATTCAATTCAATTTCAAAGTCGTTTTCTATTCGATTCAATTCAAATTGGTTTTCTATTCGATTCAATTCAAATTGGTTTTCTATTCAATTCATTTCGAAATCGTTTTCAATTCAATTCATTTCGAAATCGTTTTCAATTCATTTCAAAATGAATAAAATCGATATAAATATCGTTCACGTCAAAATGGCGTCAATCTAATCAACACGGCTTCATATATTTCTATTTTCAAATATTCTATTTCAAATATTTCTTTTTCAAAATAGTTGTTATTATCAAAATATTTCGTTCAACACATGACTAATCTCAACGGATGAGTACTGTCAACACATGAACCTTTATTTTATATATTCTTTATTTTCTAAATTGGAATGAGGCCCAATCAATTACCATATAAAGTTAATTATATGGATTTTCATACAACACATGTATAATAGCATTGAAAAATAATCAACCATCAACCAAAGTGCACTACACTGTATAAGCATCAAATATAGATATCTAACGCTTATAACAGCCTGTCAATCAATCGATCGACATATTTAATCAATCAGGATGAGTGAACTTCAAATTTCATCCCAACACCCGTGTGGGGTTTCAAACAATCAAACACAGATTTTATTTGTGCAGTTGGGCGATGTGTAAAATTTATCGACCCAATCAATATCAGTCAAATCAGTGTATATAAACAAATCGGCTGATTTGTTTATAAATATCTATTTATTCACCTTCACGTTAAAAATTATATTTTTAATGATAAAACATTTTATTTTAACACATGAATTTCTATTCAGTTCATTTACACAATAAAAATGATATTTTTATTTTTCTAACATATTTTTAGAAAATTTCGGCGGCATGACGGCACGATACTAGAAACGGGACAAGGCCTAGCCTTATCCCCGGTCTAGTGAAGGCCCACGCCATTCACACATCAATCAAACCAATTTTATTTCACCAAGCAATTCAAATTTCAATCAAATAATCTAACTAATTTTTGCAACCAAACAAACAAGTCCATGGTCTGTGGACGATTGTGTCGGGTGCTACTAAGCACCGTCTGCATCCTAGTATATATATATATATATATTACTAGAAAAAGAAATTGAAAGGTGAGAAATTCTCACCAATAGCTATCCAACGCCACGACTCTTCTTTGTAGAAATCTTCGCCGTTATTGCCTCTTGTCACTTTCTTTGCCCGTATTCTCTACATATGTAAAAATCGAGTCTTTACTTCGCTATTCAATATATAAAAATCGAATTTTTTACTTCGCTATTCAATATATAAAAATCGAATTTTTACTTCGCTATTCAATATATAAAAATCTCGCCTTTTCAAATATAAAGATTTCTCTTTTTCAAAATAAAAAGATTTTATTTTTATATTCTCTATTATATAGAAATTTTATATTCAATATACTATTTTTTTGAAAATAGTATTTTCTTATCTTTTACTATATAAAGGTCATATTTTTAATAACTCTATATTATAAATTTTATATTTTTATTCTTTACATCTAATAAAAATCATATTTTTATTATCTTCCTTATATAAAAATTATATCTTGAATCTTTCTATGATATAAAAATTATATTTTTACTCTTCTACTATAATAAAAATCACATCTTTATTATTTCTACTTTATAAAAATCAAATCTTTATTGCTAATACCATATAAAAATTACATCTTTTTGTTATGATACATATATATGAAATACATTACATTTTTATTCATTAAAAATTATACCTTTTTATTCATTAAAAAATTAATCTCATCTTTCTACTTTTGACGCTATAAAAAAAACTGATTTTAAACTCAGGAAATCGATTACCAAGAAAATAAATAGAAATAAATTAAAAAAAACTTACAGGGTGTTTGGGTTCGTCGGAGACAGGGAGGGGAAGGCATGGCTGACGTCAGGGGAGGAGGCGGTGTTCCGGCGGTCAGGCGAGGGGGGGTTTGGACATTCGGTGGCTGGCGGCGGTTTCTAGGGAGGTAGGGTTTGTTGGTTGGTCGGCTTGAGAGAGGGGTGGGGTCTCGCGGTCTCGTCGATGAAGGAGGAAGGGGGGAGAAGCAATGGTCGCGTCGACGGATGGCTATCGCCTGAGGCGATGGTGCGTGGATCGACGGGGGGGGGGGGGGGGGGGGGGGCGAGCGTTTTCTTTTCCCCTTTATTTTTTTTATCTGGTTTGACTGTGGGAGAAAAAGGGCAGGGGCTTATATAAATAAATTAATTATTTTATTATTATAAACTCTCAAAAAGCAACTTTTTATTTCGACCTCTAAACGAGGCCCACCGCCTGTCGTCCATAGCTAATTACCCCCATTCCGAACACAATGGGATACGTAACGTAAGCTGATTCGATCGTTACGATCAGTTTCCGTTAAATTTACATTTAAATCACTATATTGAATTTTAAACGTACATTTCAAATTACCGGGGTCACATACTAACTCTAAAAATTCTCGAAAAATATTTTCTAACTTCGTATTGACGATACGGTCCTAACAAAACTAGTTTCGTCGAATTCTGAGACCGTTGGAAAATTGGCCATTTTCCAGTCGATTAAAATCAACTAAAACTGGTCAAACGCGTTTTCCTTTGCCACGCTCACATATTGATTCGAAAAATTATGGAATTTGGAATCTAGCAATAACTTTACATCGCGGACCCAACAAAACTGGTTTCGTCGAAATCCGAGGTCGTTTGCAAAATTTCCATTTTTAAGGGCCTGAATTCCATAGCGACTATTCAGAATCTTCAACTGGACATATCTTTTGATTCCCACTATGAAATTTTGATTTTTCGGATTCGTTGTAAAGATATCATCAAATAGATCCTATTATTTTTGGTTTCACTAAAATCCGGATTGTTTTGCACCCGGTACGTTCAATTTAAGTTTGAAATCGAATTATCGAACTACCGCGCCATTTTCAATTCTATTTATAATTATATATAATTATTTATATTCTAACGACGACGTATATAATATATACGTTCTAAATATATTCAAAAATAAATTTTTCGTCGATATTATTTAAAATAATTCATTTTAAATATTCAAAATTCGCTAAAATTGCAAAAATAAAAATTTTAAACTGGCCCAGATTTTCGGGTTGTTACATCATGGGACTGGTATGAGAAATCTACCTCACTGGTTAACCAATACTAACAAGGCAAATCATAGGACCATGCCACTTTCACAGAACGGGTTTACTCCAGTGATTGCCAGTGCTTTAAAACAAGTAAACCTTTTAAACATCGCAATGCTTTTTACAAAAATTAAGCCATTATAAGACTCAGTTCCCATCACACAATGCAACGCAAACCGGAGGATAGAGTTTTACCTTATTCAAAATATGCTCGATACGAATAAACAAAAGCATTTGATATTATTACTAGTGTTTATATGTTTCAAAAACAATTTCAAATCATAAGTATCAATCATAGACGGCATTAATGCCCCATACCACTATGTCGCCATATATAGGTATACTATCAAAATCGCAAAGTCATGTACTTGGAAATTGGATTTCCGTCATGAAACGAGGCCAGGGATCGTCCTCAACGCTTTGAGACAATCTAGCCTACCATGTCTCAGGATCAGAGCTCGAGTGACCCTTGGATCATCAGGGCCGGTCCTCTCGATGTGGATTAAACTTAAACCCTAGACACTGCGTTCCCCCGCCGTATGGGGGCGAAAATAAGCCCAATGGCTCCATATCCGAGGCGCCTCGCAACAACAACAACCACATAGGTGAAAATAATATAAATGTCAGGGCTAGTAGGTCACTGACACCATCCTAGCTAGAAGGAAACACATGCCCTCTCTAAGGTCCTCTCCCGTTTCTGGTTCATACCGGGGTGTGATGCTCGCGAATCAACATTACACACAAAGCTATGCCACACAGGCCATGCTTTGATCATCAACCACAAGACTTTGCTTTTCAATAGAAGCCTTGATCATTTGCCACTTAGGCATGCCACACAGGCAATTCACTCTATGCGACTGATTTCTACCGATATACAACCTCTGAGCTCGTATGTCTTAGAGAAGGGCATAAAGCAAGAGAATAAATTCTCGGCCGCCAAACAGATATATATTTAATAGAGATCAATCAGCACAGAACAAAATCCAATGTCAGACACACAGTCCATTTACACGTTCGTTCTGGGTCTGAACGAAACAGGAGGCACTATATACCTCGCATACTCATCGATCTCCACGTACGCCTGGACGATCACCACTTGTTATTTATATTTCGGGATGCCTCCCAATCAAGACATCAGTTATCATCCAACCGAGGTGAAGATCTCTGGTCTTCAACCACCGTCTTCATCATCGACTCCTTATCGCCGATCAATTATTTGAAATGAGATTTAACTCGGCCTTTTCAAATAATTCACGTATATTTAGAATTTAGATGAATTCACTTCAATGGTTAAATTATTTGACATCAATAATTCTGTTTTTAAATGTAATTTTCATGCCAAACACATTCAACCATCAAATACCTAATAAACCAGGTAAATTTGGTTTATTTTCCATTCCATATCGTTTATAATATTTTATAACGATTTATCGCTATTTTTATTCATTTAAAAATAGCCAATTCATTCAAACGACGCTTCAGGCCATAACGCGGCCGTGGCGCTGTTTTTCTTCAGATTTGATTTACACATATCTGAAAATCTAACCATTGGATCTTCACAAATTTTATTTCATTAGAAAGATCTTTTCAAAACGAATCCAACGGTTTTAGTTTTGGGAAAATTCGACGGTCGGATCTCCCGGTACAATCGTTTGAAGTTTCGATTTCAAAATACGAATTGCAGCGTCGTTTTTCGATTTAATTTAATTTAATTATATATATATATATAATTGATTTTGGCATTGTTTTTCTTTAGATTTGAATTAAACATTCCAGACAATCCAACCGTTGGATCTTCACAAATTGGATGTCGCTGGAAAGACATTTCCAAAGCGAACCCAATGGTTTCGATTTCGGGAAAATCCGATGGTCGGATCTCCCGCACTAATCGTTTGAAATCACGGTTTCAAAACATGAACCGCAGCTTCGTTATTCGATTTATTTTAATTATATTTATATAAATATATACAAATATAATCGATTCTTCTATTTCAAAACTATATACATTTCATATATTTGATAAAAATGATATTTTTATCATCAAAAATATTTATTTAACACATTAATATTTTTAGCACTTCATATTCACAATAAAAATGTGGATTTTATTGTTCAATCTATATATTCAACACATGAATGTTTTTGGCTTCACACATATGATAAAAATATGATTTTTATCGTTCTAGTCCTTTATTCAACACATGAATATTTTCTATAGTTGAAATATATAATAAAAATGTTATTTTTATCTTTCAAACAAATCTACTCAACACATGAGCTTCGTTCAACACATGAATGTTTTCTATGTTCATATATATATAATAAAAATGGGATTTTTATTGTAAAACAATTCATTTCAAAACACGATTATTTTATATAGTGTATACATAAGGTAAAAATGTTATTTTTGGTGTTAAAACGATTTATTTAAAACACTAGTATTTTATATAATCTATATATATGATAAAAATGTTATTTTTATTTTTCAAAGAATTTATTCAATACATGAACTCCATTCAACACATGAATTTATTTCAACACAGGAATTTCTATTCAACATATGAATTTAATTTCAACACATGAATTTAATTTCAACATTCAACACATGAATTTAAATCAAACACAGAAATATTTCAGAAAATTTTGGCAGCATAACGGTAGGGGAGTTAAAACCGGGACCGTCCCTAGTACGGCTCCTCGCTCTACCTTAAAGCCTCACAGCTTTTGACAATGGGGATTTTCAATATCTAGTTTGTATGCAGACGAAATTTCCCATATACTAATCCTATTGGGATTTCAATCACAATCAATCATTTCAAATCAACCATTCATGGTATTCACTAAATGTTCACATCAACCAATAATCCAAACAATATCACAACCAATATATATCGTCCATGGTCTGCGGACGAAGGGAGTATATATATTGATATACGTATATAACTATATTTCGATTTCATTTCAATAACATTTCAATTTATTTCAACGCACATATCATTTTTTACAACGCATATATAACTTATACATCGAACATACCACTTATACAACGCTTATACATGTGGTGCACAACGCTTATATAACTCATACTTCGACTAAATAATTTATACATCATTGATTCCATATCGTTTGTAATTCAGAAATCTCACATTGGGTTCCACTCCACCAAAAATAGCAGAAGGCTCAAAAAAATATGCGGTCTCTTCTACAATGTAGAAGACGTCCACACGAGTCCACTATCTCTTGTTTCACTGAATTTCGTCAACAAACGAAAAAGATATGATTTTTATAGTGAAATAATAAACCGTAGCGTTTTAAAGTACTATTAAAATAGTTTAATATTATAACAGCCGTAACCTTTCAAAATACTTCAAAACTAGGTCAGCCAAATTCTTCCAAACCGTGAAGCTTCGCGCCGATCAACCACCGCTACGTTGTCCGCCTTGGAGAGGCGCACCTGGCGCTGCCCACCCTGATGAACTTGACTTGGTGGTGGTGGAGGATTTTGCCCTCGAACGGCGCAACTTGGTGGTGGCGATTCTCGATGTAGACAGCACGATGGGGGGTGAAGGTTACATGGATTTGAAGGTGGTGGAGGGATCTACAAATAACTCCAAAGCGCCATGGGTTTTTAATGAGAGGATTCGCCGGAAAATGGATGGGAAGAACGGAGCATGAGCCGCCGTCGAGAATGAGAGAGGAGCGAGTGTTTCTGAGTTTTTTTATATTTTTAAATTAATGAAAGAAAAATTTCTACTGGCCGTTAAATATATAAAATTTTAAAAGGGGTTTTTCTAATACAGACCCCAATCCAAACCCAAAGACTATCGTCTCTAGCTAAATACCCCCACTCCGAACACAATGGGACATGTTTCGTAGGCCCATTCGACTATTTGAGTCAGTTTCTCTTCGAATTAAAATATAAAACATTTAATATTTAATTTGAACGTACATTTCAATTTGCCGGGGCCACATACTGATCCCAAAATTTCCAAAAAAATAAATCTAGCTATGTTTTGACGATACGATCCCAAAAAAACCTAGTTTCGTTGAATTCTGAGACCGTTTGAAAATTGGCCCTTTTCTAGTCGATCCAATTTAACAAAAATCGACCAAACACATTTTCCTTTGCCACACTCACATACTAACTTCAAAAATTATGAAATTTGAAACCTAGCAATAATTTGACATCCCGGATCCAACAAAAGTGGTTTCATCGAATTCTGAGGTCGTTTGCAAAATGGCTATTTTCATGGGCTATATAAACTCTATAGCGACCTTTTCGAAAATTCATTTGGCCATAACTTTTGATTTCCGCTATGAAACTTCGATTTTTTAGATTCATTAGAAAGATATTCACTAACAGATTTAAATATTTTTGGTTTCACTAAAATCCATTTTATTTTGCACCCAGTACAGTCAGTTAAAATTCGAATTCAAATTTTGAAACTGCCGCGCCATTTCAGGCCTTGTTTATAATTAAAAATAATTATATTTATTTTCTAACATTGATTCAAACATACTCTTCGTCATTATTATTTAAAATAATTTATTTCAAATATTTAAAATCCACTAAAATAGCTAAATTAAAAATTTTAAAATTGGCTCATATTTTCCGGGTTGTTACAATCTCCCCACTTAAAACTTTTCGTCCTCGAAAAGGAACGAAGTCGAAAGTTGTTTAATTAACCAACTCAACTTTCATTCTGGCTTCCATTCTTCAACTTTTAAGTTTCTGAGAATTTTCAAATTCTTTAAAAATTTGGCTAACACCTTAAATTTTCGAAAAATTTCGCATAACCTCCTTTGTACGGGGAGCTTCGGGACATTTCAAATGGCCTCCCATGGCCCTCACCAATCCGAAAGAAAAAGAAAAAGCCAAGCGGTTGGCCAATCGGCTCATAAAATCATCAAATCCCAAGAAATACAATAAACATGTACCTATTTGTCGGGCAAACAATTTTATTCCTCTTCCTAGCTGTTTATCCATAACCTGTTTACACATATATAATGCACATGTATATATTTCTATCTATTTTCAATTGAATGCAATATCTGTTCAATTTGGCTAAATGGTTCAAAATCCTAATTAATCAAACAAAAATCAAACAACATAACCAGCAATCAATTTGTTTTTATCTTTCAAAAATATACTAATTAATTCATATACTCTTATAAAATCATTCAGACTATATGATTAAAAATTTACATCCATGAAAAGAAAACAACGACAAAGTAGAGAACATTATGGAAATTTCAAAATATGGTAAATGTATCTTGCACCGGAGTCAATCAGAGATATCCATCCTGCACTTAGGATAGGCTTTCTTAATGCTTTCCTCTGTTTCCCAAGTACAATCTCGCGGATCTCCACTCCATTGCACTTTGACTAAGTGAACCTTCTTGTTCCTCAGTTCTTTGGTTTCTTTGCTAATTATCTTTAGCGGCTCTCTTCTAACAGCCAATTCTGGAGTAATTTTTATATCCCACTGTGCTTCTTCTTCCACGATCAAGTCTGGATCATGAACATGCTTTCGAAGCTGATATACGTGAAACACATCATGCATTCCAGGCAACCAATTTGGCAGTTGAACTCTATAAGCGAGAGTTTCAATCCGTTCAAGTATAGGGAATGGACTAAATCTGGGCGCCGACTTCCCAGTTTTGCCAAATCGAATGACTCCTCTCATCGGAGAAACCCTTAGATACACATAGTCACCAACAAAAAATGCTAAATCCCTCCTTCTCGAGTCTGCATAGCTCTTCTATCGGCTTTGAGCTGCTAGCAATCGTTTCTTAATGAAATCGACTTTATCCGCAGCTTCGCAAATCATATTTGGTCCCAATACAAGCCTATTACCAGGTTCAACCTAACAAGAAGGAGATCGGCACGGCCTACCATGTAATGCTTCAAATGGTGACATTGTCAGGCTCGCTTGGTAGCTGTTGTTGTATGAAAACTCAGCCAAATGCAAATGGTCTTCCCATGATCCACCAAAATCAAGAACATAAGCCCGCAATAATTCTTCTAGTATACGATTCACCCTCTCAGTTTGACCGTCTGTTTGAGGATGATAGGCGGTGCTTAGATTCAGTTTTGTCCCCGGTTCTGCTTGAAATGCCTCCCAGAATTTGCTAGTAAATATTGGATCTCTATCACTAACTATACTGATCGGCACTCCATATAGCCTAACAATTTCCTTGAAATAAATCTGTGCCAGACTCTGAGCAGTTCTATTGGATCTAACAGGTATAAAATGGGCAGTCTTCATGAAGCGATCTACTATCACCCAAATACTGTCATTTCCTTTCTTGGTTCTGGGCAAACCATCTATGAAGTCCATGGAAATATGTTCCCACTTCCAACCTGGAATATCCAGCGGTTGCAACAATCCAACAAGTTTCTGTTGGTCGCTTTTGACTAGTTGGCAAGTAGGACACTTGCAGAAATATATTGAAACGTCCCTTTTCATAGCCTTCCACCAGAATGTTCACTTGAGATCGTTATACATCTTGCTCACACCTGGATGGATACTCAGCTTGGACTTGTGACATTCGTCTAACACTTCTCTTTTGAGTTCGGGGATGTCGGGAACACAAATCCTTCTTCTCAATCTCAGGATTCCGTTGTTATCTATTTGAAAACCCGAGGGTTTGCCTTTCTGAATCCTTCTGATCATATCCTTAATAAAATTATCATCCTTCTGAAGAATAGATATTTTGTCAATCAAGGAAGTCGTAATAATAAAACTGGCGATTATTGCATGCTTTCGACTCAGCGCATCGGCCACAACATTGGCTTTCCCTGGAGTGTACAAAATCTCAAAATCGTATGCTGCAAGAAATTATAGCCAAAGTTGCTGCCTTAGATTCAAGTCTTTCTGGGTGAACAGATACTTCAGTGACTGATGATCTGTATACAGTTCGAATTTCTCACCCAAAAGATAGTGTCTTCAGATTTTCAAAGCAAATACAATGGCTAACAATCAAGATCATGAGTGACATAATTTTTCTCATGCGGTTTCAGTTGACGGCTAGCATAAGCAACCACTTGACCTCTTTGCATTAATACTCCACCAAGGCCTTCTCTAGAGGCATCTGTCCATACCTTCAAGTCTTGGTTGCCTTTGATTATCGTTAACACTGGAGCAGTTGTTAACCTTAATTTTAGCTTCTGAAAAGCCTCCTCACATTCGAGAGTCCACTTGAATTTCGCGTGCTTCTTCATAAGCTTTGTTAAGGAACTAGATATCTTCGAAAAATCTTTAACAAACTTTCGATAATAACTAGCTAATCCGAGAAAACTTCGAACTTCCATGGGAGTACAAGGCTGCTTCCAATTTTGAATAGCGGTGATTTTACTGGAATCCACAGAAATTCCTACTATTGATACAACATGGCCTAGAAACTTGACTTCTTCTTGCCAGAATATACATTTGGAAAGTGTGGCCTTCAAGACATTCTTTCTGAGAATTTCCAACACTTGTTCCAAATGTTTCGCATGCTCGCTCTCTGACTTAGAGAAGATCAATATGTCATCAATGAAAACCAGAACAAATTTATTCAAGACCTTGCGAAATACTCGATTCATTAAATCGACAAAATACGCTGGAGCGTTACATAAGCCGAACGGCATTACTAACCACTCATAGAATAAGTCTGGACCTCTGAATGCTGTCATGGGAACACACTCTTCGAAAATATGAAGCTGATGGAAGCCTATAGCTAGATCCATCCTTGAAAATACTTGTGCACCATTCAATCGATCCAGCAAATCATCAATCCGCGGCAAGGGATATTTATTCTTCAATGTCTGCTTATTCAAGTCATGATAATCCACACATAGTCGAAGAGTACCGTCTGACTTCGAGACAAATACCACTGCTGCTCCCCAATCAGAGAAACTAGGCCTTATCAGACCTTTCCATACAAGCTGTCGAGTTTGATTATCTAACTCTTCTTTCTCCTTCAGATTCATTCTCCGAATAGCGTGCACTACTGGACTTGCGTTCGGAATTAAAGCGATCTTGAAATCAATTTCTCTCTTCGGAGGTAAACTAACAACTTCTTCGAACACATCTGCATACTTCTTTACGACAGGAATATCTTTTATGAGGTCTGGAATATCCTCTGTGACTACAGGGATATTTTCTATTTGAGCAGGAGAAACATCAAGAGCTGACCAAAAGTCTTTTCTATCTGAATTTGGACCTTCGCATGGTGTGGTGATATAATCCCCTGATTTAATCCTTGCCTTAACCACTCTCTCGGCACATTTGACCTCAGCTTCGTATTTGGTTTACCAATCCAATCCCAAAATGAGATCGAATTCGGTAAAATTCATGACGATCGAGATGGTAGGAAACCGATATCTGGAAAAAGAGACAGGCACCCCACAAATCCAGCTAAGATCGAGAGAACCCCCAACCGGATTATGGACAGTGATGGGTTCCTTGAGCTTTTTCAAATTCAAATCCAACTTCTTAACTGCATTCTTTGCAATAAAGCTTCGTGACGCTCCTGTATCAAATAGTACTTTAACTGGAATGTTTTTGACAGTAAGCGTGCCCTCCAAAACATCATACCTTTCCCGACCAGATGAAGATGCAGGCACTTCTGCCACTTCATTTACATTTACTGCTTCAGGTTTCTTTAATAACTGGCAGGCCTTTGAAAGATGACCAGACTGATGGCATCGATTGCATTTTCTAATCTCTTGAAACTTGTCCCTGGATTTAGTTCCTTCCCTTTCCGAAGATCTACATTTCCTTATCGAACGCCCTTGCTGATTACACTTCAGACACACCACTGTCTTTACCTTTTTCAGGCTAGCCTTTGGCCTCTTATTGCCTTCAGACTTTGTACTCGATTCAGGATGCGTACTTGTCTCTGGGCTATCAGTTTCAAATTTCCTTTTGTTGCTAAAGCTAGCTTCCTCTTCGCCGACAAAAAGATCCCATTTATCAAGATCTTCATACTGATAAGCCATGTATATCATTTCAGTAAAAGGAAGCTTCACATGCCCCATCACACTATTCTGGTACTTCCTTTGAAGACCATTAATAAACCTCAGATTCTTCCCCTTTGGATTTTGAATTAGATGAGGGGTAAAATGAGAAAATTCATTGAATTTCTTATGATATTCTGGGATATTCATATCACCTTGTATCAAATAACAAAATTCATCACATAACCGCTCAATTGCTTCTGGAGGAGTAAATCTTTCACTGAAAATCTCTTTGAATCTATCCCAGGTGATATCACCTTCTGGATTATCTTTAATGATTGTTTCCCACCAGATTAAAGCATCTTCTTTGAGCGCCTAAGATGCCACTAATCTTTTCTGATCTTCTCTCAACTGGTGTAACAACCCTGAATTTTGGGGTAAATTTAAAAATTTATTTTAAGTAATTTTAATGAGTTTTTGATATTTAGAACAATTTATTTAAAATAATACTGATTAAAAATTAATTTGAATCGAAGTTAGAATGAATAATTTAATTGTAATTATAAAAAGAGTTAGAAATAGCGCAGTAGTTTGAAAAGTCAAACTTAAAATTTGACTGACCATACAGGATGCAAAATTTAACGGATTTTAGTGAAACCAAAAATATTAGAATCTATTTAAAAATATCTTTCTAATGAATCCGAAAAATTGAAATTTCATAACGGGAATCAAAAGTTATGCCCAATTTAAAATTTAGAAAGGTCCCTATGAAATTTATAAAGGTCAAAATGCCACTTTTTTGCATACGAAGGAATTTGAACTCGAAACCACTTCCATTGAGTTCAGAATGACGTTTCTGCATTTAAAAATAGTAAACACTTATATATTTCGAGTTTTGGAAATTATTTGTTTAAAAATGTATTTTTAATATTAAATATGTAGCCCTTAAAAACAGTCATTTTACAAACGACCTCGGTTTTTGACGAAACCACCTTTGTTGGAACCAGAATGTCGAATTTTGGCTAAGTTTAATTTTCCAGAATTTTTCGAATGAGTATGTAAGCGTGGTAGAAGATAGTACGTTTTGTCAGTTTATAGTTAAAACTGATCGACCTGAAAAAGGCCATTTTTCGAACAGTCTCAGAATTCGACGAAAATAGTCTCGTTGGAACCGTATCGACAATGCGAAGCCAAAAATATTTTTTTGGCATAGCCCATCGCGTTCATAAGGCGTCAAAACCTTAAGTTTGACCCTAACTGGGCCTGATTTGGAGACAGCCCGAAATTCCACCTTTAAAGCACGAAAATCGAGATTTATTATTAAAATAATAAAATAAAACCCTAATTTGTTTTCTCAGCCGCCATTTTCATTCGATGGCCACAAACGTTTAAAACTTCCCGACTCAATAACTTTTGATCCGCTCAATGAAATTCAACATATTATATACCAAATCGAAGCTCTTGGAGAGATCTACAGATCCATACGGTTAAGATCGGGTTTTAGTTCACAGATTTCTTGAATTATCACCGGGAAGTGGCTGCGTTTAAGGGTGGTTCATGGGTCCTAGGGGTCGCGAGTGGGGCGTGGGGGCAGGGTCGAGGCGGTCGGAGTGAAGCACTTTGATCGAGCTCCGGTGGTCCCTAGGTTGTCGCGCAAGGAGGGAGATGAAGAGGAGTCTTGGGTTTGGTTTTAACAGTAACGATGGAGGAAGAAGAAGAAAGGTAGCGGCAAAAATGGTTTAAGGATTTTAATATTTAATTATATATTTAAATTACCAAATGTTTAAAATCTTATAACTCATCCGTTTTAGGTCGGAATCGAATGATTTTCGAACCGTTGAACCGTCTCGATCAGATCTACGCGATGACGCTAGCCATAACTGAAACAGAGTATATCAAATTTTGGTCAAGTTCAGATCTGAACTATTCAGATAAATAGCAATGTGAGATTTCTTTTTTTTAATTTTATTATATAATTATAATCAATTGATTATCATCATGATATGATTTTTTTTACATATACGTGATTTGATTGTTTGGTACTGAATGGTTGATTGGATGAAATATTTTTGTTGCATTAAAATTGACAAAAATAAAGATGTCAATTTGGTTGAATTGGATTATGGTCAAGATAAAATACATTCTTGTTATGAAATATTGTATTAGAAATAAAATTCATTATCATTACGAAATATTGTATTAGAGATCAAATACATTCCTGTTATGGAATATCGCATTAGAAATAAAATACATTTTGCACAAATGTTATACATTAGAGTAAAATAAAATTAAGAAAAAAATGTTCGTTTTATTTACATTTGAATTGACATATTAGAATTGACATACAAATTTGGTACTTTTGTTATTTTTAATGTTAACATATTAGAATTTGCCACTTTTGTTAAAATTAGTATTAGCATACAAATTTGTTACTTTTGCTAAAATTAGAATTGACATACAAATGTTTCACTTATGTTAGAATTCATGTTATGAAAATTTACATGTCACTTACGTTAGATTCATTTTGTTGTAATACAAAAAAATTCATTTTGTTGTAATAAAAAGAAAAGATTCATTTTTGCTTTGTAATAAAATAAGAAAACATTCATTTTTGTTTGTGTATTGAAAGTTAACAAACAATTTTCATTTTTAGTAAAAGTTAAAAAGAATATTTTTAATATTCTTTTGTTAAAATGGAAAATTATATCATTTATCACTGTTTTGTCAATATAAATTAGTAGCGTCAAAATTCACATTTCTTTCGACATAAAAGAGTAGCGTAAAAATTCACATTTTTGTCAATATAAATTAGTAGCGTCAAAATTCACATTTTTGTCGATATAAAAGAGTAGAGTAAAAATTCACATTTTTGTCAATATATATTAGTAGCGTCAAATTCACATTTTCGTCTAAAGGAAAGAGTTGAAATAAAAAAATGTACATTTGGTTAAATGTGATGGTTGAGAACAAAAATAATATTTTTGTTAAAAAGAGATTTGAAAAAGACAAACTTGTTGTATACATTTTTATTTATATCCTATGTGTGAATAAAAGGCAGAATTTGTAAACTTATTTTTATTTACAAGTTATATGTAAAACAAAATATTTATTTTGTTACATAGAAGGGTATGTCATAACAAAATGTTCATTTTGTTAAATAGAAAATTGTCAAAGTAAAAGAAAAATAACATTTTAGATATAAAATGTTGAGATTGGTTAAAATAACAATTTAGTTATAAAATGTTAACTAGACAAAATATAACTCTTTATATATTTTGTTGTGCTAGAATTGGCGACAATCAAAGATATCTTTTATTTGTTTATGTTAAAATGTTAAGAAGGATTTAACATAAAATATCCTTTTTATGTTAATATGAATGTTTAAAAAAAATATTTACATATAAAATATGCTTTTATATGATATGATGAAAACACAGAAAAATGTTAACAAATAAATGTCCTTTTGTTTGATATTAGAATACATGGAAAAAGACATTATTCACACTGTAATGAGAATAAGATTTAGAGTGAAGTTATATTTTTCATGTAATTGAATAAAAGTAAGAGAATTACATTTTATGTAATCAAGATTAAAAAAAAGAGAATTACATTTTTAATGTAATTATAAGGTAAGAATTCATCGTCGTAATGAAAATTACATTTTTAATGTAATTAAAAGGAGAAATTTGACAATGGAATCAAAATCACCTTTTTATGTAATTTAAAAAGGATAGAAATTTTCACCGTAATGTTAATCACTTTTTTATGTTAACATTAGAAAAGAAACATTTTATGTATAAAAATGTTTGCATAATAAAATCTCATTTTTATATCAGTATATACAGAAACAATTTCTTATATAAGATGTTAGCATTAGAAAAGATCATTTTTATTATATAAAATGTTAGCATAGGAAAGTAACATTTTTATTCTATAAAATGTTGCATTTAAAAATTATCATTTCTAGTCAAAAAGGTTGCATTAGGAACAAAGTTTCATTTTTGTTAAAATGTCACATTAGTATAAAAATATCATTTTTGTTAAAATGTCACACTTGTATGAAAATAACATTTTGTTAGAAAAGTTTACATGTTTAATGTGAATTAGATTAAAAAGAAGAGTTACATTTTAATGTAATTTGATTAAAAAGAAAATTTACATTTAGGATTAAGGAGAAAGTTTACATTTTTCATGTAAAAGATTTAAAGGTAGAAATTACATTTTCATGTAAAAAGCTTTAAAGTGAAAATTCATATTTTAATGAATTAGATTTTCATTTTGAAAAGGATAAGGATATGAAATTTACATTTTTATGTAAATGGGTTTTCAATGAAAATTTACATTTTAACGAATTTGATTTCATTATAAAGATTAAAGATATGAAATTTACATTTTCATGTGTAAAGATTAAAGAAAGAATATCATTTTGCTTGTAAAGAAAAGAATGACACAAAATAATCATTTTTGTTGAATTAGAAATGACGCACAAGAAATTGCATGTTTGTGTAAATTGAAAATAGGGAAAATATACATTGCATGTATAGGTTGTGTATGCGAATTAAAATAAACATTATTGTGTGTTATGCTATGTATCTTTACTTGTCATGATTACCACAATAATGAAATGGCCGAAGAAATTGTAGGCATATATATAATTATATATAAAAACAAATTTCAATTGAACGAATCGAGCGTGGTAGTTCACTTTATAGAATTGTACTTTTAGTTGATTATACTGAAATATCCGACCGTCGGATTTTCCCAAATCTGTAACCGTTAGGTTCGCCTTGGGAAGATCTTTCCAACGTTATGAATTGTGTTAAATCCCAACGGTTAGAATTAGAGAAATGTGTAAAACAAATTTGGGTGAAAACAACGCCAAGGTCGTCCTTTTGACTTAAAGCGTCGTTAAATGGAATTTAATTATTTTTATATAAATAAAAATAAAGGTTGATCATTATAAATTAATATCAGCGATATGAAATGATTTTTAAATATATATATATATATATATATATATGCGAGGATCATTTGAAAAATCCGAGTTCAATCTCATTTCAAATGATCATACGACGATTGAAAGTCGAAGAGTTGAAGACGGTGATTGAAGACCGACGATCTTCACATCGAATGGACGACGACTGTTGATGCCCGTTATTGGAGTAGCTACCTTGAAGGGGCTACAGTGGTGGTCGTCTGTAATAACCCGAAAATCCGAGCCAATTTAAATTTTTTATTTTGGCGATTTTAGCGAATTTTGATTATTTAAAATGAATATTTTAAATAAAAACGACGAGAAATTTATTTTGAATAAAATTCGAACGTATATATTATATAGATCGTCATTAGAATATAAATATTTATTTATAATTATAAAAGGAATTGAAAATGGCGCGGTAGTTCGATAATTCGATTTCAAACTTCAAATGAATGTACTGGTGCAAAATAATCCGGATTTTAGTGAAACCAAAAATATTTGAATCTAATTGAGAATATCTTTCCAACGAATCCAAAAAATTGAAATTTTATAGCAAGGGATCAAAAGTTATGTCCAATTGAAATTTCAGAATAGTCGCTATGGAATTCTGGCCCTTAAAAATAGCCATTTTGCAAACGACCTCGGTTTTCGACGAAACCACTTTTGTTGGAACCAGAATGTCAAGTTATTGCTAGGTTTCAAATTTCATAATTTTTTGAATCAATATGTGAGCGTGGTAAAGGAAAATGTTTTTGACCAGTTTCAGTTGATTTTAATCGACTGGAAAATGACCATTTTTCAAACGGTCTCAGAATTTGACGAATCTAGTTTTATTAGGACCATATCATCAATACGAAGCTAGAAAATATTTTTCTGGAATTTTTCGAGTTAGTATGTGACCCCAGTAAATTGAAATGCGCATTCAAATACAATATATAGAGTTATATGTTGATTTTGACGGAAACTGATCGAAACAACCGAATCAGCTTACGATACATATCCCATTGTGTTCGGAATGGGGGTAATTAGCTATGGATGACAGGCGGTGGGTCTCGTTTCGAGGTCAAAATTAAAAGTTGCTTTTTGAAAATAAAAATAATTAAATATTAAAATATAAATACCCCCCCGTTACTTTCCCTTTCAGAAAACAAGCCCCCTTTTTCTCAAAAAAAAAATCCGATCTCTTCTGAACCCCGTCGCCCAGCCTCGATCGCTCCACCTCAGGTCGTGTCACCCTCCCTAGCGCCGCTTCCCCTCCCTTCTTCCTCTCTCCTTCTTTTCCACCGCCAGCTCGAATCAGTAGAGGACCCCCAACTAATCAGAGAGGCCGCGCTCACCTGGAATCAACGGAGGCCGCCACCTCCGATCAACTAAGCCCGACGCCCCATGCTCCGGCGCCGCCTGAAGCAGTCCTCCTCCTCCTTTGAATACAATAAAAATGTGAGTTTTTATCTTTATTTATATTTATTTACTGTTTTAATTCGATTTTCATTTTTGTTTACATAGAGAAAAACTGATTTTGTATTGTACGGATAACAAAATAAGGAGGTGATTTTTATTTTAAAGAAAGATTCGATTTTTAAATAATGAAAGATTTGATATTTAAACTAGAAGATAATAGATTTTTAATTATAAAAATTTGATTTTTTAACGATATAAAGAAGTGATCTTTATTATAGGATTAACATGATAAAATTATGATCTTTAGATTTTTAGAATAATAAAACTATGATTTTTATCATATGTAGAAAATAAAAATATAATTTTTATACTATAGAAAGGTCAAAAATATAACTTTTATATATATATCGAGATATAAAAATATAATTTTTATATGTGTCGTAAAGAAAAAATTCAATCTTTATATATGAAGTAGAAATATAAAAATATAATTTTTATATAGAAAGAAGCGTTGTAAAAATATATAAAGTACCATTATGAAAACGTGATTTTTAAAATGAACATCATATTAAAAATATGATTTTTACTATGAATAGCGTGAAAAGAAGTGAGATGGAACGAACAGAAATCAAAAGGGAATTCAGACAATTCAGAAATGAAACGGCGGAGTGGAACCCTCGGTGAGAACTTCTCCCTTTGATTTTTCTTTTCTAGTTATAATATATACTAGGATGCAGACGGTGTTTAGTAGCACCCGACACCCGTCGTCCACAGACCATGGACGGCTTGTATGCTTGTTTGTTTGATTTTGATGTGTAGCTGATTGTGTGATGTGATGTGAAATGAGATAAAATATTTATATAGTTAAAAATAATTTATAGTTGAAAATAGAAATTTTGACGTGTATTTAAAATGAAATAAATTAATATAAACAAATAGAACGATTTGTTTATATACACACATTTGACTGATATTGATTGGGACGATAAATTTTACACATCGCCCAACTGCATAAATAAAATCTGTGTTTGATTGTTTGAAACCCCACACGGGTATTGGGATGATACATGACATACACTAATCCCAATAATAAGTTGTATGTCGATCGATTGATTGACAAACTATCATAAGCGTTAAATATTTATATTCGATGCTTATACAGTGTAGAATGCACTCTGGATGATGGTTGATTATTTGTCGTTGTTATTTTATACATGTGTTGTAGAAAATCCATATAATTAACATTATATGGTAAGTGATTGGGCCTCATTCCAGTTCTGAATAGAAATATTTGAAAAGAAATATTTGAATAGAAATATTTGAAAAAGAAATATTTGAAACAGAATATTTGAAAATAGAAATATATGAAGCCGTGTTGATTAGATCGACGCCATTTTGACGTGAACGATATTTATATCGATTTTATTCATTTTTATAATGAATATAGAAAAGGAAGTGATTTCAAATTCTGATATTTTGAAATGAATTGAATTCGAATTAAAATTGAATAGAATTGAATTCGAATTCAAATTGAATAGAATTGAATTCGAATTAAAGTTGGATAGAATTGAACTCGAATTGAAATCAAATATAATTGAATTGAAATTAAATAGAAATCGATTTGAAATAAGTTCAAAATCGAATAGAAATTGAATTGAATTGAAAACGAATTTAAAACGATTTATAAAATACGTTTTAAAAGGAAATCGATGAAGTATATATTATATATATAATATAATGGCCTGAATAGAACGCGTCGCGCCCCGGTAGTTCGTGAATTTCGACCATTGACTTCGAATGGATATTGCAGGAGATCCGACCGTCGGATTCTCCTGAAAACGGAACCGTTGGGTTCGTATCGAAAAGAGCTTTCTAACGGATATTAGAAATTTGAAATCTAATGGTTGGATTTGGAATTATGTCCAAATCAAATTTGGAAAAGGTCGTTGTAAGTGCAGTTCGATGGTCGTTGATGGAAATCGACTGTACGGGCCTTGATAAAATTATTAAAAATATCAATAATTTCTGTAAAATCATAAGAAATGATTTGTGAAGAATTGGGATGAAAAGCTCCATATTTGAAAAGATAAAAATAGATTTTTATCGAAATGAACTAGTTTTGATCTAGAATTATAATTCTATTTATTTTTAAATAAATAAATTGAATTTGAAATGATTTTGAAAATAACCAGAATTTCCAATAATTAAATTGGAATAGATTTGAATCGAAATTGTCTTCGGAATATTTCGATGTTGGATTTCGGAATTATACATATGTTGTTATGGAGATTTGAAAGATATATATATATATATCAATATCGTTATTTTCAATACGGTATTTGTTGGTCGTAGAATTTGATATTGAATATAAGCCGGTATATTTTCTATTCAGAGCCTTGTATTTAATATCAAATGGGATTTGGGTTTGTCGTGAAGGGTGTCTTCATTAACACTGTTCTTAAACCCAGTTGAGAAAAAAAAATTGAATCTTTTTATTTAGATTTAATGAAGTGTAACAATTAAATGGTATTTAATTGGAATTGAATTTGAATTGATTTTTTGGGTTTATCGTGAACGGTGTATTAAATAACACATGTTCTTTAACCCGATAATTAGTAGAATGTGATTTCGGGTTGTCGTGAACGATATCTTCGATAATACTGTTCTTAGACCCAACAGCGTTAAGAAAATCAGAAACTAACTGGAGATTAGTTAAGTTGAATGGTTTCTTGGGTATTGATCTGATGTTGGTTTCGGCCTTCGGGGTTAATACTTAGGGAATTGCTCACTTGCTAATTTACGGTTAGGGAATGATTGAAATGTGATGTGATTTTGGGGTTTATCGTGAACTGTGTTTTAAATGACACTGATTCTTTAACCCAGTCAAAGATTAAAACTAAGTGGAGTTTTAATGAATCTTTAATTAGAGTGAAAAGATCGAGAATGGAGTATCACCAGTTTTGCTCCAGGCGATAGTTAAATCTTTAATTATATTTGAACGTGAAATGGTAAGTGAATTTACTGTTAACACCGTGGTGTTAGATATGAAGTATTACCAGTTTTACTTCATGGGATGAATAGGTTGGGGTTGGGAAATTTAACAATTGATTACTTCGGTAAGGTTCGTTAATCCCGACTAGTTTGGATAAACCAAAATTTGGTTTGAATTGATTTTCAAAGGATGATTAAAGAATAAATTTAAAGGAATTTATCTTTGATAAAATTAATGGGAATCTTTCCCTAAGAAATGTGAAATTTTGAAACTTACTGTAGGTTAGCTAAGAAGAACGATTTCCTGGGTATTGATCTGATGTTGGTTTCGGCCTTCGGGTTAATATTTGGGGAATTATTCTCTTGTTAATTAACGGTTAGTGACTGATGAATTGGAATGAGGCGTATGTTGTGTTTGTCTAACACATGTTTATTATATACGCGAGTTATTCAGAAAGACCGGGTTCATCCCATTCTGAATAACTGATTTGACGTGGTGTCGAAGATGAAGACGGTGGTTGAAGACCGGAGATCTTCACGTCGTTTGGATAATTACTGATGATCTTGATTGGGCCGTACACCCAAGAGGAGAGAATCAGTTGGTGAGCGTCCAGACGTACTTGGAGATCGATGGATATGCGGGGTAATAGGTGCCTCCGGTTTCGTTCAGACCCAGAACGAACTTGTAAATGGACTGTGTGTCTGACATTGGATTTTAGTCTGTGTGATTGATTTCTATTAAATATATATATCTGTTTGGTGGCGGAGAATTTATTCTCTTGCTTAACGCCCTTCTCTGAGACGTACGAGCTCAGGGGTTATATATTGATGGATATCAAACGCATGGAGTGAATTGCTTGTGTGGCATGCCTAGGTGGCAAATGATCAAGGCTTCTGTTGAAAAGAAAAGTCTTGTGGTTGGTGATCAAAGCACGGCCTATGTGGCATAGCTTTGTGTAACGTGAATTCGCGAGCCTCACACCCCGGTTGTGAACCAGAAACGGGAGAGGACTTCAGGGAGGACATGGGTTTCATTCTAGCTCGAAGTGGCGCTAGTGGTTTTACACACCCTGACGAGTTTGACTTATGTTGTTGTTGCTGTTGCGAGGCGCCTCGGTTAGATCGGACGATCCGGGTCCGATGGAGTCATTTGTTGGCTCATTTACGCCCCAAAGGGCGGGGAAACGCAGTTTTCAGGCATTTTAATCCAAATCGGTGGACCGGCCCTGACGATCCAAGGGCCCACCTGAGTCTGGGTCCTAAGGGGCGGGCTAGAGCGTCTCGAATCGGTAGAGGACTATCTTTTGCCTCGGTTCACAGAAGGAAACCCAATTTCCAATATGTGACATTTTTGGTTTTATTTGTAGAGCCTAGTATTGGCGACATGATATATGGTACCCATGCCGCCTATGATTGATACTTATGACTTGAAGTTGTTTTATACACTATGCACTTATAGTAGTATCAAATGATTTGTTTTAAATGCACTAAGCATGTTTGGCTACTATAAGGGAAAACCCTATCCCCCGGCTTGCGTTGCATTGTGTGATAGGACCTGGGTCTTATAATAGCTTCATTTTTCCAAAAAGCATTGCGCTGTTTTGTTGTATGCACTGGTATTCTTGGGAGGAAACCCTTTCCGTGTTATATAGCATGGTCCCTTGATATATCTGATATAAAGTAAAGTTTTAAATAACTGTTTTAGTTCTCACACCAGTCCCATGACCGACCTGGAGTTTATTGTTTTAACTTAAACTCTGATGCCCTTATTTTGACACGTGCAGCTAGTAGTTTTGGTTTTGCAGATTTATATTCACAGGATCCTGATTTACAGCTGGAACGATATTCGGAAAGCTCTGTATCCGTGTATTACTTCTAGTTGTGTATTGTATTATTTTCCGCTGCGATGTATTTAAATGTAATTTAAATCTCTGATATTTCTGTGTAATATTCATTTATACTCTGTATATTCGTGTATTCTGATGGAATTGTAGTAATATACAATGAAATGTTCTTCTGTCTGCGTTCTATTTTGTCGTGTTCTCAAAACAATCAGGCGTTTCGAACGGTCTTGATCGGTTTAGCGACTGATTCGGATCGAGCGAAATTCCCGGTCGTAACACCGTCCGGACGTAGTGTTGATTAGTACGGATTTGGCTTTCGCTCAGACCCAGAGCATAAGCTTATAATTGGAATGTGTGTCTGACATTGTACTCCTTTATATTGTATTTATTGATTTTCTTTCGAATGTATGAATGTTTGGTGGCGGAGAATTTATTCTCTTGCTTAACACCCTTTCATATATTTCGGCAAAGGATTGGTAGTGCGATATGGAGTGACAGTGTGGCATACTAAGATGCAATTATCAAGGTTTCTTGTTGAAAAGCAGAACCTTGTGGTGACGATCAAAGCACATCTTGAATAAGCATAGCTTTGTGTATTACATAGCTTCACGAGCCTCACAACCCGGTGGAGTCTAAATCAGGAGAAGGGAACACAGGGAGAGCAGCACGTTTCTTTCTAGCTAGAAGTAGTGTCGGTGCTTAAACTGGCTGATATTTTACTTATGTGGATGATGGAATGAGGCGCCTCGGATGATAGGTTCTATAGGATCGGGAAATGTGTGTTCAGGAATAACTAATCCACAAAGCTGTATGTGTGGACCGGCCCTGCAGCTATCCAAGGGTTCACTGCAGGGGATCTTGAGACATTAGCTAGAGTGTCTCGAATCGGTAAGGAGCTCCTCCCTGGCCTTGACTCATGATGGAAACCCAATTTCCAATACGACCTCATGCGGTTTTGATTGTAGAACTAGTATGTAGACATAGTAGGATGGGGTACTATGCTGTCTATGATTGATACATTATGATTGAAGTGTTTTTGAAACATATGTACACTATTAATAATATCAAATCCGTTTTATCGTATCATGCATCTTTTGACCATTATAAGGTAAAACTATATCCTCCGGTTTGCGTTGCATTGTGTGATGGGACTTGAGTCTTATAATGGTTTCATTTTTCTAAAAAGCATTGTGTTGTTTAACGATTTACTTTAATTTATGCACCGACAATCCCTTGGACTAAAACCCGTTCCGCGTTAGCGGCATGGTCCTTGGATTTGCCCTATTGTTATTAGTTATATTAGTTAAGAATTCTCACACCAGTCCCATGACTGACTCGTAGTTTGTTTCACTTTGCAAACTCGGGTGCACTCTTTTCCACACGGGCAGTCGAGTAGCTGTTTGCAGATATTTGTCTCTTGAGCGGGATTCTGGATCGAAGCCTAAAGCTGTGTCTAGAGCATAGAAGTCTTCCGCTGTTTATTGTATTTAATTTATTGAAATTTATCTTCCGCTGTAATTTTATTCAATGTACTCTGATATATTTTGTACTCTGATGTAACATTATTATGATGTTTATAAAAGTCTGCTGTTGTTGTTCTGATGTATTATAGCCCAAAGTAAGCGTATCCGGCGATCTCCTGCAAGGGCGATTTTCGGGTCGTTTCATTTTGGTATCAGAGCTTTGGTTAGCTCAAATCTTTGGGATACAACTCATTAGAACCGAACAAAAGACTCATCAGAGATTGGATTAGTAATATCCAATAAGAATAATCATTAGAGATAGGATCAGCAGTATCCTAGAATGAGAAAACTCATTAGAGATGGGGTTAGTAATGCTCTAGAATGAGTTGAGAGTGCCCAGTTTATAATTAACGTATTTTTGATTATATATAATCGATCTTTGAAAATATGATTTTTGAATATATAAAGTTATATATTTTAAAAGTTAATCAAATAAAATTATTTAAGATAGGATACTTAAACAACTTTTAGCTTCGTTCCTTTTCGAGGACGAAAAGTTTTTAAGTGGGGGAGACTGTAACAACCCTGAATTTTGGGGTAAAGTTAAAAAATTATTTTAAGTAATTTTAATGAGTTTTTGATATTTAGAACAATTTATTTAAAATAGTAGTGATTAAAAATTAATTTGAATCGAAGTTAGAATGAATAATTTAATTGTAATTATAAAAAGAGTTAGAAATAGCGCGGTAGTTTGAAAAGTCAAACTTAAACTTTGACTGAGCATACAGGATGCAAAATTTAACGGATTTTAGTGAAACCAAAAATATTAGAATCTATTTAAAAATATCTTTCAAACGAATCTGAAAAATTGAAATTCCGTAGCGGGAATCAAAAGTTATGCCCAATTTAAAATTTAGAAAGGTCGCTATTAAATTTATAAAGGTCAAAATGCCACTTTTGCATACGAAGGAATTTGAACTCGAAACCACTTCCATTGAGTTCAGAATGACGTTTCTGCATTTAAAAACAGTAAACACTTATATATTTCGAGTTTTAGAAATTATTTGTTTAAAAATGTATTTTTAATATTAAATATATAGCCCTTAAAAATAGTCATTTTACAAACGACCTCGGTTTTCGACGAAACCACTTTTATTGGAACCGGAATGTCGAATTATGGCTAAATTTTATTTTTTGGAATTTTTCGAATGAGTATGTAAGCGTGGCAGAAGATAATACGTTTTGTCAGTTTACAATTAAAATTGATCGACCTGAAAAAGGCCATTTTTCGAACAGTCTCAGAATTCGACGAAAATAGTCTTGTTGGAACCGTATCATCAATGCAAAGCCAAAAATATTTTTTTTTGAATTTTCGGAGTCCGTATGTGGCCCCGGCATATTTAAATGTACGATGGAAATTAATTTATTAATTTAATATTGTAATTTTAATAAAACGCGCAATAGACTTCAGAATTGGGCCACAGGGCATAGTCCATCGCATTCAGAAGGCGTCAAAACCTTAGGTTTGACACTAACTGGGCCTGATTTGGAGACAGTCCAAAATTCCACCTTTTAAGCACGAAAATCGAGATTTATTATTAAAATAATAAAATAAAACCCTAATTTGTTTTCTACAGCCGCCGTTTTCATTCGATGGCCATGAACGTTCAAAACTTCCCGACTCAATAACTTTTGATCCGCTCAATGAAATTCAACATATTATATACCAAATTGAAGCTCTTGGAGAGATCTACAGATCCATACGGTTAAGATCGGGTTTTAGTTCACAGATTTCGCGAATTCTCACCAGGAAGTGGCTGCTTTTATGTGTGGTTCATGGGTCCTAGGGGGGTGCGAGTGGGGCGTGGGGGCAGGCGTGAGGTGGTAGGGTCGAGGCGGTCAGAGTGAAGCACTTTGATCGAGCTCTAGTGGTCCCTAAGTTGGCGCGCAAGGAGGGAGATGAAGAGGAGTTTTGCGTTTGATTTTAACAATAACGATGGAGGAAGAAGAAGAAAGGTAGCGGCTAAAATGGTTTAAGGATTTTAATAATTAATTATATATTTAAATTACCAAATGTTTAAAATCTTATAACTCATCCGTTTTAGGTCGGAATCGAACGATTTTCGAACCGTTGGAACCGTCTTGATCAGATCTACGCGATGACGCTAACTAGAACTGAAACAGAGCATATCAAATTTTGGTCAAATTCAGATCTAAACTATTCAGATAAATAGTAGTGTGAGATTTTTTTTATATATATAATTATAATCAATTGATTATCATCATGATATGAATTTTTTTTACATATACGTGATTTGATTGTTTGATACTGATTGGTTGATTGGATGAAATATTTTTGTTGTATTAAAATTGACAAAAATAAAGATGTCAATTTGGTTGAATTGGATTATAGTCAAGATAAAATACATTTTTGTTATGAAATATTGTATTAGAAATAAAATTCATTATCATTATGAAATATTGTATTAGAGATCAAATACATTCCTGTTATGGAATATCACATTAGAAATAAAATACATTTTGCATAAATGTTATACATTAGAGTAAAATAACATTAAGAAAAAAAATCTTCTTTTTATTTACATTTGAAATATAGGCTTTGTTATTTTTAATGTTAAAATATTAGAATTTGCCACTTTTGTTAAAATTAGTATTAGCATACAAATTTGTTACTTTTGCTAAAATTAGAATCGACATACAAATGTGTCACTTATGTTAGAATTCATGTTATGAAAATTTACATGTCACTTATGTTAGATTCATTTTGTTGTAATAAAAAATATATTTCATTTTGTTGTAATAAAAAGAAAAGATTCATTTTTGTTTTGTAATAAAATAAGAAAACATTCATTTTAGTTTGTGTATTGAAAGTTAACAAACAATTTTCATTTTTAGTGAAAGTTAAAAAGAATATTTTTAATATTCTTTTGTTAAAATGGAAAATTATATTATTTATCACCGTTTTGTCAATATAAATTAGTAGCGTCAAAATTCACATTTTTTAAAAAGAGTAGCGCAAAAATTCACATTTTTGTCAATATAAATTAGTAGCGTTAAAATTCACATTTTTGTTGATATAAAAGAGTAGAGCAAAAGTTCACATTTATGTCAATATATATTAGTAGCGTCAAATTCACATTTTTGTCTAAAGGAAAGAGTTGAAATAAAAAAAATGTACATTTGGTTAAATGTGATGGTTGAGAACAAAAATAATATTTTTGTTAAAAAGAGATTTGAAAAAGACAAACTTGTTGTATACATTTTTATTTATATCCTATGTGTGAATAAAAGGCAAAATTTGTAAACTTATTTTTATTTACATGTTATATGTAAAACAAAATATTTATTTTGTTAAATAGAAGGGTATGTCATAACAAAATGTTCATTTTGTTAAATAGAAAATTGTCAAAGTAAAAGAAAAATAACATTTTAGAAATAAAATGTTGAGACTGGTTAAAATAACAATTTAGTTATAAAATGTTAACTAGACAAAATATAACTCTTTATATATTTTGTTGTGCTAGAATTGGCGACAATCAAAGTTATCTTTTATTTGTTTATGTTAAAATGTTAAGAAGGATTTAACATAAAATATCCTTTTTATGTTAATATGAATGGTTAAAAAAAATATTTACATATGAAATATGCTTTTATATGATATGATGAAAACATAGAAAAATGTTAACAAATAAATGTCCTTTTGTTTGATATTAGAATAAATGGAAAATGACATTATTCACACCGTAATGAGAATAAGATTTAGAGTGAAGTTACATTTTTCATGTAATTGAATAAAAGTAAGAGAATTTCATTTTATGTAATCAAGATTAAAAAGAAAAGAGAATTACATTTTTAATGTAATTATAAGGTAAGAATTCATCGTCGTAATGGAAATTACATTTTTAATGTAATTAAAAAGAAAAATTTGACAATGGAGTCAAAATCACCTTTTTATGTAATTTAAAAAGGATAGATATTTTCACCGTAATGTTAATTACATTTTTATGTTAACATTAGAAAAGAAACATTTTATGTATAAAAATGTTTGCATAATAATATCTCATTTTTATGTCAGTATATACAAGAACATTTTATTATATAAGATGTTAGCATTAGAAATGACCATTTTTATTGTATAAAATGTTAGCATAGGAAAGTAACATTTTTATTCTATAAAATGTTGCATTTAAAAATTATCATTTCTAGTCAAAAAGGTTGCATTAGGAACAAAGTTTCATTTTTGTTAAAATGTCACATTATTATAAAAATATCATTTTTGTTAAAATGACACACTTGTATGAAAATAACATTTTGTTAGAAAAGCTTACATGTTTAATGTGAATTAGATTAAAAAGAAGAGTTACATTTTAATGTAATTTGATTAAAAAGAAAATTTACATTTAGGATTAAGGAGAAAGTTTACATTTTTCACGTAAAAGATTTAAAGGTAGAAATTACATTTTCATGTAAAAAGCTTTAAAGTGAAAATTCATATTTTAATGAATTAGATTTTCATTTTGAAAAGGATAAGGATATGAAATTTACATTTTTATGTAAATGGGTTTTCAATGAAAATTTACATTTTAACAAATTTGATTTCATTAAAAAGATTAAAGATATGAAATTTACATTTTCATGTGTAAAGATTAAAGCAAGAATATCATTTTGCTTGTAAAGAAAAGAATTACACAAAATAATCATTTTTGTTGAATTAGAAATGACGCACAAGAAATTGCATGTTTGTGTAAATTGAAAATAGGGAAAATATACATTGCATGTATAGGTTGTGTATGCAAATTAAAATAAACATTATTATGTGTTATGTTATATATCTTTACTTGTCATGATTACCACAATAATGAAATGGCCGAAGAAATTGTAGGTATATATATAATCATATATATATAAACAAATTTCATTTGAACGAATCGAGCGTGGTAGTTCAATTTATAGAATTGTACTTTTAGTTGATTATACCGAAATATCCGACCATCGGATTTTCCCAAATCTGTAACCGTTAGGTTCGCCTTGGGAAGATCTTTCCAACGTTATGAATTATGTTAAATCCCAATGGCTAGAATTAGAGAAATGTGTAAAACAAATTTAGGTGAAAACAGCGCCAAGGTCGTCCTTTTGACTTGAAGCGTCGTTAAATGGAATTTAATTATTTTTATATAAATAAAAATAAAGGTTGATCGTTATAAATTAATATCAACGATATAAAATGATTTTTAAATACATATATGCGAGGATCATTTGAAAAGTCCGAGTTCAATCTCATTTCAAATGATCATACGACGATCGAAAGTCGAAGAGTTGAACACGGTGATTGAAGACCGGCGATCTTCACATCGAATGGACGACAACTGCTGATGCCCGTGATTGGAGTAGCTACCTTGAAGGGGCTACAGTGGTGGCCGTCCGGTCGTAGTTTTGATTAGTACGGATTTGACTTTCGCTCAGACCCAAAGCATAAGCTTATAAATGGAATGTGTGTCTGACATTGTACTCCTTTATATTGTATTTATTGATTTTCTGTCGAATGTATGAATGTTTGGTGGCGGAGAATTTATTCTCTTGCTTAACACCCTTTCATATATTTTGGCAAAGGATTGGTGGTGTGATATGGAGTGACAGTGTGGCATACTAAGATGCAATGATCAAGGTTTCTTGTTGAAAAGCAGAAACTTGTGGTGACAATCAAAGCACAGCTTGAATAAGCATAGCTTTGTGTATTATGTAGCTTCACGAGCCTCACAACCCGGTGAAGTCTAAAACGGGAGAAGGGAACGCAGGGAGAGCAGCACGTTTCTTTCTAGCTAGAAGTAGTGTCTGTGCTTAAACTGGCTGATATTTTACTTATGTGGATGGTGGAATGAGGCGCCTCGGATGATAGGTCCTATAGGATCGGGAAACGTGTGTTCAGGAATAACTAATCCACGAAGCTGTATGTGTGGGCTGGCCCTGTAGCTATCCAACGGTTCACTACGGGGGATCCTGAGACATTAGCTAGAGTGTCTCGAATTGGTAAGGAGCTCCTCCCTGGCCTTGAATCATGATGGAAACCCAATTTCCAATACAACCTCATGCAGTTTTGATTGTGGAACTAGTATGGAGACATAGTCGGATGGGGTACTATGCCGTCTATGATTGATACATTATGATTGAAATGTTTTTGAAACATATATACACTAATAATAATATCAAATCCGTTTTATCGTATCAAGCATCTTTTGACCATTATAAGGTAAAACTCTATCCTCCAGTTTGCGTTGCATTGTGTGATGGGACTTGAGTCTTATAATGGTTTCATTTTTCTAAAAAGCATTGCGTTGTTTAATGATTTACTTTAATTTATGCACCGGCAATCCCTTGGACTAAAACCCGTTCCGCGTCAGCGGCGTGGTCCTTGGATTTGCCCTATTGTTATTAGTTATATTAGTTAAGAATTCTCACACCAGTCCCATGACTGACTCGTAGTTTGTTTCACTTTGCAAACTCGGGTGCCCTCTTTTCTCTCGGGCAGTCGTGTAGCTTTTTGCAGATATTTATCTCTTGAGCAGGATTCTGGATCGAAGCCTAAAGCTGTGTCCAGAGCATAGAAGTCTTCCATTGTTTATTGTGTTTAATTTATTGAAATTTATCTTCTGCTGTAACTTTATTTAATGTACTCTGATATATTCTGTACTCTGATGTAACATTATTATAATGTTTATAAAAGTCTGCTGTTGTTGTTCTGATGTGTTGTAGCCCAAAGTAAGCATATCCGACGATCTCCCGTAAGGGCGATTTTCGGGTCGTTTCAGCTGGAAATGCTCAAATATTCATTCAGCAGAACTCATCCAAGCTTGAGTTTGAATAATCGATTCACTGCTCGAGAATTCTGCTCCACCCAGATTCCGATATCTCTTAAATAGAGCCTCTAGATCTGGTTCTGCATTCCTTCTGTTTCTGACACTCATTTTCTAGTACTTCTGCAAATAGCAGACCAAGTGTCAGGTCAACAGAAAAGATATTATAAAGCATAGAAACGTATACTTGAATGTAAATGTGTCTATCGGGGTGTATTCCATTCTGCTATACTCATACTAGGATATTACTGATCCTATCTGTAATGAGTTACTCGTCCTAGAACACTACTAGTTCTATTTCTGATGAGTTCGTTAATATGTTATATTCCAGAACTAAGCTTAACCAAAGCTCTGACACCACGTTGTGATGACCCCAAAACCCCGTACGACGGTGTCAAGGGTAGTCTTTGGAATATAAGACATAAACAGATAATAAAAGAACAGAAATAATTAAATACATCAGATAATGTACAATAGAATACACTGGATAAACATAATCATCAGAGTTACACAGTGTACAGGATCATACTTAGTACAAATACAGTTCAGCTATACATAAATGTCTATAGCGAAAAAAAACATAATATGTACAACAGGGGCTGAATAGCATAAAAAGAGATAAATGATAGAATCCATCTTCTGCTCCAGCTATCCAGAAAGAGCCTGCTAAAACCTGAATACAAGGCTGCCCGTGTAGAAATAGGGGCACCCGAGTTTGCAAGTGAAACAAACTACGAGTCAGTCATGGGTCTGGTATGATAAATCTACTTCACTGGTTAACCAATACTAACAAGGCAAATCATAGGACCACACCACTTTCGCGGAACGTGTTTACTCCATTGATTGCTAGTGCTTTAAAACAAGTAAACCTTTAAACATCGCAATGCTTTTTATTAAAATGAAGCCATTATAAGACTCAGTTCCCATCACACAATGCAACGCAAACTGGAGGATAGAGTTTTACCTTATAATGGCCAAAATATGCTTGATACAAATAAACAAAAGCATTTGATATTATTACTAGTGTTTATATGTTTCAAAAACAATTTCAAATCATAAGTATCAATCATAGACGACATTAATGCCCCATACCACTATGTCGCCATATATAGGTATACAATCAAAATCGCAAAGTCACACATTCGGAAATTGGATTTCCATCATGAACCGAGGCCAGGGATCGTCCTACCGCTTTGAGACAATCTAGCCTACCATGTCTCAGGATCAGAGCTCGAGTGACCCTTGCATCATCAGGGCCGGTCCACTCGATGTGGATTAAACTTAAACCCTGGACACTGCATTCCCCCGCCCTATGGGGCGAAAATGAGCCCAATGGCTCCATATCTGAGGCGCCTCGCAACAACAACAACCACACAGGTGAAAATAATATAAATGTCAGGGTTGTTAGGTCACTGACACCACCCTAGCTAGAAGGAAACGCATGCCCTCCCCGAGGTCCTCTCCTGTTTCTGGTTCATACCGGGGTGTGAGGCTCGCGAATCAACGTTACATACAAAGATATTCCACATAGGCCATGCTTTGATCATCGACCACAAGACTTTGCTTTTCAGCAGAAGCCTTGATCATTTTCCACTTAGGTATGCCACACAAACAATTCACTCTATGCGACTGATTTCTATCGATATACAACCTCTGAGCTCGTACGTCTCAGAGAAGGGCATTAAGCAAGAGAATAAATTCTCCGTCGCCAAACAGATATATATATTTAATAAAGATCAATCAGCACAGAACAAAATCCAATGTCAGACACACAGTCCATTTACACGTTCGTTCTAGGTCTGAACGAAACCGGAGGCACTATATACCTCGCATACCCATCGATCTCCACGTATGTCTGGACGATCACCACTTATTATCTATATTTCGGGATGCCTCCCAATCAAGACATCAATTATCATCCAACCAAGGTGAAGATCTCCGGTCTTCAACCACCGTCTTCATCATCGACTCCTTATCGCCAATCAATTATTTGAAATGAGATTTAACTCGGCCTTTTCAAATAATTCACGTATATTTAGAATTTAAATCAATTCACTTCAAGGGTTAAATTATTCGACATCAATAATTCTGTTTTTAAATGTAATTTTCACGCCAAACACATTCAACCATCAAATACCTAATAAACCGGGTAAATTTGGTTTATTTTCCATTCCATATCGTTTATAATATTTTATAACGATTTATCGCTATTTTTATTCAATTAAAAATAGCCAATTCATTCAAACGACGCTTCAGGCCATAACGCAGCCGTGGCGCTGTTTTTCTTTAGATTTGATTTACACATATTTGAAAATCTATCCGTTGGATCTTCACAAAATTTATTTCATTAGAAATAACTTTTCAAAATAAATACAACAGTTTTAGTTTTGGGAAAATCCAATGGTCGGATCTCCCGGTACAATCGTTTGAAGATTTCAAAATACGAACTGCAGCGTCGTTATTCGATTTAATTTAATTATATTTATACATATACATAAATATTATCGATTCTGGTGCTGTTTTTCTTCAGATTTGAATTAAAAATTCTAGACAATCCAACCGTTGGATCTTCACAAAGTGGGTGTCGTTGGAAAGATATTTCCAAAGCGAACCCAATGGTTTCGGTTTCGGGAAAATCCGATGGTCGGATCTCTCGCACTAATCGTTTGAAATCACGGTTTCAAAACACGAACCGCAGCTTTGTTATTCGATTTATTTTATGAAACGAACCGAACTTCCCCGGTGAGGAAAGCCCGGATTGAGTCGAGAGCAAGCCACATCAGGACACAGACGGAAGAACATTTCATTGTATATTACAACAATTCATCAGAATACAAGAATATACAGAGTATAAACAAATAATATACATTCGATAAATATCAGAGATTACAATACATTACATAGCAGCGGAAAATAATACAAAATACAACTGAAGGAGATATACGGATACAAAGCTTTCCGGATATCGTTCCAGCTGTAAACCAGGATCCTGTGAATATAAATCTGCAAAACCAAAACTACTAGCTGCCCGTGTCAAAATAAGGGCATCCAGAGTTTAGGTTAAAAAATAAACTCCAGGTCAGTCATGGGACTGGTGTGAGAACTAAAACAGTTATTAATCTCTATTTTAAATTAGGTAAATCAAGGGACCACGCCGCTAACACGGAACGGGTTTCCTCCCAAGAACACCAGTGCATAAAACAACAGCGCAATGCTAAATAAAGAAAAATGAAGCTATTATAAGACCCAGTTCCCATCACACAATGCAACGCAAGCCGGAGGATAGGGTTTTTACCTTATAATATCCAAGAATGCTTGATTCGTTTAAAAACAAATCATTTGATACTATTATAAGTGCTTAGTGTATAAAACAACTTCAAATCATAAGTATCAATCATAGACGGCATAAGCGCCCCATCCCACTATGTCGCCATATATAGGATTACAACTAAAATCGAAACGTCACGTATTGGAAGTTGGATTTCCGTCATGAACCAAGGCAAAAGATAGTCCTTACCGAATTCGAGACTCTCTAGCCCGAACCTCAGGCACAGCTGCAATCGTACCTTGGATCATCAGGGCCGGTCCACACGGAGTGGATTATAATGCCTGAACAATGCGTTTCTCCGCCCTTTGGGGGCGTAAATGAGCCAACGAATAACTCCATCGGTCCCGGATTGACCGATATAACCAAGGCGCCTCGCAACAGTAACAACCACATAAGTCAAACTCGTCAGGGTGTGTAAAACCACTGACGCCACTTCTAGCTAGAAAGAAAACGCACGTCCCCCCTGAGGTTCTCTCCCGTTTCTGGTTCATAACGGGGTGTGAGGCTCGCGAATTCACGTTATACACAAAGCTACGCCACACAGGCGGTGCTTTGATCATCACCACAAGACTTTGCTTTTCAACAGAAGCCTTGATCACTGCATCTTAGCATGCCACACAGGCAATTCACACCGTGCAACTGATAACTATCAATCACATAGAATAAATTCCAATGTTAGACACACTGTCCATTTGCAAATTCGTTCTGGGTCTGAACGAAACCGGAGGCACTATATACCTCGCAAACCCATCGATCTCCACGTTCGTCTGGACGATCACCACTCATTATCCATATTTCAGGATGCCTCCTAATCAGGACATCAATTACCATCCAAACGAGGTGAAGATCTCCGGCCTTCGACCACCGTCTTCATCTTCGGATTCTTATCGTCGATTCAGCTATTCAGAATGGGATAAACCAGGTCTTTCTGAGCAACTCGCGTATATAATAAACAAGTGTTACACAAACTAGTTCATTTCGATTCAAATCCATTCCAATTCAATTATTGGAAATTCTGGTTACTTTTAAAACCCTTTTCAAATTCAATTTATTTATTTAAAAATAAATAGAATTATAATTCTAGTTCAAAACTAGTTCATTTCGATAAAAATCTATTTTTATCTTTTCAAATATGGATTTTTTCATTCCAAATCTTCACAAATCATTTCCTATGATTTTACACAAATTATTACTATTTTTAATAATTTTATCAAGGTCCGCACAGTCGTTTCCATCAACGGCCATCGAACTGCACTTACAGCGACCTTTTCCAAATTTATTTGGACATAATTCCAAATCCAACTGTTAGATTTCAAATTTCTCGTATTTGTTGGAAAGCTCTTTTCGATATGAACCCAACGGTTCCAGTTTCAGGAGAATCCGACGGTCGGATCTCCCGTAATGTTCGTACGAAGTCAATGGTCAAAATTCGCGAACTGCCACGGCGCGATGCGTTCTATTCAGGCCATTATATTATATGTATAATATATATTATATATTTCATCGATTTCCCTTTTAAAACGTATTTTATAAATCATTTTAAATTCATTTTCAAAACGATTTCAACTTCATATTCAATTTCTAATCAAAATTGAATATTCCATATACACGGCAATTTTATACAGTGTATATATATATGTTAAAAATTATATTTTTAACAATCTAGTCATTTTCACATTTCATATATATAATATATCGTTTTCATTTCATATATACATCGTTATTTTCAGTTTCAATATATACGATATTTTCACTTTTCAATATATACGATATTTTCACTTTTTATATACATGTTATTTCACTTTTCATATATATGTTATTTCACTTTTCATATATATATATATATATATATATATATATATATTTCACTTCGCTATATATATATAAATTTCACTTCGCTATATATATAAATTTCACTTCTCTATATATATGAATTTCACTTCGCTATATATATATATATTTCACTTCTATATATATATATAATTTCACTTTTCTATATATATATATAATATTTTCACTGATCATTTCATATATATAATATATCGTTTTCATTTCATATATACATCGTTATTTTCACTTTCAATATATACGATATTTTCACTTTTCAATATATACGATATTTTCACTTTCAATATATACGATATTTTCATTTTCAATATATATATTTCATACACGTCTAATATATACAATTCATTTCACATCACGATCAATTTTCACACAGAATACAACCAAACAAATAAGTCGTCCATGGTCTATGGACAACGGGGAGCAGTTCATATATGCAGTTACAAAATAAATAACTGTATAGAAAATTTAAAGTGAGAGAATTCTCACATTGGTCGGTTCTGAAATCGTTATATAACGATTATTTTAACTGAATTAAATTGGACATTTATTCAGTGAAAATTTCCAGCTTCTCCGGTTTCTGTTTTAGTCAACTCCATGGCATAGCTCTCGTTAATGCGAGTCCAATGCAACAAAAATCGTCTGATTCTGTTGCTGTACGAGAAAGTTATAGATGTTTGAACATTAAACACTCTAATTATATAATTAATATAACTAATTAATCATTAATTAACTTAACTAGGTTTATAAACCTTCTTCTTCACTGATCATCAGTCGACCATGTAAACCCATCAGTCGCTTTCTAGGGCTTGACTTTGCACAAGGATCGAGACGATGGACGACAATCTGGCGCCACCACAAGCTGCGCCTTCACGAGACTTTCCTCTAACCGGCGGCGCATTAAACTCGGTGGGCCCCTCTATCCGGAGAACGATGACGAAGTTGGCGGCTTCTTGCTTGAATTGCGAGCGGCTCAGGCAATGAGGAACGACGACACCACCACCACTCTGAAGCTCGAAGAAATCCCTTCCATTTCCGTTCAGAACCCCCGGCTAAATCGATTTGCATTTGGAGTTTTTGGTGATCAAAAATCGGATGATGATGGCCTTTCATTTTGACCCCGGCGGCTGAAGAATAGCTTTGACTGAGATGCTAGGGTTTTGACCCCCTTTTATAATTATTATTTAATTTATTTAATTCATTCATTTCTAAAATACCCGTTAATCCATACGAACTCCAACTGAACTCCAACGACCGTCGCCCCTAGCTAAATACCCCCATTCCGAACACAATGGGATATGTTTCGTAGGCTGATTCGATCGTTACGATAGGTTTCCATCAAAATTAAAATATAAATTTATATATATTCAATTTGAACGTACATTTTAAATTACCGGGGCCACATACTGATTCAGAAAATTTCAAAAAATATATTTTGTAGTTTCGTATTGACGATACGGTCCTAACAAAACTGATTTCGTCGAATTCTGAGACCGTTTGAAAAATGGCCATCTTCCAGTTGATTAGATTTGACTGAAACTGACAAAACACGTTTTCTTTTGTCACGCTCACATATTGACTTCAAAAATTATGAAATTTGAAACCTAGCAATCACTTCACATTCTGGATCCAACATGGTTTCGTCGAATTCCGAGGTCGTTTGCAAAATGGCCATTTTCAAGGCCTTTATATATATTAAAATATATATAAATTCCACAGCGACTTTTCTGAATTTTAATCTGGACATATCTTTTGTAATGACCCAGATTTTGAGCGGCTTTGGTTATCGACGTAAGCCCGACGTCGATAACCAAAACATCGAAAAATCCCGGTCATTACAGTTGGTATCAGAGCTTAAGTTAAGCGAATTACCTTGGCTCTGTGGCGTAACTCAGTAGAGATGGGATTAGTAATATCCTAGACTGAGATTGAGTGTATATATACGAGTGAACGTATTTGTTATTTGATATAAGAATTTTTTTTATATTGTGGAGCTTTATTGGTTGAGTGGCTTATGAATTCTGGTCGATAGTGGGGCACCACAATATCGATAAGGGTTTCTAAACGCTCGAATACGATGAGTCGACATGGTATGTTTTGAAAGAGGGTGAATGAAGTAATTTTACCCGAATTATATTTTGATATAAAAAAATGGTTAAGATTTGAATCATTATAGTATATTGGATGCGTTGGTTGTTGTTATAATCAGATGAGATTATAAAAAGGCGAAATGGTTATAGATAACTAATCAGAATTCATATAAGTAAAATATATGAAATAAGATAAATTAAATCTGAAATTAAATCAGGATTAGGAATTAAAATAAGGAAATTTTAAGTTCCTGGGAGATTTTGAAAATGTTTTCAAATTGGAAGTGTTATAGTATTGAACTCACTTCGATAAACTGGGAAATAACCCTGATGAGTGTGGCCACATCATCAGTGTTCATTTTCGAGTTCTAAGTGACGGATTACTACCAAAGATTCTGTTTTTGAATTGTTTTGAGAAAACAAGTTGTTTAGAAATTCAAAGGTTTTGAATTGGTATTATGATTTAAAATTTGATTTGAAATAAACCCAGGAATTTAGATTCTGGAATTAAAGTTTAGCTTATGAGGTTAAATAGATTAAAATATTGAAAGTGAATAAATAATTTTGAATTAAACTTGGACAAGGTTATATATAATATGGAATTATATTGGGATGATATCGAGTAAGTTGATTGATTATATAAGAATTTGGAATCAAGAATTGTACTTATGTTTGAAATGGAATTTGACTTGAGTATAAGCAATTGCTTGAGAGGATAAAAACTGACAGGAGATGGATTGGAATGACATTGGTATATGTTAAGTTGATAACCAATGGGAATGGTATAATGATATGGTCAGCAAAAAGGTACAAGTTTATATTTCATATGAGTTGGAATTTATGAGCCGATTTGGCAAGCCACTTGGCGTTTTGATTTTCTTTTGGATTGGAGAAGGCCTAGAGAGGCGAGTTGTGGTTTTACCGATAGGGCTGTACAAAGGTGGTTATGGCAAAATTTTCTGAAAAATTATGGCATTAGAAAATTTTCAAAATTTTCGAAAATTTTAGTTAGTCGGAATAAATTAATATTTTAATCGATATTAATTGGTTCAGTTGAAACTGAGGTAAAAGGGTAAACCGATAAATATTTACCCAATAGATAGGGTCGTCCTCTACCTTAGCAATTTCGAGGGCGAAATTATTTTAAGTGGGGAAGAATGTAATGACCCGGATTTTTGACAGTGAAATAATTAACTTATTTAATTATTTAAATAACGAATATATTATTTAATCGTCGACATTAGAACGTATAATTATATTTTAATTAAAATCGAGCTTGAAATGGCGCTGCAGTTCGCTGTTTGGCGATTTGAACTTCAACTGAGTGTACAGGATTCGTTTTAAATCGGATTTCTGTGAAACAAGAAACGTGTGGAGCTGGTGGAGTATATCTTTCTAGTGGAAGAGAAAAATCAGAATTTCGTCGTGTAAATTTAGAGATATGTTCAAATCAAATTTTAAAATAGTCGCTATAGAATCGTTTATCGACCGTAACGGATTATTCGATATAACTAGAGATCGGGTTTGAATTTAGACAAGGTTCTTTTGGGGAATAGTGATAATTTAATTTTTAGAATTTTATAGAAATTTTTAATTAATTAAATAAGCAACTTTTTATTTGGAGTATTTGGCACCCTGTATCGACATTTCGGGGTTTCACAATAGGAGTTCATCTACAGGTATTATTACATTTTTGGGACCCTAGAGCATTGCTTGTCAAAACGGTACGTTTACATCTGTCTATAGATGACCGTAGGTGATACACAAGTTAGACCATAAACTGCATTGTAAAGGATAAAGTGAATTGATCAAACCATCTTATGTGTAGACAGACACTGCTTTTACTCAACATTTATACAAATATACCACATAGTTCCACCTACATTTTTAACACCTTCCCGTAAGATAGGAACTAACTTTTGATTGAATCATAAAGGTCATGTAACTAAATACTTAAGAACATATTAGAGTGAAGTGCAATAAACAATCGGATAAATGAAATTCAAGATTTACGGGAATAAATTAGCCACGAGTGTAGAACTAGGCTTGACCAGACAAATGTACAAATAAAAATATCTAAACCTTTACCACTATAAAATAACCCTAACGCCAGTTCTTAAAACCTAAATCTAATCCTATCTTATTCCGCCGCCAGGATTTTCTTCTTCAAAGCCTAAACGTGAATTACAAAATTCACAGTAAATGCAAATAAAATCCGAAATATTGTAAAAGAGTGATCTTTGAGTTCGTATCGGGTAGCTCATCATCCCCGTATGCTTTTCTTCAGATGCGACATCATTTTGGGGATATCGATTTACATAGCAGCGAGACCTATGGTTTGAATTATCGTGAAAAACGAGGCATCGATTTAGGAGGAGGAGAGTTAAGGTCGAGTGGAGACCGTCTGGTAATCGAAGGAGTTGGGGATTCGATGCAGAAAAGGGAGATCGATGGAAGAAACGAGAGCTGGAGGGTGGAAGGCTGATTCAAAGAGCAACAAAATGGAGAAATCCGAAGTCGTGACTGGAGATGTTGAAGTGGAAGTGAACGATGGGGTTAGTCAGTGGTTCCATGAGGTATTTGAGGAGTGAATGGCGTTGTTAGTTGCTGAAACGATGGAGCTCGAGATTAGTGATGAGGGCTGAAACTGATAAAAGGGGTTCAACCATGTCTTGGTGGTGCTCGGGGGAAGAGAGGGAGGAGAGGATGGGGTCGGCTATGGTGATAGCTACAACAGGTTGCGTGAAAATGATTTAAGAGCGTGAAATGGTGAGGGAATTATGACGATGACAATACTGGGAGCGCTGTTGTTTTGCATGGGTTAAAGAAGTTGGAGCGGAACAAAGTGAAAGGAGAGCAGACTGTACAAATGAACGAGGCGGGCCTTACCAAGTTTTGTAGGATGCTGTTCGAAAATAGTGAGCTTCATGAGGAATGGAAATTGATAGGAGAGATCTCAGAAATGTGAGGTACTTTACGTACTCTGTAGGTGATGCTTGATGTTGCTGTAGAAGCCATACTACAGATGTGGGTTTAGGTCTTTGCCTATGACTGGTTGTGTAGTAATTGCTCACTTCACAAGTCATATTGCCTAAGTAATTTTGAGGTTCGAGATCATTTGAGGGCTGTTCCGAGTTCGTGATGGTGAATAATACCTCATGGAGATTTTTGGAGTTTTATTTTGTAAAGAGAAAAAGTGTCGGTGCTTTATTTGGGAATCGCAAGATTGGCCTGGACGTCGCTGTGCAGGTGACAGTTTCGAGTTTCCCAATAAAATGCCGAAATGGTTGGTGGGGAGTTTTATCTAGAGTGCGGATAAGCAATTGGAGGAGCAGGACTTTTCAGATTGGGGAAGAAGGATTTAAAAGGGTGCAGATTGGTTTTCTAAGTGGGCCGAGAAATATGATGGATGAATTCAGAATGGTCGGATCCGACAGGATCGTATGAACGGGAACAACATGGAATTGTTTGGGAGATTTTCTGGATTTACGACAAAATAGAACGTACGATCAGAATCAACAACCGTAAATCGTTATTTAACGATTACGGACAATGTGAGTAAAACTCACTAACTCTCCTCAATTTATATTTTAATATAAATTGTACTTTATTTATTGACTAATGTATATTGATTGTTAAACTGGACTGTTAAATAAATTTGATTGAAAACGTAGTTATAGTTAATCTATGTACTGTTAATCAAAATATGGTTCTGTACAGCAGGATATTTCATTTCAAAATGAAATATGATATATATTATACTGTGTAACATCTGTGGATGCAGGGAGACAGGTTGGAGGAATCCGACTGGATTCCTCAACAATTATTTTACTATTTTCATATATTGTGTTATATGATGTGTTATATAATCTGCTCTGGATTATGTGTGTTAGAATGATATCAATCATTGTTATTCGATATTTTACATATCATAAGAAACCCTGAGTTGTGAAATGGAATATTTCAATGTATATTGAAATAAAGGAATTTTATAAAATCACATGATTTTATAAAAGGAAATTATTTATAAAACGAACACGGTTTTATAAAAGGAAGTACTTATAAAACAAATAGAATTGAAAAGGGAAATAATTATTTAGAAAATAAATAGAATTAAGAAATATTTATTTAGAAAATAAATAGAATTAAGAAATATTTATTTAGAAGATAAATAAACCGTTGTAAATAAGGAATATTTGTAACGGTAAATAGAAGTTGTAAATAAGGAATATTTGTAACGGTAAATAGAAGTTGTAAATAGGAAATATTTGTAACGGTAAATAGAAGTTGTAAATAGGAAATATTTGTAACGGTAAATAGAAGTTATAAATAGGAAATATTTGTAACGGTAAGTAAACGTTATAAAAAGGAAATAGTTGTAACGGAAAACATAGTTTGTCAAAAGGAGTTAATCAAACGTAGTTTATCAAAAGGGGTTAATCGAATATAGAAATTAAGAAGTGAAGTTAAACAAAAATTAGAAACTGACTAGAGATTAGTAAGTTGAATAGTTTTCTGAGTGTTGATCTGATGTTGGTTTCGGCCTTCGGGGTTTATACTTAGAGAATTGTTCTCTTACTAGTTTACAGTTAGGGACTAATAGTTGTGAAATGGTAGTGATGCGTAAATGAGGATTGGAAATGTTTTCCAATGTTGAAAACATATATTTTCTAATTTTAGAAAATAAGGAAATTTGAATATATATATATATATATATATATATATATATATATATGGTTGATGATTGGATCGATAATTCCATTTGGAATTTAGATCGTTGTTTGTACACCGACATGTTTTCACTGATAGTTAAATCACAGACTATCAAGTTTTGACCATATTTACGTTGTTGATATGGAGAGACCGGTTGGATTCTTATCCAAAGAACCACTCTGTATTAGCATAAGCGTTGCGAATATGCCAAAGAAAATTGAAGACGGAGTAAAGTGCAAGGGCTATTGTATAAGTCTTAGATAACATGGACTAAGATGGATGTACTGAATAGTGCCTTCGGTTTCGTTCCATCCCAGAACGAACGTAAATGGACGAATGTCTGACAAAGTATTTCCAATGATCGAATGGATTGGTCTGTATAAATATATATGGTTGCAACGGATTTATTCCCTTAGCATAACATCCAGAATATTTGTGTAAACCAATTAATGATTAACGGATTTGATAATGTGGCATTCAAAGTGATCGTGATATCAATGAATGGAAAGTAGTCGTAGCCTCTGGCCTCAACAACTAGGAAATGACAAAAATTGGGCAGGCAGCATGGCTAAGTCGGTCGCACCGAAGTAGGGTGTATAATCACCTATCTAGAGAATATTCATTTGCTTCTTTTGATCTATCAATGTTGTCCCATATATATACGGGAAACGGTTGCTGATCCCAACCGTTGGTGATGTACATTCGATACACTCAAGCGAAATGAGTGGTCGGTCATGTGTGGCTGAGTTGCAAGATGTTCTTGTTGAACTCCAGTGTATCGTTCCTAGAGTACACTGATCGGAAGGTGGTTCCATACCTTGTCATAGTTGGAAACCCAATCATCCAATACGCACCTGCGGTTTTGATTGTATACTATATATGTAGAACGTGAGATGAAAGCGTTTCTGCTAGTTGATATCTATTTGTACATAGACATTATTATAATATCAAAAGGTTTTTGATATAAAGATATTTTGGATTCTCATAAGGGAAAAACCTGTTCCGTATTCACGGCGTGGTCTTATGAGATATCATATACCTGTTAAAATGATTTGAGTTTACTCACACCAGTCCATGACTGACCCGGAGTTTATTTGTTTTGTTTCCCTAAACTCTTGGGTGCCTAATTTTGTACGGGCAGTCAAGTAGTCGGGATTTTACAGATACACTTGGAGAGCTTGGAGCAGGAGGCTTCAAGATTCTATAGCTATTATTATTTCCGTTGTTGTTGTAAGTGTTGTACTCTGATAAGTGCTATTGTATACATATACTGTTTGTATTTCAAAAGTTATGTTATATTTTATTCGTTCCGTTGTGAGATTCGTGTTACTCTGATGATGATGTTCTTCTTCTTCTTCTATTCTACTAGTTCTATCTTATCTATTCCCACCCTCTAATTTCTTTCATTAATTACCGGGATTTTTCGATGTTTTGGTTATCGACGTCGGGCTTACGTCGATAACCAAAGCCGCTCAAAATCTGGGTCATTACATCTTTCAACTTCTAAAGTGAAATCTCAGTACCTTACTTCCGTTAGAAAGATATGACTAAACAGATTCGAATATTTCTTGTTTCGTTCAATTCTGACTTAAATTGAATTCTGTATATTCATTTGAACTTTGAAATCGAATTTTCAAACTACCGCGCCATTTCAGGCTCGTTATATAATTAAAATAAATTTTTATATTCTAATGACGATCGATATAATATATACGTTCAGATTCTATTCAAAATAAATTTCTCGTTGTTATTATTTAAAATAATTCATTTTAAATCATCAAAATTCAATAAAATTGCCAAAATAAAATTTTTAAATTGGCCCAGATTTCCAGGTTATTACATTTTAATTATATTTATATCAATATATACAAATATAATCGATTCTTTGATTTCAAAACTATATTCATTTCATATATTTGATAAAAATGATATTTTTATCATCAAAAATATTTATTCAACACATGAATATTTTAGCACTTCATATTCACAATAAAAATGTAGATTTTATTGTTCAATCTATATATTCAACACATGAATGTTTTTGACTTCACACATACGATAAAAATATGATTTTTATCATTCTAGTCCTTTATTCAACACATGAATATTTTCTATAGTTGATATATATAATAAAATTGTTATTTTTATATTTCAAACAAATCTACTCAACACATGAGCGTCGTTCAACACATGAATTTCTTTTCAACACATGAATGCTTTCTATGGTTTATATATAAAATAAAAATGTGATTTTTATTGTAGAACAATTCATTTCAAAACATGATTATTTTATATAGTGTATACATAAGGTAAAAATTTTATTTTTGGTGTTAAAACGATTTATTTAAAACACTAGTATTTTATATAATCTATATATATGATAAAAATGTTATTTTTATTTTTCAAAGAATTTATTCAATACACGAACTCCATTCAACACATGAATTTATTTCAATACAAGAATTTCTATTCAACACATGAATTTAATTTCAACACATGAATTTAATTTCAACATTTAACACATGAATTTTATTTCAACATTAATCACATGAATTTAAATCAAATACAGAAATATTTCAGAAAATTTCAGCAGCATAACGACAAGGTAGTTAAAACCAGGACCGTCCCTAGTACGGCTCCTCGCTCTACCTTAAAGCCTCGCAGTTTTGATAATGGGGATTTTCAATATCTAGTTCGTATGCAGACGAATTTTCCCATATACTAATCCTATTGGGATTTCAAACACAATCAATCATTTCAAATCAAGCATTCATGATATTCACCAAATGTTCACATCAACCAATAATATAAACAATATCACAACCAATATATATCGTCCATGGTATGTGGACGAGGGGAGTATATATATATATATACGTATATAACTATATTTCGATTTCATTTCAATTTATTTCAACGCACATACCATTTTTTACAACGCATATATAACTTATACATCAAACATACAACTTATACAACGCTTATACATGTGGTGTACAACGCTTATATAACTCATACTTCGACTATATAATTTATACATCGTTGATTCCATATCGTTTATAATTCAAAAATCTCACATTGGGTTCCACTCCACCAAAAATAGCAGAAGGCTCAGAAAAATTTGCGGTCTCTTCTAGAATGTAGAAGACGTCCACACGAGTCCACTATCTCTTGTTTCACTGAATTTCGTCAACAAACGAATAAGATATGAGTTTTACAGCGAAATAATAAACCGTAGCACTTTAAAGTGCTATTAAAACAGTTTAATATTATAACAGCCGTAACCTTTCAAAATTCTTCAAAACTAGGTTAGCCAAATTCTTCCAAACCGTGAAGCTTCGTACCGATCAACCACCGCCACGCTGTCCGCCTTGGAGAGGCGCACCTGGCGCTGCCCACCCTGATGAAATCGACTTGGTGGTGGCAGAGGATTTTTCCCTCGAACGACGCAACTTCGTGGTGGCGGTTCTCGATGTAGACAGCACGATGGGGGGTGAAGGTTATATGGATTTGAAGGTGGTGGAGGGATCTACAAATAACTCCAAAGCGCCATGGGTTTTTAATGAGAGGATTCATCGTAAAATGGATGAGAAGAACGGAGCGTGAGCCGCCATCGAGAACGAGAGAGGAGCGAGGGTTTCTAAGTTTTTTTATATTTTTAAATTAATGAAAGAAAATTTTCTATTGGCCGTTAAATATATAAAATTTTAAAAGGGGGTTTTCTAATACGGACCCCAATCCAAACCCAATGACTGTCGTCCCCAGCTAAATACCCCCATTTCGAACACAATGGAACATGTTTCGTAGGCCCATTCGACTGTTTGAGTCAGTTTCTCTTCGAATTAAAATATAAAACATTCAATATTTAATTTGAACGTACATTTCAATTTGTCGGGGCCACATACTGATCCCAAAAATTCCAGAAAAATAAATCTAGCTATGTTTTGACGATACGGTCCCAACAAAACTTGTTTTGTCGAATTCTGAGACTGTTTGAAAAATGGCCCTTTTCTGGTCGATCCAATTTAACAAAAATCGACCAAACACATTTTCCTTTGCCACACTCACATACTAACTTCAAAAATTATGAAATTGGAAACCTAGCAATAATTTGACATCCCGGATCCAAGAAAAGTGGTTTCGTCGGATTCTGAGGTCGTTTGCAAAATGGCTATTTTCATGGGCCATATAAACTCTATAGTGAACTTTTTGAAAATTCATTTGGCCATAACTTTTGAATCCTGCTATGAAACTTCGATTTTTCAGATTTGTTAGAAAAATATTCACTAACAGATTTAAATATTTTTGGTTTCACTAAAATCCGTTTTATTTTGCACCCGGTACGGTCAGTTAAAGTTCGAATTCAAATTTTGAAACTGCCGCACCATTTCAGGCCTTGTTTATAATTAAAAATAATTATATTTATTTTCTAACGTCGATTCAAAGATACTCTTCGTCATTATTATTTAAAATAATTTATTTTAAATATTTAAAATCCACTAAAATAGCGAAATTAAATTTTTTAAATTGGCACAGATTTTCCGGGTTGTTACACAAACAGTTAACACACAACAATCAACAGATGATTAACAGTTCTAAGAATACATTAAAAAAATATAATTGTTCAGAGTTGGTGAGTTTTAATCACCTTTTGCGTTAACCGTTAAATAACGATTTACGTCTGTTGGTTCAGACGGACAATTTATCTCGCCATGAATTGTAATGAGGTCGAATTCTCTCCCAGTCAGTTCCATTGGGTAGCTCTCGTCCATACGATCCCATCGAATCTTGTTTCGCTGAATTTCGATATCGTATGAGTAAGTTACGACTTACACAAGGTTTGTACTATTTTTAATTAAAATAAATTCAAATTTCTTTAGTATAGTTGGGCTTCACCTTAAATTTCTGGCCCATCACAACCAATACCCATCCGCTTCCAATTACTCCGTCTTCTCCAGATTTAAAATCCCGTCTCAGGTGTTTAGATCCAGCACCATTTTCGATCCTTTCAGCTTACATATCTATCTGAATACACCATGATATCTCAGAACAAACTCACCATTCAATCTCCCCTTCCCACGCTCTTCGACCTCAACATCATCACTTCGAACACATAACAAAAATCGCGTCCACCATTAACAGTTCCATGGCTGACTTCCAGGTGCTCAACGACATCCCTTACTCAATCGAAAATCAAACACAAATAACAGAAATTCACCTCATCGAAATATCTTCCATCCCGACCCCTCAAATCCTAACTCGACATCTCCATCTGCCGTGCGACTTTAGGCCATCATCGTGCCATCAGTACAGGTCGCGCATCTTTTTATCCCCGAAAATTCCCAAAAATTTACGCAAGAAGTCATTAATCATCCCGAACTCAACTACATAGTCGAAAACCACCAACTCGTCCTAAATCGACAACAATTGATAACCCTAGAACTCGATGTATAAAACAACAGCCTAGAATAGCTGCATCGAACCCACATCCTACGATTTCACCTATATATGTTTTACAATTATAGACTTTTAAGTGATTTTAGTTTGATTTTTCAAAGTGGCGAAATGGGTTTTGGGAGAAACAAGCAACGGCGGAATTTTGGTTGACCGATAAATGAAGTGTTTTAGGGTTAGAAGGGTTAAGGATTATTTATAGTAAGACTTTAATATTTTTATAATCGATTTTTATATTAATATTTAAGCTATCGTTGTTTACATTCATGTTTAAAAATCCCTGTAATTACATACAATACCCAAAAATCACGAAACTGGACATGCAGCTAAAGTTCGACATTACGGTCCCAACGAAACTGGTTTCGTCGAATTCCGACTCCATTTGCTCACATAGTGTATTTTTAACTGTTGAAATACTAACTGTTTTTCACATTAACATCCCGTACGGCCACACACTGACTTCAAAAATCACAAAAACTGAAATCTAGCAATAATTTAATATTGTAGATCCAACAAAATTAGTTTCATCGAAAACTGAGGTAATTTGCAAAACTAGCTATTTTTAAAGCTCTAAACAACCCTTTTAAATATATAAATATATTTAAAAACATTTAAATTAAACATTAAAAATAAATATTATTGTATATATTCACAATAGAATATCATACAACTTCAGAATAAATATATATGAATTTACAACTTGATATTTCATCATCAGAGTTATATCGATATTCGATTTATATTAAAATCCTTTTAAAATATAAATTAATTATAAAGGGAATTCCATAGCGACTTTTCTAAAATTTGATTTGGACATAAATCAAAAATCTACACGACGAAATCCTGAATTTTCTCTTCCACTAGAAAAATATACTTCACTAGCTCCTAACGTTTCTTGTTTCACAGAAATCCGATTTAAAACGGCTTATGTATATTCGTTTAAAGTTCGAATCGCCAAATCGCAAACTGCAACGCCATTTCGAGCTCGATTATATTTATAATATAATTATACGTTCAAACTTCATTTATATAATATTTTCGTTATTCTAATTCAATTCTAAACTGAATTATATCTTATAAATAATCCAATTCACACAATATTGTGAATTTCACCATTTTCAATTATTTCTGAATTATATATATATATATATATTCTATTATTTTCTATTAATTAAATATAAATATTATTTAATTCTGGTTATAGATATCGCCAATCGATATTTAATAATTAAATTAATTTATTATTCGATAGCTAAAAATGTGGGTCATTACAATCTTTCCCCCTTAAAATAATTTCGTCCTCGAAATTGCTAAGCTAGAAGAATGTTACTAACTCTACTAATTAGATTTAAACATCTTCAGGTTTTACTTCTTAACTTCCATTTTAACTGAACCATTTAAATTCCAATTAACTTATTAATTCTTTCTGACTTACTAAAATTTTCAAAAATTCTAAAAAAATTCTAACGCTCTAACTTTTCGGAAATTTTTTCCATAACCTCCTTTGTACAGCCCTATCGGTAAAACCACAACTCGCCTCTCTAGGCCTTCTCCAACCCAAAAGAAAATCAAATAGCCAAGCGGCTTGCCAATTCGGCTCTCATCAAAATCTCAAACCCATATACAATAGAACTGGTACCTCTTTGTCGGGCATATCATTATATCCTTTACATCTGCTGCTAATTCAGCATATACCAATGTCATCCCAATCAAACTCCAGATCACTTTTTTCTCCAACACAACCATTCGCTTATATCCAAGCCAAATATTATTTCAACTCGAGTTTCATTCTCGATTCCCAACTCTTAACTTGGTTATCAAATTACACTTCAAATTCAAATCTTCCAAATACAATTTGTATCGATATCATTCAAATTCAATTTCACTTACTACTTAACTGACTTTATTTTAATTCCAATTGGCTTTTACAAATTCCAATTCAAATTTGGTTTTAATCCAAACAATCTTTCCCTGGGAATTTTAAATAGTTTACCATATCGAAAATCAAACTTTCCTTTTCAAGATTCAAAACAACTTGCTTTTCTCAAATAAATTCAAAACAATAACTTTGGTAGTAATCCATCACTTAGAACTCGAAAATGAACAACGATGATGTCTAGATCATCATCGGAATCTATTTCCAACTGTCGAAGTGAGTTCAATACTATATCACTTTCAAAACCATATCTAAACACTTCCATTTTGAGATTCATTTCAAAATACCATTCATACTATTTGTAAGACAATTTAAAATTTCCCAGGATTTTAAAATTCTCATATATTCAATTCAAATCCATTTACAAACACTTATTCAAATTTCCAGGTTTTAGTTTGACTTTTGATTTAAATTCAGATTTAATTCAATTCGATTTCATATATTTCACTTACATGAATTATGATGGGTTATTTACATAATCATTTCACTTTATAATCTTACTCGAATATAATAACAACAAACATATCCAATATATTATAATTTCAATATATTTTCTCTATATACTTTAGGAACAATTATTTCAATACCCTCTTTTCAAAGTATATCATGTCGACCCATCGTATTTGAGTGTTTATAAATCCCTACCGATATAGTGGATCAAACCGATCGACCAGAACCCATAAACAACTCAATCAACAAATCTCCACAATATAAAACAATTTTATATTGAGTAACAAATACGCGATCATATATATACACTCAAACTCAATTTAGGGCATTACTAACCCCATCTGTACCGAGTCATGCCACAGAGCCAAGGTAATACTTAACCTTAAGCTCTGATACCAACTGTAACGACCCGATTTTTAGCGACTTTGGTTATCGACATAAACTCAATGACGACTAACCAAACATCAAAAAATACCGGTAGTTAATGAAAGAAATTATAGGGTGGGAATAGATAAGATAGAAACTTAAAATAGAAGAAAAAGAAGAACACACATCAGAGTAACACGAACCTCACAGCGGAACGAACAACATATAATATACATCATAACTTTGAAATATAAATCTGTACTTGAATATACATATCATTTCCAAAGTATAGTACTTACAACACAACGGAAATAAACAATAGCTATATGATCCTGAAGCCTCCTTCTCCAACTCTTCAAGTATCTGTAAATCCCAACTACTTGACCGCCCATATAAAATTGGGCACCCAAGAGTTTAGGGAAAACAAAACAAAATAAACTCCGGGTCAGTTATGGGACTGGAATGAGTAAAACGGTTTAAAACAGGTTAAGCCATTAAACGATATCTCATAAGACCACACCGTATAATAGAACGGGTTTTTCCCTTATGAGAATCCAAAATATCTTTATATCAAAAACCTTTTGATATTATAATAATGTCTATCAACCACAATATAATAATCATCTAGTAGAAACGCTTTCATCTCACGTTCTACATATATAGTGTACAATCAAAACAGCAAGCATGTATTGGGAAATGGATTTCCAACTATGACAAGGTATGGAACCACCTTTCGCTAGTGTACTTGTAACAACCCGCATTCTACGCACCGTAGGATCGTAGAATATTTATTTCTTTCCCATATGAAGTCGTATGGTCATGTAACTTTGGGAAACATCCATTAGAGTCATTTCCCATGTTCATGATTTTTGCCGATTTTTAAATGACCGTTTTGCCCCTAGCTGATCTTGTTTTGGCCATAACTTTTGATTGGAAAGGAATTTTGACCTGAAACCACTTCCATTAGATTCGTTTGATGGTTTACCTTTCCGTAGAGTGGTCATAATAGCCAAACGGACTTACCGTTTGGGAGATATGGCTGAAATAAGGTTTGGAAGGTGAAAAACTGCATAATCGGGCCAAATAGGGTGATTAGTGAATAGGCCCATAACCCATTTCGGGATTAGGGTTATGGGGAGGCTGAAATGAGTTAGAGAATCATTCCATTTCAGTTTTCTAGCCTCCACTTATCTCCAAGAAACTCTAAAAATGGCCTCCAACCTCTAAATCACCTCCAAATCATCTTTTGATCAAGGATTAAGCTTAGCAACATCAAATCAAGGAAGATCTACACCAAATCAACATTGGAGCTGCTGTTTAGCATTGGGATTTGCATCAAATCAGAGATTTATTTCAGATCTTAGTTTATTTGTGGCTAAGGTGAGTGATTTGCATAGTTCCTCATTAATTATGGCTAATTAAGGGTAATTAGTGTTAATTAGCGAATTTAAACTTGATAAAATTCTGGAAAATATTTATAAAATCCGAAATGATGTTTTAGACCTCTGATATGAATTTGGGTTACTTTGGTTAAGTTTTGCTAATCCTATCATTAGTTTCACCTAAACATGCTTAAGGGGAAATATGGGGTTTTTGGTATGTTTGATCCATTTTAACCTATCATGTTGATGTTTTGATGTTTGTGGTTGATTATGCATGTTGCTATGACTATATGTTATGCTTTGTGAATGATTTCAATAGTTAGAATGGTCGAAAACGTCGTCGAATGGCGTAAACACTTACTGGAAAAGTTTCAGGAAACAGTGCAGGTTTCCGGATCGGATCGGATCAGATATGGTGGCTCGGATCGGATAAGTGAACTGGGCAAGGGATTTGATCGGTTCGGAACTTGACACTTGAGAAATCTGGTAAAAAGGAAGGCCATGCTAGCAATAGTGGGATCGGATCGCATAAAGTAGGGGGATCGGAGCGGCTAAAGGAGGAGGATCAGATCGGAACAAATGAAGGGCAAGGGAGCTGATCGGAGCGGGAGCACGAACTGGATGGGAGATGACACCCAACCCGACCCGAAGTGGGACATCTGACCCGAACCGACGCGATGGAGTGGACCCGAACCAAACCGTTACCATAGGAAGACCATGAACCGATGCAACGTGGTGAACCCGACCCGAACCGATGGCTTGAAGGGGAATCCGACCCGACCGAGTATTGACCAATAACCCGAGATGCAAAGGTAGTCCGATATGGGAAGTTAGAGCTCAGGATCCAAGTGGGAACCAATGAGTTCACTTCATGGTTGGGCTTTGCTGCGGGACGTGTGCTAAGGAGTTGTCGATGTTCATAACTTCGATTCACCACTAAAAATGGATGAAGGGCTACTTATCAGTGCAGTAGAGTCATTGCGACTCGAGGGGCAAGGTGATGGTAGCAAGACTACGTTATCAGTGCAGTAGAGTCATTGTGACTTGAGGGGCAAAGTGATGCGTAGTAACACTATGAGCCAGTGCAGTGGGGTCATTATGACTCCATGGGGCAGAGTGGACATAGTAAAGGATTGGTAAGGCTATGAGCCAGCGCAGATGTGGTGAATAACTCCATGGGGCAAGTGGACATAGCGAAGGATTAGTGGCTACGTTATCAGTGTAGTGAAGCCATTTATGACATCATGGGGCAAAGTGATCATAGCATGGTATGTTGGGTGATCGAAGTGGTGAATATCGTATGCTTTAAACACTGAGTGAGAGATGTGAGGATGGATGCTATGTTTGATTGTTTGCCATCACTATGACATGCACACCCCCACCTCCGTATCTTTACACCGTTTGATATGGCACCTTAGAGTGTTGTACAGTATGTAGTGCTAACTCTTTGGCTGCAGGTCCAGGTTTAAGTATGTTTTGGTCTGCCTGTTATTGTTCTGTTTAGATGCTTATCGCTCATACCAGGCTTTATGTCTGACCCAGAGTTTTATGACTCCTCTTATTACTCTGGGTGCTCACACGAGCAGACTAGAGACAGGTTAGTTGGTGATGCGCGAGTAGCTGATTCGGAGGCGGGCAGGAGGCTTCCACGTATGATATATAGATATTCTCCCTGTGTCGTTGGTGGTCGCTACTTGGGCATTAGTAGCGTACCTCCTTTACCTTGATTTTATTTGGAGACAGTTTGAAAAGTTGTAATAATGTTTAACTTTGGATCATAAGTTGTTCTTGGATTTTCCACTGCTATGTTAGTTGTTTCAGCTTATGTACTGTCTCGCCTGTTTTATGTCAAGTATGTTATTATTATATTTTATCCTATGCGCTGTGAGACATTTTACAGGTTCCGTGTTAGTTCATTTCCTTCTTCCCTTTCCTTCTGACGACCCATTCTGTGCTAACTGGACATGTGTACAGTGCACTTTTGGAGTAAATGCCGGTTGGTGCGGGGCGGGCCGTCACATTTGGTATCAGAGCTCTAGGTTGCGTAGTTAACCTAGGGAAAGACACTAGGGACAGATAGTACGTATATGAGAGCGTGTATTTGTGATTACTTTTGTTTTCAAAAGCTATATGTATATACTATTAGTAGTATAACAATGAAGTCGTACTGCACTAGCACCACTATGGGGTCGTTAATCGTTTCCTTTTACAGATTGACGATGAGCCGATATACTAGAGGTGCTGTTAGAGGAGCCAATAATGGGAATGCTGCTGACATGAGGGCGATGTTTACTGACCTCATGAGAGACATGCTTAGAGAAGTGCAAGGGGCAATTCCCAATCCCGGAGTTGGTGTTGGCCCAGTAGTGCAGGCGCCTAGGGTCGATTTCGCCAAGTTGTGCAAGGATTACATTAACCTTGGTGGGAAGCCGTTCCACGGAACGGAGTCGGCCACAGATGTTCAAGATTGGACGGATAGCTGCGACCGTATCTTCGATGACTTGGGTCTTGAGGATGCGATGAAGAGAAGGCTAGCGTCTCGTCAGCTGCAAGGGCGAGCGATGAATTGGTGGAATGCCATTAGCACAGCTACTCCAGAAGATCAGGTTACTTGGGATCAGTTCAAGGCTCGCTTTAGCGAGAAGTTCATTCCAGCTGCCCAGAAGTCAGTGTTGTTTAAGACATTCTTGGAACTCAAGCAGAATGGTAGGGTAGTCTCGGACTATATTGCTGAGTTCGACACTTTGTCGAAGTATGGACTGTCTCTTATCGATACTCCTGATAAGAAGAATGAGAAGTTCATTACTGGTTTGGATGGATACTTGGGGGAAAGGCTTATCAACCACATCGATGAGACTTTTGAATCGAATGTGGGGAAAGCTTTGAGATCAGAGAGTCTTTACCCTAAGCCAAAGACTGAGGCTGCATCTGCAGAAGGGCCAAAGCCGCAAGCGGGCGGTGGAGGCAAGAATAACTCTCAGAATAAGCGGAAGCAAGACCAATCTAAGGGTGGCCAGAAAAAGAACAAGAAGGATGTTCAGTGCTTCAGCTGTGGTAAGAAGGGTCATTATGCTAAAGAATGTCGGGCCAAGCCAGCGGAAAGGAAGTGCTACAACTGTGGTCAAGTGGGACATCATAAGGATAAGTGTCCGCAACCTCTTAAGGAGAAGCAGATTGTGAAAGCATGTGCTATTGATGCTGTTCCTTCTTCGTCGAATGCCCCAACTGCGGCGGAGAAAGGAAAGAATTTTGTTATTTAAGATATGCTTTCTATTTATGATGTACCAGTTCGAGTTTTGTTTGATATCGTGGCTTCCCGTTCCTTCATACCTAGTGACCTGGTAGATAGGTTGGGACTGGAACCCGAGATAGTCGATAGACCATTTGTTGTGACGAACCCGATTGGTAGTTCGACTAGCCTTAGTATGATTTGCAGGAATTGGGTCTTATCGAGTCATGGATGTATGTTTGTATGTGATTGCTTTGTTTTGGGCTTTACTGGGTATGGCATTATATTGGGAGTCGATTGGCTCCAAAGATACGGGGTGGTGGTAGACTGTGAGGGCTTTTTGGTGACAGTTAGGGCAGATGATGGGCGGAGGGTAGTGTTTGGTAGTCTACCTAGTGATGGGGTTATGGCTAGTTTTGTAAATTCCCTCGACATCCCGCAGGATGAGCTGTCAGATGTGCCCGTGGTTGGCCAGTATCCGGACGTCTTTGAGGAGGTGACCGGGCTTCCACCACACCGAGAGATTGAGTTCGGTATTGATTTAGTGAAAGATGTCAGACCTATAGTGATGCCACTTCGTCGTATGGCACCAAGGGAGCAGCGAGAGCTCGGGGTGCAAGTCAGCAATCTTTTGAAGAAGGGATTTATTAGAAGGAGTGTCTCCGAGTAGGGAGCACCAGCTGTGTTTGCCACTAAGGCAGATGGTTCCCTTCGTTTGTGTGTGGACTATCGCGAGTTGAATAAGGTAACGAGGAAGAATAAGTATCCTCTACCATGGATAGATGATTTGTTTGATCATCTGGAAGGAGCAAGAGTGTTCTCCCAATTGGACCTCGCGACAGGATTTCATTAGCTTTGAGTAGCGGATGAGAGTGTTCCGAAAATGGCATTTAGGACGCCGTCTGGATTTTATGAGTGGTTGGTCATGCCATTTGGGTTGACCAATGCACCAGCCTACTTTGTGGATCTTATGAATCAAGTATTCAGAGATCAATTGAATAAGTTTGTTCTTGTGTTCGTAGATGATATCCTTGTTTACTCAAGGACAGAGGAGGAACACAAGGGACACTTGAGGATAGTGATGGAGGTGTTGAGGAAACACCAATTGAAAGCGAAATTCTCTAAGTGTCACTTTTGGAGAAGGGAGGTGAGATTCTTGGGTCATGTTGTTTCAGAGAGTGGTATTGTCGTGGACCCTGCAAAAGTAGCTACGGTACAGGATTGGCCTACGCCCAAGAATGCAACAGATGTAAGAGGTTTCTTGGGGTTAGCTGGATATTATCGTAAGTTTATCCAGGACTTCTCCAAGATAGCAGCACCGTTGACTCGGTTGACTAAGAAAAATCAGTCCTTCATCTGGGACGAAGTGTGTGAAAAGGCATTCAAGAATCTAAAAGAGAAGTTGACGCGTGCGCCAGTATTGGTCATTCCTAAGGGGAATGAAGAGATGACGGTATACACAGATGCTTGTGGTACCGGACTAGGTGCTGTATTGATGCAAGGGGGTAGGGTTGTAGCTTATGCTAGTCGGCAGCTACAGCCGCATGAGAAGAAGTATCCTACCCATGATTTGGAATTAGCAGCGATCGTGTTTGCGCTGAAGATGTGGAGACACTATCTCTTGGGAGAAAGATTTGAGTTGTTCACCGATCATAAATCACTAAAGTATCTCTTCTCCCAGAAAGATCTAAATCTTCGTCAGCAAAGATGGTTAGAGTTCTTGGCTTCGTATGATTTTGATATCGCATACATGCCTGGGAAAGGTAATGCGGTAGCCGATGCCTTGAGTAGGAGACATGCCAGTTTAGGGGCAATGTTTCTTGAATGGAAGCAACTGGAGTATATCGCAGGGTTTGATTTTAGACCAAAGTGCGAATTGGATCCAGTCATGCTAACTAGTTTGACGATCACACCCACTTTGATAGAGCGGATTGGTTCCAGCCAGAGGGACGATCCTAATCTATTGGAAATCATCTCCAAGATAGAGATGGACATCGATAGTGAGGAGATGAACTTGTATGGGCTTGATCGAGAAGGATGGCTTAGAAAGAATGGAAGACTAGTTGTACCCAACGTAAATGGTTTAAGAGATGAAGTGCTTAGAGAATGTCATCACTCAAAACTGACTATACATCCCGGTGGTAATAAGATGTATCGAGACATGAAGCAGACTTACTACTGGGAAGGAATGAAAAGAGACGTTGGGAAGTTTATATCCAAATGCATAAATTGCCAGCTAGTTAAAGCCGAGCAAAAGAAGCCTAGTGGGATGTTGCAACCATTAGAAATTCCCGAATGGAAATGGGAGCAAGTCTCGATGGATTTAATCGATGGTTTACCAAGGACTAGATCGGGATATGATAGCATTTGGGTAATTGTGGATCGATTGACTAAGAGTGCAAGATTTATACCAGTCAAATCGACCAGAACGGCAGCTAAGTTGGCAGAATTGTATATGAAGTGGGTAGTGAGATTTCATGGAGTCCCTCAAAGCATTGTGAGTGACCGAGACCCGTTGTTCACTAGTGGGTTTTGGAAGAGCTTACAAGAGGCTCTAGGGTCAGGATTACATCTCAGTAACGCATATCATCCTCAGATCGACGGTCAGACAGAGAGGGTGAATCGTATATTGGAAGATCTCTTGAGAGCTTGTATATTGGATTTTGGTGGATCATGGGATGACCATTTGCATCTAGTAGAGTTTGCATATAATAATAGCTACCAATCCAGTATCGGTATGGCTCCATATGAAGCTTTGTACGGAAGACCGTGCAACTCACCATCATGTTGGATAGAGACTGGCGAGAAGTTTATGCTTGGACCAGATGTGGTGAGGGAATCTTCAGATAAGATTAAGATCATTCGACAACGAATGAAAGCTACCCAAGATAGGCAGAAGAGTTATGCTGATAATAGGAGAAGAGACTTAAAATTCTCCGTTGGTGACTTGGTGTTCGTCAAAATTTCTCTGTTGAAGAGCGTGATACGATTCGGCAGGAGAGGCAAGTTGGCACCAAGATTTGTTGGCCCATTCCCTGTTCTTGAACTAGTCGGGAATTTGGCATATAGAGTTGACTTACCAGAGAAGATGGCGGGAATTCACAATGTATTTCATGTTTCCCAATTAAGGAAGTTCGTTCACGACTCAGATATGACTATTTCACCTGATCAGTTAGCGGACTTCGAAGTAGAACCCGAGGCGGTTGGGAACCGCAAGCCGATTCGTATTGTGGGGCACGATACGAAGCAACTTCGAAGGTAGGCGCTAAAGCTAGTCAAGGTTCAGTGGGGCGAGAACGAGAATGATTGTACTTGGGAGACAGAGGAGAGCATTAGAAAGACGTATCCAGAACTCTTGCCTGGTAAGACTTACTTCGTAATTTAGTTATTCCGCATGCTAGGATAGACTTGTTTTGCTTGTTTGATTGTTGTTTTATGGTTGATAGGCATGCAGGACCTTTTGTGTGTTTTGGTTAGGGAATTTCGGGGGCGAAATTTCTTAAGGGGTGGGGGGAGGGGGGGAGAATGTAACAACCCGCATTCTACGCACAGAAGGATCGTAGAATATTTATTTCTTTCCCATATGAAGTCGTATGGTCATGTAACTTTGGAAAACATCCATTAGAGTCATTTCCCATGTTCATGATTTTTGCCGATTTTTAAATGACCGTTTTGCCTCTAGCTAATCTTGTTTTGGCCATAACTTTTGATTGGAAAGGAACTTTGACTTGAAACCACTTCCTTTAGATTCGTTTGATGGTTTACCTTTCCGTAGAGTGGTCATAATAGCCAAACGGACTTACCGTTTGGGAGATATGGCTGAAATAAGGTTTGGAAGGTGAAAAATTGCTTAACCGGGCCAAATAGGGTGATTAGTGAATAGGCCCATAACCCATTTCGGGATTAGGGTTATGGGGAGGCTGAAATGAGTTAGAGAATCATTCCATTTCAGTTTTCTAGCCTCCACTTATCTCCAAGAAACCCTAAAAATGGCCTCCAACCTCTAAATCACCTCCAAATCATCTTTTGATCAAGGATTAAGCTTAGCAACATCAAATCAAGGAAGATCTACACCAAATCAACATTGGAGCTGCTGTTTAGCATTGGGATTTGCATCAAATCAGAGATTTATTTCTGATCTTAGTTTATTTGTGGCTAAGGTGAGTGATTTGCATAGTTCCTCACTAATTATGGCTAATTAAGGGTAATTAGTGTTAATTAGCGAATTTAAACTTGATAAAATTCTGGAAAATATTTATAAAATCCGAAATGATGTTTTAGACCTCTGATATGAATTTGGGTTAATTTGGTTAAGTTTTGCTAATCCTATCATTAGTTTCACCTAAACATGCTTAAGGGGAAATATGGGGTTTTGGGTATGTTTGATCCATTTTAACCTATCATGTCGATGTTTTGATGTTTGTGGTTGATTATGCATGTTGCTATGACTATATGATATGCTTTGTGATTGATTTCAATAGTTAGAATGGTCGAAAACGTCGTCGAATGGCGTAAACACTTGCTGGAAAAGTTTCAGGAAACAGTGCAGGTTTCCGGATCGGATCGGATATGGTGGCTCGGATCGGATAAGTGAACTGGGCAAGGGATTCGATCGGTTCGGAACTTGACACTTGAGAAATCTGGTAAAAAGGAAGGCCATGCTAGCAATAGTGGGATCGGATCGCATAAAGGAGGGGGATCGGAGCGGCTAAAGGAGGAGGATCAGATCAGAACAAATGAAGGGCGAGGGAGCTGATCGGAGCGGGAGCACGAACTGGATGGGAGATGACACCCGACCCGACCCGAAGTGGGACATCCGACCCGAACCGACGCAATGGAGTGGACCCGAACCGAACCGTTACCAGAGGAAGACCAAGAACCGACGCAACGTGGTGAACCCGACCCGAACCGATGGCTTGAAGGGGAATCCGACCCGACCGAGTATTGACCAATAACCTGAGATGCAAAGGTAGTCCGATATGGGAAGTTAGAGCTCAGGATCCAATTGGGAACCAATGAGTTCACTTCATGGTTGGGCTTTGCTGCGGGACGTGTGCTAAGTAGTTGTCGATGTTCATAACTTCGATTCACCACTAAAAATGGATGAAGGTCTACTTATCAGTGCAGTAGAGTCATTGCGACTCGAGGGGCAAGGTGATAGTAGCAAGACTACGTTATCAGTGCAGTATAGTCATTGTGACTTGAGGGGCAAAGTGATGCATAGTAAGACTATGAGCCAGTGCAGTGGGGTCATTATGACTCCATAGGGCAGAGTGGACATAATAAAGGATTGGTAAGGCTATGAGCCAGCGCAGATGGGGTGAATAACTCCATGGGGCAAGTGGACATAGCGAAGGATTAGTGGCTACGTTATCAGTGTAGTGAAGCCATTTATGACATCATGGGGCAAAGTGATCGTAGCAAGGTATGTTGGGTGATCGAAGTGGTGAATATCGTATGCTTTAAACACTGAGTGAGAGATGTGAGGATGGATGCTATGTTTGATTGTTTGCCATCACTATGACATGCACACCCCCACCTCCGTATCTTTACACCGTTTGATATGGCACCTTAGAGTGTTGTACAGTATGTAGTGCTAACTCTTTGGCTGCAGGTCCAGGTTTAAGTATGTTTTGGTCTACCTGTTATTGTTCTGTTTAGATGCTTATCGCTCATACCAGGCTTTATGTCTGACCCAGAGTTTTATGTCTCCTCTTATTACTCTGGGTGCTCACACGAGCAGACTAGAGACAGGTTAGCTGGTGATGCGCGAGTAGCTGATTCGGAGGCGGGCAGGAGGCTTCCACGTATGATATATAGATATTCTCCCTGTGTCGTTGGTGGTCGCTACTTGGGCATTAGTAGTGTACCTCCTTTACCTTGATTTTATTTGGAGACAGTTTGAAAAGTTGTAATAATGTTTAACTTTGGATCATAAGTTGTTCTTGGATTTTCCACTGCTATGTTAGTTGTTTCAGCTTATGTACTGTCTCGCCTGTTTTATGTCAAGTATGTTATTATTATATTTTATCCTATGCGCTGTGAGACATTTTACAGGTTCCGTGTTAGTTCATTTCCTTCTTCCCTTTCCTTCTAACGACCCGTTCCGTGCTAACTGGACATGTGTACAGTGCACTTTTGGAGTAAATGCCGGTTGGTGCGGGGCGGGCCGTCACATTTGGTATCAGAGCTGTAAGTTGCGTAGTTAACCTAGGGAAAGACACTAGGGACAGATAGTACGTATATGAGAGCGTGTATTTGTGATTACTTTTGTTTTCAAAAGCTATATGTATATACTATTAGTAGTATAACAATGAAGTCGTACTGCACTAGCACCACTATGGGGTCGTTAATCGTTTCCTTTTACAGATTGACGATGAGCCGATATGCTAGAGGTGCTGGTAGAGGAGCCAATAATGGGAATGCTGCTGACATGAGGGCGATGTTTACTGACCTCATGAGAGACATGCTTAGAGAAGTGCAAGGGGCAATTCCCAATCCCGGAGTTGGTGTTGGCCCAGTAGTTCAGGCGCCTAGGGTCGATTTCGCCAAGTTGTGCAAGGATTACATTAACCTTGGTGGGAAGCCGTTCCACGGAACGGAGTCGGCCACAGATGTTCAAGATTGGATGGAGAGCTGCGACCGTATCTTCGATGACTTGGGTCTTGAGGATGTGATGAAGAGAAGGCTAGCGTCTCGTCGGCTGCAAGGGCGAGCGATGAATTGGTGGAATGCCATTAAAACAGCTACTCCAGAAGATCAGGTTACTTGGGATCAGTTCAAGGCTCGCTTTAGCGAGAAGTTCATTCCAGCTGCCCAGAAGTCAGTGTTGTTTAAGACATTCTTGGAACTCAAGCAGAATGGTAGGGCAGTCTCAGACTATATTGCTGAGTTCGACACTTTGTCGAAGTATGGATTGTCTCTTATCGATACTCCTGAGAAGAAGAATGAGAAGTTCATTACTGGTTTGGATGGATACTTTGGGGAAAGGCTTATCAACCACATCGATGAGACTTTTGAATCGATTGTGGGGAAAGCTTTGAGATCAGAGAGTCTTTACCCTAAGCCAAAGACTGAGGCTGCATCTGCAGAAGGGCCAAAGCCGCAAGCGGGCGGTGGAGTAAGAATAACTCTCAGAATAAGAGGAAGCAAGACCAATCTAAGGGTGGCCAGAAAAAGAACAAGAAGGATGTTCAGTGCTTCAGCTGTGGTAAGAAGGGTCATTATGCTAAAGAATGTCGGGCCAAGCCAGCGGAAAGGAAGTGCTACAACTGTGGTCAAGTGGGACATCATAAGGATAAGTGTCCGCAACCTCTTAAGGAGAAGCAGATCGTGAAAGCATGTGCTATTGATGTTGTTCCTTCTTCGTCGAATGCCCCAACTGCGACAGAGAAAGGAAAGAATTTTGTTATTTAAGATATGCTTTCTATTTATGATGTACCAGTTCGAGTTTTGTTTGATACCGTGGCTTCCCGTTCCTTCATACCTAGTGACCTGGTAGATAGGTTGGGACTGGAACCCGAGATAGTCGATAGACCATTTGTTGTGACGAACCCGATTGGTAGTTCGACTAGCCTTTGTATGATTTGCAGGAATTAGGTCTTATCGAGTCATGGATGTATGTTTGTATGTGGTTGCTTTGTTTTGGGCTTTACTGGGTATGGCATTATATTGGGAGTCGATTGGCTCCAAAGATACGGGGTGCTGGTAGACTGTGAGGGCATTTTGGTGACAGTTAGGGCAGATGATGGGCGGAGGGTAGTGTTTGGTAGTCTACCTAGTGATGGGGTTATGGCTAGTTTTGTAAATTCCCTCGACATCCCGCAGGATGAGCTGTCAGATGTGCCCATGGTTGGCCAGTATCCGGACGTCTTTGAGGAGGTGACCGGGCTTCCACCACACCGAGAGATTGAGTTCGGTATTGATTTAGTGAAAGATGTCAGACCTATAGTGATGCCACTTCGTCGTATGGCACCAAGGGAGCAGCGAGAGCTCGGGGTGCAAGTCAGCAATCTTTTGAAGAAGGGATTTATTAGAAGGAGTGTCTCCGAGTAGGGAGCACCAGCTGTGTTTGCCACTAAGGCAGATGGTTCCCTTCGTTTGTGTGTGGACTATCGCGAGTTGAATAAGGTAACGAGGAAGAATAAGTATCCTCTACCATGGATAGATGATTTGTTTGATCATCTGGAAGGAGAAAGAGTGTTCTCCCAGTTGGACCTCGCGACAGGATTTCATCAGCTTCGAGTAGCGGATGAGAGTGTTCCGAAAACGGCATTTAGGACGCCGTCTGGATTTTATGAGTGGTTGGTCATGCCATTTGGGTTGACCAATGCACCAGCCTACTTTGTGGATCTTATGAATCGAGTATTCAGAGATCAATTGAATAAGTTTGTTCTTGTGTTCGTAGATGATATCCTTGTTTACTCAAGGACAGAGGAGGAACACAAGGGACACTTGAGGATAGTGATGGAGGTGTTGAGGAAACACTAATTGAAAGCGAAATTCTCTAAGTGTCACTTTTGGAGAAGGGAGGTGAGATTCTTGGGTCATGTTGTTTTAGAGAGTGGTATTGTCGTGGACCCTGCAAAAGTAGCTACGGTACAGGATTGGCCTACGCCCAAGAATGCAACAGATGTAAGAAGTTTCTTGGGGTTAGCTGTATATTATCGTAAGTTTATCCAGGACTTCTCCAAGATAGCAACACCGTTGACTCGGTTGACTAAGAAAAATCAGTCCTTCGTCTGGGACGGAGTGTGTGAAAAGGCATTCAAGAGTCTAAAAGAGAAGTTGACGCGTGCGCCAGTATTGGTCATTCCTAAGGGGAATGAAGAGATGACGGTATACACAGATGCTTGTGGTACCGGACTAGGTGCTGTATTGATGCAAGGGGGTAGGGTTGTAGCTTATGCTAGTCGGCAGCTAAAGCCGCATGAGAAGAAGTATCCTACCCATGATTTGGAATTAGCAGCGATCGTGTTTGCGCTGAAGATGTGGAGACACTATCTCTTGGGAGAAAGATTTGAGTTGTTCACCGATCATAAATCATTAAAGTATCTCTTCTCCCAGAAAGATCTAAATCTTCGTCAGCAAAGATGGTTAGAGTTCTTGGCTTCGTATGATTTTGATATCGCATACATGCCTGGGAAAGGTAATGCGGTAGCCGATGCCTTGAGTAGGAGACATGCCAGTTTAGGGGCAATGTTTCTTGAATGGAAGCAACTGGAGTATATCGCAGGGTTTGATTTCAGACCAAAGTGCGAATTGGATCCAGTCATGCTAACTAGTTTGACGATCACACCCACTTTGATAGAGCGGATTGGTTCCAGCCAGAGGGACGATCCTAATCTATTGGAAATCATCTCCAAGATAGAGATGGACATCGACAGTGAGGAGATGAACTTGTATGGGCTTTATCGAGAAGGATGGCTTAGAAAGAATGGAAGACTAGTTGTACCCAACGTAAATGGTTTAAGAGATGAAGTGCTTAGAGAATGTGATCACTCAAAACTGACTATACATCCCGGTGGTAATAAGATGTATCGAGACATGAAGCAGACTTACTACTGGGAAGGAATGAAAAGAGACGTTGGGAAGTTTATATCCAAATGCATAAATTGCCAGCTAGTTAAAGCCGAGCAAAAGAAGCCTAGTGGGATGTTGCAACCATTAGAAATTCCCGAATGGAAATGGGATCAAGTCTCGATGGATTTCATCGATGGTTTACCAAGGACTAGATCGGGATATGATAGCATTTGGGTAATTGTGGATCGATTGACTAAGAGTGCAAGATTTATACCAGTCAAATCGACCAGAACGGCAGCTAATTTGGCAGAATTGTATATGAAGTGGGTAGTGAGATTTCATGGAGTCCCTAAAAGCATTGTGAGTGACCGAGACCCGTTGTTCACTAGTGGGTTTTGGAAGAGCTTACAAGAGGCTCTAGGGTCAGGATTACATCTCAGTACCGCATATCATCCTCAGACCGACGGTCAGACAGAGAGGGTGAATCGTATATTGGAAGATCACTTGAGAGCTTGTATATTGGATTTTGGTGGATCATGGGATGACCATTTGCATCTAGTAGAGTTTGCATATAATAATAGCTACCAATCCAGTATCGGTATGGCTCCATATGAAGCTTTGTACGGAAGACCGTGCAACTCACCATCATGTTGGATAGAGACTGGCGAGAAGTTTATGCTTGGACCAGATGTGGTGAGGGAAACTTCAGATAAGATTAAGATCATTCGACAACGAATGAAAGCTGCCCAAGATAGGCAGAAGAGTTATGCTGATAAGAGGAGAAGTGACTTAAAATTCTCCGTTGGTGACTTGGTGTTCGTCAAAATTTCTCTGTTGAAGAGCATGATACGATTCGGCAGGAGAGGCAAGTTGGCACCAAGATTTGTTGGCCCATTCCCTGTTCTTGAACTAGTCGGGAATTTGGCATATAGAGTTGACTTACCAGAGAAGATGGCGGGAATTCACAATGTATTTCATGTTTCCCAATTAAGGAAGTTCGTTCACGACTCAGATATGATTATTTCACCTGATCAGTTAGAGGACTTCGAAGTAGAACCCGAGGCTGTTGGGAACCGCAAGCCGATTCGTATTGTGGGGCACGATACGAAGCAACTTCGAAGGAAGGCGCTGAAGCTAGTCAAGGTTCAGTGGGGCGAGAACGAGAATGATTGTACTTGGGAGACAGAGGAGAGCATTAGAAAGACGTATCCAGAACTCTTGCCTGGTAAGACTTACTTCGTAATTTAGTTATTCCGCATGCTAGGATAGACTTGTTTTGCTTGTTTTGCATGTTTGATTGTTGTTTTATGATTGATAGGCATGCGGGACCCTTTGTGTGTTTTGGTTAGGGAATTTCGGGGGCGAAATTTCTTAAGGGGGGGAGAATGTAACAACCCGCATTCTACGCACCGAAGGATCGTAGAATATTTATTTCTTTCCCATATGAAGTCGTATGGTCATGTAACTTTGGGAAACATCCATTAGAGTCATTTCCCATGTTCATGATTTTTGCCGATTTTTAAATGACCGTTTTGCCTCTAGCTAATCATGTTTTGGCCATAACTTTTGATTGGAAAGGAATTTTGACCTGAAACCACTTCCTTTAGATTCGTTTGATGGTTTACCTTTCCGTAGAGTGGTCATAATAGCCAAACGGACTTACCGTTTGGGAGATATGGCTGAAATAAGGTTTGGAAGGTGAAAAATTGCTTAACCGGGCCAAATAGGGTGATTAGTGAATAGGCCCATAACTCATTTCGGGATTAGGGTTATGGGGAGGCTGAAATGAGTTAGAGAATCATTTTATTTCAGTTTTCTAGCCTCCACTTATCTCCAAGAAACCCTAAAAATGGCCTCCAACCTCTAAATCACCTCCAAATCATCTTTTGATCAAGGATTAAGCTTAGCAACATCAAATCAAGGAAGATCTACACCAAATCAACATTGGAGCTGCTGTTTAGCATTGGGATTTGCATCAAATCAGAGATTTATTTCAGATCTTAGTTTATTTGTGGCTAAGGTGAGTGATTTGCATAGTTCCTCACTAATTATGGCTAATTAAGGGTAATTAGTGTTAATTAGCGAATTTAAACTTGATAAAATTCTGGAAAAATATTTATAAAATCCGAAATGATGTTTTAGACCTCTGATATGAATTTGGGTTAATTTGGTTATGTTTACTAATCCTATCATTAGTTTCACCTAAACATGCTTAAGGGGAAATATGGGGTTTTGGGTATGTTTGATCCATTTTAACCTATCATGTTGATGTTTGTGGTTGATTATGCATGTTGCTATGACTGTATGATATGCTTTGTGATTGATGTCAATAGTTAGAATGGTCGAAAACGTCGTCGAATGGCGTAAACACTTACTGGAAAAGTTTCAGGAAACAGTGCAGGTTTCCGGATCGGATCGGATCAGATATGGTGGCTCGGATCGGATAAGTGAACTGGGCAAGGGATTTGATCGGTTCGGAACTTGACACTTGAGAAATCTGGTAAAAAGGAAGGCCATGCTAGCAATAGTGGGATCGGATCGCATAAAGTAGGGGGATCGGAGCGGCTAAAGGAGGAGGATCAGATCGGAACAAATGAAGGGCAAGGGAGCTGATCGGAGCGGGAGCACGAACTGGATGGGAGATGACACCCAACCCGACCCGAAGTGGGACATCTGACCCGAACCGACGCGATGGAGTGGACCCGAACCAAACCGTTACCATAGGAAGACCATGAACCGATGCAACGTGGTGAACCCGACCCGAACCGATGGCTTGAAGGGGAATCCGACCCGACCGAGTATTGACCAATAACCCGAGATGCAAAGGTAGTCCGATATGGGAAGTTAGAGCTCAGGATCCAAGTGGGAACCAATGAGTTCACTTCATGGTTGGGCTTTGCTGCGGGACGTGTGCTAAGGAGTTGTCGATGTTCATAACTTCGATTCACCACTAAAAATGGATGAAGGGCTACTTATCAGTGCAGTAGAGTCATTGCGACTCAAGGGGCAAGGTGATGGTAGCAAGACTACGTTATCAGTGCAGTAGAGTCATTGTGACTTGAGGGGCAAAGTGATGCGTAGTAACACTATGAGCCAGTGCAGTGGGGTCATTATGACTCCATGGGGCAGAGTGGACATAGTAAAGGATTGGTAAGGCTATGAGCCAGCGCAGATGTGGTGAATAACTCCATGGGGCAAGTGGACATAGCGAAGGATTAGTGGCTACGTTATCAGTGTAGTGAAGCCATTTATGACTTCATGGGGGCAAAGTGATCGTAGCAAGGTACGTTGGGTGATCGAAGTGATGAATATCGTATGCTTTAAGCACTGAGTGAGAGATGTGAGGATGGATGCTATGTTTGATTGTTTGCCATCACTATGACATGCACACCCCCACCTCCGTATCTTTACACCGTTTGATATGACACCTTAGAGTGTTGTACAGTATGTAGTGCTAACTCTTTGGCTGCAGGTCCAGGTTCAGGTATGTTTTGGTCTACCTGTTATTGTTCTGTTTAGATGCTTATCGCTCATACCAGGCTTTATGTCTGACCCAGAGTTTTATGTCTCCTCTTATTACTCTGGGTGCTCACACGAGCAGACTAGAGACAGGTTAGCTGGTGATGCGCGAGTAGCTGATTCGGAGGCGGGCAGGAGGCTTCCATGTGTGATATATAGATATTCTCTCTGTGTCGTTGGTGGTCGCTACTTGGGCATTTGTAGTGTACCTCCTTTACCTTGCTTTTATTTGGAGACAGTTTGAAAAGTTGTAATAATGTTTAACTTTGGATTATAAGTTGTTCTTGGATTTTCTGCTGCTATGTTAGTTGTTTCAGCTTATGTACTGTCTCACCTGTTTTATGTCAAGTATGTTATTATTATATTTTATCCTATGCGCTGTGAGACATTTTACAGGTTCTGTGTTAGTTCATTTCCTTCTTCCCTTTCCTTCTGATGACCCGTTCCATGCTAACTGGATATGTGTACAGCGCACTTTTGGAGTAAATGTCGGTTGGTGCGGGGCGGGCCGTCACAGTACTTTTAGAGAGGAATACACTGGGTTCAACAAGAACATCTTGCAACCCGGCCACGCATGACCGACCGCTCATTTCGCTTGGGTGTATCGAATGTATATCACGAACCGTTCGGATCAGCAACCGTTTCCCGAATGGGACAACATCAACAATAAATTTTTGGAATTAAATGAAACTCTAGATCAGGTGATTATACACCCTAATAGGTGCGACTTACATAGTCATGCTGCCTGCCTGATTTTTTTCATTTCCCGGTTGTGAGGCAATAGGCCACGCTTATCTCTGACAGATCACACATTTATTCACTTTGAATGCCACATCGTCATACCCGCCAAATCACAAATTGGTTTCCCAAAAAATACAACGGGTATACAGCTAAGAGAAACGAATTCCTCCGCCACCAAACGTAAATACGTTTGAAGAGATCAACTTACACGATTTATTAAATATACTTTGTCAGACATTCTTCCATACAGGTCGTCCTGGGACTGGAAAACCGAAGGCACTATTCAGTACAACCATCTTACGCAATCTTTACCTAAGATTTATACAATATCCCTTGCACTTTACTCCATCTTCAATTATCTTTGGCATATATGATTCACAACGCTTATGCCAATACGGAGTGGTTCTTTGGATAATAATCCAACTGGTTTCTCCATATTAACAACGTTAAAATGGTCAAAAACTTCGATAGTCGATGAGTTAACTATCAAAGAAAAACACGTGTGCAAACAACGACCCTATTTCCAGATGGAAATTACATCGATCAATCACCAATCAACTTTTATCCTTTAAATTAATTTATCACTAATTTATTTCATTTGTCATTTCCTGTTTCCATATATTCAACATTTCTTATTTTCTAAATTTAGAAAATATATGTTATTAACAATGGAAAACATTCCCATTTCCTGTTTTCTATATTAGAAAACATTTCTGGTTTCTTATTTGGAAAACATTTCCAAAGCTCCTTCATTGGATTTAAACAGATGTTTTAAATAAAACATCGCTGTGCCAACTCTAACCATTTACTAAATTCACTTAACCATCATTCACTATCAAACCTTTTCATTCCTTAGTTAAGAAGGAAATCAATCAAGTTGGGGTATAATTACCTCTCAGACCTTAACTGAACAACGTTTTAACTTCGAAATAGTCAAAGTTTATCTTTTAAACCTTAATAATCCTCCTTACGTAACTCTCTTTCGAATAATCTTTATTCGATAACTCCTCCCTTCGAATAACCATATTCGATAACCTCTCTTACGAATAACTAGATTCGAAAAACTTTCTTCGAATAAACTATATTCGATTAACTCTATCCAATTAACTCTTATCAATTTTCTCTATTTGATTAACTCTTTTGGATTAGCTCCTTTGGATTAACTCTAATCGATTAACTCTATTGGATTAACTCCTTTGGATTAACTCTAATCGATTAACTCTACTCGATTAACTCTATTGGATTAACTCTATTGGATAAACTCCTTTGGATTAACTCTAATCGATTAACTCTAATCGATCAACTCTATTTGATTAACTCTTTTAATTCTATTCGAATAAACTATATTCCATAACTCCTTTCGAATAACCAATATTCGATTAACTCACTTCGAACAACCAATATTCGATTAACTCACTTCGAACAACCAATATTCGACTAACTCACTTCAAATAACTTATATTCGATCTCTTTCTTTCGAATACGCTATATTCGATAATCTTATTTCGAATAACCAATATTCGATTAACTCACTTCGAATAACCAATATTCGATTAACTCACTTCGAATAACCAATATTCGATTAATTCACTTCGAATAACCAATATTCGATTAACTCACCTCGAATAACTTAATTCGATTAACTCTTTTCGATTAAACTAACATCTATAACTCCTTTTGATTAAACTAACAACGATTTACTCCTTTTGATTTAACTAACTTCGATAACTCCTTTCAATTAAACTAACATTGATAACTCCTTTTGATTTAACTAACTTCGATTAACTCATTTAACTTTATTCGAATAACTAATATTCGATTAACTCAAATTTGATTAACTCTATCGATTTAACTATAACTGGTTAACTCTAACTGATTAACTCTAACTGATTAATTTTAACTGGTTAACTCTAATCGACTAACTCTATTCGATTACAAATACTTCCTTTCCTGTTTGTCTATACTTATTTCTTATAAATATTTCCTTTATATAATTCTATTTATTTCCTCAAATAAATTCCCCTTATACCTTTATTTATTTTCTAAATAAATAATTCTTTTCCCTTTATTTCCTTTTATAATTATCCTATTTATTTTCTAAATAAATAGTTTTTTTATTCAATATCATATTTATTTTACAAATAAATATTTCCTTTTTCACTTTATTTATTTACCAAATAAATAAATTCCTTTTCGATTCTATTTGTAAATGGTTTACAAATATTTCTCTTTCTATTTGTTTTGCAAATATCTTCCTTTGTATTTGTTTTACAAATATATTTACTTTATATTTGTTTTACAAATAATTTCCTTTATATTTGTTTTAAAAATAATTTCCTTTATATTTGTTTTACAAAACTTTTTCCTTTTCAACTCTTTGATTTTATAATCATCTCCTTTTTAAAAATCATTTTCCTTTTATATATAAATTCCATTGATTTAATATAATAATTTGTTTTCAAAATATACTTTGAAAATCCCCTTTTTACACCCCAGTATTCCTTATGGTATTTAACGTACCATATAACAATGATCGATATCATTCAAACATATAAAATCATCAACTGATTTCATATCACATCATATAACACAATATATGAACAGAACAGTATTATAAATATTGAGGAGTCCAGTTGGACCCCTCCAACCTGTTTCCCTGCACCATAGATGTTAAACAATATAATTAACATCGATTTCATTTCAATTTGAAATATTCTGCTAAACAGAATCAACATTTGATTAACGATCTTTATATATATCGTTATCTAAAATTTCAACCAATACACTAGCAATTCAACCAAACAGTTAACACATAGCAATCAATAGAGGATTATCAGTTCTGAGAATACGTTATAAAAATATAACTGTTCAGAGTTGGTGAGTTTTACTCACCTTTCGAGTTAACCGTTAAATAACGATTTGCGTCTGTTGGTTCAGACGGACAATTTATTTCACCATAAATTGTAATGAGGTCGAATTCTCTTCCAGTCAGTTCCATTGGGTAGCTCTCGTCCATACGATCCCATCGAATCTTGTTTCGCTGAATTTCGATATCGTATGAGTAAGTTATGACTTACACAAGGTTTGTACTATTTTTAATTAAAATAAATTCAAATTTCTTTAGTATAATTGGGCTTCACCTTAAATTTCTGGCCCATCACAACCAATACCCATCCACATCCAATTACTCCGTCTTCTCTAGATTTAAAATCCCGTCTCAGGTGTTTAGATCCAGCACCATTTTCAATCCTTTCAGCTCACATATCTATCCGAATACACGATGATATCTCAGACCAAACTCACCGTTCAATCTCCCCTTCCCATGCTCTTCGACCTCAACATCATCACTTCGAACACATAACAAAAATCGCGTCCACCATTAACAGTTCCATGGCCGACTTCCAGGTGCTCAACGACATCCCTTACTCAACCGAAAATCAAACACAAATAACAGAAATTCACCTCATTGAAATATCTTCCATCCCGACCCCTCAAATCCTAACTCGACATCTCCATCTACCGTGCGACTTTAGGCCATCATCGTGCCATCAGTACAGGTCGCGCATCTTTTTATCCCCAAAAATTCCCAACAATTCACGCAAGAAGTCATTGATCATCCTGAACTCAACTACATAGTTGAAAACCACCAATTCATCCTAAATCGACAACAATTGATAACCCTAGAACTTGCTGTATAAAACAACAGCCTAGAATAGCTGCGTTGAACCCAACAAAACCCCTTCAGAATTGAAGATAAACGTCCTACGATTTCACCCATATATGTTTTACAATTTATAGACTTTTAAGTGATTTTAGTTTGATTTTTCAAAGTGGCAAAATGGGTTTTGGGAGAAATAAGCAACGGTGGAATTTTGGTTGACTGATAAATGAAGTGTTTTAGGGTTAGAAGTGTTAAGGATTATTTATAGTAAGACTTTAATATTTTTATAATTGATTTTTATATTAATATTTAAGCTTTCGCTGTTTACATTCGTGTTTAAAAATCTCTGTAATTACATATAATACCCAAAAATCACGAAACTGGACATGCAGCTACAGTTCGACATTACGGTCCCAACAAAACTGGTTTCGTCGAATTCCGGCTCCGTTTGCTCACACAGTATATTTTTAACCAACGAAATACTGACTGTTTTTCACATTAACATCCCGTACGGCCACACACTGACTTCAAAAATCATGAAAACTGAAATCTAGCAATAATTTAATATTGCGGATCCAAAAAATTAGTTTCGTCGAAAACTGAGGTCGTTTGCAAAACTGGCTATTTTTAAAGCTTAAATAACCCTTTTAAATATATAAATATATTTAAAAACATTTAAATATATAAATATATTTAAAAACATTTAAATTAAATATTAAAAATAAATATTATCGTATATATTCACAATAGAATATCATACAGCTTCAGAATAAATATATATGGATTTACAACTCGATATTTCATCATCAGAGTTATATCAATATTTGATTTATATTTAAATCCTTTTAAAATATAAATAAATTATAAAGGGAATTCCATAGCGACTTTTCTAAAATTTGATTTTGACATAAATCAAAATCTACACGACGAAATCCCGATTTTTCTCTTCCACTAGAAAAATATACTTCACCAGCTCCTAACGTTTCTTGTTTCACAAAAATTCGATTTAAAACGGCTTCTGTATATTCGTTTAAAGTTGGAATCGCCAAATCGCGAACTGTAGCGCCATTTCGAGCTCAATTATATTTATAATAATTATACGTTCAAACTTCATTTATATAATATTTTCTTTATTCTAATTCAATTCTAAACTGAATTATATCTTATAAATAATCCAATTCACACGATATTGTGAATTTCACCATTTTCGATTATTTATGAATTATATATATTATTCTATTAATTATGTTAATTAAATATAAATATTATTTAATTCTGGTTATCGATATCGCCACTTGATATTTAATAATTAAATTAATTAATTATTTGACAGCTAAAAATGCGGGTCATTACACTCCATGCAACCGATATCCATCAACCACATAGAATGATATCCAATGTCAGACACACAGTCCATTTACAAGTCCGTTTTGGGTCTGAAAGAAACCCGAGGCACCTTGAACCTCGCATATCCATCGATCTCCAAGTACGTCTGGACGATCACCAACTGATTCCCTCCTCTTGGGTGTACAGCCCAATCAAGATCATCAGTAGTTATCCAAATGATGTGAAGACCTCCGGCCTTCGACCACCGTCTTCATCCTCGACACATCGTCGAATCAGTTATTCAGAATGGGATAAACCCGGTCTTTCTGAACAATTCGCGTATATAATAAACAAGTGCTATACAAACACAACATACGCCTCATTCCAATTCAGAATATTCTTTTATTCAAATATTCTTATACTTTGGGAAAGGTTCCTATTAATTTTATCAAAGATAAATTCATTAAATTTATTCTTTAATCTTCCTTTGAATATCAATTCAAACCAAATTATGGTTTATCCAAACCAGTCGGGATTAATGAACCTTACTGAAGTAATCATTTGTTTTAATTTCCCAATCCCAACCTATTTATCCCATGAAGTAAAACTTCTAATACTTCATATCTAGCACCACAGTGTTATCGGTAAATTCAATTATCATTTCACGTTCAAATCTAATTAAAGATTTAACTATCTCCTGGAGCAAAACTGGTGATACTCCATTCTCGATCATTTCAATCTAATTAAAGATTCATTAAAACTCCACTTGGTTTTAATCTTCCCAAAAATCAATATTAATGATTATTTAACTTGGGAAATCATATCCTGTCTTTTAAAACCCAAAATCACATTCTATTCCATCAGTCTTTAACCGTAAATTCGAAAGTGAACAATTCCCTAAGTAATAACCCTGAAGGCCAAAACCAACATCAGATCAATACCCAGAAAACCATTCAACTTAACTAATCTCTAGTTAGTTTCTAATTTTCTTAACTCCGTTAGGTCTAAGAGCAGTATTATTAAATATACCGTTCATGACAATCCAAAATCATATCTTTTCGATACGAACCCAACGGTTCCGGTTTTAGGAGAATCCGATGGTTGGATCTCCCGTAATGTCCATTCGAAGTCAATGGTCGAAGTTCGCGAACTACCACTGCGCGGCGCATTCTATTCAGGCCATTATATTATATATATATAATATATATTTCGTCGATTTCCTTTTAAAACCTATTTTATAAATCATTTTAAATTCGTTTTCAAAACGATTTCAACTTCATATTCAATTTCAAATCAAAATTGAATATTCCATATCATCGATATATAAATGATAGTATTTTCAAAATATTATATTTTGAAATCAATTCCTTTTCGATATTCATTATAAAAATGAATAAAATCGATATAGATATCGTTCACGTCAAAATGGCGCATATCTAATCAACATGGCTTGATATATTTCAATGACTTCGTTATTCTATTCAACAAATGAATATTTTCTTCAACACATGAATTTTCTTTTATTCAACACATGAATATATGTTTTATTCAACACATGAATTTATATTTTATTCAACACATGAATTTTCTTCTATTCAACACATGAATATATATTTTATTCAACACATGAATTTTCTTTTATTCAACACATGAATATATATTTTATTCAACACATGAATTTTCTTTTATTCAACACATGAATATATATTTTATTTTCCAACTTGGAATGAGGCCCAATCAATTACCATATAATGTTAATTATATGGATTCCCTACAACACATGTATATAATAGCAACGATAAATAATCAACCATCATCCAGAGTGCACCACACAACTGCATAAGCATTAAATATAAATAATTAACGCTTACACAGTCTGTCAACCCATCGATTGACATACAACTAAACAATCGGGATTAGTGTACATCAAATATCATCCTAACACCCGTGTGGGATTTCAAATCAACAAACACAGATTTTTATTTGTGCAGTTGGGCGATGTGTAAAATTTATCGTCCCAATCAATATCAGTCAAAAGGGAGTACATAAACAAATCGTCCGATTTGTTTATAAATATTTATTTTATATACACGTTAAAAATTATATTTTTAACTATAAAATATTTATTCATTCGACATCACATAATAAAATTTCACAACACAGCAATCAAACAAACAAGTCATCCATGGTCTGTGGACGACGGGTGTCGGGTGCTGCTAAGCACCGTCTGCATCCAAGTATATATTTCAAACTAGAAATTAAAATAAAAGTGAGGAGCTCTCACCGAGAAGCTAAACAAAACGCCGCAACTCTTAATATGTAGGAAATCTTTGCCGTGCTCGTCTTTTGTCACTTTCGTCGTTCGTATTCGCTACATATATAAAAATCACATTTTTATATCAATGCTATTAGAATCACATTTTTGATTCAACGCTAGATATATAATAAAAATCAGATTTTTATTTTGTTACATATATAAAAATTGTATTTTTATATTCTCCATTATATAAAAATTCTATCTTTAATCCGCTACTCCTATAAAAATCGAATCTTTATTCTCACTACTTCATGATAAAAATAAAGTTCATATTTTTATTTCACTTCATATACTGTAAAGATTATATTTTTATTTCACTTCTCATATAATAAAAATTATATTTTTATTATGCTACATATATAAAAATTAAATTTTTACAATGACTTCATATAGATAAAGATTATATTTTTACAATGATTAAAAACCACATCTTTATATTTTTAAAAATCTCACCTTTGTATTTATAAAAATCTCATCTCTGAATTTTTAAAAATCTCATCTTTGAAACTCCAAAATCTCATCTTTGAACATCTAAAAATCTCATCTTTGAAACTTTAAAAATCTCAACTTTTTAAGTTATTCATATGAATAAAAATCATATTTTTAATTAGTGTTTATATCTTAAAATCAGTAATGAACATCACATCTTTTTATTGCTAATATATAAAATAAAAATCTAATTTTTATTTAAAACCATTTCATGATGAAAATCTAGCATTTTTAGCTAAACCAAATTAATTAATAACTAATCAATCAAGTTACTTAGTTACTTAAATAGCCAAAACAAAAATAAATAAAATAAAAAAACTTACAGGTGCTAGGGTGAGGGCATGGGGTGGAGGGGGGTCCACGGTCGAGGGACGGTCGGAGGGGAGGCTGAGGTGCGCAGGGGGCCGGAGGCATGGTAGATGGTGGCGGTGGTCAAATGGGTTCGGAGACCTAGGGTTTCACGACGCAGATTAACATGAGGAGAGAGAATCAGAGAGGAGAGGGAGTCGGAGGGGTAACGACGACGGGGTGCTCCTGGCGTGGTGGCAGTAGGGGGAGGGCGGTGGGGTTCGGTGGCGACGCGGATCCGCAGGGGGCACGACAATTTGTTTTCCCCCCTCTTTAATCCTGAAGTCAACGGAGGGGGGGGGGGAGGGTAAGGAAAGAAGGAGGGAGAGAGAAGTGAGTGGGCCATCTATTTTATATATTTATTTTATTTCAAATTCAAAAGTAACTATAAATTTCGATCCCCAAACGAGACCCACCGCCTGTCGCCCGTAGCACAATACCCCCATTCCGAACACAATGGTATATGTATCGTGAGCCAATTCGATTGTTCCGATTAGTTTCCGTTCAAATTAAAATATAAATCAATGTATATTAAATTCCAACGTACATCTCAATTTACCGGGGCCACATACGGGCTCTAAAAATTCCAGATAAATATTTTCTAGCCTCGTATTGACGATACAGTTCTAACAAAACTAATTTCTTCAACTTCCGAGACCATTTGATAATTGGCCATTTTCCAATCGATTAAAATCAACTGAAACTGGTCAAACGCGTTTTTCTTTGCCACACTCACATATTGATTTCAAAAATTAAGAATTTTGAAACCTAGCAATAATTTGACATCTCGGATCCAACAAAAGTGGTGTCGTCGAAAACAGAGATCGTTTGCAAAATTTCCAATTTTAAGGGCTCAAAATTCCATAGCGACTATTCTGAATTTTCAACTTGGCATAACTTTATATTCCCGCTATGAAATTCCAATTTTTCAATTAGTTGGAAAGATATTCTCAATTAGATTCCAATATTTTTGGTTTTGCTAAAATCCGTTTTATTTTGAATTATGTACATTCATTTGAAATTTGAAATCGAATTTTCGAACTACCGCGCCATTTTCAGTTCCTTTTATAATTAAAAATATAAATTTATATTCTAACGTCGATTCAAATAAATATACACGTTCTAATTCAATTCAAAATAAATTTCTCGTCGTTATTATTTAAAATAATTCATTTTAAATCTTCAAAATTCTCTAAAAATGCAAAAATAAATTTTTTATATTGGCTCGAATTTCCGGGTTATTACAGTAACGACCCGCATTTTGGTAGTCAGATATTTAGTATATTTTTATATTCAATATTTATTTGGAGTTTTAATTGGATTTATAATATATAATTCATTTATTAAACGATATATAAGCATATAATTTATATAATTATAAAACGAACTCAAAACAGCGCGGTAGTTCGTAATTTACGATTCGAACTTCAACTGAATATACAATGTCCGATATAAGTCAGAATTCTATGAAAAAAGAAACGTTTGAATTAGTTTGATTATAATTTTCTAGTGGAAGAAGAGAAAAATTGAAATTTTTAGTTTATATATTGTTAGTTATGCCCAATTTAAATTTTCAAATAAATCGCTATGGAATCATTTTAAATTTTAACGTTTTATTTATTTATATAAAGGATTTTTATATGAATGGGATATCATTTTAAAACCAAAATTTTAAAATGTCGAATTTTGAACTCTATATTGATGGAAAATTTAAGCGGATTATTGATACAAATTTATTATCAATAAACATAGTTGTTTGAATTTAATGTATATTATATCGACATTTTAAAAAGATTTATTAAAACTAACTTAAATTCCGACAATATAGTAACGGCTAAAGAACTGAAATTCCAATAGTATGGAAATAGGTAGCTTCAAAAACATGTATGCAGTATATGAATAAGAAATAATAAAACATAAAAAGAAACTGGGAACACATATATTATGAAAGCTGAAAATGGTCAATACAAACAGTAGATAAAATATTCATCATCAGTATGAATATTACAACATTTTGATATAAGAAAAGTGCCGCATGAACATAAATAAACTCTCCAATATGAGACTGGAACTGTTAATACAAAGAAAAACTATATGTATATTCTTCGCGGTACAATACATAATCAAATATACATAACTGTTCATCATAATTTTTAAATCACTGTATGTCTTGTCTCAGTCTAGGGACAATAAACTGAATTGTCTCCATCAGCTTTGATCTGAAAAAGGAAAAAAGAGAGATCATGAAACGGCTAAAAGAAAACAAATATATATGTTGTTGTCTGAACAATGCAAAGATAAACAATTCATCCTAACTTTTTATTTCTGCACAGCAAATCGAAACAGTTAAAATTAAATATATATATATATATATACACACACACACACATACATCAAGACTATATATACCACGAACAGCTAATGAAAACAGCTGAAGAAAAACATATCATAAATAGGAAATGAACAGTTAAAATGAAACAAACATATATATTCATTCCAATTTTTTTAATTTCTGCATGTCTTGTCCTTTCAAGAACAGTGAAATGAATAGCTAAAGAAAAATAGCCAAACAGCTAAGTACATCCATATAGACAGCTAAAGGATATATCTTGAACAACAAAAGGAAACAGAAATGAACAACTAAGGTAACACTACATATATGCATACATCAAATCTGTACAAATAAATGAGCTAATATATATTCACACAAACACACACACACACACACACACACATATATATATATATACACGTAGTCAAATTTATATACATATCAGAACTGTACTATAGATTTTAAATCTATACCACATAGATTTCAAATTTGCATTGAATAAACAATTCATGGCCTCTATCCACAATTTCAATCACGGTTTCATGCCAAACAGACCAACAACACTGGAAATCTAATACTAAATTCAACAAATATCTGCTAAACCCTCACGTAGTTCCATCATCTGTACACTGATCTGAAAGGGAATAAAATGGCCTAAGCATAGCCGAACCTATCTAGGATGAACAGTGATAGACGTTGATCTTATCTAACTCAATCAAACTACTACAAATACGTATGCGCATATGTGTTTCATCATCCCAGAAAGCAATAGAACTAATACAGAAAAAAGGAAAAAAAATGTTCAAACCACATTAAAATCAAAACAAAATTTATACAGCAAACAAAAATAAGATAATAAACATATCTGCGTTCATAATCCACGCACTTCAAATTCGGTAGGCTCCTGATGGATTTCTTGATGAATCCGTTTGAAGTTGAAGACATAAGGTTCGATGGAAGCCTCGGGTTTGGATCTGGAAGGTGTAGGGGTCGATCAGTGAAACTGTGGTGATGATAAGGTTGAAGGAGTTGGGTTAGGGTTTTGGCAGATTAATTGGAGGAGGGCGAAGGGTGATCGGAGAAGTAGTTGCGTAGAGGAGTGGCGATGCAGCTGGTTTCGATTTGCTGTGGAAGAACCGAAAGGAGATAAACGGTTAGGGTTTTCAACCATTGGGTTTTTTTTGTTTTTTGAGGCGGTGGAATTTGTGAAGGTTTGGGTAAGCGACGAGGGTGGTTTTGATTATGGAAGTGTGCTAGGGATTTGTGGGCCGAACGGAAAATGGTAAGGCCCGCCGAATAAAATCTTATCTGTGTTTAAACTTTATTCTTAACACCTATGCACCCCTAATTTTAATTATAATTTCTAGCTTAAGGAAGTAATTTACTAATATAGTTAAATCTGCCTAAGATTAGTCATGATATCCAAAAAAATAAACGTGGCCTGTGTGAAATGATTGTTCCCATGATTTTTGTTTTTAATATCTAAATATGACAATAATTCATCTGCCTAATCCTCAGTTAACCCGACTTCCATATATTTAATTTAATATGCCAGTTTAAGTGCCCCATTACTTGTTCAACATGCCTAATATAGTTAATGTGCCTAAACTAAGATATGGTACACAGTAGCATGCTTAACTGAAGTACTATTACAACATGGTATTGACCTAACCGTTATTTAAATGTTCATTAGTTTAACGTGGCTAGTGAGCGAGTTGAATATGTCTACTTGAGCCAAGCCTTATTCTTATATATAACGTTAATTGGTGACAGGTTAGATAAATAGTGTTTAATTTAATAATTTATCATTAAGTTCTTTTAATATTATTTAAATAAGGAAATAATGAAAGTGTATAATCCTATCATACAGCAACGAAAATCGACGAAACAAGTGGAGTTAGGTCCATATCGACGAGTACGACCGATGAAGCTGTTTTGAACATAGTATATAGCTACGGGGATTTTAATTAAACTAAACGCAGTTTAATTTTATTAAAACAAACTGTTTCAGCGACGGACGAATCAGGTGAGTTCAACTCACTCAGTTTCATCCCACTTATATTTTATATAAGTTGGGTTTAAATATTGTATGCTATGGTTGTTAATTGATTGATAGATGTTTGGATTGCAGTTATTGGTTGATGGTTGAATATTATATCTGTTATTGAAATAAAATTAAATTGTTGAGATAACGTATTTGGATGCAGGGAAAACAAGTTGGAGGAATCCAACTGGATTCCTCAAATTTATTTTCGTATGATCATTATATGAACTGTTTAACTGATATTATTGGATGATTGATTTGATCATTGATTGTTCAATATAAATTCAATGATTATTCTGTTTCAACCAATATAAGTATTGGTTGAGTAATTGGTAATAGTTGGCCTAAAAGTATATCATTTTATAAATGTTGATTTACCGTCAGAACCGACGGTAATGAAGTTATATAATTTATTTTATAACTAAATATAGATTTTGAAATCTATTTTAAATAAAAGAAATAAAGGAAATTAATATGAATAATATGAATTATTTAAGTAATTATTAAATGATTTCTTATACAAGAAGATTTATAAGTAGACAAGCAGAATTATTGAAATGGATTAATCATTGTAAAAAGACAATTAAATGAAATTGTTTAAATTAATTATATTATTAATTTAAAGCAAATGCTAATTGGACATTGATTTAATAAAATATCATGGTTTTAGTTGACGAAGTCGTCTAATTTAATTAATTATTGGATTAATTTGTTTTGAATAAATCTAATGAAATATATTAATAAATATTTGTTTTAATTTAATAATTTTAAAAAGAAATTATTATTGACTTTAGTTAATAAAGAATTTAACTACCCCTAGGGTAGTAAATGATGAATTAATTACTATTTTAATTAGTAATACTTTATATGATTACCTCTTACGTTTAATTTACTTATGTAAGTAATCAATGTGGGAAATGAGATCTAGGTGAAGAAAGGAGTTGATGAACTGGTTTTATATTTTTAAAGCCAAGATTTATAAATGAAGCTGTAAAATAGAATTTGAGCAAATAAAATAGCCTAAATAAATGTTTACAAAATATTGGAATTAAGGAAAGAAAAGTGAAATAAAAGGGGTTTTATATTAACCTGATTTAGTAAACAATATTTATGAAATGGGGCATGAGGCTAAAACGTTATATTTAAATTAATGTTATTTAAAAATGGGATGGAAACTAGATTTTTAAAGTGGAAAATGGTTGAATGGATTAGAAGTGGAATATAATGGGTTGATGAGGAGTTAAGATAAGAATGTTGTCAATCAAGGTTTGAGAGGTAATTTAAATACCCCAACTTGAACGACTTCAGGATTATCAAGAGATGTTATCAACTGTAAAGGGTGGAGGTGCTAAAAGGAACTATTTGGAGAAATGATAATGTAATTTTATTTGTAAAATTTGGAAACGTATATATATATATATATATATATATATATATATATATATATATATATATTGGATTCCAAAATAAAAGGAAATTAAAACAGGCTTGAGAATATAAAGTGATATTTTCATTGGAAGGGAAATAAAGGAGATTGGTGAAAATATAGCGATACTTTCAAAATAAGGTAGGATTTAGAATGATTATTCTTAAAAGGGTAAGTGACGATATTGTATCCAAATTAACGAAACCAAAGGAGATGTCCTAACGATTGGTTACGAATAACAAGTTGAATCGATGATAGAAAATAAATGGTGTTGTAACTAATGTTTTGAAATAATAATAAAATAGAGATTGAATATGGTTATCAAATATTTTTTCCAAATATTATATCGAAAGGGTTTAAAAAGATTAATATTATAGGGTTTTGAGGAGGTAAATATATTGAAAAGAGAATTGAATACCATGTTTTAAAATATGGAAATGTTTTAGAAGTTTAAATTAACCATTCATTAATTGTTTTTAGATAATAACAGGCCAAGTGATGCTGAATACTGAACCATTAAACTCATTACATCTTATGGTTGAATTGTTGTTTATTTGGTAATCAAATAACCGACTATCAAATCTGACCAATACGATTATTGGTACAGAAAGACTGGGATCGAATTTATGTTCGAAAACCATTCCGACCATCAAATACGAAATTTATAGAAGATATCAGAGAACGATCGAAACGGAGAAATCGAAGACCGTAGATCTTCATAAAACGGAAGAACCACTTAAAATCACTGATTCGACCCGGAGATATACTGGGGTTTTGTCATGGTTGAAATCTGCAGATTGCAAGGACTTCTCGCTACTGATCTATAGGGTGATTCCTAGGATGTGGTAGGAGCGTGCCTTCGGTTCATCCTGTTCCTGGATGACTTGTATGGACGAATGTCTGACAGAGTATTTCCAATGGGGTCGCGTACGTTGATTTCTTCAAACATGTCATAGTTGGGTAGCTCCCGTCTAGGGTATTTTTTTTGGATGTCAATTAGTGATATCTAGCGGATCTGACGATGTGGCATTCAAAGTAAATGGTGGCCAGATGTACTAAAGGAGAATCCAAACCTCAAGCCTCACAACAAGGAAATGACAAAAATCGGGCAGGCAGCATGGCTATGTGGGTCACTCCCATTAGGGTGTATAATCACCTATCTAGAGAAATTCCTTTTGCTTCTTTAATCTATCGATGCTGTCCCTTTCGGGAAACGGTTGCTGAACCCAACCATTGGTGATATACATTCGATACACTCAAGCGAAATGAGTGGTTGGTCATGTGTGGGCCGGGTTGCAAGACACTCTTGTTGAACCCAGTGTATTCGCCTCTAGAGATACACCATCGGCAGGTAGTTCCATACCTTCATAGTCGGAATCCAATCTCCAATAAGCGCCCGCGATTTTGATTGTATACAATATATGTGGAGCGTGAGATGCAAGCGTTCCGCTAGATTTTACTTATTTGTATTTAGACACTATTATAATATCAGAAGATATAACTATGGTTTCAAAATGTTTTGGGTTATCGTAAAGTAAAAACAGTCCGTGTTTATGTGTGGATTTGGTCTTACGATTATCCTTTTCTTTCGAAAAAATTACGAACTTTAAAATCAAGTTGGATAATCACCTTATAACTTTATGAGTTGTTCTCATCTGGTACACCAGACTGACCCGGTATTTGTAATGCTTGGGTTAGACCGATTTGTACAGGTTCTGGTTGTTGGATACTACGATGTTCAAAAGACGTGCTGGAGAAGCTCAAATATATTAGTTACTATTCCGTTGTGTATTGTATATGATGATAGGATATTATAACGATCCAGATGAATGATGTACTCTAATGATTGTAAGTTATTTCAAGCTCTCAATAAAGTTATTTCTATATTATATTTTGTTCCGTGGCGATGTAAGACTCCGATTCAGTTGTGTTGTTCTTCTTCGTTTATTCTGATATTTCTTTCTTTCTTATCTCACCCTCTAAATTCTTTCTATTGGCATTTGAGTTTCTAGTATAATTTGAGTTGGACAGTTGTTGTCTGGCCAGCTCAAATGGTACCAGAAATTTGGGTCGTCACATTTTCGGTGAGTCCTCTAGGTGTCTCTCTTCACATTTTTGCCAGGCATAAGACATATTTAGTCGTGGTAGCGACTGTAAAAGTGGGCGATGGATCTAAACATAGAGTTTATCGGCGTGCCTGGTGGAAAACAGAGGTGACGGAGATCATAAAAGGTAGGTCGGTGATGGGCATGGTTGCCAATAGTGGTGGCAGCAAGGGTGTGAAGTCGATTAACATTGTGATGTTTCGCTGTATTGACAACGTTTTGTTTTGGGGTGCTCGGTGGTTTGGGAGTGGAGCAGTGGGAAGGAGTTGTAGATTGGTTTACTGGAGCTGGGTTATATTGAGACTGGCGTTGGGTTTTGGGTGACGAGGTTTGCGAGGACCACGGTGATGACAGGGGATGGTTCGGTGAAAAAAATTAGGTATTTCCGTTGAAAGGAAGGGACGAGGAAGCATATGGAAGATCGGATACCACCTGCGTTTTACTGGAGAAGACCTATAGGACGAGTTGGTGCATGTTTTATGGAGATTGGTATTGCCATGACTTATTATGGAGGGGGAATAAGATGGGAAACACATTAGCATTGTTCTCTATTTTCGTGAATAAGGGAAGGCACTATGCATCTTCGTGGAACCACAGTGATTTTGAGGATTTGAGGAAGCAACGTTGTGGAATATCTACGATTGGTTTGAGGGTGATGCAGCAAAGTTGAGGTGGAAGAATGGTACGTAACAAGTCTGGCAGTGGCATTGTGAAATTTTGATTTCATCATTTGCAACAGGAGTTGGTATTAAGCACAGAAGAAGAATTATATATATTTTATAAACGATTAGGATTATATTTCAATATAAATCAAATACCTATTTATTTGATCATTCGGTTCGAAGACATCAACATTACAGTGCATTACAGTGTAGTACATGGCTTGGAGCAACGGTATTCAAAGAGTAATTTAATCAATCGATGCATAGAACTCTCACTCTACATGGTAGCACATGGTAGGAAGCAACACCAATAAGATAATAGCGGGTTATTCTATTTAAGACGGTAATTAGCCCTTAATGATCATCATCAAATTAGATAATTATTTTAACTTAAATAAGAACATTTATAAATCATGTCTAATTCATTTGTGAGCAGAATCTTATAAAACAAGTTACGTTGGAATCAGAGCAACGAAATCTACGTTGTGGAATTCTTTTCGCTAAGAACATGGCTACTAGAATTTCGTGATAAAATCAAACAACTGTCTAATTTTAACGAAACCAAAGCAGAACCACCAACTGCAAAACAATGTGAGTAAACTCACTAACTCTGACTCATTTATATTTTTATATAAATGAGTTTTTAATTAATTTATAATTATTTTGTACTGTGTGATGGTGGTTTGGATGAATGGTTGATAAAATCGGTTGATGTAGTTATATCATTGATCGATTATTAGTTATGTTCACTATGATATTTCATATTGATGTGAAATTAATATTATTGACGTTAATTAACATCTGTGGATGCAGGGAAATCAGGTTAGAGGGATCTAACTAGATTCCTCAACATTTATATTACTGTTTGTTGTTTACTGTGATATACATTGTGATATATATACCATGATTTATTATGTTGTGTTGAATTACACTGGTTCTAGAATTTTAGTATTTAAATACCATAATATATTTTTGGATATAGAAAAGGAATTTGAGATTTAAAAAGGAAATTAATTTCCAAAATAGGAATTTAATTTCGAATAAACTTGAAATAAGAACTTGATTTAAATAAATAAAATAAGAGGTGGATTATAAATAAGTTTAATAATTAAGTGAATTATTTATCATTGGATAAAATGAAATCTAAATTTAAGTTTGAATTTATATTGAAAAAGGGAAATCAGGTTTTGAATTGATATTTTGAACTTATCAGTTATATAAAAATTTTAAACAAAATTATAAATGTTTGGGATAAAACTAAGATATTCTATGAATAATTCTAAATGGAAGTCATAAATGAAATTGGGATCTGAGATGTTATTTACAAATATAAAATCAAACGACTTGATTGTATGTAAAATACATATTCATGTGTAACAACCCGGATTTCCAAAACCAATTTATAAATTTTATTTTAGCTATTTTAGTAAATTTTGAATATTTAAAATAATTTATTTTAAATAATAATGACTAAAAATTTATTTAAATCGGAGTTAGAATGAATAAATTTATTTTAATTATATAACGAGCCTAAATTGGTGCGGTAGTTTGAAAATTTGATTTTGAACTTTAACTAAATGTACAGGATTCAAAATAAATCGGATTTCAGTAAAACCAGAAATATTTGATTCTGTTTAATAATATCTTTCTAACTAATGTAAGAAACTAAGATTTCATAATATAAATTGAAAGTTATGTCCAGTTTAAAATTAAAAATAGTCGCTATTGAATTTATATATTTATTTTAATTATATAAAGCCCTTAAAAATAGCCATTTTGCAAAGGACCTCCGTTTTCGACGAAACCACTTTTATTGAATCCAAAATGTCAAATTATTACTAGATTTCAAATTACATAATTTTTGGATTTAATATGTGAGCGTGGTAAATTTAAACATGTTTGGCAATTTCAATTTGAATTTAATCGACTGGAAAACGACCATTTTTAAACGGTCTCGAAATTCGTTGAAATTAGTTTTGTTAGGACCGTATCGTCAAAACATAGCTAGATTTATTTTTCTACAATTTTTGGAGTCAGTAAGTGGCCCCAAAAATTAAAATGTACGTTTAAATTCAGTATATATTTATTTGTATTTTAATTTTGATGAAAACTGATCGAAACGATGGAATTGGCTTGCAAAATATATCCCATTGTGTCCGGAATGGGGGTATTTAGCTAGAGGCGACAGTCGTTGGGTTTGATTTGGAATTTTTAGATTAAAAGAGTTATTTTTGAATTAAATAAATAACAAATATATATATTATATATGCCAATTTCCGTTGAAAACCCTAAGTCAAACTCTCTTTGAGGTCAACATCCTTGGAGCCGCAGTTTAAACAATTTAATGGCTGGATTCGTTTGATTTTAGATCGTTAAAAATTCTCAATCCCCTTAGTAATTCCAAAAATTATAAAATGAAGATGGATAAGCTTTCCAAAATCTTTCAATAGATATGGACCTAATCAATTTTCGTTTAGTGTATCAAAAGTAATCGATGCTCAAATTCATGATAATCACTCACGGTTTAGCGTGCCTGGGGAGTTCGAATCCGCCGTGACGCCTGGTGGAGGATGGCGAGGTCAAGGGCTTTGGGGTGGTGCAGTCTGATCGGTGACCGGGCGCACTGTGGACGCGCGGTTGCAAAACCTGAAGCGACCCGAACTTCCCCGGTCTCCGAAGAGAAGGGAAAGAACGAATTATTGCAAGGACAAGACAAATCAGAACGCAGGCGGAAGAACATTTCATTATTAATTACAACAATTCCATCAGAATACAAGAATAAACAGAGTATAAATCAATATTACACATTTACCAAATATCAGAGATTACAATAAATTACATAGCAGCGGAAAATAATACAATACACAACTGAAGGAGATATACGGATTCAATGCTTTCCGGATACCATTCCAGCTGTAAACCAGGATCCTGTGAATATAAATTTGCAAAACCAAAACTACTAGCTGCCCGTGTCAAAATAAGGGCACCTAGAGTTTAGTTAAAACAATAAACTCCAGGTCAGTCATGGGACTGGTGTGAGAACTAAAACAGTTATTAAACTTTATTTTAAAGTTCGGTAAATCAAGGGACCACGCCGTAAAACGGAACGGGTTTCCTCCCAAGAACACCAGTGCATAAAACAACAGCGCAATGCTAAATAAAGAAAAATGAAGCTATTATAAGACCCAGGTCCTATCACACAATGCAACGCAAGCCGGGGGATAGGGTTTTACCTTATAATAGCCAAAGAATGCTTGATACGTGAAATTTCATGTTTTATTATTACTATAAGTGCATAGTGTCAAAACCATTTCAAATCATAAATATCAATCATAGACGGCATGGGTACCTTATATCATGTCGCCATACTAGTTTTACAATTAAAACCGCAACGTCACGTATTCGGAAATTGGATTTCCATCTGCGAACTGAGGCTAGGGATCGTCCTCTACCGATTCGAGACAATCTAGCCCATGTCTCAGGCAAGTACTCAGTCAAGTGTGAAGACCCGCAACTTCCCCGTAAAGGAAAGCGTCGGATAGTTCGAGAACAAACCACAGCAGGACACATACAGAAGAACATTTCACTATATATCACAACAGTGCATCAGATTACAAGAATATACAGAGTATAAATGAATATTACAGAAATATCAGAGATTTAAATTACATTTAAATACATCGCAGCGGAAAATAATACAATACACAACTAGAAGAGATATACGGATACAAAGCTTTCCGGATATCGTTCCAGCTGTAAACCAGGATCCTGTGAATATAAATCTGCAAAACCAAAACTACTAGCTGCCCGTGTCAAAAATAGGGGCACCCAGAGTTTAGGTTAAAACAATAAACTCCAGGTCAGTCATGTGACTGGTGTGAGAACTAAAACAGTTTTAATCTTTATTTTCAAAGGTAAATCAAGGGACCACGCCGTATAACACGGAACGGGTTTCCTCCCAAGAATACCAGTGCATAAAACAAACAGCGCAATGCTAAATAAAGAAAGATGAAGCTGTTATAAGACCCAGGTCCTATCACACAATGCAACGCAAGCCGGGGGATAGGGTTTTCCCTTATAACAGCCAAAGAATGCTTGATACGTTTAAAACAAATCATTTGATACTATAATAAGTGCATAGTGCATAAAACAACTTCAAATCATAAGTATCAATCATAGGCGGCATGGGTACCATATATCATGTCGCCATATATAGGTTTACAAATAAAACCGCAAAGTCACGTATTTGGAAATTGGATTTCCTTCTATGAACCGAGGCAAAAGATAGTCCTCAACCGATTCGAGACTGCCTAGCCCGAGTCTCAGGATCAGAACGCATCGACCCTTGGATCGTCAGGGCCGGTCCACACGGAGTGGATTAAAAATGCCTGAGCACTACGTTTCGCCGCCCTTTGGGGCGTAAGCGAGCCAACGAATGACTCCATCGGACCCGGATCGTCCGATCTAACCGAGGCGCCTCGCAACAGCAACAACCACATAAGTCAAACTCGTCAGGGCGTGTAAAACCACTGACGCCACTTCTAGCTAGGAGGAAACGCAGGCCCTCCCTGAGGTCCGTCTCCCGTTTTTGGTTCATACCTGGTGTGAAACACGCGAGGTAAACGTTACACAAAGCTACGCCACAAAGGCCGTGCTTTGATCATCAACCACAAGACTTTGCTTTTCAACAGAAGCCTTGATCATTTGCATCTTAGCATGCCACACAGGCAAACCATCCTATGCAACCGATATCAGTCACACAGAATGAAATCCGATGTCAGACACACAGTCCATTTACAAGTCCGTCCTAGGTCTGAACGAAACCGGAGGCACCTAGTACCCCGCATATCCATCGATCTCCAAGTACGTCTGGACGATCACTAACTGTTTCCATCTTCTTGGGTGTACAGCCCAATCAAGATCATCAGTAATTACCCAAACGACGTGAAGACTTCCGGTCTTCGACCATCGTCTTCATCTTCGACTTATCGTCGTATCAGTTATTCAGAATGGGATAAACCCGGTCTTTCCGAATAACTCGCGTATATTTAAATAAGTGTTACACAAACACAACATACGCCTCATTCCAATTCATTAGTCACTAACCGTAAATTAATCAAGAGAATAATTCCCCAAATATTAACCCCGAAGGCCGAAACCAACATCAGATCAATATCCAGAAAACCATTCTGCTTGGCCAACCGACAGTTAGTTTCTAAATTTCACACTCATAGGGAAATATTCCCATTAATTTTATCCAAGATAAACTCCTTGAATTTATTCTTCTTTTGAATTTCGATTCAACTAGTCGAGATTAACGAACCTTACCGAAGTAATCATTGGTTTTAATTTCCCAATCCCTACCTATTTATCCCATGAAGTAAAACTGGTAATACTTCATATCTAACACCACAGTGTTATCGGTAAATTCAATTACCATTTCACGTTCAAATCTAATTAAAGATTTAACTATCGCCTGGAGCAAAACTGGTGATACTCCATTTTCGATCTTTTCAATCTAATTAAAGATTCATTAAAACTCCACTTAGTTTTAATCTTTGACTGGGTTAAAGAATCAGTGTCATTTAAAAACACGGTTCACGATAAACCCAAAATCACATTCATTAATCATCGGGTTAAAGAACGAGTGTTATTTAAAACACTGTCCACGATAAACCCAAAAATCAATATCGATTCAATTCCAATTAAATGTCATTTAATTGGTACACTTCATTAAATCTAAATAAAAAGATTTCATCTTTTCTCAACTGGGTTCAAGAACAGTGTTAGTGAAGACACCATTCACGACAAACCCAAATCACATTCGATATTCAATACAAGGCTCTGAATAGAAAATATATCGGCTTATATTCAATATCGAATTCTACGACTAACAAATGTCGTATTGGAAATAACGATATATATATATCTTTCAAATTTCCATAACAACACCTGTATAATCACGAATTCCAACATCGAAATATTCCGAAGACAATTTCGATTCAAATCCACTCCAATGCAATCATTGGAAATTTTGGTTATTTTTAAAACCCTTTTCGAATTCAATTTATTTATTTAAAAATAAATAGAATTATAATTCTAGTTCAAAACTAGTTCATTTCGATAAAAATCTATTTTTATCTTTTCAAATATGGAGTTTTTCATCCCAATTCTTTCTAAATCATTTCTTATGATTTTACACAAATTATTACTATTTTTAATAATTTTATCTAGGCCCGTACAGTCGATTTCCATCAATGGCCATCGAACTGCACTTACAGCGACCTTTTTCGAATTTGATTTGGACATAATTCCAAATCCAACCGTTAGATTTCTAATTTCTAATATTCGTTAGAAAGCTCTTTTCGATACGAACCCAGCGGTTCCGGTTTTAGGAGAATCCGACGGTCGGATCTCCCGTAATGTCCGTTTGAAATAAATGGTCGAAATTCGCGAACTGCCGCGGCGCGGCGCGTTCTATTCAGGCCATTATATTATATATATAATATATATAATATATACTTCGTCGATTTCTATTCAAAACGAATTATATAAATAGTTTTAAAATCGTTTCAAAACCTATTTCAACTTCCATTTCAATTCAAATCAAAATTGAATTCTTCTTTATAAATTCGTTTTAAAATTCATTTCTATTCAATTCAAATTTCAATTCAATTTGAATTCATTTCAATTCGCTTTCAATTCCATTTGAATTCGTTTTCAATTCAATTCATTTCGAAATCGTTTTCAATTCATTTTGAATTCGTTTTCAATTCAATTCATTTCGAAATCGTTTTCAATTCATTTTGAATTCGTTTTCAATTCAATTCATTTCGAAATCGTTTTCAATTCATTTTGAATTCGTTTTCAATTCAATTCATTTCGAAATCGTTTTCAATTCATTTTGAATTCGTTTTCAATTCAATTCATTTCGAAATCGTTTTCAATTCATTTCATTTCGAAATCGTTTTCAATTCAATTCATTTCGAAATCGTTTTCAATTCAATTCATTTCGAAATCGTTTTCAATTCATTTCATTTCGAAATCGTTTTCAATTCAATTCATTTCGAAATCGTTTTCAATTCATTTCATTTCGAAATCGTTTTCAATTCAATTCATTTCGAAATCGTTTTCAATTCAATTCATTTCGAAATCGTTTTCAATTCAATTCATTTCGAAATCGTTAAAATCGATATAAATATCGTTCACGTCAAAATGGCGTCAATCTAATCAACACGGCTTCATAAAGTTCTATTTTCAAATATTCTATTTCAAATATTTCTTTTTCAAATATTTCTATTTTAAAACTGGAATGAGGCCCAATCAATTACCATATAAAGTTAATTATATGGATTTTCATACAACACATGTATATCATAGCATTGAAAAATAATCAACCATCAACCAAAGTGCACTACACTGTATAAGCATCAAATATAGATATTCAACGCTTATAACAGCCTGTCAATCAATCGATCGACATATTTAATCAATCAGGATGAGTGAACTTCAAATTTCATCCTAACACCCGTGTGGGGTTTCAAACAATCAAACACATATTTTATTTGTGCAGTTGGGCGATGTGTAAAATTTATCGACCCAATCAACGTCATTCAAATAGGTGTACATAAACAAACCGTCTGGTTTGTAAATGAATATTTTATTTTTTTCTCACATTCACGTTAAAAATTATATTTTTAACGATAAAACATTTTATTTCAACATATGAATTTCTTTTCAGTTCATTCTTTAAATAAAATGATATTTTTATTTTTCTAACTTATTTTAGAAAATTTCGGCGGCATAACGGCACGATACTAGAAACGGGACAAGGCCTAGCCTTATCCTCGGTCTAGTGAAGGCCCACGCCATTCACACATCAATCAAATCAATTTCATCTCACCAAACAATTCAATTCAAACAAATAATTCGACTAATCTATGCAACCAAACAAACAAGTCCATGGTCTGTGGACGATTGTGTCGGGTGCTACTAAGCACCGTCTGCATCCTAGTATATATATATATAATTAGAAAAGAAATTGAAAGGTGAGAAATTCTCACATATAGCTATCCTAGCTCCACGGCACGTCGTTGATAGAAATCTTCCTCGTCATCGCATCTTCGTTGTTGTAGCCACTACATATGTAAAAATCGAATTTTTAGTTCGAAGTTCAATATATAAAAATCGAATTTTTAGTTCAAAGTTCAATATATAAAAATCGAATTTTTAGTTCGAAGTTCAATATATAAAAATCGAATTTTTAGTTCAAAGTTCAATATATAAAAATCGAATTTTTAGTTCGAAGTTCAATATATAAAAATCGAATTTTTAGTTCGAAGTTCAATATATAAAAATCGAATTTTTAGTTCAAAGTTCAATATATAAAAATCGAATTTTTACTTCAAAGTTCAGTATATAAAAATCATATTTTTATTTCGAAGTTCAATAGATAAAAATTCTATTTTTCTATCGATGTTCAATATATAAAAATTCTATTTTTCTATCGAAGTTCAATATATAAAAATCCTATTTTTCTATCGAAGTTCAATATATAAAAATTCTATTTTTCTATCGAAGTTCAATATATAAAAATTCTATTTTTACTTTTCTATCTTCTATAAAGATCACATCTTTTTGCTAACGTTCATATAAGAAAATCGGATTTTATATTTATAAAAATCTATGTTTTACATACAAAAAGCAAATATTTTTTCTTCTAAAAATATAATCTTTTTCGTTATAAAAATATAATCTTTACAAATAAAAAGACATTTCTTTTCTTGTTTAGAAAAATAAATTCTTCCTTTAAGTTAAAAATCATAACTTCATACACAATAAAAATTCCGTTTTTTTTTCTATTTAAAACTATGATCTCTTCTATTCTAAAAATACGATATTTTCTATTTTAAAATTTAAAAATAAAATCAGTTTTTAAATGCTAAAAATTCAGTTTTTGATTTCCTTTTAAAATTCAGTTTTGATTTCCTTTTAAAATTCAGTTTTGATTTCCTAAAACAAAATCAGTTCTGAATTCTAATTAAAATCAGTTTTATAACTTCTTAAAAAAAAAATCTAAAATCAGTTTTAAATTCTTATTCAAATCAGTTTTTAAATTATGTTAAAAATCAGTTTTAATACTCTTTAAAATTTACAGTTTTAAACTTTTTAAAATTTACAGTTTTAAACTAAAATCAATTTTCAGTTTTAACCTAAAATCAATTTTCAGTTTTTATCTAAAATCAGTTTTCAGTTTTTTTTTTTTTTTTTAAAAATCCTATTTAATTTTAAACTCTAAAATAAAAATAAAATAAAAGTAAAAATAGGAATGCTTACCGTATGCGAAGAGGGGGAGGCCATCGGCTTCGTCGAGGGGGGGGGGGGCATCGGCTTCGTCGAGAGGGGGGGGCTTGGATTCGCGACTGGGGTCTCGCGATTGGAGATGGGGGGTTTCGGGACTGGAGGGAGAAGGCGGAGAGAGGAGGAGAGAAGCGGCGGTGGAAGAGGAAGCTGAGGAGGGAGTTGCGGCGAGCAGCGGTGGTGGTGGAAGGCTGGAGGAGGAGCGCGATTTTCTTCTTCTTTTTTTTTTTTTTTTGTTTTGTTTTAGATCTGAACGGATTTCTATCGGGGGGGGGGGGCCTGGAGTATAAAGGGGAGAAGATAATAATATATATTTTTTTTTATTATTTAATTATTAAAAAGTTGACTTTTACATATGACCTCGAAACGAGGCCCACCGCCTGCCGTCCATAGCGTATTACCCCCATTCCGAACACAATGGGATATGTATCACAAGCTGATTCTATCGTTGCAATCAGTTTCCGTTGAATTTACATTTAAATCACTATATTGAATTTTAAACGTACATTTCAAATTACCGGGGTCACATACTAACTCTAAAAATTCCAGAAAAATATTTTCTAGCTTCGTATTGACGATACGGTCCTAACAAAACTAGTTTCGTCGAATTCTGAGACCGTTTGAAAAATGGCCAATTTCCAGTCGATGAAAATCAACTGAAATGGTCAAAACACGTTTTCCTTTACCACGCTCACATATTGATTCGAAAAATTATGAAATTTGGAATCTAGCAATAATTCGACATCACGGACCTAACAAAACTGGTTTCGTCGAAATCCGAGGTCGTTTGCAAAATTGCTATTTTTAAGGGCCTTATATATATAAAAATATATATAAATTCCACAGCGACTATTTCTAATTTTAAACTGGACATATCTTATCATTTCTAAGATGAAATCTCAGTTTGTTAACTTCGTTACAAAGATATAGTTATACAGATTCGAATATTTCTTGTTTCGTTCAATTCTGACTTATATTGAATTCTGTATATTCATTTGAAATTAGAAATCGAATTTTCGAACTACCGCGCCATTTTCAATTCCTTTTATAATTATATATAATTATTATATATTCTAACGACGACGCGTATAATATATACGTTCGAATTCTATTCAAAATAAATTTCTCGTCGATATTATTTAAAATAATTCATTTTAAATAATCAAAATTAGCTAAAATTGCCAAAATAAAAATTTTAAACTGGCCCAGATTTTCCGGGTTGTTACAATCTCCCCCACTTAAAACTTTTCGTCCCCGAAAAGGAACAAAGTCGAAAGTGGTTTGATAATTCAACTCTACGTTCGATCTGGCTTCCATTCTCCAACTCTTTAGTTTCTGAGAATTTTCAAAATTTCAAAAATTTGGCTAACACCCTAAATTTTCGAAAAATTTCGCCATAACCTCCCCTGCACCGGGAGCATCGGGGAATTTCAAATAGCTTCCCCGGTCCTTCAGATCTCAAAAAGAAAAAGAAAAAGCCAAGCGGCTAGCCAATAGGCTCACAAAATCATCATCACCCAAACAAAACAGGAAATTATGTAGTAAACATGTACCTATTTGTCGGGCAAACAAATTTTATTCTCTGCTCTAGCCTCCTTGCTATGACCTGTTCAATGATATACATATATATGCAAGCGAATGCGACCAATTTCAATACAGTTCAATATTCGATTCAATTAGACCAAATGGTTCAAAATTATCAAACAATTAAACAAACAACACAAACATCAATCAATTAGTGCCTTAGAGTTTTAAATTCATAATTTTGATACATATACAAAAATCATGTTTTTGATGCCAATTCACAACAATGTGTTCCTAACTATATAAGTTTTGGTTCTCACACCAGTCTAATGGAAATATATAGAAATCACACCTTCGTCACTCGAAAATAAATGCTGATGATGTTTCGAACCACCATCAGAACATTGTCGGGCTACTAGAGTGCGGTTCTATATCTACCCGGTATATTAAAACTTCGAATATACGCGGATCAGACGTATACGCAAAATCTATATATACTGGATTGTCCAAATCAATATAAATAAATAATCAACTACGAATAATTGATTTAAATTTTCAAAACAAAATTTTGTTTTCATTTTAAAAATATACTCTTCACACTCGTTCTAGGATACTACTGATCCTATCTCTAACGAGTCATTCCCATTGGATATTGCTAATCCAATATCTGATGAATTCTTTCGTATGTTTCTAATGTGTCTTGTTCTCTAGCTTTGTAAACCAAGGCTCTGATACCAAATGTGAAGACCCGCAACTTCCCCGTAAAGGAAAGCGTCGGATAGTTCGAGAACAAACCACAGCAGGACACATACAGAAGAACATTTCACTATATATCACAACAGTGCATCAGATTACAAGAATATACAGAGTATAAATGAATATTACAGAAATATCAGAGATTTAAATTACATTTAAATACATCGCAGCGGAAAATAATACAATACACAACTAGAAGAGATATACGGATACAAAGCTTTCCGGATATCGTTCCAGCTGTAAACCAGGATCCTGTGAATATAAATCTGCAAAACCAAAACTACTAGCTGCCCGTGTCAAAAATAGGGGCACCCAGAGTTTAGGTTAAAACAATAAACTCCAGGTCAGTCATGTGACTGGTGTGAGAACTAAAACAGTTTTAATCTTTATTTTCAAAGGTAAATCAAGGGACCACGCCGTATAACACGGAACGGGTTTCCTCCCAAGAATACCAGTGCATAAAACAAACAGCGCAATGCTAAATAAAGAAAGATGAAGCTGTTATAAGACCCAGGTCCTATCACACAATGCAACGCAAGCCGGGGGATAGGGTTTTCCCTTATAACAGCCAAAGAATGCTTGATACGTTTAAAACAAATCATTTGATACTATAATAAGTGCATAGTGCATAAAACAACTTCAAATCATAAGTATCAATCATAGGCGGCATGGGTACCATATATCATGTCGCCATATATAGGTTTACAAATAAAACCGCAAAGTCACGTATTTGGAAATTGGATTTCCTTCTATGAACCGAGGCAAAAGATAGTCCTCAACCGATTCGAGACTGCCTAGCCCGAGTCTCAGGATCAGAACGCATCGACCCTTGGATCGTCAGGGCCGGTCCACACGGAGTGGATTAAAAATGCCTGAGCACTACGTTTCGCCGCCCTTTGGGGCGTAAGCGAGCCAACGAATGACTCCATCGGACCCGGATCGTCCGATCTAACCGAGGCGCCTCGCAACAGCAACAACCACATAAGTCAAACTCGTCAGGGCGTGTAAAACCACTGACGCCACTTCTAGCTAGGAGGAAACGCAGGCCCTCCCTGAGGTCCGTCTCCCGTTTTTGGTTCATACCTGGTGTGAAACACGCGAGGTAAACGTTACACAAAGCTACGCCACAAAGGCCGTGCTTTGATCATCAACCACAAGACTTTGCTTTTCAACAGAAGCCTTGATCATTTGCATCTTAGCATGCCACACAGGCAAACCATCCTATGCAACCGATATCAGTCACACAGAATGAAATCCGATGTCAGACACACAGTCCATTTACAAGTCCGTCCTGGGTCTGAACGAAACCGGAGGCACCTAGTACCCCGCATATCCATCGATCTCCAAGTACGTCTGGACGATCACTAACTGTTTCCATCTTCTTGGGTGTACAGCCCAATCAAGATCATCAGTAATTACCCAAACGACGTGAAGACTTCCGGTCTTCGACCATCGTCTTCATCTTCGACTTATCGTCGTATCAGTTATTCAGAATGGGATAAACCCGGTCTTTCCGAATAACTCGCGTATATTTAAATAAGTGTTACACAAACACAACATACACCTCATTCCAATTCATTAGTCACTAACCGTAAATTAATCAAGAGAATAATTCCCCAAATATTAACCCCGAAGGCCGAAACCAACATCAGATCAATATCCAGAAAACCATTCTGCTTGGCCAACCGACAGTTAGTTTCTAAATTTCACACTCATAGGGAAATATTCCCATTAATTTTATCCAAGATAAACTCCTTGAATTTATTCTTCTTTTGAATTTCGATTCAACTAGTCGAGATTAACGAACCTTACCGAAGTAATCATTGGTTTTAATTTCCCAATCCCTACCTATTTATCCCATGAAGTAAAACTGGTAATACTTCATATCTAACACCACAGTGTTATCGGTAAATTCAATTACCATTTCACGTTCAAATCTAATTAAAGATTTAACTATCGCCTGGAGCAAAACTGGTGATACTCCATTTTCGATCTTTTCAATCTAATTAAAGATTCATTAAAACTCCACTTAGTTTTAATCTTTGACTGGGTTAAAGAATCAGTGTCATTTAAAAACACGGTTCACGATAAACCCAAAATCACATTCATTAATCATCGGGTTAAAGAACGAGTGTTATTTAAAACACTGTCCACGATAAACCCAAAAATCAATATCGATTCAATTCCAATTAAATGTCATTTAATTGGTACACTTCATTAAATCTAAATAAAAAGATTTCATCTTTTCTCAACTGGGTTCAAGAACAGTGTTAGTGAAGACACCATTCACGACAAACCCAAATCACATTCGATATTCAATACAAGGCTCTGAATAGAAAATATATCGGCTTATATTCAATATCGAATTCTACGACTAACAAATGTCGTATTGGAAATAACGATATATATATATATATCTTTCAAATTTCCATAACAACACCTGTATAATCACGAATTCCAACATCGAAATATTCCGAAGACAATTTCGATTCAAATCCACTCCAATGCAATCATTGGAAATTTTGGTTATTTTTAAAACCCTTTTCGAATTCAATTTATTTATTTAAAAATAAATAGAATTATAATTCTAGTTCAAAACTAGTTCATTTCGATAAAAATCTATTTTTATCTTTTCAAATATGGAGTTTTTCATCCCAATTCTTTCTAAATCATTTCTTATGATTTTACACAAATTATTACTATTTTTAATAATTTTATCTAGGCCCGTACAGTCGATTTCCATCAATGGCCATCGAACTGCACTTACAGCGACCTTTTTCGAATTTGATTTGGACATAATTCCAAATCCAACCGTTAGATTTCTAATTTCTAATATTCGTTAGAAAGCTCTTTTCGATACGAACCCAGCGGTTCCGGTTTTAGGAGAATCCGACGGTCGGATCTCCCGTAATGTCCGTTTGAAATAAATGGTCGAAATTCGCGAACTGCCGCGGCGCGGCGCGTTCTATTCAGGCCATTATATTATATATATAATATATATAATATATACTTCGTCGATTTCTATTCAAAACGAATTATATAAATAGTTTTAAAATCGTTTCAAAACCTATTTCAACTTCCATTTCAATTCAAATCAAAATTGAATTCTTCTTTATAAATTCGTTTTAAAATTCATTTCTATTCAATTCAAATTTCAATTCAATTTGAATTCATTTCAATTCGCTTTCAATTCCATTTGAATTCGTTTTCAATTCAATTCATTTCGAAATCGTTTTCAATTCATTTTGAATTCGTTTTCAATTCAATTCATTTCGAAATCGTTTTCAATTCATTTTGAATTCGTTTTCAATTCAATTCATTTCGAAATCGTTTTCAATTCATTTTGAATTCGTTTTCAATTCAATTCATTTCGAAATCGTTTTCAATTCATTTTGAATTCGTTTTCAATTCAATTCATTTCGAAATCGTTTTCAATTCATTTCATTTCGAAATCGTTTTCAATTCAATTCATTTTGAAATCGTTTTCAATTCAATTCATTTCGAAATCGTTTTCAATTCATTTCATTTCGAAATCGTTTTCAATTCAATTCATTTCGAAATCGTTTTCAATTCATTTCATTTCGAAATCGTTTTCAATTCAATTCATTTCGAAATCGTTTTCAATTCAATTCATTTCGAAATCGTTTTCAATTCAATTCATTTCGAAATCGTTAAAATCGATATAAATATCGTTCACGTCAAAATGGCGTCAATCTAATCAACACGGCTTCATAAAGTTCTATTTTCAAATATTCTATTTCAAATATTTCTTTTTCAAATATTTCTATTTTAAAACTGGAATGAGGCCCAATCAATTACCATATAAAGTTAATTATATGGATTTTCATACAACACATGTATATCATAGCATTGAAAAATAATCAACCATCAACCAAAGTGCACTACACTGTATAAGCATCAAATATAGATATTCAACGCTTATAACAGCTTGTCAATCAATCGATCGACATATTTAATCAATCAGGATGAGTGAACTTCAAATTTCATCCTAACACCCGTGTGGGGTTTCAAACAATCAAACACATATTTTATTTGTGCAGTTGGGCGATGTGTAAAATTTATCGACCCAATCAACGTCATTCAAATAGGTGTACATAAACAAACCGTCTGGTTTGTAAATGAATATTTTATTTTTTTCTCACATTCACGTTAAAAATTATATTTTTAACGATAAAACATTTTATTTCAACATATGAATTTCTTTTCAGTTCATTCTTTAAATAAAATGATATTTTTATTTTTCTAACTTATTTTAGAAAATTTCGGCGGCATAACGGCACGATACTAGAAACGGGACAAGGCCTAGCCTTATCCCCGGTCTAGTGAAGGCCCACGCCATTCACACATCAATCAAATCAATTTCATCTCACCAAACAATTCAATTCAAACAAATAATTCGACTAATCTATGCAACCAAACAAACAAGTCCATGGTCTGTGGACGATTGTGTCGGGTGCTACTAAGCACCGTCTGCATCCTAGTATATATATATATAATTAGAAAAGAAATTGAAAGGTGAGAAATTCTCACATATAGCTATCCTAGCTCCACGGCACGTCGTTGATAGAAATCTTCCTCGTCATCGCATCTTCGTTGTTGTAGCCACTACATATGTAAAAATCGAATTTTTAGTTCGAAGTTCAATATATAAAAATCGAATTTTTAGTTCAAAGTTCAATATATAAAAATCGAATTTTTAGTTCGAAGTTCAATATATAAAAATCGAATTTTTAGTTCAAAGTTCAATATATAAAAATCGAATTTTTAGTTCGAAGTTCAATATATAAAAATCGAATTTTTAGTTCGAAGTTCAATATATAAAAATCGAATTTTTAGTTCAAAGTTCAATATATAAAAATCGAATTTTTACTTCAAAGTTCAGTATATAAAAATCATATTTTTATTTCGAAGTTCAATAGATAAAAATTCTATTTTTCTATCGATGTTCAATATATAAAAATTCTATTTTTCTATCGAAGTTCAATATATAAAAATCCTATTTTTCTATCGAAGTTCAATATATAAAAATTCTATTTTTCTATCGAAGTTCAATATATAAAAATTCTATTTTTACTTTTCTATCTTCTATAAAGATCACATCTTTTTGCTAACGTTCATATAAGAAAATCGGATTTTATATTTATAAAAATCTATGTTTTACATACAAAAAGCATATATTTTTTCTTCTAAAAATATAATCTTTTTCGTTATAAAAATATAATCTTTACAAATAAAAAGACATTTCTTTTCTTGTTTAGAAAAATAAATTCTTCCTTTAAGTTAAAAATCATAACTTCATACACAATAAAAATTCCGTTTTTTTTCTATTTAAAACTATGATCTCTTCTATTCTAAAAATACGATATTTTCTATTTTAAAATTTAAAAATAAAATCAGTTTTTAAATGCTAAAAATTCAGTTTTTGATTTCCTTTTAAAATTCAGTTTTGATTTCCTTTTAAAATTCAGTTTTGATTTCCTAAAACAAAATCAGTTCTGAATTCTAATTAAAATCAGTTTTATAACTTCTTAAAAAAAAATCTAAAATCAGTTTTAAATTCTTATTCAAATCAGTTTTTAAATTATGTTAAAAATCAGTTTTAATACTCTTTAAAATTTACAATTTTAAACTTTTTAAAATTTACAGTTTTAAACTAAAATCAATTTTCAGTTTTAACCTAAAATCAATTTTCAGTTTTTATCTAAAATCAGTTTTCAGTTTTTTTTTTTTTTTTAAAAATCCTATTTAATTTTAAACTCTAAAATAAAAATAAAATAAAAGTAAAAATAGGAATGCTTACCGTATGCGAAGAGGGGGAGGCCATCGGCTTCGTCGAGGGGGGGGGGGGGCATCGGCTTCGTCGAGAGGGGGGGGCTTGGATTCGCGACTGGGGTCTCGCGATTGGAGATGGGGGGTTTCGGGACTGGAGGGAGAAGGCGGAGAGAGGAGGAGAGAAGCGGCGGTGGAAGAGGAAGCTGAGGAGGGAGTTGCGGCGAGCAGCGGTGGTGGTGGAAGGCTGGAGGAGGAGCGCGATTTTCTTCTTCTTTTTTTTTTTTTGTTTTGTTTTAGATCTGAACGGATTTCTATCGGGGGGGGGCCTGGAGTATAAAGGGGAGAAGATAATAATATTTTTTTTTTTATTATTATTTAATTATTAAAAAGTTGACTTTTACATATGACCTCGAAACGAGGCCCACCGCCTGCCGTCCATAGCGTATTACCCCCATTCCGAACACAATGGGATATGTATCACAAGCTGATTCTATCGTTGCAATCAGTTTCCGTTGAATTTACATTTAAATCACTATATTGAATTTTAAACGTACATTTCAAATTACCGGGGTCACATACTAACTCTAAAAATTCCAGAAAAATATTTTCTAGCTTCGTATTGACGATACGGTCCTAACAAAACTAGTTTCGTCGAATTCTGAGACCGTTTGAAAAATGGCCAATTTCCAGTCGATGAAAATCAACTGAAATGGTCAAAACACGTTTTCCTTTACCACGCTCACATATTGATTCGAAAAATTATGAAATTTGGAATCTAGCAATAATTCGACATCACGGACCTAACAAAACTGGTTTCGTCGAAATCCGAGGTCGTTTGCAAAATTGCTATTTTTAAGGGCCTTATATATATAAAAATATATATAAATTCCACAGCGACTATTTCTAATTTTAAACTGGACATATCTTATCATTTCTAAGATGAAATCTCAGTTTGTTAACTTCGTTACAAAGATATAGTTATACAGATTCGAATATTTCTTGTTTCGTTCAATTCTGACTTATATTGAATTCTGTATATTCATTTGAAATTAGAAATCGAATTTTCGAACTACCGCGCCATTTTCAATTCCTTTTATAATTATATATAATTATTATATATTCTAACGACGACGCGTATAATATATACGTTCGAATTCTATTCAAAATAAATTTCTCGTCGATATTATTTAAAATAATTCATTTTAAATAATCAAAATTAGCTAAAATTGCCAAAATAAAAATTTTAAACTGGCCCAGATTTTCCGGGTTGTTACATCAAGCCTTTGGATCGTCAGGGCCGGTCCACCGATGTGGATTAAAATGCCTGAACACTGCGTCTCCCCGCCCTATGGGGCGTAAATGAGCCAACGAATGACTCCATCGGACATGGATCGTCCGATCTAACCGAGGCACCTCGCAACAGCAACAACCACATAAGTCAAACTCGTCACGGCGTGTAAAACCACTGATGCCACTTCTAGCTAGAAGGAAACGCATGCCCTCCCTGATGTCCTCTCCCGTTTTTGGTTCACAACCGGGGTGTGAGGCTCGCGAATTCACGTTACACAAAGCTGTGCCACACAGGCTGTGCTTTGATCATCACCACAAGACTTAGCTTTTCAGCAGAAGCCTTGATCAATTGCCACTTAGGCATGCCATGCAAGCAATTCACTCCATGCGTTTGATATCCATCGATATATAAATCCTGAGCTCGTACGTCTCAGAGAAGGGCGTTAAGCAAGAGAATAAATTCTCCGCCGCCATACAGATATATATTTAATAGAAATCAATCACACAGAATAAAATCCTATGTCAGACACACGGTCCATTTACAAGTTCGTTCTGGGTCTGAACGAAACCGGAGGCACCTAGTCACCCGCATATCCATCGATCTCCAAATACGTCTGGAGGATCACTAACTGTTTCCCTCCTCTTGGGTGTACGACCCAATCAAGATCATCAGTAATCACCCAAACGACGTGAAGACCTCCGTTCTTCGACCACCGTCTTCATCTTCGACACCACGTCGAATTAGTTATTCAGAATGGGATAAACCCGGTCTTTCCAAATAATTCGCGTATATAATAAACAAGTGTTACACAAACATAACATACGCCTCATTCCAATTCAGAATATTCCTTTATTCAAATATTCATACACTTTTGGAAAGGTTCCCATTAATTTTATCAAAGATAAATTCTTTAAATTTATTCTTTAATCTTCTTTGAATATCAATTCAAACTAGTCGCGATTAGCGAACCACACCGAAGTAATCATTTATTTTATTTCCCAATCCCAACCTATTCATCCCATGAAGTAAAACTGGTCATACTTCATATCTAACACCACGGTGTTATCGGTAAATTCAATTACCATTTCACGTTCAAATCTAATTAAAGATTTAACTACCGCCTGGAGTAAAATTGGCGATACTCCATTCTCGATTTTTTTCAATCTAATTAAAGATTCATTAAGGCTCCACTTAGTTTTAAACCTTAACTGGGTTAAAGAATCAGTGTCATTTAAAACAAGGTTCACGATAAACCCAAAATCACATTCCATTAATTATCAGGTTAAAGAACAAGTGTTATTTAAAACACTGTTCACGATAAACTCAAAAATCAATACCAATTCAATTTCAATTAAATGTTATTTGATTGGTACACTTCATTAAATCTAAATAAAAAGATTTAATCTTTTTCTCAACTGGGCTTAAGAACAGTGTTAATGAAGACAACATTCACGAAAAACCCAAATCATATTTGATATTAAATACAAGGCTCTGAACAGAAAATATATCGGCTTATATTCAATATCAAATTCTACGACTAACAAATATCTTATTGGAAATAACGGTATAAATATATCTTTCAAATTTCCATAACGATATCTATATAATCACGAAATCCAACATCAAAATATTCCAAAGACAATTTCGATTCAAATCCATTTGAATTCAATTATTGGAAATTCTGGTTATTTTTAAAACCATTTTTCAAATCCGATTTATTTATTTTAAAAATAAATAGAATTATAATTCTAGTTCAAAACTAGTTCATTTCGATAAAAATCTATTTTTATCTTTTCAAATTTGAAGTTTTTCATCCCGATTCTTCCCAAATCATTTCTTATGATTTTACACAAATTATTACTATTTTTAATAATATTATCAAGGCCCGTACAGTCGATTTCCATCAACAGCCATCGAACTGCACTTACAGCGACCTTTTCTAAATTTGATTTGGACATAATTCCAAATCCAACCATTAGATTTCTATTTTCTAATATTCATTAGAAAGCTCTTTTCGATACGAACCCAACGGTTCTGGTTTTAGGAGAATCCGACGGTAGGATCGCCCGCAATATCCATTCGAAGTCAATGGTCGAAATTCGCGAACTGCCACAGCGCGGCGCGTTCTATTCAGGCCATTCTATATATATAATATATATTATATATATAATATATATTATATATATTTCGTCGATTTCCTTTTAAAACGTATTTTATAAATCGTTTTAAATTCGTTTTCGAAACGTTTTCAACTTCATTTTCAAATTCAAATCAAGATTGAATTTTTCAATATAAATTCATTTTAAATTCATCTCAAATTGATTTCAATTCAAATTGATTTCTAATTCAATTTCAGTTTGTTTTCAATTCAATTCAATTTCAATTCGAATTCATTTCTATTCAATTTCAATTCGAATTCATTTCTATTCAATTTCAATTCGAATTCATTTCTATTCAATTTCAATTCTAATTCATTTCTATTCAATTTCAATTCGAATTCATTTCTATTCAATTTCAATTCGAATTTCGATTCTTTTCAAAATATCTGATTTTGAAATCACTTTCGATATTCATTGCAAAATGAATAAAATCGATATAAATATCGTTCACGTAAAAATGGCGTCAATCTAATCAACACGGCTTCATATATTTCTATTTTCAAATATTTCTTTTTCAAATGTTTCTATTCAAATGTTTCTTTTTCAAATACTGGAATGAGGCCCAATCAATTACCATATAATGTTAATTATATGGATTTTCTACAACACATGTATACAATAACAACGATGAATAATCAACCATCATCCAAAGTGCATTCTACAATGTATAAGCATCAAATATTAATATTCAACGCTTATAAGAGCCTGTCAATCAAACGATCGACATACAACTAATTATTGGGATTAGTGTATGTCATGTATCACCCCAATACCCGTGTGGGGTTTTCAAACAATCAAACACAGATTTTATTTGTGCAGTTGGGCGATGTGTAAAATTTATCGTCCCAATCAGTATCAGTCAAATGTGTGTATATAAACAAATCTTCCGACTTGTTTATATTTATTTATTTCATTTCATATACACGTTAAAAATTCTATTTTTAACTATAAAATATTTTCCACTATAAAATATTTTATTTTAACTATATAAATATTTTATTTCATTTCACATCACATCACACAATCAACTACACATCAAAATCAAACAAACAAGCATACAAGTTGTCCACGGTCTGTGGACGACGGGTGTCGGGTGCTACTAAACACCATCTGCATCCTAGTAAATATTTTAACTAGAAAATTAAATTAAAAGTGAGAAGTTCTCACCAACTAGCTAATCCAAACTCCATGACTCTTCATATGTAGGAAATCTTCATCTTTCTCGCCTTTCGTCAATTTCATCGTCTGTAGCCACTACATATATAAAATTCGAATTTTTACTTCGCTATTCAATATATAAAAATCAAAATTTTACTTCGCTATTCAATATATAAAAATCAAATTTTTATTCTTTCTGTAATATAAAAATCATATTTTTAACTTACCACTTGAATAAAAATTATATTTTTATCTTCTTTCTCTTCGCTTTCATATGATTAGAAATCCCACCTTTCATAATATAAAAACATCGCCTTTTCTTTGATTAAAGATCTCGCCTTTCATAATATAAAAACATCATCTTTTCTTTGATTACATCACATTAAAAAAATACGACCTTTTCTATTTCAAAAATCAAATTTTTATTAACTAAAGAAACCGGTTTTTATATAAAAGAAAAATCAGGTTTATACTCTATGAAAAATCAGTTTTAATCCTAATAAACTAAACTAAATGTTTAAAATAAACTAAAATAACATTTAATTAAAACTTACAGTGTTTCTTTTTAGGGGGGGGGGGAGTTTACTGCACTGAGGTGGCGGTTGGGGGCTTGGGGCGTCGGCGCTAGGCTGATGAGGTGGTGAACTCGCGGAGGCTGGAGAGGGTGGAGGGGATAAGGCAGAGGGGAAGTCGGAGGAGGAGGAGAGAATAAGAAGGGGGAGAGAGGGTGGCGCTCTCGAGGTAGGGGGGCTGTGGCGATTGAATGCGGGGTGGAGGGTGGTGGATGATCGACGGCGAAAGCAGGGGGGTCAGCGCGATTTTAATTTTCTTTTTCTTTTTCTTTTTCTTCGTTCGAGTGAATGAAAGGGGGCTGGGGGTTAAGGAGGGAGAGGAAGATAAAAGGGTTTTATAAAAATTTATATTATATTTAATTTGCACCAAAAAGTAACTTTTTATTTTCGAACTCGAAATCAAGCCCACCGCCTATCTTCCATAGCTAATTACCCCCATTTCGAACACAGTGGGATATGCGTCGTAGGCTGATTCGATCGTTTCGGTCAGTTTTCATCAAAATCCATATATAACTCTATATATTGAATATGAACGCGCAATTCAATTTACCGGGGTCACATACTAACTAGAAAAATTCCTGAAAAATATTTTCTAGCTTAGTATTGACGATACGGTCCTAACAAAACTAGTTTCGTCAAATTCTGAGTCCGTTTGAAAAATGGCCATTTTCCAGTCGATTAAAATCAACTAAAACTGGTCAAACGCGTTTTCCTTTGCCACGCTCACATATTGATTCGAAAAATTATCAAATTTGGAATCTAGCTATAATTTGACATCATGGATCAAACGAAAGTAGTTTCGTCGAAATCCGAGGTTGTTTGCAAAATGGCTATTTTCAATGGCCAGTATTCCATAGCGACTATTCAGAATTTTCAACTGGACATATCTTTTGATTCCCGCTATGAAATTTCGATCTTTTAGATTCGTTGGAAAGACATTCCCAATTAGATTCAAATATTTTTGGTTTCACTAAAATCCGGTTTATTTTGCACCCGGTACATTCATTTGAAATTTGAAATCGAATTATCGAACTACCACGCCATTTTCAGTTCCTTTTATATATATAAATAAATATTTATATTCTATCGTCAAGCCATATATATATATACGTTCTAATTCTATTCAAAATAAATTTCTCGATGATATTATTTAAAATAATTCATTTTAAATATTCAAAATTCGCTAAAATTGCCAAAATAAAAATTTTAAATTGGCTCAGATTTCCGGGTTATTACAATCTCCCCCAGTTAAATCTTTTCTCCCCCGAAAAGGAACGAAGCCGAAAGTTGTTTAACTAATCCACTCAACTTCCATTATTTTCACTACGGCTTATGTTCTTCAACTTTTCAGTTTCTAAGAACTTTTCAAATTTTTCAAAAATTTGGCTAACACCCTAAATTTTCAAAAAATTTCTCCATAACCTCCCCTGCACTGGGAGCACCGGGAAAATCCCGAAATTGCCATACAGGCCCTCTGATCTCAAAAAGAAAAAGAAAAAGCCAAGCGGCTAGCCAATCGGCTCATAAAATCATCATCACCCAAACAAAACAGTAAATTATGGTAAACATGTACCTATTTGTCGGGCAAACAATTTTATTCTTCTGCTCTAGCCTCCTTGCTATGACCTGTTCAATGTAGGTACATGTACATGCATGCAAATGCGACTAATTTTCAATACAATTCACTTTTGATCTATTTGGCTAAAGGTTCAAATTAATTGATCAAACAATAATCAACAACACAACCATCAATAAATTAGTTGATTAGCTTTTCAAATTCATAATTTTGATATATAGTCCAAAAATCAGATTTTTGATGCTAAATCACAACAAAAAGCCCTATCTAATTTTTGTTCTCACACCAGTCTAATGGAAATATATAGATATCTCACTTTCGTCACTCGAAGATATATCCACTGATGATGCAGCTGCTATCATCAGTGTCATCTCCGGGCGACTAGAGTGTGATTCTATATCCATCCAGTATATTGGAGGCTTTCAATACACGTGGATCAGACGTATATTAAAATCTCTATATACCTGATAGCCCAAATCAATATAAATAAATATTCAAATACGAATAATTGAATTAAATTTTCAAAACAAACTTGTTTTCAATTTCAAAAATATACTCTTTACACTCGTTCTAGGATACTACTGATCTTATCTCTAACGAATCATTCTCTTTGGATATTACTAATCCAATTTCTGATGAATTCTTTCGTATGGTTCTAACGTGCCTTGTTCTCTGAGCTTTGTAAACCAAAGCTCTGATACCAAATGAAGCGACCCGAACTTCCTCGGTCTTCGAAGAGAAGAGAAAGAACGAATTAATGTGAGAACAAGACAAATCAGAACGCAGGCGGAAGAACATTTCATTGTTAATTTCAACAATTCCATCAGAATACAAGAATAAATAGAGTATAAATCAATATTACACATTTACCAAATATCAGAGATTACAATAAATTACATAGCAGCGGAAAATAATACAATACACAACTGAAGGAGATATACGGATACAAAGCTTTCCGGATATCATTCCAGCTGTAAACCAGGATCCTGTGAAAATAAATTTGCAAAACCAAAACTACTAGCTGCCCGTGTCAAAATAAGGGCACCCAGAGTTTAGGTTAAAACAATAAACTCCAAGTCAGTCATGGGACTGGTGTGAGAACTAAAACAGTTATTAATCTTTATTTTAAAGTTCGGTAAATCAAGGGACCACGCCGTATAACACGGAACGTGTTTCCTCCCAAGAACACCAGTGCATAAAACAACAGCGCAATGCTAAATAAAGAAAAATGAAGCTATTATAAGACCCAGGTCCTATCACACAATGCAACGCAAGCCGGGGGATAGGGTTTTACCTTATAATAGCCAAAGAATGCTTGATACGTGAAATTTCATGTTTTATTATTACTATAAGTGCATAGTGTCAAAACCATTTCAAATCATAAATATCAATCATAGATGGCATGGGTACCATATACCATGTCGCCATACTAGTTTTACAATTAAAACCGCAACGTCACGTATTTGGAAATTGGATTTCCATCTGCGAACTGAGGCTAGGGATCGTCCTCTGCCGATTCGAGACAATCTAGCCCATGTCTCAGGCAAGTACTCAGTCGAGCCTTTGGATCGTCGGGGCTGGTCCACCGATGTGGATTAAAATGCCTGAACACTGCGTCTCCCCGCCCTATAGGGCATATATGAGCCAACAAATGACTCCATCGGACCCGGATCGTCCGATCTAACCGAGGCGCCTCCCAACAGCAACAACCACATAAGCCAAACTCGTCAGGGTGTGTAAAACCACTGACGGCACTTCTAGCTAGAAGGAAATGCATGCCCTCCCTAATGTCCTCTCCCGTTTTTGGTTCACAACCGGGATGTGAGGCTCGCGAATTCACGTTACACAAAGTTGTGCCACATAGGCTGCGCTTTGATCATCACCACAAGACTTTGCTTTTCAACAGAATCCTTGATCAATTGCCACGTAGGCATGCCACATAGGAAATTCACTCCATGCGTTTGATATCCGTCGATATATAACCCCTGAGCTCGTACATCTCAGAGAAGGGCGTTTAGAAAGAGAATAAATTCTCCGCCGCCAAACATATATATATTTAATAGAAATCAATCACATAGAATAAAATCCTATGTCAGACACACAGTCCATTTACAAGTTCGTTCTGGGTCTGAACGAAACCGGAGGCACCTAGTACCCCGCATATCCATCGATCTCCAAATACGTCTGGACGATCACTAACTGATTCCCTCCTCTTGGGTGTAAGGCCCAATCAAGATCATCAGTAATCACCCAAACGATGTGAAGACCTCCGGTCTTCGACCACTGTCTTCATCTTCGACACCACGTCGAATCAGTTATTCAGAATGGGATAAACCCGGTCTTTCCGAATAACTCGCGTATATAATAAACAAGTGTTACACAAACACAACATACGCCTCATTCCAATTCAGAATATTCCTTTATTCAAATATTCATACACTTTTGGAAAGGTTCCCATTAATTTTACCAAAGATAAATTCTTTAAATTTATTCTTTAATCTTCTTTGAATATCAATTCAAACTAGTCGGGATTAGCGAACCACACCGAAGTAATCATTTATTTTATTTCCCAATCCCAACCTATTCATCCCATGAAGTAAAACTAGTCATACTTCATATCTAACACCACGGTGTTTTCGGAAAATTCAATTACCATTTCACGGTCAAATCTAATTAAAGATTTAACTACCGCCAGGAGTAAAACTGGTGATACTCCATTCTCGATTTTTTTCAATCTAATTAAAGATTCATTAAGACTCCACTTAGATTTAATCTTTAACTGGGTTAAAGAATCAGTGTCATTTAAAACACGGTTCACGATAAACCCAAAATCACATTCCATTAGTTATCAGGTTAAAGAACAAGTGTTATTTAAAACACTGTTCACGATAAACCCAATAATCAATACCAATTCAATTTCAATTAAATGTTATTTAATTGGTACACTTCATTAAATCTAAATAAAAAGATTTAATCTTTTTCTCAACTGGGCTTAAGAACAGTGTTAATGAAGACACCATTCACGACAAACCCAAATCACATTTGATATTAAATACAAGGCTCTGAATAGAAAATATATCGGCTTATATTCAATATCAAATTCTACGACTAACAAATATCGTATTGGAAATAACGATATAAATATATCTTTCAAATTTCCATAACGATATCTGTATAATCACGAAATCCAACATCGAAATATTCCAAAGACAATGTCGATTCAAATCCATTTCAATTCAATTATTGGAAATTTTGGTTATTTTTAAAACCCTTTTTCAAATCCGGTTTACTTATTTTTAAAATAAATAGAATTATAATTCTAGTTCAAAACTAGTTCATTTCGATAAAAATCTATTTTTATCTTTTCAAATTTGGAGTTCTTCATCCCGATTCTTCCCAAATCATTTCGTATGATTTTACACAAATTATTACAATTTTTAATAATTTTATCAAGGCCCGTACAGTCGATTTCCATCAACGGCCATCGAATTGCACTTACAGCGACCTTTTCCAAATTTGATTTGGACATAATTCCAAATCCAACCGTTAGATTTCTAATTTCTAATATTCGTTAGAAAGCTCTTTTCGATACGAATCCAAGGTTCCGGTTTTAGGAGAATCCGACGGTCGGATCTCCCGCAATATCCATTCGAAGTCAATGGTCGAAATTCGCGAACTGCCACAGCGCGGCGCGTTCTATTCAGGCCATTCTATATATATATAATATATATTATTTATATTTCATCGATTTCCTTTTAAAACGTATTTTATAAATCGTTTTAAATTCGTTTTCGAAATGACTTCAACTTCATTTTTAAATTCAAATCAAGATTGAATTTTTCAATATAAATTCATTTTAAATTCATCTCAAATTGATTTCTAATTCAATTTCAGTTCGTTTTCAATTCAATTTCAATTCGAATTCATTTCTATTCAATTTCAATTCGAATTCATTTCTATTCAATTTCAATTCGAATTCATTTCTGTTCAATTTCAATTCGAATTCATTTCTATTCAATTTCAATTCGAATTTCGATTCTTTTCAAAATATCTGATTTTGAAATCACTTTCGATATTCATCGCAAAATGAATAAAATCGATATAAATATCGTTCACGTAAAAATGGCATCAATCTAATCAACACGGCTTCATATATTTCTATTTTCAATTATTTCTTTTTCAAATATTTCTATTCAAATATTTCTTTTTCAAATACTGGACTGAGGCCCAATCAATTACCATATAATGTTAATTATATGGATTTTCTACAACACATGTATACAATAACAACGATGAATAACCAACCATCATCCAAAGTGCATTCTACACTGTATAAGCATCAAATATGAATATTCAACGCTTATAACAGTCTGTCAATCAAACGATCGACAAACAACTAATTATTGGGATTAGTGTATGTCATATATCACCCCAATACCCGTGTGGGGTTTTCAAACAATCAAACACAGATTTTATTTGTGCAGTTGGGCGATGTGTAAAATTTATCGTCCCAATAAATATCAGTCAAATGTGTGTATATAAACAAATCTTCCGACTTGTTTATATTTATTTATTTCAATTCATATACACGTTAAAAATTCTATTTTTAACTATAAAATATTTTCCACTACAAAATATTTTATTTTAAATATATAAATATTTTATTTCATTTCACATCACAAAATCAACTACACATCAAAATCAAACAAACAAGCATACAAGCTTTTAACTATATAAATATTTTATTTCATTTCACATCACATCACACAATCAACTACACATCAAAATCAAACAAACAAGCATACAAGCTTTTAACTATATAAATATTTTATTTCATTTCACATCACATCACACAATCAACTACACATCAAAATCAAACAAACAAGCATACAAGCCGTCCATGGTCTGTGGACGACGGGTGTCGGGTGCTACTAAACACCGTCTGCATCCTAGTAAATATTTTAACTAGAAAATTAAATTAAAAGTGAGAAGTTCTCACCAACTAGCTAATCCAAACTCCACGACTCTTCATATGTAGGAAATCTTCGTCTTTCTCGCCTTTCATCAATTTCATCGTCCGTAGCCACTACATATATAAAATTCGAATTTTTACTTCGCTATTCAACATATAAAAATCGAATTTTTAATTCGCTATTCAATATATAAAAATCAAATTTTTATTCTTTCTATAATATAAAAATCATATTTTTAACTTACCACTTGAATAAAAATTATATTTTTATCTTCTTTCTCTTCGCTTTCATATGATTAAAAATCCCACCTTTCATAATATAAAAACATCGCCTTTTCTTTGATTAAAGATCTCGCCTTTCATAACATAAAAACATCATCTTTTCTTTGATTACATCACATTAAAAAAATACGACCTTTTCTATTTCAAAAATCAAATTTTTATTAACTAAAGAAACCAGTTTTTATATAAAAGAAAAATCAGGTTTATACTCTATGAAAAATCAGTTTTATTCCTAATAAACTAAACTAAATGTTTAAAATAAACTAAAAAAACATTTAGATAAAACTTACAGTGTTTCTTTTCGGGGGGGGGGGGGGAGTTTACTGCGCTGAGGTGGCGGTTGGGGGCTTGGGGCGTCGGCGCTAGGCTGAGGAGGTGGTGAACTCGCGGAGGCTGGAGAGGGAGGAGAGGATAAGGCGGAGGGGAAGTCGGAGGAGGAGGAGAGAAGAAGAAGGGGGATAGAGGGTGGCGCGCTTGAGGTAGGGGGGCTGCGGCGATTGAAGGCAGGGTGGAGGGCGGTGGATGATCGACGGCGAAAGCAGGGGGGTCGGCGCGATTTTAATTTTCTTTTACTTTTTTTTACTTTTTTTTCGTTCGATTGAATGAAAGGGGGCTGAGGGTTAAGGAGGGAGAGGAAGATAAAAGGGTTTTATAAAAATTTATATTATATTTAATTTGCACCAAAAAGTAACTTTTTATTTTCGAACTCGAAATCAAGCCCACCGCCTGTCGTCCATAGCTAATTACCACCATTCCGAACACAATGGGATATGTGTCGTAGGTTGATTCGATCGTTTCGATCAGTTTTCGTCAAAATCCTAATATAACTCTATATATTGAATTTGAACGCGCATTTCAATTTACCGGGGTCACATACTAACTAGAAAAATTCCCAAAAAATAGTTTTTAGCTTCGTATTGACGTTACGGTCCTAACAAAACTAGTTTCGTCAAATTCTGAGTCAATTTGAAAAATGGCCATTTTCCAGTCGATTAAAATCAACTAAAACGGGTCAAACGCGTTTTCCTTTGTCACGCTCACATATTGATTCGAAAAATTATCAAATTTGGAATCTAGCAATAATTTGACATCACGGATCCAAGGAAAATGGTTTCGTCGAAATCCGAGGTTGTTTGCAAAATGGCTATTTTCAATGGCCAGAATTCCACAGCGACTATTTGGAATTTTCAACTGGACATATCTTTTGATTCCCGTCATGAAATTTCGATCTTTCAGATTCGTTGGAAAGATATTCCCAATTAGATTCAAATATTTTTGGTTTCACTAAAATCCGGTTTATTTTGCACCCGGTGCATTCATTTGAAATTTTAAATCGAATTATCGAACTACCGCACCATTATCAATTCCTTTTATATATATAAATAAATATTTATATTCTATCATCAAGCCATATAAATATATACGTTCTAATTCTATTCAAAATAAATTTCTCGACGATATTATTTAAAATAATTCATTTTAAAAATTCAAAATTTGCTAAAATTGCCAAAATAAAAATTTTAAATTGGCTCAAATTTCCGGGTTATTACAATCTCTCCCACTTAAAACTTTTCATCCCCGAAAAGGAACGAAGCCGAAAGTTGTTTAACTAGTCCACTCAACTTCCATTATTTTCACTATGACTTATGTTCTTCAACTTTTCAGTTTCTAAGAACTTTTCAAATTTTTCAAAAATTTGGCTAACACTCTAAATTTTTGAAAAATTTCGCCATAACCTCCCATATACCGGGAGCACGGGAAAATACCGAAATTGCCATACAGGCCCTCTGATCTCAAAAAGTAAAAGAAAAAGCCAAGCGGCTAGCCAATCGGCTCATAAAATCATCATCACCCAAACAAAACAGTAAATTATGGTAAACATGTACCTATTTGTCGGGCAAACAATTTTATTCTTCTGCTCTAGCCTCCTTGCTATGACCTGTTCAATGTAAGTACATGCATGCAAATGCGACTAATTTTCAATACAATTCACTTTTTGATCAATTTGGCTAAAGGTTCAAATTTAATTAATCAAACAATAATCAACAACACAACCATCAATCAATTAGTTGATTAGCTTTTCAAATTCATAATTTTGATATATAGTCCAAAAATCAGATTTTTGATGCCAAATCACAACAATAAGCCCTATCCAATTTTGGTTCTCACACCAGTCTAATGGAAATATATAGATATCTAACTTTCGTCACTCGAACATATATCCACTGATGATGCAGCTGCTATCATCAGTGTCATCTCTGGGCGACTAGAGTGTGATTCTATATCCATCCAGTATATTGGAGGCTTTCAATACACGTGGACCAGACGTATATTAAAATATCTATATACCTGATAGTCCAAATCAATATAAATAAATATTCAAATAAGAATAGTTGAATTAAATTTTCAAAACAAACTTGTTTTCAATTTTGAAAATATACTCTTCACACTCGTTCTATGATACTACTGATCCTATCTCTAACGAGTCATTCTCTTTGGATATTACTAATCCAATTTCTGATGAATTCTTTCGTATGGTTCTAACGTGTCTTGTTCTCTGATCTTTGTAAACCAAAGCTCTGATACCAAACGAAGCGACCCGAACTTCCCCGGTCTCCGAAGAGAAGAGAAAGAACGAATTACTGTGAGGACAAGAGAAATCAGAACGTTGGCGGAAGAACATTTCATTGTTAATTACAACTATTCCATCAGAATACAAGAATAAACAGAGTATAAATCAATATTACACATTTACCAAATATCAGAGATTACAATAAATAATATAGCAGCGGAAAATAATACAACACACAACTGAAGGAGATATACGGATACAAAGCTTTCCGGATATCATTCCAGCTGTAAACCAGGATTCTATGAATATAAATCTGCAAAACCAAAACTACTAGCGTCCCGTGTCAAAATAATGGCACCCAGAGTTTAGGTTAAAACAATAAACTCCAGGTCAGTCATGGAACTGGTGTGAAAACTAAAACAGTTATTAATCTTTATTTTAAAGTTCGGTAAATCAAGGGACCACGCCGTATAACACGGAACGGGTTTCCTCCCAAGAACACCAATGCATAAAACAACAGCGCAATGCTAAATAAAGAAAAATGAAGCTATTTTAAGACCCAGGTCCTATCACACAATGCAACGCAAGCCGAGGGATAGGGTTTTACCTTATAATAGCCAAAGAATGCTTGATACGTGAAATTTCATGTTTTATTATTACTATAAGTGCATAGTGTCAAAACCATTTCAAATCATAAATATCAATCATAGACGGCATGGGTACCATATATCATGTCGCCATACTAGTTTTACAATTAAAACCGCAACGTCACGTATTTGGAAATTGGATTTCCATCTGCGAATTGAGGCTAGGGATCGTCCTCTACCGATTCGAGGCAATCTAGCCCATGTCTCAGGCAAGTACTCAGTCAAGCCTTTGGATCGTCAGGGCCGGTCCACCGATGTGGATTAAAATGCCTGAACACTGCGTCTCCCCGCCCTATGAGGCGTAAATGAGCCAACGAATGACTCCATCGGACCCGGATCGTCCGATCTAACTGAGGCGCCTCGCAATAGCAACAACCACATAAGTCAAACTCGTCAGGGCGTGTAAAACCACTGACGCCACTTCTAGCTAGAAGGAAACGCATGCCCTCCCTGATGTCCTCTCCCGTTTTTGGTTCACAACCGGGGCGTGAGGCTCGCGATTTCACGTTATACAAAGCTGTGCCACACAGGCTGTGCTTTGATCATCACCACAAGACTTTGCTTTTCAACAAAAGCCTTGATCAATTGCAACTTAGGCATGCAACACAGGTAATTCACTCCATGCGTTTGATATCCATCGATATATAACCCCTGAGCTCGTACGTCTCATAGAAGGGCGTTAAGCAAGAGAATAAATTCTCCGTCGCCAAACATATATATATTTAATAGAAATCAATCACACAGAATAAAATCCTATGTCAGACACACAGTCCATTTACAAGTTCGTTCTGGGTCTGAACGAAACCGGAGGCACCTAGTACCCCGCATATCCAACGATCTCCAAATACGTCTGGACGATCACTAACTGATTCCCTTCTCTTGGGTGTATGGCCCAATAAAGATCATCAATAATCACCCAAACGACGTGAAGACCTCCGGTCTTCGACCACCGTCTTCAAATTCGACACTACGACGAATTAGTTATTCAGAATGGGATAAACCTGGTCTTTCCGAATAACTCGCATATATAATAAACAAGTGTTACACAAACACAACATACGCCTCATTCCAGTTTAGAATATTCCTTTATTCAAATATTCATACACTTTGGGAAAGGTTCCCATTAATTTCTTTAAATTTATTCTTTAATCTTCTTTGAATATCAATTCAAACTAGTCGCGATTAGCGAACCACACCGAAGTAATCATTTATTTTATTTCCCAATCCCAACCTATTCATCCCATGAAGTAAAACTGGTCATACTTCATATCTAACACCACGGTGTTATCGGTAAATTCAATTACCATTTCACGTTCAAATCTAATTAAGGATTTAACTACCGCCTGGAGTAAAACTGGTGATACTCCATTCTCGATTTTTTTCAATCTAATTAAAGATTCATTAAGACTCCAGTTAGTTTTAATCTTTAACTGGGTTAAAGAATCAGTGTCATTTAAAACACGGTTCACGATAAACCCAAAATCACATTCCATTAATTATCAGGTTAAAGAACAAGTGTTATTCAAAACATTGTTCACGATAAACCCAAAAATCAATACCAATTAAATTTCAATTAAATGTTATTTAATTGGTACACTTCATTAAATATAAATAAAAAGATTTAATCTTTTTCTCAACTGGGCTTAAGAACAGTGTTAATGAAGACACCATTCACGACAAACCCAAATCATATTTGATATTACATACAAGGCTCTGAATAGAAAATATATCGGCTTATATACAATATCAAATTCTACGACTAACAAATATCGTATTGGAAATAACGATATAAATATATCTTTCAAATTTCCATAACGATATCTGTATAATCACGAAATCCAACATTGAAATATTCCAAAGACAATTCCGATTCAAATCCATTTGAATTCAATTATTGGAAATTCTGGTTATTTTTAAAACCCTTTTTCAAATCCGGTTTATTTATTTTAAAAATAAATAGAATTATAATTCTAGTTCAAAACTAGTTCATTTCGATAAAAATCTATTTTTATCTTTTCAAATTTGGAGTTTTTCATCCCGATTCTTCCCAAATCATTTCTTATGATTTTACACAAATTATTACTATTTTTAATAATTTTATCAAGGCCCGTACAGTCGATTTCCATCAACGGCCATCGAACTGCACTTGCAGCGACCTTTTCCAAATTTGATTTGGACATAATTCCAAATCCAACCGTTAGATTTCTGAAACACCCCACCTCCGTTAGGGTCACTCTCAAAGGGAATGCCCTAATTTTGGTGGAGGTTTATAAGTATAAGTCACAGATATACATGACAGATATAAGAACACATATTTGTAAACAGCGGAAAATCAACAAACTTTTATTTCATAAAAGCAAATACGTGTTACAAAACATCACCATGATTGTCTTACATCTTTTTCCAAAAACATAACATAACACTTTCATAATCTGTCTTGAGTACATTATTTAAAGAAACATAAATAAAACATAGATAAACTGCAAAAGTCCCCATAGTGGATTGTCCAAAGCCATAGTTCAAAACAGGAAAGTCCAAGCAATACATTTCTCTTCTTCAAGCTGGATGTTAAGGCTGGTCAAGCTGATGTGTTCCCTCCCTGTGGACCTGGGGGGGGGGGGGGGGGAAACGGAAGAAAAGAAGACGAAAGAAAAGTAGAGTCAGACATAAAGCCTGAGTAAGTCTAGTACTATTTTGTCTATGAATAAAGAACTGGGTATGATAAGTATAAACAAGAAGTGGAAAAGCGCTCTAACTTGGTTAAGTTGTCTAGGGTCGAATATACTATCGTACCCCATGTTAATCTCTGAACCCATATAAACTAGTTCCCAACTGGCACCCCATAATCAGGGTGATGTGGTCCATCCTATGATGATCGGCTCCTACTCGCATAGTTACATGTGTCTTACGGCCCCCGATGTTGTAGTTACCTATGTTGGTCCCACCATGGGGTGTATCAAGTCCCATGGAGGCGGCCCGACACAATCCTAGAATGCACAGGTATGCTACTGGTGTCCAGTGCCTTATTTTTCTGCGCCGGAGTGTGTGCACGCCCGCACCCCGTTAGAACCTACACTGCTACACCACCGCCGTCGATTCGACCTCTTACAATCAGCCCAGTAATCGTGCCCCACCCTGCCTAGTTTCAGGGTATCCTGATACACCTTCTGGGGTTACTGCTGAAAAGGGTCCCCCGTTACTAGGTTTTCTATCTCTAGCCAACATGCTAAGTTGGTTAAGTGTTTTCTAACCTAACCCCCACCAGTCCGTTTAATTTAGCATGTTCTATTTTGATTAAGTCTTTAGTTCACTTAATCCTAACAATCCTGACTCAGCCTTAATTGTCTTATTAAGGCCCTGACCTCTCACATTAGACAGGTATTGTTGTGGCTGCCTGTTGCCGGTTGGTTCCGGGAAGTCTTACGCCACAACTCAGTCTAACCTCGGGTCCTTATTGGGCTCCATGTTTAACCTCCCACATTGGATAGGTATTGTTGTGATTACTGGACAGCCGGGCGGTTCCGGGCAGGTTTACATCACAACTCAATCCAACCTCGGGTTAAACACATCGTATGTTCTACATTTACATATTTTGTCTTTCTTCTTTATTTTCTTATATGTAAATATTTGCGGCCAATTATTAAGTTAATGGTGTAAAGGTTACACCAATCATGGGCCCAACCCGTGCTTGAATTTGGGCCCTTCTATTTTATATTTTCATTCATTAGTAATTTTAACCCAACGTTATTTTCCCCCGTTTTACACGTCCGTTTATTATATATATATATTGGGCTTAGCCTTTTAAAGCCCAACTTAGCCATGCGAAAAGGGGAGGCTTAAAGCGTGATTACATACACAAAGAGGGGAATGTGAGCGCATGAACTTGCAATATGACGTTGGAAATACAAAATAGAAACTGGTGTACTTGCATAGTAGTGACATATACTTTGGTCATAAAGCATAGGTGACATGAATCAAAGCATGTGAACTTGTAGTTAAGATAAGAATCTAAATTAGGTGTCACATAGTCTTAACTACAACATAGACCTATGTTCTTATTTAGGCATAATGTCAAACATAAACAAATCATGTTCATAAGGTTTCTACATGTTTACAAAGGGGATTACTTTGTTACTAACACCAAAAGCATAGTTCAACTTAATCATGGTTTAAGTCTAATCACATAACGATGGTATAAATATACTTATGCATAAATATTCCTAAACATGGTGTTTGCTTTATTCAAGCAAACTTGCAAAAAGGGATTTTTGAGTCTAACCTAGCCATGTCTCACATATGTCATCATATAATTCTTGCTAACAATATAGAACTAACATGGTTTTCAATTATGTCAAATATCAATCATAGCCTAGTCATATTCATAAGTTTGCACATAGGTTTTCTAATACAAAGCATGGCTTAATACATAGACCATGATGCCCAATTATCAACATAATTTCATATGGATTATAACAACCCAAACTCATTCCAATTTCCTCACAAAAATGATGTTTGTATAAAAATACACATTATGATGGCATAGTAGCAAAACTCCAAACTTGCATGATTTTCAATTTAACAACTACATACATGTAGCTTCAACATGGATTACATATTTTGCGAATATCCAAACGTCATACTTGCATAAAACTACCGCATGTAGTTTTTCATAATGAATAACATAATTCAAGAATATCCAAACGTATACAATATTCCAACGCACAAATATGGATTACTTTATCGCCACAAATCAAGTATACATATCAACACAATTATTTGTTCATACCAAAATAATACTCTACTTACAATGGTGTGGCGAATTCTCTAATTTAGGAATTTAGAGATGCGACTCCTTTTGGCGTAGGCGTTGATTTGATTTGTTTAGGTTGCTTGAATTGCTTTAGGCTTTAGAACTTTCCTCCTAATCTTCTCTCCAAATTTGGTGGCTACTCCTAGACGCTCCTCAGCAACATGGCGGCTTTGTTCTAATTTATGAATGAATAGATTAGGGTTTAGTCTAGGGTCCTTTTTATAGGGTTTATGAATTGATTAGAGCCATCGATGTTGCCTGGATTGATCGTAGCCATTCATCCTAAGGAGAGACCAATTGGAGCCTGCCACCTAGCCCTAATGACAAAGCAGACCATAGAAAATCGACCAACATAGAATAGGCCAGCCAGGTTAGACTGGGTTCGACCTGGCTCTGGACCAGGTCGACACCCCTGTCGACAGCCCTGTCGACAGGCCTGTCGACCTGGTTAGACCAGGTCGACAGCCCAGTCGACCTGGGTGCGTCAGGCGGGACTTTTTTTCCGCCCTGGCCCATTGGGCCCCATTTTTGTTTTCTGAGCTTATTTTATTCTGTTTGAATTTTAAACTTAATTCAAAAACTTCCGAAGGCCATATCTTCTTCATACGGACTCCGTTTTTCGAAAACTCGGACTCTATTTCGCGTATTTTTCTGAGACGAACGCAATGGCGTATCCTGTTTCCCTTAGTTCTTTGATTAAAATTAATTATACTTTAATTTATGGATTTCACAGTTATAGAATTCGCGGGGTGTTACATTTCTCCCCCACTTAAAAGGATTTCGTCCCCGAAATCTTCAAGTTAGGAGGAATGTATATCCTAACATCCAATCATCCATCTACTCATCCATCAAACACGAGCATCCATTGTCCTTAAAAGACTTCTAATGCTTCATGATCATATGCGAAGTGTGTGTGTACATGTACTTATCTAATGCAAAATCAGGCGGTCTACTGATTCAGTTGACCTCCTTAATGCGGATTATGTAAGTGCCATGAATCCATCATGTATGCAAATTTTCCTATTCTTGATTCTACATGAGTGCACAATCATTCAATACATATGCAACATCCACATGACAACACATTAAAATTCAACCACATATGAATGCAAACATATATGCATATGCAATATGAAGTGACTGAGCCGATCTAAAACCTAGATTGTGTGTATATATGCAACCACGAGCAACCACTAGCAATCACTTGCAACCACTTGCAACCATCATACATAACATGTTTCAACTACATGTTTCCATCGAAAGGATTTCTACCTAAAAGATAAGGTCGAGGAAATATATCTAAAAAGATAGATAAAAGTGCAACTTAAGGAAAAGGAAAGATCAAGGATGTACCCTCGAACAGAAAAGGGTAGGCTGTACGGATTCTAGCTTCAGTTTCCCAAGTCGCGTCTCCCTCGGCGTCGCTCCACTGAACTTTGACGAGTTTGACTTCGCGGTTGCGTAGCTTCTTCACTTCCGTTCCTAATATGCGGGTTGGAACTTTCCTTATGGTTGCTTCGCGTTCCACTTCGACCTCTTCTAGGACATTTGGCTTTACCACTTCAGCAGACTCATGTAGACATTTTCGGAGATGTGAAACGTGAAAAACGTTGTGGACTCCAGCCAACTTCTCGGGTAGCTCTAATCTATAGGCCATTTTCCCAATTTTCTCGATGATAGGGAATGGCCCTACGAACCTTGGTGCAAGCTTTCCTGTGGTTCCAAAACGAACAACGTTTCTTAGTGGTGATACCTTGAGAAAAACTCTGTCTCCAACCTCAAATTCAAGGTCGGTCCTTCTCTTGTCGGCATAGGACTTTTGTCTGTCTTGGGCCGTTTTCATCCTTCTTCGTATTAAGTCTACTTTCTCTGAAGTCTCTCGGATCATATCTGGTCCAAGTATGAGCTTGTCCGTAGACTCCCACCAACAAGTGGGCGATCGGCACGGTCTTCCATATAAAGCTTCGAAGGGAGCCATTCCGATGGTTGCTTGATAGCTGTTGTTGTAGGCAAATTCCACCAAAGGAAGGTGGTCTTCCCATGTCCCTCCGAAGTCAAGGACGCATAGCCTTAAAAGGTCTTCCAAAACTCTGTTCACTCTCTCCGTTTGGCCATCGGTTTGGGGATGATAGGCTGTGCTCAAGCATAACTGCGTTCCTACTGCTTCTTGCAGACTCCGCCAAAACTCGCTGGTGAAGATGGGGTCTCGGTCACTAACAATGCTAGACGGTATTCCATGGAGTCGAACGATTTCCTTGAGGTAAAGTGATGCTAGGGATGAGGCAGTTCTTTTACTATTGACAGGTAAAAAGTGGGCGCTTTTAGTAAGCCTATCCACTATTACCCAAATGCTAGTGTTGCTTCTCCTAGACCTAGGCAGCCCATCGATGAAGTCCATTGAGATGCTATCCCACTTCCACTGCGGGACCTCCAGAGGACGTAGCAGTCCGCCAGGCTTTTTCTGTTCCGCCTTAACCTGTTGGCACACCATGCACTTAGAAACGAATTCTGCCACGTCCTTTTTCATGCCGTTCCAGAAGAAAGTCCTTTTTATATCTTTGTACATTTTATCTCCGCCTGGGTGTATCGTCATCTTGGAGTGATGTGCTTCCTCGAGAACCTTCTTTATTAAATCTTTTGTCTGGGGGACGCATAGTCTTCCGTCTCGCCTTAGCAAACCCTTATCGTCGATGGAGTATCTGTTGAGGTGACTTGAAGTCTCACCCCTAATTAGCCTATCAATTGTTTCCACAAGCTGAGGGTCTTCGCGTTGTGCTGCCCCTACTGAATCCACTAAAGTTGGGCGCACTTCGAGAGATGCTAGCAAGCCTGGTACGAAATCGGAGGAAGGCCTAAAGTCGAAGCTGGCTATAAACTCTAGGCTTTGTCTTTCAACAAACAACGGGCTTAGGGTCAATTTCTTTCGGCTCAACGCGTCTGCTACTACGTTGCCTTTGCCCGGAGTGTAGGAGATTTCGAAATCGTACGAGGCAAGAAACTCCATCCATCTTTGTTGCCTCAAGTTAAGATCCTTTTGCGAGAAAAGATATTTCAACGATTTATGGTCAGTGTAAAGTTCGAACTTCTCACCTAGGAGATAGTGTCGCCAAGACTTGAGTGCAAAGACGATGGCGGCTAACTCAAGATCGTGGGTTGGGTAGTTCTTTTCGTGCACCTTCAACTGCCTCCTGCCATAAGCTACTACCCTTCCTTCTTGCATTAAGACGGCGCCTAGCCCTGTCCCACATGCATCCGTATAAACAGTGAACATCTTGCTCCCATCTGGCAGCGTCAAAACTGGGGCTGTTGTGAGAGCCCTTTTCAGTCGTTGGAAAGCAAACTCGCAATCCAAGTCCCAATTAAACACTAGATTCTTCTTGGTCAATTTCGTGAGCGGAGCTGAGATTTTCGCAAAATCCCTTATAAACTTTCGATAGAAGCCTGCTAGTCCTAGAAAGCTTCGGACCTCAGTTGCATTCCTTGGTGTCTTCCAATCCTGTACCGCCACTACCTTAGCAGGGTCTACTGCTAACCCTTGTTTGGATACTATGTGCCCAAGGAACCTCACCTCTTCTCTCCAAAAGTGGCATTTGGAGAATTTGGCTTTTAGTTGATGGACTCGCAAAGTTTCCATGATTGCCCTTAAGTGTTGAGCATGTTCCTCTTCACTCTTTGAGAAGATAAGGATATCATCTACGAAGACCACCACGAATTTGTTGAGGAAATCTCTAAATACCCTACTCATCAGGTCCACGAAGTACGCAGGTGCATTTGTCAAGCCGAAAGGCATGACAAGCCATTCAAAGAAGCCGTCTGGGGTTCTGAATGCCGTTTTATCGATGCTATCTTCAGCCACCCTTAGCTGATGAAAACCGGTTGCTAAATCGAGCTGGGAGAAAACAGACGCTCCTACAAGTTGGTCAAATAAATCGTCAATTCTAGGGAGAGGGTGCCTATTCTTTTTCGTTAGCTTGTTGAGCTCCCTATAGTCAACACATAGACGGAGTGAACCATCCGCCTTTGTAGCGAACACCACTGGAGCGCCCCATTCTGAAATGCTCCTCCTAATAACCCCCTTTCTAGAAGCTTTTTAATCTGTTTACTGAGCTCTTTCCTTTCTCGTGGAGCCATGTGTCTGACGGGCAACGCAACGGGCTTTGCATTATCTACAAGATATATGCGGAAGTCTATTTCCCGCTTCGGAGGCAAGCCCTTCACCTCTTCGAAGACATCCGGATATTCCCGGACCACTCTAACTGATTGCAAATTTTCAACAGAGGCATCTAGCGATTCAAGATAACTAAGCATAACCGCATACGAGGGATTACAAGAAATTTCCAAAGTATTACCAAGTTGGGTTAGGAGCCTAACAACCCTTTTCTCACAATCAAGGATGGCCCCATTACTGGATAGCCAATCCATACCCAAAATCAAACCATACCCCGAAAAGCCCAAGACAAAGGCACTACATTGAAATTCTACACTTAGAATAGAGATTTTCAATCCCACACAGATCATAGACAAATGAGCTGGGCCCCCAATTGGGTTTGAAACAATTAAGGGGTCCTCTACCATACTAGTTTTTAGGTGCAGAGATTCTACTAAAGCAGACGAGATAAAGAAGTGTGACGCGCCAGAATCAAATAAAGTGCGAACGGGGTGATCATAAAGATAAACTACGCTTTCTACAGAAGTATTTATACCTCGCTGTTGCAGAGGTGGCGCTTCCAGCACATGAACCTGTGCCCCTGGGGTGGATCCAGCCCTCTGCCCCTGTCCTCGTTTCTTTGGGCAATCCTTAGCCCTGTGGCCTTTCTCACCGCAAGAAAAGCACCCACCATTCTCCTTGGCCTTCTTTTTCCGGCAGTCCTTTACTAAGTGCCCCACTTTGCCACAGAAATTACACTTCCTCTTCTCTTTGTTGCCTTTCCCACCCTTCTAAAAGTCTGTCTTCTTAGGCTGCAAACCCTCTTTCTTCCCTTGAGAGCTTTCTGCCTTTGTCTCCTTCTTGCCCTTATCCTCTTCATTCAGCAATGCCATTTGCACCAATCTTTCATACGTGGCTCCCATGGGTATATGGGTCATGGCCAAACTGTGTAATGGCTCATTCAACCCTTTGACGAAACGGAGAGCCTTCTTATGCGGGGTGTTGACTAGGTCAAGCCCAAACCTAGCCAGCTCATCGAACTGATTTACATACTCTCTGACAGTCTTGTCTCCTTGCTTAAGAAATAAGAATTTTTCCAACTACAAACTTCTTTCCGCATCTGAGAGAAATTTGGTCTCAAACCTTGCCCTAAAGTCCTCCCATGTCTCCACTGGTCTTTCAGCATTAGTGACTTCCCACCAGTAGGAAGCCTCGCCCTTTAATAGCCACACTGCCAATTGTACTTTTTGTCTATCCTCTACCTCAAAGATGATGAATAGGTCCTCCGTTTCTTTCAGCCAATTTCTAGCTGCCACGAAGGACTCAGTTCCATGGAAATCCCTTCCTCCCATAGCTTTAAAATCTTTACATATCTTAGCGAATGTGTTTCCCCGAGGAGGAGGTGGAGGAAAAGGTGCTGCTGCAGCTGGATGATTTCCTTCCGCTGGGGGAGGAGGAATGGTAGGACCTGGCTGAGTGGCCCTTGCTTCTAAGAACCGTCTAAACCAACTAGGTATTGGCACCCCTTCCGGCAAGTTAAGTTCTTGGGACATGCTGAAACAAAAAGGATAGATTCAAAACGAAGGATAAGAGATAGTACCTATGGCTTTGGGGAGTGGACTTTGCCTTTTTAAAATAAAATAACATTTTTCTTTTAAAAATGCTTCTTTAAATTTCCTTTTTGAAAGTAATTTTTCAAAACTTTTTATCTTATCTGGTAAACCTATGCTCTGATACCAAGTGAAACACCCCACCTCCGTTAGGGTCACTCTCAAAGGGAATGCCCTAATTTTGGTGGAGGTTTATAAGTATAAGTCACAGATATACATGACAGATATAAGAACACATATTTGTAAACAACGGAAAATCAACAAACTTTTATTTCATAAAAGCAAATACGTGTTACAAAACATCACCATGATTGTCTTACATCTTTTTCCAAAAACATAACATAACACTTTCATAATCTGTCTTGAGTACATTATTTAAAGAAACATAAATAAAACATAGATAAACTGCAAAAGTCCCCATAGTGGATTGTCCAAAGCCATAGTTCAAAACAGGAAAGTCCAAGCAATACATTTCTCTTCTTCAAGCTGGATGTTAAGGCTGGTCAAGCTGCTGTGTTCCCTCCCTGTGGACCTGGGGGGGGGGGGAAACGGAAGAAAAGAAGACGAAAGAAAAGTAGAGTCAGACATAAAGCCTGAGTAAGTCTAGTACTATTTTGTCTATGAATAAAGAACTGGGTATGATAAGTATAAACAAGAAGTGGAAAAGCACTCTAACTTGGTTAAGTTGTCTAGGGTCGAATATACTATCGTACCCCATGTTAATCTCTGAACCCATATAAACTAGTTCCCAACTGGCACCCCATAATCAGGGTGATGTGGTCCATCCTATGATGATCGGCTCCTACTCGCATAGTTACATGTGTCTTACGGCCCCCGATGTTGTAGTTACCTATGTTGGTCCCACCATGGGGTGTATCAAGTCCCATGGAGGCGGCCCGACACAATCCTAGAATGCACAGGTATGCTACTGGTGTCCAGTGCCTTATTTTTCTGCGCCGGAGTGTGTGCACGCCCGCACCCCGTTAGAACCTACACTGCTACACCACCGCCGTCGATTCGACCTCTTACAATCAGCCCAGTAATCGTGCCCCACCCTACCTAGTTTCAGGGTATCCTGATACACCTTCTGGGGTTACTGCTGAAAAGGGTCCCCCGTTACTGGGTTTTCTATCTCTAGCCAACATGCTAAGTTGGTTAAGTGTTTTCTAACCCAACCCCCACCAGTCCGTTTAATTTAGCATGTTCTATTTTGATTAAGTCTTTAGTTCACTTAATCCTAACAATCCTGACTCAGCCTTAATTGTCTTATTAAGGCCCTGACCTCTCACATTAGACAGGTATTGTTGTGGCTGCCTGTTGCCGGTTGGTTCCGGGCAGTCTTACGCCACAACTCAGTCTAACCTCGGGTCCTTATTGGGCTCCATGTTTAACCTCCCACATTGGATAGGTATTGTTGTGACTACTGGACAGCCGGGCGGTTCCGGGCAGGTTTACATCACAACTCAATCCAACCTCGGGTTAAACACATCGTATGTTCTACATTTACATATTTTGTCTTTCTTCTTTATTTTCTTATATGTAAATATTTGCGGCCAATTATTAAGTTAATGGTGTAAAGGTTACACCAATCATGGGCCCAACCCGTGCTTGAATTTGGGCCCTTCTATTTTATATTTTCATTCATTAGTAATTTTAACCCAACGTTATTTTCCCCCGTTTTACACGTCCGTTTATTATATATATATTGGGCTTAGCCTTTTAAAGCCCAACTTAGCCATGCGAAAAGGGGAGGCTTAAAGCGTGATTACATACACAAAGAGGGGAATGTGAGCGCATGAACTTGCAATATGACGTTGGAAATACAAAATAGAAACTGGTGTACTTGCATAGTAGTGACATATACTTTGGTCATAAAGCATAGGTGACATGAATCAAAGCATGTGAACTTGTAGTTAAGATAAGAATCTAAATTAGGTGTCACATAGTCTTAACTACAACATAGACCTATGTTCTTATTTAGGCATAATGTCAAACATAAACAAATCATGTTCATAAGGTTTCTACATGTTTACAAAGGGGATTACTTTGTTACTAACACCAAAAGCATAGTTCAACTTAATCATGATTTAAGTCTAATCACATAACGATGGTATAAATATACTTATGCATAAATATTCCTAAACATGGTGTTTGCTTTATTCAAGCAAACTTGCAAAAAGGGATTTTTGAGTCTAACCTAGCCATGTCTCACATATGTCATCATATAATTCTTGCTAACAATATAGAACTAACATGGTTTTCAATTATGTCAAATATCAATCATAGCCTAGTCATATTCATAAGTTTGCACATAGGTTTTCTAATACAAAGCATGGCTTAATACATAGACCATGATGCCCAATTATCAACATAATTTCATATGGATTACAACAACCCAAACTCATTCCAATTTCCTCACAAAAATGATGTTTGTATAAAAATACACATTATGATGGCATAGTAGCAAAACCCCAAACTTGCATGATTTTCAATTTAACAACTACATACATGTAGCTTCAACATGGATTACATATTTTGCGAATATCCAAACGTCATACTTGCATAAAACTACCGCATGTAGTTTTTCATAATGAATAACATAATTCAAGAATATCCAAACGTATACAATATTCCAACGCACAAATATGGATTACTTTATCGCCACAAATCAAGTATACATATCAACACAATTATTTGTTCATACCAAAATAATACTCTACTTACAATGGTGTGGCGAATTCTCTAATTTAGGAATTTAGAGATGCGACTCCTTTTGGCGTAGGCGTTGATTTGATTTGTTTAGGTTGCTTGAATTGCTTTAGGCTTTAGAACTTTCCTCCTAATCTTCTCTCCAAATTTGGTGGCTACTCCTAGACGCTCCTCAGCAACATGGCGGCTTTGTTCTAATTTATGAATGAATAGATTAGGGTTTAGTCTAGGGTCCTTTTTATAGGGTTTATGAATTGATTAGAGCCATCGATGTTGCCTGGATTGATCGTAGCCATTCATCCTAAGGAGAGACCAATTAGAGCCTGCCACCTAGCCCTAATGACAAAGCAGACCACAGAAAATCGACCAACATAGAATAGGCCAGCCAGGTTAGACTGGGTTCGACCTGGCTCTGGACCAAGTCGACACCCCTGTCGACAGCCCTGTCGACAGGCCTGTCGACCTGGTTAGACCAGGTCGACAGCCCAGTCGACCTGGGTGCGTCAGGCGGGACTTTTTTTCCGCCCTGGCCCATTGGGCCCTATTTTTGTTTTCTGAGCTTATTTTATTCTGTTTGAATTTTAAACTTAATTCAAAAACTTCCGAAGGCCATATCTTCTTCATACGGACTCCGTTTTTCGAAAACTCGGACTCTATTTCGCGTATTTTTCTGAGACGAACGCAATGGCGTATCCTGTTTCCCTTAGTTCTTTGATTAAAATTAATTATACTTTAATTTATGGATTTCACAGTTATAGAATTCGCGGGGTGTTACAATTTCTAATTTCTAATACTCGTTAGAAAGCTCTTTTCGATACGAACCCAACGGTTCTGGTTTTAGGAGAATCCGACGGTCGGATCTCCCGCAATATCCATTCGAATTCAATGGTCGAAATTCACGAACTACCGCAGCGTGATGCGTTCTATTCAAGCCATTCTATATATATAATATATATATTATATATATTTCGTCGATTTCCTTTTAAAACGTATTTTATAGATCATTTTAAATTAGTTTTTGAAACGATTTCAACTTCATTTTCAAATTCAAATCAAGATTGAATTTTTCAATATAAATTCATTTTAAATTCATCTCAAATTGATTTCAATTCAAATTGATTTCTAATTCAATTTCAGTTCGTTTTCAATTCAATTCAATTTCAATTCGAAATCATTTCTATTCAATTCAATTCGAATTCATTTCTATTCAATTTCAATTCGAATTCATATCTATTCAATTTCAATTCGAATTCATTTCTATTCAATTTCAATTCGAATTCATTTCTATTCAATTTCAATTCGAATATATTTCTATTCAATTTCAATTCGAATTTCGATTCTTTTCAAAATATCTGATTTTGAAATCACTTCCGATATTCATTGCAAAATGAATAAAATCGATATAAATATCGTTCACGTAAAAATGGCGTCAATCTAATCAACACGGCTTCATATATTTCTATTTTCAACTATTTCTTTTTCAAATATTTCTATTCAAATATTTCTTTTTCAAATACTGGGATGAGGCCCAATCAATTACCATATAATGTTAATTATATGGATTTTCTACAATACATGTATACAATAACAACGATGAATAATCAACCATAATCCAAAGTGCATTCTACACTGTATAAGCTTCAAATATGAATATTCAACGCTTATAACAGGTTGTCAATCAAACGATCGACATACAACTAATTATTGGGATTAGTGTATGTCATATATCACCCCAATACCCGTGTGGGGTTTTCAAACAATCAAACACAGATTTTATTTGTGCAGTTGGGCGATGTGTAAAATTTATCGTCCCAATCAATATCAGTCAAATGTGTGTATATAAACAAATCTTCCGACTTGTTTATATTTATTTATTTCATTTCATATACACGTTAAATGTAACGACCCGCCTTCTACGCATCATATGATCGTAGGATATTTATTTCTTTCACATACGAAGTCGTATGGTCATGTAACTTTGGGGGACGACTATTGGGGTCATTTCCCCATGTTCATGATTTTTCCCGATTTTTAAATGACCATTTTACCCCTAGTTGGCACTGTTTTGGCCATAACTTTTGACTGGAAAGGAATTTTGACTTGAAACCAATTCCATTGGCTCCGGATGATGGTTTCTCTTTCCGTAGAGTGGTCACATTAGTCAAAGGGACTTACCGTTTGGGAGATATGGCTGAAACAAGTTTCAGATGGTGAAAAACAGCTTAATTGGGCTTAACCGGGTGATTAGCAGCTAGGCCCAGAGGGGAATTTCGGGTTTAGAGGTATAGGAGGACTGATTAGGGTTAGGTTATCACTTTCATTTCAGTTTTGAGCCGCCACAAACCTTCTTGAGACCTTAGTAATGGCTTCCATCCTCTAAAACCACTCCAAAACACATTTTTAGTGAAGATTAAGCCTAAACTACATCAAAACAAGGCCAAATAGCAACAAAGCAAGGTTGGAGCTGCTGCTATACATAGGAATTCGACCCAAACAGAGAATATTTCAGATTTGGTGTTTTATTTTGTGGCCAAGGTGAGTGATAGCATCATTTTGACACTAATTACAGTTAATTAAGGGTAATTAGTGAAGATTAGCGAATTTATACACTAATAAATTCTGGAAAAATGTTTAGAAATTCTTAAATAATATTTCATGCCTCTGTTAGAAAATTTAGACGATTTGATTAAGTTTTACTAAGTATGTGCTTAAACATGATTAAGAAGGATTATAGGAAAATAAGGGGTTTTGGGCACGTTTGATCCATTTTGACATATAAATTCATTGTTTTGGTGTTTGAGGTTAGTTTGCTATGTTGTTATGACTATTTGACATGAATTGTGATTGATTAGAATAGTTAGATTTGTCAAAAACGTCGTCGAACGGCGTAAACAAGTTGCTGGAAAAGTTGCAGAAAGTTGTGCAGGGCTTCGGATCGGATCGGATGGGGGCTCGGATCGGATATGTGAACTGGGCAAGAAACCCGACCCGAACCGGAGTTTGGCAAATAGGAGGCTTGGCGAGAAGGAAGGCCGTTTACTTAGAGTTGGAGTGGACAAGGGGGGATCGGATCGGAAGTAAACATTTGGGAGAACTAGCAAGAGGGAAGGCCACGCGGATCAGATGGCAAGGAGGGATCGGATCGGAATACGTGAAGAAATGAGGGAGCAGATCGGAGCACTGGAAGGAAGGACACCCGACCCAACCTGAAGTGGAGTACCCAACCCGAACTGAATGGAAAGATGACAAGGAAGGAGGACCGACCCGAACCGATGAAGGTGATGACTCCCGACCCGAACCGATGAAGGTGATGACTCCCGACCCGAACCGATGAAGGTGATGACTACCGAACCGAACCGAATTCTAAGACTGTTAATGCGCGACAACTCTTCTGAAGACCCACTCCAATTCGACCAAACCCGAGATGCAAAGGAAGTCCAAATGAGAAGTTAGAGCTTAAGATTCAGATGGGAATCAACGAGTTCGCTTCATGGTTGGGCTTTGCTGCGGGACGCGTGCCAAGGAGTTATCGACGTCTATAGCTTTGGACCACTATGGTAGGAGGTACGAAGGCGGATTCAGGGCCATTATGGCATCGGTAGAACCAAGGGCTACGATTAATGAAATGGGTCATTGAAATGTTTGGTCATGACTCCATATGTTTAGCTTGGTCACAGCAGGGTTTCTACAAGTCGGGATTCGTCGTTGCCTCAGTTTGTCTAGTGTTCCAAAGTGGTAGATATCGTATGCTTTACGCACTGAGTGAGAGATGTGAGGATGGTTGCTATGATTGATTTGGTTGCTATCATTATGACATGCACACCCCACCCCCATATCCTTACACTATTTATTATGGCACCTTAGAGTACTGTACGGTATGTGGTACTAACTCTTTGGTTGCAGGTCCAGGTTCAGGTATGGTTTAGTATACCTGTTATTACTCTGTTTAGATGCTTATCGCTCATACCAGGCTTTATGTCTGACCCAGAGTTTTATGTCTCCTCTTATTACTCTGGGTGCTCACACGAGCAGACTAGAGACATGTTAGCTGGTGATGCACGGGTAGATGATCCGGAGACGAGCAGGAGGCTGCCACGTAATATATATAGTATTCTCCCTGTGTTGTTGAAGATCACTGCTTGGGCATTGGTGGTGCATCTTCTACTTTAGTTTTCTTTTGTTAGAGACAGTAAATTTGGAAAGTTGTAATAAGCTGTATTTGGACTTCCGCTGCTCTGATGTTGACATTGATTATTAGTTATCAGCTTATGCACTGTCTCGCCTGTTTTATGTCAAGTATGTTATTATTATATTTTATCCCATGCGCTGTGAGACATTCTACAGGTTCCTTGATTAGTTCATTCTCTTCTTTCCTTTCTCCTGACGACGTCCCGTGCTAGTTGGGCATGTGTACAGCGCACTTTCGGAGGAAATGCAGGCTGGTGCGGGGCGGGCCGTCACATTAAAAATTCTATTTTTAACTATAAAATATTTTCCACTATAAAATATTTTATTTTAACTATATAAATATTTTATTTCATTTCACATCACATCACACAATCAACTACACATCAAAATCAAACAAACAAGCATACAAGCCGTCCATGGTCTGTGGACGACGGGTGTCGGGAGCTACTAAACATCGTCTGCATCCTAGTAAATATTTTAACTAGAAAATTAAATTAAAAGTGAGAAGTTCTCACCAACTAGCTAATCCAAACTCCACGACTCTTCATATGTAGGAAATCTTCATCTTTCTCGCCTTTCGTCAATTTCATCGTCCGTAGCCACTACATATATAAAATTCGAATTTTTACTTCGCTATTCAATATATAAAAATCGAAATTTTACTTCGCTATTCAATATATAAAAATCAAATTTTTATTCTTTCTATAATATAAAAATCATATTTTTAACTTACCACTTGAATAAAAAATATATTTTTATCTTCTTTCTCTTCGCTTTCATATGATTAAAAATCCCATCTTTCATAATATAAAAACATCGCCTTTTCTTTGATTAAAGATCTCGCCTTTCATAATATAAAAACATCATCTTTTCTTTGATTACATCACATTAAAAAAATACAACCTTTTCTATTTCAAAAATCAAATTTTTATTAACTAAAGAAACCGGTTTTTATATAAAAGAAAAATCAGGTTTATGCTCTATGAAAAATCAGTTTTAATCCTAATAAACTAAACTAAATGTTTAAAATAAACTAAAATAACATTTAAATAAAACTTACAGTGTTTCTTTTCAGATGGGGGGGGGGAGTTTACTGCGCTGAGGTGGCGGTTGGGGGCTTGGGGCGTCGGCGCTTGGCTGAGGAGGTGGTGAAATCGTGGATGCTGGAGAGGGTGGAGGCGATAAGGCGGAGGGGAAGTCGGAGGAGGAGGAGAGAAGAAGAAGGGGGAGAGAGGGTTGCGCGCTCGAGGTGGGGGGGGGGGGGGCTGCGACGATTGAAGGCGGGGTGGAGGGCGGTGGATGATCGACGACAAAAGCAGGGGGGTCGGCGCGATTTTAATTTTCTTTCCTTTTCTTTTTTTTTCGTTCGAGTGAATGAAAGGGGCTGAGGGTTAAGGAGGGAGAGGAAGATAAAAGTGTTTTATAAAAATTTATATTATATTTAATTTGCACCAAAAAGTAACTTTTTATTTTTGAACTCGAAATCAAGCCCACCGTCTGTCGTCCATAGCTAATTACCCCCATTCCGAACACAATGGGATATGTGTCGTAGGCTGATTCGATTGTTTCAATCAGTTTTCGTCAAAATCCAAATATAACTCTATATATTGAATTTGAACGCGCATTTCAATTTACCGGGGTCACATACTAACTAGAAAAATTCCCGAAAAATATTTTCTAGCTTTGTATTGACGATACGGTCCTAAAAAAACTAGTTTCGTCAAATTCTGAGTCCGTTTGAAAAATGGCCATTTTCCAGTCGATTAAAATCAACTGAAACTGGTCAAACGCGTTTTCCTTTGCCACGCTCACATATTGATTCGAAAAATTATCAAATTTGGAATCTAGAAATAATTTGACATCACGGATCTAACGAAAGTGGTTTCGTCAAAATCCGAGGTTGTTTGCAAAATGGCTATTTTCAATGGCCAGAATTCCATAGCGACTATTCGGAATTTTCAACTGGACATATCTTTTGATTCCCGCTATGAAATTTCGATCTTTTGGATTCGTTGGAAAGATATTCCCAATTAGATTCAAATATTTATGGTTTCACTAAAATCCGGTTTATTTTGCACCCGGTACATTCATTTGAAATTTGAAATCGAATTATCGAACTACCACGCCATTTTCAATTCCTTTTATATATATAAATAAATATTTATATTCTATCGTTAAGCTATATAAATATATATGTTCTAATTCTATTCAAAATAAATTTCTCGACGATATTATTTAAAATAATTCATTTTAGATATTCAAAATTCGCTAAAATTGCCAAAATAAAAATTTTAAATTGGCTCAAATTTCCGGGTTATTACAAAACCTAAGGCACGGCATGGGTTCAGAAATCACCTAGAGCAAGATGATAGAAGAAACGTGCGACCTTGATGCTTAGGGTAATTAATACCTTGATTTTCTTTATTATTAATTAGGTAATTAAATTATTTAATGTTTAAAATAAAAATCAGATTTAAAAATATATATAGAATTGTTTTAAAATATAAACAGTTTTATTTTAAAATATAAATAGAATTGTTAAAATATATATAGCACTGTTGTCGAAAATGTTGTTTTTTTTTAAATATAATATCATATATTAAAAATGTTGTTTAAAAAAATTAGCATTATTTTGTAAATATAAAATAGCATTATTTTGTACATATATAATAGCCTTATTTTGTAAAAATAAAGTGGCATTGTTTTTAAAATATAAAATGGCATTGTTTTATTTTTCTGATTTTGTGAATAATATGATTTATTTTCAGATTTTTAAATATGAACAAAAAAGAACATTGATATAAAATTTTGATTTTTAAATTATATAACATTGTATATAAATAACGTTGGTTTTAAAAATATGATTTTTACCGAAAGAACTTTATTTTGAAAATATGGTTTCTAATATATATATATATATATATTACGTTATAAAAATATGATTTTTATATATGTAATAGCGAGATAAAAATATGATTTTTATATATGTAATAGCAAGATAAAAATATGATTTTTATATATGTAACAGTGAGATAAGAATATGATTTTTCTATATGTAACAGCAATATAAAAATCTGATTTATATATATATAGCATTGTATTGAAAATGTGATTTTTAAATATATGAAGCATTATTAAAAATGTGATTTTTAATATAAACTGCGTGATACAAATTGCGATGGAACTGACTGGAGCAAAACAAAATCCAAACTGTCCAATAAAGATTGACAGAGTGGAAACCAAAGGTGAGAACTCTCTCACTCAAATTTATTTTACTGTTAAATATATTCTAGGTTGCAGACGGAGCTTAATGGCTCTCGACACCATTTTTTTGTACAAACCAGTTGTTTGTTTGGATTGTGATTCGAATTGTCATTGATTGTATTGTTGTATATATAAAAAATTATTTATATAAAATGTACATAAAAGTTATCGTGACAAGAAAATAAAATAAATATTCATTTACAAATCGGACAATTTGTTTATGTACACCTATTTAACCGATCTTGATTAGGATGATAATTTTTACACATCGCCCAACTGCACAAATAATAATCAATATTGTTGTCTGGAAACCCCACACGGGTATTGGGATAATATTTGACATACACTGATCCCAATAATTAGTGGTATGTCAATCGATGGGTTGACATGCTGTATAAGCGTTATTTATTTATTTTAATGCTTATAAAGTTGTAGAATGCACTCTGGATGTTGTATGAATTTTTAATGATTGTTTATCATGATTGTCGTATACATGCGAAGTATGAAATCCATATAACTGAAATTATATGGTAATTGACTGAGTTGCATTCCGATTCAGAAATAAAGAATATTTTAAAATAAAGAATATTTTAAAATAAAGAATATTTTAAAATAAATAATATTTTAAAATAATATTCAGTGAAGAATAAAATTATGATTTTGATGTCCGATGGACACAAAAATATTGAAATGTGAAGCCGAGTTATGTAGCAAATGCTATTTTAACCCTAACAGGTTCATCAATCGATTTTATTCATTTTATAATGAATATAAAAAAGAAGCGATTTCAAAATATAATATTTTGAAGATATTATCATTTTAATATGATAAAGATATAGATTATTCAATTTTGATTTAAAATTGAAAATGAAGTTGAAATCGTTTTTAAAACGAGTTTATAAACGATTTATATAGTACAATTTAAATGGAAATCGACGAAATATATATAATATATATAATATATATATTTAATGGCCTGAATAGAACGCGCCGCGCAGCGACTGTTCGCGAATTTCGACCATTGACTTCGAATTGACATCATGGGAGATCCAACCGTCGGATTCTCCTAAAACCGGAACCGTTGGCTTCGTACCGAAAAGAGCTTTCTGATGAATATAAGAGATTTGAAATCTAACGGTTAGATTTTAAAATATGTCCAAATCAATTTTGGAAAAGGTCGCTGTAAATGCAGTTCTATGACCGTTTATAGATATCAACTTAAAGGGCCTTGATAAAATTGTTAGAAATATTAATAATTTGTGTAAAATCATAATATATGATTTGGAAAGAATTTGGATGAAAAATTCGACGTTTGTAAAGATAAAAAAAATATATTTTTATCAAAATGAACTAGTTATTAACTAGAATAGCAATCCAATTGTTTTTAAATAAATAAATTGAACTTGGAAAAAAAGAAGAAGGGGGTTTTAAAATAACCAGAATTTTTCCAATACATAAATTGAATTGATTTGAGTAGAAATGATCTTCTAGAATATTTCGATATTGGATTCCGTGATTATATGGATATAGTTGTGGGAATTTGGAAGATTATCGTTATTCCAATACGCTATCCATAGGTTTCAGAATTTGAAATTGAATATAAGCCGTTGTAATTTCTATTCTGAGCCTTATATTTAATATCGAATTGAATTTTGGGTTTGTCGTGAACTGCGTTTAAATGACACTGGCTCTTTAGCCCAGTTAAAGCAGGATTAATTTCCAGGAAGTTAAACAATCAATAAGAAATGAATTAGAGATTGAAACCAACTGGAGTTTAATAAATCTTTAATTAGATTGTGAATGTATAGATGGTAATTAAATTATGAAAATATGAAATGTGATTGAACCAAATACACTTGGTTGTTGATATTGATTGTGATGGATTGACTGCTTGTATTGTGCTCGACCGATTTATGAGAAAAATATACTTTTACATTTAGCATTGGGTTTGGTAAAAAAATTTATGTGCTAACACCTTGTGAAACACTTCATGATTTGATTATAAGGTGTTTAGCGATGTTGTTTATTTCAAAATTTAATGAATGATTTTGAAATGGGATTTCCTTAAATGGAAAGAAGTGTTATTCCCAATTTTGGACAGGGAATGTTTTCAATGATTTTGAAATGAGATTTCTTGAGTAAAAAGAATAGTATTCCCGATTTTGGACGTGGATAGTTTTATAAAATGTTTTATAAAACAGAAAGGATTTCGAAGGCTAAACCCGATGATTTTGAAATAATTTGAAAGTGTATTACGATTTCATATTGTGATTCATCGTGCATCCGATTAGTTGTTGTTGACAACATATCTATTTGGTGGCCAAGAATTTATTCTCTTGCTTAACACCCTTCTTTGAGACGTACGAGCTCAAAGGTTATGTGATTAAAAATGACTGGTCATATGTGTGAATTGCTCATGTGAAGTACTATAGTTTGAAGGTACTTGTGATTATTATGTTATGGAATTATTTTCTCTACTTCGGGATATAAAATGACTTAGTATGTGGCTAAAGATTGGGTGACCCGAGAGCGACTAAAAATGTGAGGGCGGTGTATACTTTCCCCCAAAGTGTGGGATGGTGCATCGTTAGTGTAGCCTACTCCATCGAGGGAGGTGTGCATATATATATATATATATATATATATATATATATATATCAAGTCTGTAAGGCGCATACAACCTTGTCTGAGGGAACATGACCGATATTTGGTTGCATACTTGTTTGTATGCATTGTTATGTTTTGGAATTCATATTTCCAAAGATTTTGGTTTAAGATCCCGAAGTGAAATTTACTTGATATAAAAGCTAGATATGTATTTTAAACGATTGGAAATAAGAATTGGGAAATATAAGTCCAAAGATATAATTTCTTTTAAGTGAACTGGATTTGGAAAATCTAAGTGTGGGGATTAATCTAAATGGGTAGATTGGAAAATTGCATGTTGATTGATGCATTGTAGATCCATATGACTACCATTAGTTGTTTATGCACTGGTATTCATGGGGGTAAACCAATTCCATGACATGAGGCATGGTCCCGTGATTTACCTTATTTTTAAAGTAAAGTTTAATAACTGTTTTGAGTTCTCACACTAGTCCCATGACTGATCTAGAGTTTATTGCTTTAACCTAAACTCTGTTTGTCCACACGGGCAGTCAGTAGTTTAGTTTTGCAGTTTATTTCATTTAGCAGGATTCTGGATCGAAACGAAAAGCTGCGACCCGAGCATTGATAGGGTGCCGCTGTGTTATTTTATTTGTTTTCACTGCATTGCATTACATTTATTGTAAACTAATCCGTTGTATTAATATTTTTTGATGTACTCTAATATATTATGTACTCTAATGTAACATTATTATGATGTATATAAAAGTCTTCTGTTATTTGTTCTGATGTGTTGTATGCCTAGAGTTAGCGTATGTGGGATTCGAATGGTCTTTGTCGATTTAGCGATCGATTAGGTACGAGCATAATCCGTATTTTCACAGCTGGTATCAGAGCTTCGGTTAGCTCAAATTTTTGGGGGTAAAACTCGTTAGAACTGAACAAAAGGCTCATCAGAGGTAGTATTAATAATGTCCTATGAAAGAATACTCATTAGAGACAGGATCAATAGCATTCTAGAATGAGATACTCGTTAGAGATGGGGTTAGAAATGCCCTAGAATGAGTTGAGAGTGACAAGTTCATTATTAATGTATTTGTGATTATATATATAATCTGATCTTAGAGAATATGATTTTGGAATATATAAAAGATATATATAATATATATATATATATATTTGAAAAGCTAATCAACTAATTGATTGCTGATTGTCTTGTGTGATTATTAGTTAAACTAATAAAATTATTGAAACCAATAAAAGAATGAAAGTTGAGTTGGTTAGTTAAACAACTTTCATCTCTGTTCCTTTTCGAGGACGAAAAGATTTTAAGTGGGGGAGATTATAACAACCCGGATTTTCAGAACCAATTTAATTTTTTTGTTTTATCTATTTTAATGAATTTTGAATATTTAAAATAATTTATTTCAAATAATGACGGCTAAAAATTTATTTAAATCGGAGTTAGATTGAATAAATTTATTTTAATTATATAACGAGCCTAAAATGGCGCGGCAGTTTGAAAATTTGATTTTGAACTTTAACTAAATATACAAGATTCAAAATAAATTGGATTTCAGTAAAACCAGAAATTTTTGAATATGTTTAATAATATCTTTCTAACGAATGTAAGAAACTGAGATTTCATAATATAAATTGAAAGTTGTGTCCAATTTAAAATTAAAAATAGTCACTATGGAATTTATATAAATTTTAATTATATAAACCCTTAAAAATAGCCATATTGCAAACGACCTCCGTTTTCGATGAAACCACTTTTGTTGAATCCGGAATGTCAAATTATTGCTAGATTTAAAATTTCATAATTTTTGGATTTAATATGTGAGCGTGGTAGATTTAAACGTGTTTGGAAATTTCATTTTGAATTTAATCAACTGGAAAATGACCATTTTTCAAACGGTCTCCAAATTCGATGAAATTAGTTCTATTAGGACTGTTTCGTCAAAACATAGCTAGATTTATTTCTCTGGAATTATTGGAGTCAGTATGTGGCCCCGATAAATTAGAATGTACATTTAAATTCAATATATATTGATTTAAATTTTAATTTTCATGAAAACTGATCGAAACGATGGAATCGGCTTGCAAAATATATCTCATTGTGTCCGGAATAGGGGTATTTAGCTGGATGTGACAGTCATTGGGTATGATTTGGAGTTTGGAGATTATAAGAGTTATTTTTGAATTAAATAAATAATAAATATATATTATATATACCAATTTCTATTGAAACCCCAAGTCAAACTCTCTTTGTAGTCAACATCCTTGGAGCCACCGTTTAAACGATTTAATGGCTGGATTCATTCGATTTTATATTGTTAAAAATTCTCAATCTCCTCAGTAATTCCAAAAACTTATAAAACAAAGATGGTTAAGCTTTCCAAGATCTTCCAATAGATGTGGACCTGATCAATTTTCATTTTATGCATCAAGAGAGATCGATGCTCAAAGTCACGACAATCGCTCACGGTTTTAGCGCCCCTGGGGAGTTTGAATCCGCCGTGACGCCTGGTGGAGGATGGCGAGGTCAAGGGCTTTGGGGTGGTGCAGTCTGTTCGGTGACCGGGCGCACGGTGGAGACACGATTGCAAAACCTAATGCGCGACATGGGTTCAGAAATCACCTGGAGCAAGACGATAGAAGAAACGTGCGGTCTTGATGCTTAGGGTAATTAATACCTTGTTTTCTTTATTATTAATTAGGTAATTAAAATATTTAAGGTTTAAAATAGAAATCAGAATTAAAAAATATATATATATATAGAATTGTTTTAAAATATAAATAGTTTTGTTTTAAAATATAAATAGAATTGTTTAAAAAATACATATATATAGCATTGTTGTTGAAAATGTTGTTTTTTTAAAAATATAATAGCATATATTAAAAATGTTGTTTTAAAAATAAAATAAAATAGCATTATTTTTTAAATATAAAATAGCATTATTTTGTACATATAAAATAGCCTTATTTTGTAAAAATAAAATGGCATTGTTTTTAAAATATAAAATGGCATTGTTTTATTTTTCTGATTTTATGAATAACATGATTTATTTTTAGATTTTTAAATATAAAAAAAGAACACTAATATAAAAATTTGATTTTTAAATTATATAACATCGTATATAAATAACATTGGTTTTGAAAATATTATTTTTACATAAAGAACTTTGTTTTGAAAATATGATTTTTAATATATATATATATATAACATTATAAAAATATGAATTTTGTATATGTAATAGCGAGATAAAAATATGATTTTTATATATGTAATAGCAAGATAAAAATATGATTTTTATATATGTAATAGAGAGATGAAAATATGGTTTTTATATACGTAATAGCAATATAAAAATCTGATTTTTATATATATAGCATTGTATTAAAAATGTGATTTTTAAATATATGAAGTTTTACTAAAAATGTGATTTTTAATATAAACTCCGTGATACAAATTGCGATGGAACCGATTGGAAGAAAAACTAAATCCAAACCGTCCAATAAAGATTAGCGAAGTGGAAACCAAAGGTGAAAACTCTATCTGTGACGGCCGGAAATTTCGCTCGATCCGAATCAGTCGTTAAACCGATCTAGACCGTTCGAAACCCCTGATCGTTTGAGAACAGGACAAATCAGAACGCGGACGGGAGAACATTTCATTGCTATTACAACAATTCCATCAAAAACAAGAATATACAGAGTATAAATGAATAAATTACATTCGATAAATATCAGAGATTACAATAAATTACATAGCAGCGGAAAAATAATACAAAGCACAACTGAAGGTGATATACGGATACAGAGCTTTCCGGATATCATTCCAGCGGTAAACCAGGATCCTGTGAATATAAATCAGCAAAACCAAAACTACTAGCTGCCCGTGCGGAAAATAGGGGCACCCAGAGTTTAGGTTAAAACAATAAACTCCAGGTCAGTCATGTGACTGGTGTGAGAACTAAAACAGTTATTAATATTGGTTTTAAAGTTAGGTAAATCAAGGGACCACGCCGTATAACATGGAACGGGTTTTCTCCCAAGGATACCAGTGCATAGAACAAACAGCGCAATGCTAAATAAAGAAAAATGAAGCTGTTATAAGACCCAGGTCCCATCACACAATGCAACGCAAGCCGGAGGATAGGGTTTTCCCTTATAACAGCCAAAGCATGCTTGATACGTTTAAAACACATTATTTGATACTATTATAGGTGTATAGTGTCAAAACAATTTCAATCATAAGTATCAATCATAGGCGGCATAGCTACCATCTACTATGTCGCCATACTAGTTCTACAATTAAAACCGAAATATCACGTATTGGAAATTGGATTCCGTCATGAGCCGAGGCAAGGGGCAAGCTCCTCTCCGCTTCGAGACACTCTAGCAAATGTCTCAGGACTATGCACTCTGGGTAACCTTGGATCGGCTGGGCTGGTCCTCACTTACGTTAGAGGATTTGCAATTCCTGAACACACGTTTCCCGGTCCTTACAGACCTATAATCGAGGCGCCTCATTCCAACAACCACATAGGTGAAAAGTATATAAATGTCAGGGCTAGTAAGTCACTGAAACCACCAAAGATAGAAAGAAACGTCGTGCTCTCCCAGCGGTCTGTATCCCGTTTTTGACTCATACCGAGGTGTGAGGCTCGCGAATTCACATTATACACAAAGCTGCCACGTAGGTCGTGCTTTGATCATCAACCACAAGACTTTGCTTTTCAACAGAAGCCTTGATCATTGCATCTCAGCGTGCCACACAGGCAATTCATGCCATGCGATTGATATCTATCGATATATAACCTCTAAGCTCGTACGTCTCAGAGAAGGGCGTTAAGAAAGAGAATAAATTCTCCGCCGCCAAACAGATATATATTTAACAGAAATCAATCAACACAGAATAAAATCCAATGTCAGACACACAATCCATTTACAAGTTCGTTCTGGGTCTGAACGAAACCGGAGGCACTTTCCTCGCATATCCATCGATCTCCAAGTACGTCTGGACGACCACCAACTATTTCCATCCTCTTGGGTGTACAGCCCAATCAGGATCGTCAATAATTACCCAAATGATGTGAAGACTTCCGGTCTTCGACCACCGTCTTCCTCTTCGACTTATCGTCGAATCGGTTATTCAGAATGGGTATAAACCCGGCCTTTCCGAACAACCCGCGTATATTAAAACAAATGTTACACAAACTCAACATACGCCTCATTTCCAATTCTGAATATTCTGTTATTTAAATATTCACATCTTTTGGGAAAGGTTCCCATTAATTTTATCCAAGATAAATCCTGTAAAATTTATCCTTTAATCTTCCTTTGGATGTCATATCAAACCAAATTATGGTTTTTCCAACTAGTCGAGATTAGCGAACCACACCGAAGTAATTATTTATTTTATTTCCCAATCCCAACCTATTCATCCCATGAAGCAAAACTGGTAATACTCCATATCTAACACCACGGTGTTATCGGTAAAATTAATTACCATTTCACGTTCAAATCTAATTAAAGATTTAACTATCGCTTTGGAGCAAAACTGGTAATACTCCATTCTCTCTCATTTTCTAAATTTGATAATTTAGATTACAAATTTACATTTCAATCTAATTGTAGATTCGTTAAAACTCCTTTTATTGGGTTAAAGAACTAATGTCATTTAAAACACAGTTCACGACAAACCCAAATCACATTCTATTAATCATCGGGTTAAAGAACTAGTGTTGTTTAAAAACACAGTTCACGATAAACCCACAAATCAATTCTAGTTCAATTCAAATCAAATATATTAGGAATTCCGATTATTTAAAACCCCTTTTTAAATCTAATTTATTTATTTAAAAAAAATCGGATTTTAAATTTAGTTCAATCTAGTTCATTTCGATAAAAATCCATTTTTATCTTTTCAAATATGGAGTTTTTCATCCCAAATTTTCCAAAATCATTTCTTATGATTTTACACAAATTATTACAATTTTTAATAATTTTATCAAGGCCCGTACATTCGATTTCCATCAACGGCCATCGAACTGCACTTACAGCGACCTTTTCCAAATTTGATTTGGACGTATCTCCAAATCCAACTGTTAGATTTCAAATTTCTAATATTCGTTAGAAAGCACTTTTCGACACGAACCCAACGGTTCCGGTTTTAGGAGAATCCGACGGTCGGATCTCCCGTAATGTCCGTTTGAAATTAATGGTCGAAATTCACGAACTACCGCGGCGCGGCGCGTTCTATTCAGGCCATTATAATATATATATAGTATATATATAATATATATTTCGTCGATTTCTATTTAAATCGAATTATATAAATAGTTTTGAATTCGTTTCAAAAACAATTTCAACCTATTCTTTTCTATTCAATTCAAATTTCAATTTGGTTTTCTATTCAATTCAAATTTCAATTCAATTCAAATTGGTTTTCTATTCGATTCAATTCAAATTGGTTTTCTATTCGATTCAATTCAAATTGGTTTTCTATTCGATTCAATTCAAATTGGTTTTCTATTCGATTCAATTCAAATTGGTTTTCTATTCAATTCAATTCAAATTGGTTTTCTATTCGATTCAATTCAAAATCGTTTTCTATTTGATTCATTTCGAAATCGTTTTATATTCAATTCATTTCGAAATCGTTTCAATTCATTTCGAAATCGTTTTATATTCAATTCATTTCGAAATCGTTTTATATTCAATTCATTTCGAAATCGTTTTATATTCAATTCATTTAGAAATCATTTTATATTCAATTCATTTCCAAATCGCTTTATATTCAATTCATTTCGAAATCGTTTTATATTCAATTCATTTCGAAATCGTTTTATATTCAATTCATTTCGAAATCGTTTTATATTCAATTCATTTCGAAATCGTTTTATATTCAATTCATTTCGAAATCGTTTTATATTCAATTCATTTCGAAATCGTTTTTCAATATTCATTTCATTTCGAAATCACTTTTCAATATTCATTTTAAAATGAATAAAATCGATATAAATATCGTTCACGTCAAAATGGCGTCAATCTAATCAACACGGCTTCATATATTTCTATTTTCAAATATTCTATTTCAAATATTTCCTATTATCAAAATATTTGTTATTATCAAAATATTTCGTTCAACACATGACTAATCTCAACGGATGAGTACTGTCAACACATGAACCTTTATTTTATATTGATAAAGATGTAAATTTTATTATTAAAATATTTCATTCAACACATGACTAATCTCAACGGATGAGTACAGTCAACACATGAACCTTTATTTTATATTGATAAAGATGTAAATTTTATTATAAAAATATTTCGTTCAACACATGACTAATCTCAACGGATGAGTACAGTCAACACATGAACCTTTATCTTATAATATTCTTTATTTTCTAAATTGGAATGAGGCCCAATCAATCACCATATAATATTAACTATATGGATTTTCATACATCACACGTATATAATAGCATTGAAAAATAATCAACCATCAACCAAAGTGCACTACACTGTATAAGCATCAAATATAGATATCTAACGCTTATAACAGCCTGTCAATCAATCGATCGACATATTTAATCAATCAGGATGAGTGAACTTCAAATTTCATCCCAACACCCATGTGGGGTTTCAAGCAATCAAACACAGATTTTAGTTGTGCAGTTGGGCGATGTGTAAAATTTATCGACCCAATCAATATCAGTCAAATCAGTGTATATAAACAAATCGGCCGATTTGTTTATAGATATTTATTTATTCACTTTCACGTTAAAAATTATATTTTTAACGACCAAATTATTTTATTCAACCTATGAATGTTCTATTCAGTTCATTTATTCAATAAAATGATATTTTTATTTTTCTAACATATTTTAGAAAATTTCGGCGGCATAACGGCACGATACTAGAAACGGGACAAGGCCTAGTCTTATCCCCGGTCTAGTGAAGGCCCACGCCATTCACACATCAATCAAATCTATTCATTTCACTAAACAATTCAATTTCAATCAAATAATATAACTAATTTTTTGCAATCAAACAAACAAGTCCATGGTCTGTGGACGATTGTGTCGGGTGCTACTAAACACCGTCTACATCCTAGTATATATATATAACTAGAAAAGAATTTGAAAGGTGAGAAATTCTCACCAATAGCTATCCAATACCACGACTCTTCATTTAGAGAAATCTTCGTCGTTCTCGCCTTTTGCCACTTTCGTTGCTCGTAGCCACTACATATATAAAAATCGAATTTTTACTTCGCTATTCAATATATAAAAATTGAATTTTTTTTATGCTATTCAATATATAAAAATCGAATTTTTATTATGCTATTCAATATATAAAAATCGAATTTTTATTATGCTATTCAATATATAAAAATCGAATTTTTATTATGCTATTCAATATATAAAAATCGAATTTTTATTATGCTATTATATAGATAAGAATTATATTTTTATCACGCTATTTTTCATATAAAGATTTCGCCTTTTTAAACTTAACATTATAAAAATCACATTTTTATTTTTGCTACACATATTAAGATTTCATTTCTAATACGCCCATCATGTAAAAATTATATTTTTACATCTTCTACATAGTAAAGATCATATTTTCCTCCAACAAAAATGAAAGCTTTACCATGTTAAAAATTCTACCTTTGCAGTTTTAAAAATCCTATCTTTACAGTTTTAAAAATCCTATCTTTGCTTGTCATTTCAATAAAGAAAAATCTAATTTCTTCATATATAAAAATATAATCTTTTCTTGCCATAAAAGTATATTCTTCCTACTTAAGAATCACATCTTTATTTAAACAAAAATCACTTCATTATCTAAATAAAAATCTCCTTTTCATAGTGATGAATATAATTTAAAGATCGCACCTTTATATCGTCCTTCACATATTAAAAAAATCAAATCTTTATGATATTAAAAATCATTTCTTTCTGTTGTGAAAAATCAAACCTTTATATTTACTTTTAAAAATCCTAATAGACTGATTTGATTTAAAGATCATTGCATAAAAGGATTTAAATAAACTAAAAATCAAAATAAAATATAAAAAAAGGGTCAAGAACTTACAGCGGGGGGGCGGGGGGGGGGGGGTTCCAATCGGAGAAGGGGCTGTTGGAGCGGACAGGTGGTCGTAGGACAGTGTTGTGGCGGTTGCGGGCGTTGGATGTGGGTCCCATGGCATCTGGAGGGGACGGCTTTCCTTGGGGGTTGCTGCGAGGTGCTTACGGGCTGGGGGGGTTTCAGGAGGAGGAGAGAGAGGGTATGGCGGTTGCGTTACAGGGGCGACGTTGGGGAGGCGGCGGCGACGGTGCCAGAGGCGGCGAGCGACAGGATTGAGCGATTCGTTCCTTTTTTTTCCTGAATCAATTGAATCGTAGAATAAGGGGGGGGGGCAGAATATAAGGAAAGGAGAGAAAGGGGGATTTTTCTTTTTATATTTAATTATTTTATTTACCAAAAAGTTGACTTTTTATTTCGACCTCGAAACGAGGCCCACCGCCTGTCGTCCATAACGTTTTACCCCCATTCCGAACACAATGGGATATGTATCGCAAGCTGATTTGATCATTACAATCAGTTTCCGTTGAATTTACATTTAAATCTATATATTCTGTTTTAAACATACATTTCAATTTACCAGGGTCACATACGAACTCTATAAATTGCAGAAAAATATTTTGTAGCTTCGTATTGATGATACGGTCCTAACAAAACTAGTTTCGTCGAATTCTGAGACCGTTTGAAAAATGGCCATTTTCCAGTCGATTAAAATCAACTGAAATTGGTCAAACGCGTTTTCCTTTGCCACGCTCACATATTGATTTGAAAATTTATGAAATTTGGAACCTAGCAATAATTTGACATCACGGACCCAACAAAATTGGTTTCGTCGAAATCCGAGGTCGTTTGCAAAATTTCCATTTTTAAGGGCCTGAATTCCATAGCGACTATTCAGAATTTTCAACTGGACATATCTTTTGATTCCCGCTATGTAATTTCAATTTTTCAGATTCGTTGGAAAGATATTCTCAATTAGATCCTAATGTTTTTGGTTTCACTAAAATCCGGATTGTTTTGCACCCGGTACATTCAATTGAAGTTTGAAATCGAATCATCGAACTACCGCGCCATTTTCAATTCTATTTATAATTAAATATAATTATTTATATTCTAACGACGACGCATATAAATATATACGTTCTATTGATATTCAAAATAAATTTCTCGTCGATAGTATTTAAAATAATTCATTTTAAATGTTCAAAATTCGCTAAAATTGCCAAAATAAAAATTTTAAACTGACTCAGATTTTCCGGGTTATTACAATCTCCCCCACTTAAAACTTTTCATCCCCGAAAAGGAACAAAGTCGAAAGTGGTTTGATTAACCAACTCTACGTTCGATCTGGCTTCCATTCCCCAACTTTTCAGTTTCTGAGAATTTTCAAATTTTCAAAAATTTGGCTAACACCCTAAATTTTCGAAAAATTTCGCCATAACCTCCCCTACACCGGGAGCCACGGGAAAATCCCGAAATTGCCATATAGGCCTTCTGATCTCAAAAAGAAAAAGAAAAAGCCAAGCGGCTAGCCAATAGGCTCATAAAATCATCATCACCCAAACAAAACAGTAAATTATGATAAACATGTACCTATTTGTCGGGCAAACAAATTTTATTCTCTGCTCTAGCCTCCTTGCTATGACCTGTTCAATGTAAGTACTTGTATATGCAAGCAAATGCGACCAATTTTCAATACAATTCAATATTTGATTCTATTAGGCATAAATGGTTCAAAATTATCAAACAAATAAACAAACAACACAAACATCAATCAATTAGTGAATTAGAGTTTCAAATTCATAATTTTGATATATATACAAAAAGTAATGTTTTGGTGCCAATTCACAACAATGCATTCTAGCTATATTGGTTTTGGTTCTCACACCAGTCTAATGGAAATATATAGATATCACACCTTCGTCACTCGAAAATAAATACTGGTGATGGTATACTTCATCATCAGGACCATGTCCGGGCGACTAGAGTGCGACTCTATATCTATCTAATATATTAAAACTTCGAATATACGTTCATGACGCGTATATGCAAAACCTTTATATACTAGATTGTCCAAATTCAAAATGAATAAATAATCAAATACGTTTTAAAATGGTTTAAATTTCAAAACAAAATTGTTTTCATTTGAAAAATATACTCTTCACACTCGTTCTAGGATACTACTGATCCCATCTCTAACGAGTCATTCTAATTGGATATTACTAATCCAATATCTGATGAATTCTTTCGTATGGTTCTAATGTGTCTTGTTCTCGAGCTCTGTAAACCAAAGCTCTGATACCAAATGTGACGGCCGGAAATTTCTCTCGATCCGAATCAGTCGTTAAACCGATCTAGACCTTTCGAAACCCCTGATCGTTTGAGAACAGGACAACTCAGAACGCGGACGGGAGAACATTTCATTGCTATTACAACAATTCCATCAGAAACAAGAATATACAGAGTATAAATGAATAAATTACATTCGATAAATATCAGAGATTACAATAAATTACATAGCAGCGGAAAAATAATACAAAGCACAACTGAAGGTGATATACGGATACAGAGCTTTCCGGATATCATTCCAGCTGTAAACCAGGATCCTGTGAATATAAATCTGCAAAACCAAAACTACTAGCTGCCCGTGCGGAAAATAGGGGCACCCAGAGTTTAGGTTAAAACAATAAACTCCAGGTCAGTCATGTGACTGGTGTGAGAACTAAAACAGTTATTAATATTGGTTTTAAAGTTAGGTAAATCAAGGGACCACACCGTATAACACAGAACGGGTTTCCTCCCAAGGATACCAGTGCATAGAACAAACAGCGCAATGCTAAATAAAGAAAAATGAAGCTGTTATAAGACCCAGGTCCCATCACACAATGCAACGCAAGCCGGAGGATAGGGTTTTCCCTTATAACATTCAAAGCATGCTAGATATGTTTAAAACACATTATTTGATAATATTATAGGTGTATAGTGTCAAAACAATTTCAATCATAAGTATCAATCATAGGCGGCATAGCTACCATCTACTATGTCGCCATACTAGTTCTACAATTAAAACCGAAATATCACGTATTGGAAATTGGATTCCGTCATGAGCCGAGGCAAGGGGCAAGCTCCTCTCCGCTTTGAGACACTCTAGCAAATGTCTCAGGACTACGCACTCTGGGCAACCCTGGATCGGCTGGGCCGGTCCTCACTTACGTTAGAGGATTGGCAATTCCTGAACACATGTTTCCCGGTCCTTACAGACCTATAATCGAGGCGCCTCATTCCAACAACCACAAAGGTGAAAAGTATATAAATGTCAGGGCTGGTAAGTCACTGACACCACCAAAGCTAGAAAGAAACGTCGTGCTCTCCCAGCGGTCCGTATCCCGTTTTTGACTCATACCGAGGTGTGAGGCTCGCGAATTCACGTTATACACAAAGCTGCCACGTAGGCCGTGCTTTGATCATCAACCACAAGACTTTGCTTTTCAACAGAAGCCTTGATCATTGCATCTCAGCGTGCCACACAGGCAATTCCTGCCATGCGATTGATATCTACCGATATATAACCTCTAAGCTCGTACGTCTCAGAGAAGGGCGTTAAGCAAGAGAATGAATTCTCCGCCGCCAAACAGATATATATTTAACAGAAATCAATCAACACAGAATAAAATCCAATGTCAGACACACAATCCATTTACAAGTTCGTTCTGGGTCTGAACGAAACCGGAGGCACTTTCCTCGCATATCCATCGATCTCCAAGTACGTCTGGACGACCACCAACTATTTCCATCCTCTTGGGTGTACAGCCCAATCAGGATCGTCAGTAATTAACCAAACGATGAGAAGACTTCCGGTCTTCGACCACCGTCTTCCTCTTCGACTTGTCGTCGAATCGGTTATTCAAAATGGGTATAAACCCGGCCTTTCCGAACAACCCGCGTATATTAAAACAAATGTTACACAAACTCAACATACGCCTCATTTCCAATTCTGAATATTCTGTTATTTAAATATTCACATCTTTTGGGAAAGGTTCCCATTAATTTTATCCAAGATAAATCCTGTAAAATTTATCCTTTAATCTTCCTTTGGATGTCATATCAAACCAAATTATGGTTTTTCCAACTAGTCGAGATTAGCGAACCACACTGAAGTAATTATTTATTTTATTTTCCAATCCCAACCTATTCATCCCATGAAGCAAAACTGGTAATACTCCATATCTAACACCACGGTGTTATCGGTAAAATTAATTACCATTTCACGTTCAAATCTAATTAAAGATTTAACTATCGCTTTGGAGCAAAACTGGTAATACTCCATTCTCACTCGTTTTCTAAATTTGATAATTTAGATTACAAATTTACATTTCAATCTAATTGCAGATTCGTTAAAACTCCTTTTATTGGGTTAAAGAACTAATGTCATTTAAAACACAGTTCACGACAAACCCAAATCACATTCTATTAATCATCGGGTTAAAGAACTAGTGTTGTTTAAAAACACAGTTCACGATAAACCCAAAAATCAATTCTAGTTCAATTCAAATCAAATATATTAGGAATTCCAATTATTTAAAACCCCTTTTTAAATCTAATTTATTTATTTAAAAAAAAATCGGGTTTTAAATTTAGTTCAATCTAGTTCATTTCAATAAAAATCCATTTTTATCTTTTCAAATATGGAGTTTTTCATCCCAAATATTCCCAAATCATTTCTTATGATTTTACACAAATTATTACTATTTTTAATGATTTTATCAAGGCCCGTACAGTCGATTTCCATCAACGGCCATCGAACTGCACTTACAGCGACCTTTTCCAAATTTGATTTGGACGTATCTCCAAATCCTACCATTAGATTTAAAATTTCTAATATTCGTTAGAAAGCTCTTTTCGACACGAACCCAACGGTTCCTGTTTTAGGAGAATCCGACGGTCGGATCTCCCGTAATGTCCGTTTGAAATTAATGGTCGAAATTCACGAACTACCGCAGCGCGGCGCGTTCTATTCAGGCCATTATATTATATATATAGTATATATAATATATATTTCGTCGATTTCTATTTAAATCGAATTATATAAATAGTTTTGAATTCGTTTCAAAAACAATTTCAACCTATTCTTTTTTATTCAATTCAAATTTCAATTTGGTTTTCTATTCAATTCAAATTTCAATTCAATTCAAATTGGTTTTCAATTCGATACAATTCAAATTGGTTTTCTATTCGATTCAATTCAAATTGGTTTTCTATTCGATTCAATTCAAATTGCTTTTCTATTCGATTCAATTCAAATTGGTTTTCTATTCGATTCAATTCAAATTGGTTTTCTATTCGATTCAATTCAAATTGGTTTTCTATTTGATTCATTTCGAAATCGTTTTATATTCAATTCATTTCGAAATCGTTTCAACTCATTTCGAAATCGTTTTATATTCAATTCATTTCGAAATCGTTTTATATTCAATTCATTTCGAAATCGTTTTATATTCAATTCATTTCGAAATCGTTTTATATTCAATTCATTTCGAAATCGCTTTATATTCAATTCATTTCGAAATCGCTTTATATTCAATTCATTTCGAAATCGTTTTATATTCAATCCATTTCGAAATCGTTTTATATTCAATTCATTTCGAAATCTTTTTATATTCAATTCATTTCGAAATCGTTTTATATTCAATTCATTTCGAAATCGTTTTATATTCAATTCATTTCGAAATCGTTTTATATTCAATTCATTTCGAAATCACTTTTCAATATTCATTTCATTTCGAAATCACTTTTCAATATTCATTTTAAAATGAATAAAATCGATATAAATATCTTTCACGTCAAAATGGCGTTAATCTAATCAACACGGCTTCATATATTTCTATTTTCAAATATTCTATTTCAAATATTTCCTATTATCAAAATATTTGTTATTATCAAAATATTTCGTTCAACACATGACTAATCTCAACGGATGAGTACTATCAACACATGAACCTTTATTTTATATTGATAAAGATGTAAATTTTATTATTAAAATATTTCGTTCAACACATGACTAATCTCAACGGATGAGTACAGTCAACACATGAACCTTTATTTTATATTGATAAAGATGTAAATTTTATTATTAAAATATTTTGTTCAACACATGACTAATCTCAACGGATGAGTACAGTCAACACATGAACCTTTATTTTATAATATTCTTTATTTTCTAAATTGGAATGAGGCCCAATCAATCACCATATAATATTAACTATATGGATTTTCATACATCACACGTATATAATAGCATTGAAAAATAATCAACCATCAACCAAAGTGCACTACACTGTATAAGCATCAAATATAGATATCTAATGCTTATAACAGCCTGTCAATCAATCGATCGACATATTTAATCAATCAGGATGAGTGAACTTCAAATTTCATCCCAACACCCGTGTGGGGTTTCAAGCAATCAAACACAGATTTTAGTTGTGCAGTTGGGCGATGTGTAAAATTTATCGACCCAATCAATATCAGTCAAATCAGTGTATATAAACAAATCGGTCGATTTGTTTATAGATATTTATTTATTCACTTTCACGTTAAAAATTATATTTTTAACGACCAAATTATTTTATTCAACCTATGAATGTTCTATTCAGTTCATTTATTCAATAAAATGATATTTTTATTTTTCTAACATGTTTTAGAAAATTTCGGCGGCATAACGGCACGATACTAGAAACGGGACAAGGCCTAGCCTTATCCCCGGTCTAGTGAAGGCCCACGCCATTCACACATCAATCAAATCTATTCATTTCACCAAACAATTCAATTTCAATCAAATAATCTAACTAATTTTTTGCAATCAAACAAACAAGTCCATGGTCTGTGGACGATTGTGTCGGGTGCTACTAAACACCGTTTACATCCTAGTATATATATAACTAGAAAAGAATTTGAAAGGTGAGAAATTCTCACCAATAGCTATCCAATACCACGACTCTTCATTTAGAGAAATCTTCGTCGTTCTCGCCTTTTGCAACTTTCGTTGCTCGTAGCCACTACATATATAAAAATCGAGTTTTTACTTCGCTATTCAATATATAAAAATCGAATTTTTATTATGCTATTCAATATATAAAAATCGAATTTTTATTATGCTATTCAATATATAAAAATCGAATTTTTATTATGCTATTCAATATATAAAAATCAAATTTTTATTATGCTATTCAATATATAAAAATCGAATTTTTATTATGCTATTATATAGATAAGAATTATATTTTTATCACGCTATTTTTCATATAAAGATTTCGCCTTTTTAAACTTAACATTATAAAAATCACATTTTTATTTTTACTACACATAAAAAGATTTCATTTCTAATACGCCCATCATGTAAAAATTATATTTTTACATCTTCTGCATAGTAAAGATCATATTTTCCTCCAACAAAAATGAAAGCTTTACCGTGTTAAAAATTCTACCTTTGCAGTTTTAAAAATCCTATCTTTACAGTTTTAAAAATCCTATCTTTACAGTTTTAAAAATCCAATCTTTGCTTGTCAATTCAATAAAGAAAAATATAATTTCTTCATATATAAAAATATAATCTTTTCTTGCCATAAAAGTATATTCTTCCTACCTAAAAATCACATCTTTATTTAAACAAAAATCACTTCATTATCTAAATAAAAATCGCCTTTTCATAGTGATGAATATAATTTAAAGATCGCACCTTTATATCGTCCTTCACATATTAAAAAAATCAAATCTTTATGATATTAAAAATCATTTCTTTCTGTTGTGAAAAATCAAACCTTTATATTTACTTTTAAAAATCCTAATAGGCTGATTTGATTTAAAGATCATTGCATAAAAGGATTTAAATAAACTAAATAAACTAAAAATAAAAAAAAAGGGTCAAGAACTTACAGCGGGGGGGGGGGGGGGGGGGGGTTCCAATCGGAGAAGGGGCTGTTGGAGCGGACAGGTGGCCGGAGGACAGTGTTGTGGCGGTTGCGGGCGTCGGATGTGGGTCCCATGGCATCTGGAGGGGACGGCTTTCCTTGGGGGTTGCTGCGAGGTGCTTATGGGCTGGGGGGGTTTAAGGAGGAGGAGAGAGAGGGTAGGGCGGTTGCGTTAGAGGGGCGACGTTGGGGAGGCGGCGGCGACGGTGCCAGAGGCGGCGGGCGACAGGATCGAGCGATTCATTCGTTTTTTTTTCTTTTCCTGAATCGATTTCATCGTAGAATAAGGGGGGGGGGCAGAATATAAGGAAAGGAGAGAAAGGGGGATTTTTCTTTTTATATTTAATTATTTTATTTACCAAAAAGTTGACTTTTTATTTCGACCTCGAAACGAGGCCCACCGCCTGTCGTCCATAGCGTTTTACCCCAATTCCGAACACAATGGGATATGTATCGCAAGCTGATTTGATCGTTACAATAAGTTTCCGTTGAATTTACATTTAAATCTATATATTCTGTTTTAAACATACATTTCAATTTACCAGGGTCACATACGAACTCTATAAATTGCAGAAAAATATTTTCTAGCTTCGTATTGACGATACGGTCCTAACAAAACTAGTTTCGTCGAATTCTGAGACCGTTTGAAAAATGGCCATTTTCAAGTCGATTAAAATCAACTGAAATTTGTCAAACGCGTTTTCCTTTGCCACGCTCACATATTGATTCGAAAAATTAGGAAATTTGGAACCTAGCAATAATTTGACATCACGGACCCAACAAAAGTGGTTTCGTCGAAATCCGAGGTCGTTTGCAAAATTTCCATTTTTAAGGGCCTGAATTCCATAGCGACTATTCAGAATTTTCAACTGGACATATCTTTTGATTGCCACTATGAAATTTCAATTTTTCGGATTCGTTGGAAAGATATTCTCAATTAGATCCTACTGTTTTTGGTTTCACTAAAATCCGGATTGTTTTGCACCCGGTACATTCAATTGAAGTTTGAAATCGAATTATCGAACTACCGCGCCATTTTCAATTCTATTTATAATTATATATAATTATTTATATTCTAACGACGACGCATATAAATATATATGTTCTATTGATATTCAAAATAAATTTCTCGTCGATAATATTTAAAATAATTCATTTTAAATGTTCAAAATTCGCTAAAATTGCCAAAATAAAAATATTAAACTGGCTCAGATTTTCCGGGTTATTACACTATCACTCGAATTTATTTTACAGTTAAATATATTCTAGGTTGCAGACGAAGCTTAGTAGCTCCCAACACCATTTTTTTTGTACAAATCAGTTGATTGTTTGTTTGGATTGTGTCGAATTGTCATTGATTGTATTGTTGTATATATAAAAAATTATCTATATAAAATGTATATAAAAATTATCATGACAAGAAAATAAAATAAATATTCATTTACAAATCGAACGGTTTGTTTATGTCCACCTATTTAACCGATCTTGATTAGGACGATAATTTTTACACATCGCCCAACTGCACAAATAATAATCAATATTGTTGTTTGGAAACCCTACACGGGTATTGGGATAATATTTGACATACATTAATCCAATAATTAGAGGTATGTCAATCGATGGGTTGACAGACTGTATAAGCGTTATTTATTTATTTTAATGTTTATACAGTTGTAGAATGCATTCTGGATGTTGTATGAATTTTTAATGATTGTTTATCATGATTGTCGTATATATGCGATGTATGAAATCCGTATAACTGAAATTATATGGTAATTGATTGAGTTGCATTCCGATTCAGAAATAAAGAATATTTTAAAATAAAGAATCTTTTAAAATAAAGAACATTTAAAAATATTAAATATTTTAAAATAATATTCAGTGAAGAATAAAATTATGGTTTTGATGTCCGATGGACACAAAAATGCTGAAATGTGAAGGCGAGTTATGTAGTAAACTCTATTTAAACCGGAACGGGTTCATCGATCGATTTTATTCATTTTGTAAGGAATATCGAAAAGAAATGATTTCAAAATCTTATATTTTGAAAATATAATCATTTTAATATGATAAAGATATAGATTATTCAATTTTGATTTAAATTGAGAATAAAGTTTAAATCATTTTTAAAACGAATTTATAAACGATTTATAAAGTATGATTTAAATGAAAATCGACGAAATATATATAATATATATATAATATATTTAATGGCCTGAATAGAACACGTCGTGCAGCGACCGTTCGCGAATTTCGACCATTGACTTCGAATTGACATCACGGGAGATCCGACCGTCGGATTCTCCTAAAATCGGGTCGGGTTCGTATTAAAAAGAGCTTTCCAATGAATATAAGAGATTTAAAATCTAACATTTAGATTTTAAAATATGTCCAAATCAATTTTGCATAAGGTCAATGTAAATGCAGCTCGATGACCCTTTATGGAAATCGACTGAAAGGGCCTTAATAAAATTATTAAAAATATTAATAATTTGTGTAAAATCATAATATATGATTTGGAAAGAATTTGGATGAAAAATTCCACGTTTGTTAAGATAAAAAAATATTTTTGTCAAAATGAACTAGTTATTAACTAGAATAGTAATGTAACACCCCACGTCCATTAATGTCACTCACAAAGGGAATGCATTAACTTCCATGGAGGTTTTAAGTAAATATAGAACAGAAAAATTACAACAAGACAGATAATAAGTAGTACTTGGAAATCTAAAACTTTGTTTTATTGCAATGGAAATTAAAGATGTTTGTTACATCATAAAACCATAAATCAGAGTCAAGTACAATATTCATCTTGATAAAATAAAATACATAACCCCATTACATAAATAGCCATTAAAGAAGATAACAAGCTGGACTTTACTTCAGCGGTCCAATCTTTCCAAAAGAGAGATAAAGCAATCCAATCAAACTCCGCTAGAGCTGGGCCCACCCTGAGGACCTGGTAGGAATGGCAATGGGACGGGTTGGGGCGGGTTTCTCGTGCCCCAGACCCGACCCGTACTTTTTAAACCCCGCCCCAGACCCGCCCCGTAGACCCGGTGCGGGTCTGGAATTTCGCCCCGTACCCGAAACCCGTACGGGTCAGGGTAGACCCGACCCGCCCCGCGACCCGGTGATATTATGTTCTAGTGTACACAAATTTATATATTTATATTTTTTTATCACTAAATGATAAATTATATGCATATTATAATGTGTTCACAATGACAAGAGAATATTATAAAATGAGTTGCAAGATAATAGTTCAAAATGTATGCATTTGTTATTGTATGATTATCAATGATGCAACTTAATACAATGAAAATTTTATAGTTTGTCAATTGAAAGAATATAATATTCAAGTTACAACCATGTAAATCTAAGAAGATTAATAAGTAATAGTTATAGTTATAAAGAGTTTGAATGATGTTTCGATCATGCGGGTCGGGTTAGGGCGGGTTAGCCATGCCCCAGACCTGACCCTAGACCCGGACCTCAAAAATTGGGTCGCAGGTCTACCCGCCCCGAAGACCCTATGGGGCGGGTCTTAATGGGTCAAAACAGGGGCGGGTCAAGCGGGTTTGGACCCTAGACCCGCCCCATTTCCATCCCTAGGACCTGGAGGGGGGAAAAAGATAGAAATGGAGGGGGTCAGACATAAAGTCTGGTGAGTATGATAATTCTAACAATACTATTATCAAAATAACTAGACTAAGGCATAAGCTGGAAATCAAGGAAATGTCTATGAACTATTGGGTATGGAAGAGCAGATAAAGATAACGTTAAAGGCACACCTAATTACTAACGAATAATTACTACACTACACTACACCAGTCACCCTAAAGGTTGATCCCACTTGCTTCACTTAATTTTTTTTTAAATAGCTTCGTGTACCCCTAGCTGACTACATAGGTGCCGCCTGCCCCTATCTCCGCTAGGTGTACCCCACTACCCACTTTCGATCGGCTCCCTACTCGTAGATACCCGTGCTGGCCCCACAGTGGGGTGTATCACTCCCCTCAAGTGGCAACCCGATACAACTTGAGAATGCACGGCTTATACCTACACGATGCAACAACGTCTTACCTACCAGCCCGGGTACACACACGCATATGAAACCCGTTGGACTTGCATTGCCACCGCTAACCCGTTTGGCCTCTTATAGTCAAACCCAGTATGCGTATCCCGTCCTCGACTTGGGTCGAGCTCACAAAGATACGTTTGGGTTACTGGTTGAAATGGGCCCCCACAAGCTATCCACCTAAGCTTGTCCTCACTAGTATATCCCACTTAACCCTCTTAGTCATGTTCATTTACATGTGTGTTTGGTTAAGTCTTACTAATCGTATTTCAAACGCCACTAAAGGCACCCACTAGATTCCTCATGCCACCCAAGGCACCTACTTAACCCCCATGTCCCACCTTACATGTTTATTTGGTTAAGTATTTCATAATTCATTCAGGCCATAACCTCATAAAGACCTCTCACATTAGAATGGCATTTATGGCAGCTGGATTTGTCGGGCGGGTCCAGGCAGTCTTACACCATAAAAGAGTCTAACCTCGTGTCTTTACAACTGTTATGCTTTAGTTTGGGCCTAGGACCTCTCACATTGGGCTGACATTTGTGACTACTGGATTTGCCGGGCGGGTCCGGGCAGTTTTACGTCACAAACGAGTCCAACCTTGTGTCCTAAGCATTGATTAACACTATAATCTTTTACCCCAGTTTTAAATATATCCCTATTCAAATCATTAATTAATTCCAAGTTTTAATGATGTCCATAATTGACTCAATTATGGTCATCCACTTACGGTATGCAAAATCATATCAATTGCACCCCAATTTCTTAATATTAAATCCTTAATATTACCCCTACCCCACGTTATACGTTCGCTTATTCAACGCAAAATATACGTTAGACTCGAATAGTCTAACTCATAGCACAAAGATAAATTATCACAACATACAGACAAATAAGATAGATCTAATCGTAATAGGGGTGAAACTTGCATAAAACTACACATATCATGGATCTAAAGATGTCAACTTGTTTGGTGAAATATCACAATTTACATAATATGATCATAATCCAAAAACTTGCATATGTGGTTTATGCAACCTAATGGTGGTGTGAACTAGCGTCTAACACATAGAACTCACACATGACATAGCATAATTCTAGATCTAAATAGATGTCATAATTCTAGATCTAAATAGTTGTCATAGGATATGTGAGATTATACATACTAATCAATCTAACTTGCATAGGTACATGTGATTTATCATGTGAATCATCATAGCCCAAACATTTATATAATCAACATCATGATTTGATGAACTAATTAACATAGATAATAACATCATGACTTTATAACATGTATGATTTATCACAACTTAGCATAGAAAATTACAACCTATACAATATCATCATAGCATGGTTTACAACATATAGGATATCATCATCACATAGCATAGGATTTACAACATACATGATAGCATAAGGTTTACAACAACATATATGACAATCCACATCATTTTCTTATGATCCATATCACATCTTAATCTAATTAGTTTGCTAATAATCTTGTTAAGATCATCATACTCACAATTAGAGAAGAAAGAGAGTCTTGATTTGCTTTAGAGTTGAGTAGAATTAGGGTTTTGATTAGCTTTCTTCCTTCTTAGTTGGCGGCGGCTCCACTGAGTTCCATGGCGACGGTATGACGGTGGCTATTCTATTTCATGTGAATTAGAGTGAGAGACTACCTAGGTATTTATAGAGTTTAGGATTTATTTAAGCCGTCAGATCAACTCAGAACTAACCTGAACCGTTTAATTTTCCAACTCAGCCCTAAAGACACATCAGCAGCTCAAGATTGGGCTCAGTCAAACCCTAGCCGACTTGACCAGGTCGACACCCAGGTCGACTGCGCAGTCGACCTAGTCCCTGGGGTGTCGACTGCTGTAAAGGCCCGCAACTTCCCCGTAAAGGAAAGCGCCGGATAGTTCGAGAACAAACCACAGCAGAACGCATACAGAAGAACATTTCACTGTATATTACAACAATGCATCAGATTACAAGAATATACAGAGTATGAAACAATATTACACAGAAATATCAGAGATTTAAATTACATTTAAATACATAGCAGCGGAAAATAATACAATACACAACTAGAATGAGATATACGGATACAAAGCTTTCCGGATATCGTTCCAGCTGTAAACCAGGATCCTGTGAATATAAATCTGCAAAACCAAAACTACTAGCTGCCCGTGTCAAAATAAGGGCACCCAGAGTTTAGGTTAAAACAATAAACTCCAGGTCAGTCATGTGACTGGTGTGAGAACTAAAACAGTTATAAATCTTTATTTTTAAAGCTAGGTAAATCAAGGGACCACGCCGTATAACACGGAACGGGTTTCCTCCCAAGAATACCAGTGCATAAATAAACAGCGCAATGCTAAATAAAGAAAAATGAAGCTGTTATAAGACCCAGGTCCCATCACACAATGCAACGCAGTCGAGGATAGGGTTTTCCCTTATAACAGCCAAAGAATGCTTGATACGTTTAAAACAAATCATTTGATACTATTATAAGTGCATAGTGTATAAAACACTTCAAATCATAAGTATCAATCATAGGCGGCATGAATGCCCCATACCACTATGTCGCCATATATAGGTTATACAATCAAAATCGCAAAGTCACGTATTTGAAAATTGGATTTCCGTCTATGAACCGAGGCAAAAGATAGTCCTCAACCGATTCGAGACTGTCTAGTCCGAGCCTCAGGCAAGTACTCTGTCAAGCCTTTGGATCGTCAGGGCCGGTCCACCGATGTGGATTAAAATGCCTGAACACTACGTTTCCCCACCCTATGGGGTGTAAGTCTGGTCCGTCAGCCGACCAGAATGCATCGGCCGAAACCGATATAACTGAGGCGCCTCGCAACAGCAACAACCACATAAGTCAAACTCGTCAGGGCGTGTAAAACCACTGACGCCACTTCTAACTAGAAAGAAACGCAAGTCCTCCCTGATGTCCTCTCCCGTTTTTGGTTCATACCGGGTGTGAAACTCGCGAAGCAAACGTTACACAAAGCTACGCCACAAAGGCCGTGCTTTGATCATCAACCACAAGACTTTGCTTTTCAACAGAAGCCTTGATCATTTGCATCTTAGCATGCCACACAGGCAAACCATCCTATGCAACCGATATCAGTCACACAGAATGAAATCCGATGTCAGACACACAGTCCATTTACAAGTCCGTTCTGGGTCTGAACGAAACCGGAGGCACCTAGTACCCCGCATATCCTTCGATCTCCAAGTACGTCTGGACGATCACTAACTGTTTCCATCTTCTTGGGTGTACAGCCCAATCAAGATCATCAGTTATCACCCAAACGACGTGAAGACCTCCGGTCTTCGACCATCGTCTTCATCTTCGACTTATCGTCGTATCAGTTATTCAGAATGGGATAAACCCGGTCTTTCCGAATAACTCGCGTATATATTATAAAAGTGTTACACAAACAAAACATACGCCTCATTCCAATTCATTAGTCACTAACCGTAAATTAATCAAGAGAATAATTCCCCAAATATTAACCCCGAAGGCCGAAACCAACATCAGATCAATATCCAGAAAACCATTCTGTTTGGCTAACCGACAGTCAATTTCTAAATTTCACATTCATAGGGAAAGGTTCCCATTAATTTTATCAAAGATAAATTCTTGAATTTATTCTTTAATCTATTTTTGAATATCAATTCAAACTAGTCGGGATTAGCGAACCTTACCGAAGTAATCATTTGTTTTCATTTCCCAATCCCAACCTATTCATCCCATGAAGTAAAACTGGTAATACTTCATATCTAACACCACAGTGTTATCGGTAACTTCAATTACCATTTCGCGTTCAAATCTAATTAAAGATTTAACTAACGCCTGGAGCAAAACTGGTGATACTCCATTTCGATTATTTCAATCTAATTAAAGATTCATTAAAACTCCACTTAGTTTTAATCTTTGACTGGGTTAAAGAATCAGTGTTATTTAAAAACACGGTTCACGATAAACCCAAAATCACATTCATTAATCATCGGGTTAAAGAACGAGTGTTATTTAAAACACTGTCCACGATAAACCCAAAAATCAATATCGATTCAATTACAATTAAATATTATTTAATTGGTACACTTCATTAAATCTAAATAAAAAGATTTAATCTTTTCCCAACTGGGTTCAAGAACAGTGTTAGTGAAGACACCATTCACGACAAACCCAACTCACATTCGATATTCAATACAAGGCTCTGAATAGAAAATATATCGGCTTATATTCAATATCGAATTCTACGACTAACAAATGCCGTATTGGAAATAACGATATAAATATATATCTTTCAAATTTCCATAACAACACCTGTATAATCACGAATTCCAACATCGAAATATTCCGAAGACAATTTCGATTCAAATCCCCTCCAATGCAATCATTGGATATTCTGGTTATTTTCAAAACCCTTTTCAAATTCAATTTATTTATTTAAAAATAAATAGAATTATAATTCTAGTTCAAAACTAGTTCATTTCGATAAAAATCTATTTTTATCTCTTCAAATATGGAGTTTTTCATCCCAAATCTTCACAAATCATTTCTTATGATTTTACACAAATTATTACTATTTTTAATAATTTTATCAAGGCCCGTACAGTCGATTTCCATTAATGGCCATCGAACTGCACTTATAGCGACCTTTTTCAAATTTGATTTGGACATAATTCCAAATCCAACCGTTAGATTTCTAATTTATCACATTCGTTAGAAAGCTCTTTTCGATACGAACCCAACGGTTCCGGTTTTAGGAGAATCCGACGGTCGGATCTCCCGTAATGTCCGTTTGAAATAAATGGTCGAAATTCGCGAACTGCCGCGGCGCGGCGCGTTCTATTCAGGCCATTATATTATATATATAATATATATAATATATATTTCGTCGATTTCTATTTAAAACGAATTATATAAATAGTTTTAAATTCGTTTCAAAAGCAATTTCAACTTCCGTTTCAATTCAAATCAAAATTGAATTCTGCTTTATAAATTCGTTTTAAAATCCATTTCTATTCAATTCAAATTTCAATTCAATTTGAATTCATTTCAATTCGCTTTCAATTCAATTTGAATTCGTTTTATATTCAATTCATTTCGAAATCGTTTTCGATTCAATTCATTTCGAAATCGTTTTCAATTCATTTTGAATTCGTTTTCAATTCAATTCATTTCGAAATCGTTTTCAATTCAATTCATTTCGAAATCGTTTTCAATTCATTTTGAATTCGTTTTCAATTCAATTCATTTCGAAATCGTTTTCGATTCAATTCATTTCGAAATCGTTTTCAATTCATTTTGAATTCGTTTTCAATTCAATTCATTTCGAAATCGTTTTCAATTCATTTTGAATTCGTTTTCAATTCAATTCATTTCGAAATCGTTTTCGATTCAATTCATTTCGAAAGCGTTTTCAATTCATTTTGAATTCGTTTTCAATTTAATTCATTTCGAAATCGTTTTCGATTCAATTCATTTCGAAATCGTTTTCGATTCAATTCATTTCGAAATCGTTTTCGATTCAATTCATTTCGAAATCGTTTTCAATTCATTTTGAATTCGTTTTCAATTCAATTCATTTCGAAATCGTTTTCAATTCAATTCATTTCGAAATCGTTTTCGATTCAATTCATTTCGAAATCGTTTTCAATTCATTTTGAATTCGTTTTCAATTCAATTCATTTCGAAATCGTTTTCGATTCAATTCATTTCGAAATCGTTTTCGATTCAATTCATTTCGAAATCGTTTTCAATTCAATTTATTTCGAAATAGTTTTCGATTCAATTCATTTCGAAATCGTTTTCAATTCAACTCATTTCGAAATCGTTTTCAATTCAATTCATTTATTCAATAAAATGATATTTTTATTTTTCTAACATATTTTAGAAAATTTCGGCGGCATAACGGCACGATACTAGAAACGGGACAAGGCCTAGCCTTATCCCCGGTCTAGTGAAGGCCCACGCCATTCACACATCAATCAAACCATTCAATTCATCAAACAATTCAATTTCAAATCAAATCATATAACTAACCTATGCAACCAAACAAACAAGTCCATGGTCTGTGGACGATTGTGTCGGGTGCTACTAAGCACCGTCTGCATCCTAGTATATATATATAATTAGAAAAGAAAATGAAAGGTGAGAAATTCTCACTTATAGCTATCCTAGCTCCACGGCTCTTCATTTGCAGAAGATCTCCACTGTTCTCGCCTCTTATCACTTTCTTCGCCCGTAGCCACTACATATATAAAAATCGAATTTTTACTATGTTATTTAATATATAAAAATCGAATTTTGACTACGCTACTCAATATATAAAAATCATATTTTTATTTCGAAGTTCAATAGATAAAAATCACATTTTTCTTTCGAAGTTCAACATATAAAAATCCTATTTTTATTTCGAAGTTCAATATATAAAAATCCTATTTTTATTAATTTAAAAATCAATTCTTTTTCTTAAAAAAAACAAACCGTTTTTAAACTCTTCTTTTAAAAATATCAGTTTTTCTTCTTTTTAAAAAATCTCAGTTTTTAACTTTATTAAAAATTCAGTTTTTAACTTTATTAAAAATTCAGTTTTTAACTTTATTAAAAATTCAGTTTTAAAGATATTAAAAATTCAGTTTTAAAGATATTAAAAATTCAGTTTATAAAACTAGAAAAAAACAGTTTTGAAATTCTTTAAAAATTCAGATTGGCTATAAAAAAAATAAAGGGAAATGCTTACAGTGTAAGAGGGGGGCTGGGACCGCAGTTCGTCGGAGTTGGAGGCTTCATGTGGTCGCGGCCTGGCGAGGTGCAGTGGGGTCCAAGGGTGATGGCGGCGCTGTTTCTGGCTAGGGCGGTGGAGCTTTCTTTGGCGGCAGCGGTTTCTCCTGGTGGTCTCGCGGTCTTCGAATCGAGGGGGGGGTGTCGATGCTGGAGGCATCGTCGGTGGCGAGGGAGGCGCCATCTCCGGCGGCCAGGCGAATCAAGGGGGGCTGGATTCCATCGATCCCGATTTGGGATCGGTCCCCCTTTTTTTTTTTTTTTTTTCTCTACTGCCGATTTAATTTATGAAATGGGGGGGGGGCAGAAAGGAGATAAAGGAGGGAAGGGAAAGTGTTTTTTTTTTTTATTATTATTTAATTCAACCTTAAGTTGACTTTTTCATACAACCTCGAAACGAGGCCCACCGCCTGTCGTCCATAGCGTATTACCCCCATTCCGAACACAATGGGATATGTATCGCAAGCTGATTCGATTGTTACAATCAGTTTCCTCTTGAATTTACATTTAAATCACTATATTGAATTTTAAACGTACATTTCAAATTACCGGGGCCACATACTAACTAGAAAAATTCCCGAAAAATATTTTCTAGCTTCGTATTGACGATACGGTCCTAACAAAACTAGTTTCGTCGAATTCTGAGACCGTTAGAAAAATGGCCAATTTCCAGTCGATTAAATTCAACTGAAACTGGTCAAACGCGTTTTCCTTTGCCACGCTCACATATTGATTCGAAAAATTATGAAATTTGGAATCTAGCAATAACTTGACTCTGCGGACCCAACAAAACTGGTTTCGTCGGAATCCGAGGTCGTTTGCAAAATGTCCATTTTTAAGGGCCTTATATATATAAAAAAAATATATATAAATTCCACAGCGACTATTTCTAATTTTAAACTGGACATATCTTATCATTTCTAAAATGAAATCTCAGTTTGTTAACTTCGTTATAAAGATATAGTTATACAGATTCAAATATTTCTTGTTTCGTTCAATTCTGACTTATATTGAATTCTGTATATTCATTTGAAATTAGAAATCGAATTTTCGAACTACCGCGCCATTTTCAATTCCTTTTATAATTATATATAATTAATATATATTCTAACGACGACGTATATAATATATACGTTCAAATTATATTCAAAATAAATTTCTCGACGATATTATTTAAAATAATTCATTTTAAATATTCAAAATTCGCTAAAATCGCCAAAATAAAAATTTTAAACTGGCCCAGATTTTCCGGGTTGTTACAATCTCCCCCACTTAAAACTTTTCGTCCCCGAAAAGGAACAAAGTCGAAAGTGGTTTGATTAATCAACTGTACGCTCGATCTGGCTTTCATTCTCCAACTCTTTAGTTTCTGAGAATTTTCAAAATTTCAAAAATTTGGCTAACACCCTAAATTTTCGATAAATTTCGCCATAACCTCCCCTGCACCAGGAGCATCGGGGAATTTCAAATAGCTTCCCCGGTCCTTCAGATCTCAAAAAGAAAAAGAAAAAGCCAAGCGGCTAGCCAATAGGCTCACAAAATCATCATCACCCAAACAAAACAGGAAATTATGTAGTAAACATGTACCTATTTGTCGGGCAAACAAATTTTATTCTCTGCTCTAGCCTCCTTGCTATGACCTGTTCAATGATATATATGTATATGCAAGCAAATGCGACCAATTTTCAATACAATTCAATATTTGTTTCAATTAGGCTAAATGGTTCAAAATTAGCAAACCAATGAACAAACAACACAAACATCAATCAATTAGTGAATTTAACGTTTCAAATTCATAATTTTGATATATATACTGAAAATCTTGTTTTTGATGCCAATTCACACAATGTATTCTAGCTATATATAAGTTTTGGTTCTCACACCAGCCTAATGGAAATATATAGAAAATCACACCTTCGAAACTCGAACATAAATACTGATGATGTGGCCACATCATCAGAATTATCCCCGGGTGTCTAGAATGTGACTCTATATCTATCCAGTATATTAAAAGTTCGAATATACGTTCATGACGCGTATATGCAAAATCTTTATATACTCGATTGTCCAACTCAATATAAAGAGATAATCAAATACGAATAATTGATTTAAATTTTCAAAACAAAAATTTGTTTTCATTTGAAAAATATACTCTTCACACTCGTTCTAGGATACTACTGATCCCATCTCTAACGAGTCATCCCCATTGGATATTACTAATCCAATATCTGATGAATTCTTTCGTATGGTTCTAATGTGTCTTGTTCTCTGCTTTGTAAACCAAAGCTCTGATACCAACTGTAAAGGCCCGCAACTTCCCCGTAAAGGAAAGCGCCGGATAGTTCGAGAACAAACCACAGCAGAACGCATACAGAAGAACATTTCACTGTATATTACAACAATGCATCAGATTACAAGAATATACAGAGTATGAAACAATATTACACAGAAATATCAGAGATTTAAATTACATTTAAATACATAGCAGCGGAAAATAATACAATACACAACTAGAATGAGATATACGGATACAAAGCTTTCCGGATATCGTTCCAGCTGTAAACCAGGATCCTGTGAATATAAATCTGCAAAACCAAAACTACTAGCTGCCCGTGTCAAAATAAGGGCACCCAGAGTTTAGGTTAAAACAATAAACTCCAGGTCAGTCATGTGACTGGTGTGAGAACTAAAACAGTTATAAATCTTTATTTTTAAAGCTAGGTAAATCAAGGGACCACGCCGTATAACACGGAACGGGTTTCCTCCCAAGAATACCAGTGCATAAATAAACAGCGCAATGCTAAATAAAGAAAAATGAAGCTGTTATAAGACCCAGGTCCCATCACACAATGCAACGCAGTCGAGGATAGGGTTTTCCCTTATAACAGCCAAAGAATGCTTGATACGTTTAAAACAAATCATTTGATACTATTATAAGTGCATAGTGTATAAAACACTTCAAATCATAAGTATCAATCATAGGCGGCATGAATGCCCCATACCACTATGTCGCCATATATAGGTTATACAATCAAAATCGCAAAGTCACGTATTTGAAAATTGGATTTCCGTCTATGAACCGAGGCAAAAGATAGTCCTCAACCGATTCGAGACTGTCTAGTCCGAGCCTCAGGCAAGTACTCTGTCAAGCCTTTGGATCGTCAGGGCCGGTCCACCGATGTGGATTAAAATGCCTGAACACTACGTTTCCCCACCCTATGGGGTGTAAGTCTGGTCCGTCAGCCGACCAGAATGCATCGGCCGAAACCGATATAACCGAGGCGCCTCGCAACAGCAACAACCACATAAGTCAAACTCGTCAGGGCGTGTAAAACCACTGACGCCACTTCTAACTAGAAAGAAACGCAAGTCCTCCCTGATGTCCTCTCCCGTTTTTGGTTCATACCGGGTGTGAAACTCGCGAAGCAAACGTTACACAAAGCTACGCCACAAAGGCCGTGCTTTGATCATCAACCACAAGACTTTGCTTTTCAACAGAAGCCTTGATCATTTGCATCTTAGCATGCCACACAGGCAAACCATCCTATGCAACCGATATCAGTCACACAGAATGAAATCCGATGTCAGACACACAGTCCATTTACAAGTCCGTTCTGGGTCTGAACGAAACCGGAGGCACCTAGTACCCCGCATATCCTTCGATCTCCAAGTACGTCTGGACGATCACTAACTGTTTCCATCTTCTTGGGTGTACAGCCCAATCAAGATCATCAGTTATCACCCAAACGACGTGAAGACCTCCGGTCTTCGACCATCGTCTTCATCTTCGACTTATCGTCGTATCAGTTATTCAGAATGGGATAAACCCGGTCTTTCCGAATAACTCGCGTATATATTATAAAAGTGTTACACAAACACAACATACGCCTCATTCCAATTCATTAGTCACTAACCGTAAATTAATCAAGAGAATAATTCCCCAAATATTAACCCCGAAGGCCGAAACCAACATCAGATCAATATCCAGAAAACCATTCTGTTTGGCTAACCGACAGTCAATTTCTAAATTTCACATTCATAGGGAAAGGTTCCCATTAATTTTATCAAAGATAAATTCTTGAATTTATTCTTTAATCTATTTTTGAATATCAATTCAAACTAGTCGGGATTAGTGAACCTTACCGAAGTAATCATTTGTTTTCATTTCCCAATCCCAACCTATTCATCCCATGAAGTAAAACTGGTAATACTTCATATCTAACACCACAGTGTTATCGGTAACTTCAATTACCATTTCGCGTTCAAATCTAATTAAAGATTTAACTAACGCCTGGAGCAGAACTGGTGATACTCCATTTCGATTATTTCAATCTAATTAAAGATTCATTAAAACTCCACTTAGTTTTAATCTTTGACTGGGTTAAAGAATCAGTGTTATTTAAAAACACGGTTCACGATAAACCCAAAATCACATTCATTAATCATCGGGTTAAAGAACGAGTGTTATTTAAAACACTGTCCACGATAAACCCAAAAATCAATATCGATTCAATTCCAATTAAATATTATTTAATTGGTACACTTCATTAAATCTAAATAAAAAGATTTAATCTTTTCTCATCTGGGTTCAAGAACAGTGTTAGTGAAGACACCATTCACGACAAACCCAAATCACATTCGATATTCAATACAAGGCTCTGAATAGAAAATATATCGGCTTATATTCAATATCGAATACTACGACTAACAAATGCCGTATTGGAAATAACGATATAAATATATATCTTTCAAATTTCCATAACAACACCTGTATAATCACGAATTCCAACATCGAAATATTCCGAAGACAATTTCGATTCAAATCCCCTCCAATGCAATCATTGGATATTCTGGTTATTTTCAAAACCCTTTTCAAATTCAATTTATTTATTTAAAAATAAATAGAATTATAATTCTAGTTCAAAACTAGTTCATTTCGATAAAAATCTATTTTTATCTCTTCAAATATGGAGTTTTTCATCCCAAATCTTCACAAATCATTTCTTATGATTTTACACAAACTATTACTATTTTTAATAATTTTATCAAGGCCCGTACAGTCGATTTCCATTAATGGCCATCGAACTGCACTTATAGCGACCTTTTTCAAATTTGATTTGGACATAATTCCAAATCCAACCGTTAGATTTCTAATTTATCACATTCGTTAGAAAGCTCTTTTCGATACGAACCCAACGGTTCCGGTTTTAGGAGAATCCGACGGTCGGATCTCCCGTAATGTCCGTTTGAAATAAATGGTCGAAATTCGCGAACTGCCGCAGCGCGGCGCGTTCTATTCAGGCCATTATATTATATATATAATATATATAATATATATTTCGTCGATTTCTATTTAAAACGAATTATATAAATAGTTTTAAATTCGTTTCAAAAGCAATTTCAACTTCCGTTTCAATTCAAATCAAAATTGAATTCTGCTTTATAAATTCGTTTTAAAATCCATTTCTATTCAATTCAAATTTCAATTCAATTTGAATTCATTTCAATTCGCTTTCAATTCAATTTGAATTCGTTTTATATTCTGTTAGACCTAAATATGGTTCTAACACCCAAATTGATTTGAAACAAGATAAAATAAGGCAGAAATAAAAAGGGACACACAAGGTTTATAGTGGTTCGGCGAAGAGATGCCTACGTCCACTTAGTTTTCACTATATTCAGTAATTCAGTTACAAATACAGTGTAAGATTCGCTCACAACTCACTTTTATTCACTCAAAATGATAAAAACAAGAAATGAAAGATGGTTTGGATTTTCCGGGAGTAAAGGAATTCGGACGATGGAGGTACTTGGATTCTTGAAAGTGCTGAAAAAGATCCTTCTCTTTGTCTCTAGATGAGGTATTTATAGGTGTGAATTTGCCTGAGATGCAATCCGGGTCGGAACACGTGTCATCCATCGCACTCTCTTCGGGTTCGGATGGGCTATCAAGCTGACAACGCATCAATGAGATGGACATTAAGGGTAGGAATTAGTCACATCCGGTCCGGTTCTCCAGGCGACTTTATAGGAGATTTTCCTGGATCATGGGTGCGGGTCGGAGACGAGCAGGTTGGGGATTCGGATCGGAATACCCGATCCGAACCGGAGTAGCTTGGACGTCTCTCCTTCTCTAATCATACTCCGCTCCGCTCCAGCTTCATGGCAAGCAGATGGCTTTCCGATTTACTTGAGATTTACTGACCTTCCGATCCGATCAGACATGCTTCGCCACTTTATCCAGTAGGAGATATCCGATCCGAACAGAGAATTCTATCCGATCCGAACCGATGTGCTGCTACCACTCTGAAGTGTGGTGTTTTCTTCCGATCCGAACCGGAATCTTATAACTTAAAATACTCTTCAAGGGTTGGTTTCTTGACTTTGTGTTGCCTAGTTCACAAAGTAGGCTAACATTTTGCCCCCTCAAAGGATGCTTTCGTTGTACAAAGCGTGCTTTGATGTCGTTTAACCAGAATTTTCAAGAGTAATGCACGGACTTCTGTTCGATTCGGCGTCCGACCCGAACACATCTTCCTCATTTTTGAGCAGATTTGGGAACTTATCTCGCCATGTAATGCTTCTTGCAGGTATACTCCTCCTTTACTCTCCTTCTCTTCAATTCGAGTCGGATGCTAAATCAACGTGTGAAGTTTCCACTCGGTTCGGATTCCGATCCGAAGCGTATTCGTGGATTTATTTCTTAAACATTGGGCCTTCAGAGAGAGTTGTGCTACTGGGCTTCCACTCCGGTCCGATCGGGCGAGACAAAATAGGGAGACGAGGAGTCAACTCCATTCTTTATATAAACCCATCGCCGTCTTCATTTCTTTCTTCTTCGTTTCTATTGTCGCTCGGACCCAAGCATCGAAAACCTTAAAAACTCTAAAACTCCGAACTCCTTTCTTGTAGATTCCTCAAATCAAGCACATAGGTAGCTTTTTAATCTCGAATAACATCGTAATAAACGCTCTTGATTTCACTTTACGGTCGATTGGAACGGTTTAGACACAGAGCTTCGCTTGAATTCCACGTCGTCACTGGTGGATGCGCCGTCACTTCGAGGCGTCGCGAGGGCAAATTTCTGCCCTTAACAATAGCTTTGGCGATGGAACGGACTCGTTCGTGGGAAAGGGGGAGAAGAGGAAGAAGACAAGGAACGTGGTGACCAACTGGAGTCGGCTCGGGTAGAAGACGAAGGAGCGGAAAGGAAGGAGTAGGATAAGAGATCGGTCCGGGTTTCACACTTTAGAAAGACAGGGAGGACAGAAAACGTCGGTTCGGGTCGGGGAAGTGAAGGTCGAAGTAAATGGATCGGTTGAGTGGTGCTAGTTCGGTTCGGATCGGGCCATCCGATCCGATCAGATCAGTCCTGCCTCCGAACCCATTGCTTCCCTTGTCTCGAACTGGCCCTACTCTAATGACGCATCCGAACCGATTATTATCTGTGTTTGCATTGAGCCAGCCATCACTCACATATCCGAACCGATCCGAACATATCAAATTTGGCACATAAAGACTACCCAATTAATTCAACTAACGCTTACTCTAGATGAATATGCTTCGCGAACAGTTAGGATAGTGCCTTGCGAACATGAACGAGAATCAAGGACAAATCTGACTATTATTTTCTCTTTAAAGCTTCGTCTTGCATTGCTGTACTTCTATTTTGTATTTCCCACATTTGTTGCATACACTTTAGTTCACACACATACACAAAAAGGGGGACACGGGATAATCCACTCTAATCCGTGCTATTGCTTCTTCAATAGTTCCATGACAATGAGGCCCAGACGCTCTTCTCGTTTAGCTGAGAGGAAAGAAGCTCCAGAAACTTCCAACAAAACCACTCTCGAGGATATATCTTCTTCATCTGACCCAGAATGGGACAGCGAGGGTCCGGATTACGGAGTTGGTCATCGGGAAAGCGATGAAATGTCTTCAGAAAATGAAGTTTCCCTAGGCTTTGAGGAGGAAGGAGGGATTGGTGACAACCGAGCACCCGATGAATTTGACTCAGCCATTATATTGGAATCACCTCCAGATTCCGTAGAATCAACAATTGACAATGACCGACTCGTGAGAATTTGCTTGAAGTACGGAATAATGAAGAGAGACACTCTAGTGCCCTCACGTTCTGACCGTCCACATAACCCTCCAGAAGGATATATGACGGTCACTCGTCTGATGTGCATGGTTGGCGCCAATCCTCCTTTCTCGCCTTTCATCGTCGACTTCTTAAGACAAATGCGGATTGCCCCCATGCAGCTGCATCCCAATTCATATGCCTATCTGCATACCTTATTCATAGCATATCGTGAAATTCTAGGCGTGGAGCTTACGTTTGACGACGTTCATTTCTTCTATAATTTCAAACATCGGACTAGGGAAACCCCTTCTTTCTGTTACTTTGAGTCGGTCCCAAAGAGGAAGATAATCTCTACACCGTTTAGCAGCAAGGCTGGAGATTCCAGACTGGAGTGGTTCTATATAAAGCAACAGTCTGGATGCGCCAGAAGATGGACAAAATCAAGTAAAGCACTGATTTTCTGACCCTGGACTCTATACACTTGAATCATCACCCTGACCTGTTTTTCCTTTTTATTTGCAGTCGATAATCCCAAACAGGTATCAGACCAAGTGTTCTTTGATCGAATGCACCGTCTCCTCAATGGCGACCAAAAATTCCTTACTATTGACGAGGTTCTTAAAGATGAGTACCTTCATTTTCACGGGCTGCTATCCGTCTACCGTAGCATCGGTCATGGGACAGTCCCTTATGCATATATTCCTCCAGTGGAAACAGTTCCAGAAATAGGAGAAGGCTCGGGGATTCCTGCAGCTTCTCTTCAAACTTCACCCTCTCCCTCTTCCACTCAAGACGATGAGCTGGCTAATCTGGCCAAAAAACATCGTGAAGGGTATGTTGCCCCCGAGGAAACTACCTCGGTAGACAAATCAAAATCTCCCCAAGGGTCGCCACTTCACGCTTCCGAAGGGGATGTTCCTAGCGCCGACGAGCACATATTTCAGGGTTTGGGGGATCTCCCTTTACCCGAGACTATATACACTTCGGAAGATTTCAGAAAGGACCCTCTAGTCTTCACTTCTTCTGAAGAGACTACTCCTGCTAAGGCCAAAGAGCCTGCCCGCACCAGTCTAGCTTCAGACTCGGGTTGGTTGGGGGGACACATACACCACATAGGATGCACTTTGCACCGTAGCACTAGCATTCATTGCACTTCTTTTTCCATGGATCCGTCGATTCTAAACTTCGTTTAACTTATCGTGCAGGCACAATGTCTCGATCCTCTTATGACATAAGAAAGCTTCGCCGCAGCATGTCTAATCCTCCCCAGGATGCCGAATATAACCGCCGGGATGACCGCGGCAGGGAGGAAAGGAGACCCTATGATACTTATCGATCTCGATCCTCACGCTCCCGCTCACCAGTTCGACCGGAACAGGAAAAATACAAAAGCTATCAAGGCCGTAGAGAGGAGGATAGACCACAATCTAGGGATTCCACTTCCTCCTATGAAAAGCGGGGTAGAGAGAAGACACCTCCAAAGGAAACTGGGTCTAGAAGTAAGCAAAAAGTCCCTGCCACTAAGCGACCTCGGACAGACAAGGGTTCTACAGAATCTTCTTCAGGAAGGGACACTGAACTAACCATCCTCGCCCCTCCTCCACCAGATGCGGGAACCGCAGTAAGGCTGGCATATTTAAAGGAGCAATTTCCCGAGCACTACTTCGAGACTCTGACCTTTCTACCTTCCCTTGAACCTATTTCTTCTAATTGGGCAGAGGAGGCCAGAGCAAAGATTGATTTGGTGGAAAAACAATATACCGAGATGTTCAAGTATTCCCGCACTCTTTCTAGAATCATCCGCACGCTAATGACAAATGTTGACTCAATGCACAAAACTGCAGAGGAAGATGCTAAGGCCCTGAAAACCTTAGGAAAAAATTTAGAAGATACTCAAGCTCAACTAGCTATCGCTCAGAAGAACGCTTCCAACTTCAAACAACAGTTTGAGGACATGCAAAAGCGCTATCATGATTTGCTAGAATCCCACACTCAGGAACGTTCCGAGTTGAAGAAGCAAGCTGACGAAGCCAAGTCAGAGGCTGCTAAGACACGTCTCGCTTATGCTGAGCTTGAGCAGAAGAATGCCGAGTTAGCGAAAAGGAGTGCTGAGTTAGAAAAGAAAAACGCTGATTTGGCTTCAAAATTGTTGGAGGCGGAAAACAGGGCTGCTCTGGCTGAGGGCAATGTTGAATGCGCTATTAAATCTGCGGAGGAAACCCGCAAACAGCTATCAGAGGCAGAGGCCGATATTCAGGGCTTCGGGGAGCTAATGATCGAATTCTTCGCGCACATTATTCGTCGTCGAAACATTTCCTGGATCGAGGACTATCCATCCACTTTGGTTCATGTGTGGAATCAAATCGTTGAGTGGGAAAAAGAAGAGCTTAAGGTCGATTCCCTCGATGAAGATAAGTTGATGGAGAAGTACTTGAGAGACGACGAACCGGAGCGCCTAGCTGAAGGTCGGCGTCTAATTGCTGAGGCCATGGAAGAAGAGAGGCGGAAGTCTAAACAGAAAACCATTCCTGAAGCTGGCTCCTCTTCTTCTGCTCCTGTAACTTCTGAAGTGGAAGGGTATGATCCCGAAAACCCGGGAATTCCCCGATCAACTTTACTATCTCCCATTCCTGAAATAACTCCAGAGGTAGTAGTCACCCCCGCTGAGAAGTCTTCAGAAGGTATCCCTGTCTTTTCTCCTCAACTTGTCAAGGCTACTACTACCTTTGGCTACATGATTGAACGTTCAATGAGAAATCCTTTGCTCTCGCCTGAGTTGATAACCAATGTTTCTCATTTTGTAGGCGTTGAATCCTCCGCGAAGACAGATGTAGTTCAAGGAGCTACCACTGGGACAAAGCCCGCTGATAGGGTCAAAGAAGGAGACGACAAGGCTGCTTCCACAGACTTGGGGGAAAGAAGTGAATCAACTAAGGTGACTACTCCCCATGACGAAGAAATGATTGCAGCTTTAAAAGACGACGGAGGAGACGAGGGGCATGATGAGGAACCAGAAGTTACAATAACCGGGGAGTCGAAAAGCGCTGAGGACATTACCTTGGCTGCCATGAAGGCTGATCAAGACAAGCGCTTGCAATTAAAGGCTGAAGAATTAGATCCTGAGGTCCTCAAGCCCCTTGCAGTTGTGGATGCAGGTTCAAGGTTAGTGGTTAAGCTCTCAACTAGATCTATCACCGAAGAACTTGCTAAAAAAATCTTCTTTTGATTCCAGTGCCCAGCCCTCCGGGAAGAAGTCTGCCGGCTCCAGTGCTACACCTTCAGGGAAAAAGAAATCAAAGCGAATTTTGACTGAAGCAGAGAGGGAAGCAAAGGATGCGGAAAAAGCTGCCAAGAAATCGAAGGCTCATCCCAAACCCAAATAGTGGGTTCTCCTGTGTCCTTTTAGCATCTTTGTAAATCAATAAGTGCTGCCACAACAGCAGCTCCCGTACTTTCTTTTTTAGTCATTTCCCTGTACAAATTTATTCATTTGTAAATAAAAATAATTCACTTTTTGCAATGTTTATCTGTTGGCAGCTCTGCACTTATGTAAAAATGCATATCTATAGTTATGAAACAAAGTTGTGAAGGGGGGAGATATGCGTATGGGTATGTGTCCCCAGTCAATCTCCGTAAGTTATTCAGTGCCTAACTATGCAATCTGGATGCTCCCGATTCTCTAACGGGATAGCATTTCCTGTATCATCAATATCTGTTGTTTTTCCTGGCATTTCTTTTATACTCTTTCTCACTCTCTTGAGAGTTAGAGTTCGAGTTCAGTTATTTGTTTATCCCCCGGTCGTTCAACGGGAAAAGATTTCTTTCTCGGCGCTCGGTCGGAGACGCCTTTATACTCTCTTTCTCTCTGGAAAGTTAGAGTTCGGAGTTGAACCTCTTTCTCAGCGCTCAGTCGGAGACGCTTTTATACTCTCTCTCTTTCTCTGGAGAGTTAGAGTTCAGAATAGAATTTCTTTTTCAGCGCTCAGTCTGAGACGCTTTTATACTCTCTCTCTTTCTCTGGAGAGTTAGAGTTCAGAATGTCGTTTTCTCATTCTTTTATGTCTTATTGCACAAGTAATCATTGTGCTTCTTTTTATGCCCAAACTGTTTCAACCTTTTTAGGCTCTAAGTTGTCCTGTATTTTATAATCACAACAGAATAACTAATGAATGGAAATGCATAAAAGTAAATAACACACAATATTTTATAGTGGTTCAGCTAAGTCATAGCCTACGTCCACTTTATAGTCCTTTATTCATATCGTCATATTTTCCAAAGGCAAGTCGTGCCTTACTACAGAGTTTACAGGAAGAACAGCAAAAAGTATAGCATTTCTAATCCAAATATCGCATTAAGTGTTGGGCATTCCATGCTCGAGGGACTTCTTCGCCATCTACGGTCGTTAACTTGAATGTTCCTTTATCAAGTTTCCGTTGGATGACAAAGGGTCCCTCCCATTTTGGGCCGAGGTGAGGAAGGGATGGAAAAACTCTCTTGAGCACCAAATCTCCGGGTTCAAAAGTTCTGAGGCGAACTTTTTTGTCATAATAGCGTGCCATCTGATGCCGATGTCTTGCGGCACGCAAGTCTGCTTCGTCTCTTTTCTCTTCGACTTCATCAAGAGACTCAAGTAAAAGTGCCCGATTCGTCATCGGGTCATAATATGTCACCCTGTGGGAAGGAACTTCCAGTTCAACTGGAATTACTGCTTCTGAGCCAAAGGAGAGGGAGAAAGGGGTATGACCGGTAGCCGTTTTAAACGTTGTTCGATATGCCCACAAAGCTAGGGGCAATTCATCAACCCATTTTGCCTTTGCATGCTCTAATCGCTTTTTGAGGATGGATTTTATTACCTTGTTTATTGCCTCTACTTGCCCATTAGATTGTGGATGGGCAACTGCAGTATATCGTTTGTCTATCTTATATTTCTGGCAAAAGTTTCTGAATTCAGTGCTATCAAATTGGGTCCCGTTATCGGTAATAATCGTCCTTGGGATCCCGAATCGGCATATAATATTTCTGACCACAAAACTTATCACCTTTCTTGTGGTGATCTTAGTCAAGGGTTCAGCTTCCACCCACTTTGTAAAATAATCCACGGCTACTATGGCATACTTAGCCCCTCCTTTAGCGATCGGTAAAACTCCAATGATATCGATTCCCCATGTGGCAAATGGCCAAGGACTCACCATCGATTTAAGCTGGGTTGACGGTGCCCTGGGGATTTTGGCGAATCTCTGGCACTTATCGCAGCGTCGTGAATAATCAGCTGCATCTTTGTTGATCGTAGGCCAGAAGTATCCGTATCGCAATATTTTCTTCGCTAAAGTTTGACCTCCTGTATGATCTCCACACTCACCTTCGTGCACTTCTCTCAGTACACGCTTGATGTCGTCGTGTGCGATACATCGTAACAGGGGCATAGAAAATCCTTGTCTATAGAGAATATCGTCTTGTATAACATATCTGGTAGCTCTGCGCACTACAGCTCTCTTTTTACTCTTCTTTAATGGGAGTGTCCCATTCTTAAGGAAATTCTTGATTGGAGTCATCCATGATTCCTTCTCTGGTTCCGCTTCAAGAACGAATTCCATTTCCATTGACTCAAAGCTTGGCGACTCCAACGTTTCAATTGGAATTACCTCAGTCTCTTCTGGATTGTCAGAACTAGCTAATTTTGCTAGTCTATCCGCTTTCTGGTTTTCTTCTCTGGGAATATGTGTTATGTTGTACCGCTCTAAGCAACTTAATAGCTCTTTCACTTTCTTAAGGTAAGCGACAAGTCGAGGTCCTCGAGCCGCGAACTCCTCTCGCACTTGACAAACAACAATCTTAGAGTCACAAAATATATCCATCACTTTTACTCCGAGGTCTTTAGCGAGTTTCAGCCCGGCAATCAGGGCTTCATACTCAGAGTCGTTGTTTGTTGCCGAAAATTCTAATCGCAGGGCATAATATAACGACCGTCCCTCCGGAGTGACTAAGACAATTCCAGCTCCGGATCTTCGGTCATTTTTAGCTCCATCTGTATATAATTCCCACGGATTCATCTTTAGCTTATCCTCGGATTTAACCACTCGGTCATTGATTATTTCTTCCTCTGGAATGGTGAACTCCGCAATAAAGTCTGCTAGAGCTTGCCCCCTGATTGACTTTCGTGGTTGAAAATTCAAATCAAACTGGCTTAGTTCTATGTTCCATTTAATCAACCTTCCCGACGCTTCGGGTCTCTGCAACACTTGTCTTAACGGCTGATCGGTGTATATGGTTATTGGATGGGCTTGGAAGTAGTGACGAAGCTTTCGGGATGCAATCAGGAGGCTGTAAGCAAGCTTCTCGATCTTTGGGTAGTTGCGCTCTGCCGCTGCTAATTTCTTACTCACATAGTATACTGGCCTTTGTACTTTGTCTTCTTCTCGAACCAGAACTGTGCTGACAGCGTGAGCCGAGACTGCTAGATAAACAAATAGTTCTTCATGGTCTACGGGCTTTGATAAGATTGGCGGTTTTTCTAACAGTTCTAACAGATTTTGAAAAGCCTCGACACAATCGGGAGTCCACTGGAAGTTCTTCTTTCCCCTTTTTATCAAATCAAAAAATGGAACACATTTATCGGTGGCTTTAGAGATGAATCTACTTAGCGCCGCTACCTTCCCTGCCAGACTTTGGACGTCTTTAATTTTCCTTGGTTCTTTGATATTTCTAATCGCCGCTATCTGGCTAGGGTTGATCTCAATTCCTCGGGAACTCACAATGAAGCCAAGGAACTTTCCCGACGCCACTCCAAATGAACATTTTAAAGGATTCAATTTCATACGGTATTTTCGCAAGATACCAAACATTTCTGCTAAGTCTTGCGTATGACTGGAGGACTGCTTTGATTTAACAAGCATATCATCCACATAAACTTCCATAGTTTTTCCTATTTGATCATAAAACATTCTATTTACCAACCGCTGATAAGTAGCTCCAGCGTTTTTTAATCCGAACGGCATTACAACATAACAATATAATCCCAAATTCGTAATGAAACTCGTATGCTCTTGGTCTGGCACATGCATAGGAATTTGATTGTATCCAGAATACGCATCCATGAAAGAGAGAAGTTCGTGACCTGCTGTCGAGTCTACAAGCTGGTCAATTCTGGGAAGCGGGAAACTATCCTTTGGGCAAGCCTTATTTAAATCTGAAAAGTCAATACAAGTTCGCCACTTTCCGTTTGGCTTCTTTACCAAGACAGGATTCGATATCCAGTCGGGATAAGTCGAATCTCGAACAAATCCATTTTGCTTCAATTTCTCTACTTCTTCTTTGAGAGCAACCGACCTCTCCGGGCCCAGCATGCGTCTCTTTTGCTTCACAGGCGGATGCTTCGGATCTACATTCAATTTGTGACTGATAACGGAAGGCGATATCCCACACATGTCAGCATGGGTCCAGGCGAACACATCTAAGTTCGCCTTCAAGAAGTTCGTCAGGTCTTTAGCACGACGTTGATCCAATTGGGAATCGATCTTCAAAACTTTTGTCGGATCAGCTTTATCAACAGGAATTTCCACTGTTGCTTCATTAGGAGTTGCATTTCTAGCCTCTGGTTCCTCGTCTTTTCTAGGATCCAGGTCTTCAGGCGTTCCTTTTCGCAACTCCCTTGGGTTCAACCTCTCTAATTGCTATGCCGAGTCCCCCTTTGAGGGAGATGAGGCATCCTTACTCTCAGCATTAACTCCTTTCATCAACATCTTCAGTTCGGCCACATAGCAGGCCCGTCCAGAAACCTGATCTCCTCTTATTACTCCAGTCCCGGCTTCGGTTGGGAACTTTAGTAACAAGCACCAAGGGGCGATACAAATTCTAAACTCAGCGAGGGCAGGCCTTCCTAAAAATGCGTTATATGGCGAATCTACGTCCAGTACTACAAACTGAAGCATTCGCACTCTTCTACGTTCTCCTTGCCCTAGGGTCACAGGCAACTCTATATATCCCATAGGAGCTGTCGTCGCTCCGTTGAAACCTCTAATCCATCCTTCACAAGGTTTCAGATCTTCGGGCTCAAGCTTCATCTGATCAAATGACTTCTTGAACAAAATATTAACGGAACTTCCGTTGTCTACTAATACCTTATGGACCAAAGCCGGCCCAATAGTGGTAGTAATAACCAACGGATCATTGGTGGGAGATTGTATTCCCGTGTTGTCTCGGCTGCGAAACACCACGTCATCGAACATGGTTTTTTGTTGTTTGATGGGGGAAACATCTTCCAAATCGTCACCTTCATTCACATCTAGATGCTTGGCCGCATTCACATATTGGTCCATTGACCTAAAGCTTCGGATTGCCGGGTGAGGTCCGCCTACTATGGAGTTGATGACGATCCCTTTACCTTTCTGCTGCGCGGTAGGCTTAGGAGCAGGTAGGATTTGTTTTGGAGCCTGCTCTCCTTGCCCCCTATCCCTCGGGGCAACTTTGTACTCGTCCAACTTTCCTTCACGCAGCAGCTTTTCAATTACATCCCTCAAATGTCGACACTCATTGGTCGAATGTCCATGTGTTCCGTGAAACAAGCAAAATTTCCCTGTCGCCATTTCCTTCTCGGTCGAATCACGAGGTGGCGGTCTTTTGTACTGCAACACATTATACGTGTCCAGGTAAATATTTTCCAATGTGTCATTCAATGGTGTGTAGTTCTCGTAGTTCTGGAATCGGGGCCTTTTGTTTGGGTCGCTTCCCCTATTTCTGTTTCTCCTGTTACCGTTCGAATTACGGTTGTTGTTGTTTCCCCCGCTTCCAGTATTGCTGTTTCCACCCTTGTTTCCTACATTTACTTCAACCTTGCCAGAACTTTCCCCAGACTGCTTCACTGCAATATTACTCTGCACATTCTCCTTTGAAGCTGTCTCAGACTTTCTCTTCCGGTTTGCCCGGGCCTCCTCTCGTCTCAGATAAATATCGGCTTTTTCGTAGAATATTGCCCTTGTGGGGGGTGTCTTCCCAGAAAGGTAGTCTCCAAACTCAGATTCAGGATCGACTCCTTCCTTTAATGCCATCAGAATAGTGGGCTCATGCGGGTCACTGACCTCGGTTACAGCTTGGTTAAAACGATCTAAATATGCCCTTAAAGACTCTCCGGGTGCCTGTTTGATCCTCGACAATTCAATAACACTCTTGGACTTGCGGACATGTAGTCGAAACTGGTTCATGAAACGCTCGCTTAGTTCTTTGTAATTAGAAATTGAACGAGGAGGAAGTCGGGTAAACCAAAATAAAGCCACATCTTCTAGGTAGATTGGGAACGCTTTGCACTTTACTTCATCGGGGGCAGCAGCGGCATTCATAAGCCACGAATACCGCATCAAGTGCTGTCCTGGATCAGTCCTTCCGTTATACTTGTGCATCTGTGGCAAGTTAAAGCGTCGGGGAAACTGGAAGTCTAGAATATCGTCAGTGAACGGGGTATGGCTTCGTTCGATGCCATAGTCTTCATTTGTATAATTCCGGCTCTCGGACATAATTCGGCGAACCATTGCCTGTACATCGGCACTAGTTAGGGGCTGCTCAGGTTCCCTGGCCCTAGTGTCCGAGTTCCTTCGGGGCTCTTGCTCAGGAGACGCCCTTCTTCTTCGAGCTGTCTCTGCTCGATTCCTTTCCCTGCGTTCCCGGTCGATCTCGGGAAGAGGGGACTGGAGTCTTTGCCCCCGAGAGGGGCTATCGTTTCCTAATGCTCGCGCGATATCCTCGCGAGATCCCAAAGATCCAAACGTTAGCTGCTCCACGTTCTGAGGTCGTTCGAGTGGCCTTCGTTCACGGGGCCTCTCTTCCTCAGAAGATGAAGATTGATCTACTGGTGTATGACGAACTGGTGACGGAGTTCTTTGCCGGCGGAGCTCATTGATTTCCCGACTCATGAGCCTCATATTTTCCTGCATCATGAGATTGGTGCGCTCATGAACTCTCATAGCTTCCCTCGTGCTCTCAAGCATATCAAGCAAGCGCGAGAAATATCCTTGAGTGATGGGAGCAGATGGATTGGCCTGGTCTCCAACCCTGGCAGTTGGAATTGGAGCATTCGCGGGGACTCGAGTAGATGTTCCAGCTTCACCAAGCATCGGGTCGGATCGGAGATAGGAAGTCGGGTCGGATCGGAGCTGAGGTGCCTGGTCGGATCGGTTTGCAGCGAGCAAGTCGGGTCGGTTCAGACTGGGGGAGTGCACTGCTTCAGAGTCTCCAACCCGGATCGGATCGGAACTTTCCCCTTGCTGTCGGTTCGGATTTCCTGCATTAATTCTCCCTGCTGCTGAACTCTGCCCCCTAGACCTTGTTACAACAGCATGTTGCTGATCTTCACCAGCTCCATTTCCTTGAACAGACTGGACTTCCTTGCCTTTTCCTCTGGCCATGAGTCTTTGACAATTACTTCAACGAATGTAAGAAAGTGGAGAAGCTTAAGGATTCACTTCTTTGAACTCAACGGTCCAAAAAGTAGAAAGAGATCCCGGAAAATAAAGAATTTTAGATGAGGGTTCTCAGTGAAAGCACCAAAATGTTAGACCTAAATATGGTTCTAACACCCAAATTGATTTGAAACAAGATAAAATAAGGCAGAAATAAAAAGGGACACACAAGGTTTATAGTGGTTCGGCGAAGAGATGCCTACGTCCACTTAGTTTTCACTATATTCAGTAATTCAGTTACAAATACAGTGTAAGATTCGCTCACAACTCACTTTTATTCACTCAAAATGATAAAAACAAGAAATGAAAGATGGTTTGGATTTTCCGGGTGTAAAGGAATTCGGACGATGGAGGTACTTGGATTCTTGAAAGTGCTGAAAAAGATCCTTCTCTTTGTCTCTAGATGGGGTATTTATAGGTGTGAATTTGCCTGAGATGCAATCCGGGTCGGAACACGTGTCATCCATCGCACTCTCTTCGGGTTCGGATGGGCTATCAAGCTGACAACGCATCAATGAGATGGACATTAAGGGTAGGAATTAGTCACATCCGGTCCGGTTCTCCAGGCGACTTTATAGGAGATTTTCCTGGATCATGGGTGCGGGTCGGAGACGAGCAGGTTGGGGATTCGGATCGGAATACCCGATCCGAACCGGAGTAGCTTGGACGTCTCTCCTTCTCTAATCATACTCCGCTCCGCTCCAGCTTCATGGCAAGCAGATGGCTTTCCGATTTACTTGAGATTTACTGACCTTCCGATCCGATCAGACATGCTTCGCCACTTTATCCGGTAGGAGATATCCGATCCGAACAGAGAATTCTATCCGATCCGAACCGATGTGCTGCTACCACTCTGAAGTGTGGTGTTTTCTTCCGATCCGAACCGGAATCTTATAACTTAAAATACTCTTCAAGGGTTGGTTTCTTGACTTTGTGTTGCCTAGTTCACAAAGTAGGCTAACATATTCAATTCATTTCGAAATCGTTTTCGATTCAATTCATTTCGAAATCGTTTTCAATTCATTTTGAATTCGTTTTCAATTCAATTCATTTCGAAATCGTTTTCAATTCAATTCATTTCGAAATCGTTTTCAATTCATTTTGAATTCGTTTTCAATTCAATTCATTTCGAAATCGTTTTCGATTCAATTCATTTCGAAATCGTTTTCAATTCATTTTGAATTCGTTTTCAATTCAATTCATTTCGAAATCGTTTTCAATTCATTTTGAATTCGTTTTCAATTCAATTCATTTCGAAATCGTTTTCGATTCAATTCATTTCGAAATCGTTTTCAATTCATTTTGAATTCGTTTTCAATTTAATTCATTTCGAAATCGTTTTCGATTCAATTCATTTCGAAATCGTTTTCGATTCAATTCATTTCGAAATCGTTTTCGATTCAATTCATTTCGAAATCGTTTTCAATTCATTTTGAATTCGTTTTCAATTCAATTCATTTCGAAATCGTTTTCAATTCAATTCATTTCGAAATCGTTTTCGATTCAATTCATTTCGAAATCGTTTTCAATTCATTTTGAATTCGTTTTCAATTCAATTCATTTCGAAATCGTTTTCGATTCAATTCATTTCGAAATCGTTTTCGATTCAATTCATTTCGAAATCGTTTTCAATTCAATTTATTTCGAAATAGTTTTCGATTCAATTCATTTCGAAATCGTTTTCAATTCAACTCATTTCGAAATCGTTTTCAATTCAATTCATTTATTCAATAAAATGATATTTTTATTTTTCTAACATATTTTAGAAAATTTCGGCGGCATAACGGCACGATACTAGAAACGGGACAAGGCCTAGCCTTATCCCCGGTCTAGTGAAGGCCCACGCCATTCACACATCAATCAAACCATTCAATTCATCAAACAATTCAATTTCAAATCAAATCATATAACTAACCTATGCAACCAAACAAACAAGTCCATGGTCTGTGGACGATTGTGTCGGGTGCTACTAAGCACCGTCTGCATCCTAGTATATATATATAATTAGAAAAGAAAATGAAAGGTGAGAAATTCTCACTTATAGCTATCCTAGCTCCACGGCTCTTCATTTGCAGAAGATCTCCACTGTTCTCGCCTCTTATCACTTTCTTCGCCCGTAGCCACTACATATATAAAAATCGAATTTTTACTATGTTATTTAATATATAAAAATCGAATTTTGACTACGCTACTCAATATATAAAAATCATATTTTTATTTCGAAGTTCAATAGATAAAAATCACATTTTTCTTTCGAAGTTCAACATATAAAAATCCTATTTTTATTTCGAAGTTCAATATATAAAAATCCTATTTTTATTAATTTAAAAATCAATTCTTTTTCTTAAAAAAAACAAACCGTTTTTAAACTCTTCTTTTAAAAATATCAGTTTTTCTTCTTTTTAAAAAATCTCAGTTTTTAACTTTATTAAAAATTCAGTTTTTAACTTTATTAAAAATTCAGTTTTAAAGATATTAAAAATTCAGTTTTAAAGATATTAAAAATTCAGTTTATAAAACTAGAAAAAAACAGTTTTGAAATTCTTTAAAAATTCAGATTGGCTATAAAAAAAATAAAGGGAAATGCTTACAGTGTAAGAGGGGGGCTGGGACCGCAGTTCGTCGGAGTTGGAGGCTTCATGTGGTCGCGGCCTGGCGAGGTGCAGTGGGGTCCAAGGGTGATGGCGGCGCTGTTTCTGGCTAGGGCGGTGGAGCTTTCTTTGGCGGCAGCGGTTTCTCCTGGTGGTCTCGCGGTCTTCGAATCGAGGGGGGGGGGTGTCGATGCTGGAGGCATCGTCGGTGGCGAGGGAGGCGCCATCTCCGACGGCCAGGCGAATCAAGGGGGGCTGGATTCCATCGATCCCGATTTGGGATCGGTCCCCTTTTTTTTTTTTTTTTTTTTTCTCTACTGCCGATTTAATTTATGAAATGGGGGGGGGGGGGAGGGCAGAAAGGAGATAAAGGAGGGAAGGGAAAGTGTTTTTTTTTTATTTTATTATTATTTAATTCAACCTTAAGTTGACTTTTTCATACAACCTCGAAACGAGGCCCACCGCCTGTCGTCCATAGCGTATTACCCCCATTCCGAACACAATGGGATATGTATCGCAAGCTGATTCGATTGTTACAATCAGTTTCCTCTTGAATTTACATTTAAATCACTATATTGAATTTTAAACGTACATTTCAAATTACCGGGGCCACATACTAACTAGAAAAATTCCCGAAAAATATTTTCTAGCTTCGTATTGACGATACGGTCCTAACAAAACTAGTTTCGTCGAATTCTGAGACCGTTAGAAAAATGGCCAATTTCCAGTCGATTAAATTCAACTGAAACTGGTCAAACGCGTTTTCCTTTGCCACGCTCACATATTGATTCGAAAAATTATGAAATTTGGAATCTAGCAATAACTTGACTCTGCGGACCCAACAAAACTGGTTTCGTCGGAATCCGAGGTCGTTTGCAAAATGTCCATTTTTAAGGGCCTTATATATATAAAAAAAATATATATAAATTCCACAGCGACTATTTCTAATTTTAAACTGGACATATCTTATCATTTCTAAAATGAAATCTCAGTTTGTTAACTTCGTTATAAAGATATAGTTATACAGATTCAAATATTTCTTGTTTCGTTCAATTCTGACTTATATTGAATTCTGTATATTCATTTGAAATTAGAAATCGAATTTTCGAACTACCGCGCCATTTTCAATTCCTTTTATAATTATATATAATTAATATATATTCTAACGACGACGTATATAATATATACGTTCAAATTATATTCAAAATAAATTTCTCGACGATATTATTTAAAATAATTCATTTTAAATATTCAAAATTCGCTAAAATCGCCAAAATAAAAATTTTAAACTGGCCCAGATTTTCCGGGTTGTTACAACTGCCCAGTCGACCTGGGTGCTGGGCGGGAAATTTCCCGCCTAGCCTGTTTGACTTTGGATTTTAAATTTAAATTTTCTGAAATCTGTTTTGAATTTTCTGAAACTTCCGATGGCCATATCTCCTTCATACGATGTCCAAATCACACAAACTCGGACTCTATTTCAACCAGAATTCCAAGACGAACACAATGGCCCAACCCGTTTCCCAAAATTCTCACGTCTGATATTAGTTATTCTTTAATTTGTGAATATTAATATTAATAGAATTACGGGGTGTTACAAGTAATCTAATTGTTTATAAATAAATAAATTGGACTTGGAAAAAAAAGAATGGGGTTTTAAAATAACCAGAATTTTCCCATATATAAATTGGAATGTATTTGAGTAGAATTAATCTTCGGAATATTTCGATATTAGATTCCGTGATTGTACAGGTATTGTTGTGGGAATTTGGAAGATATTGATATCGTTATTCCATTACGATATTCGTTGGTTTCAGAATTTGAAATTGGATATAAGCCGATATAATTTCTATTCTGAGCCTTGTATTTAATATCGAATTGGATTTTGGGTTTGTCGTAATTGTGTTTAAATGACATTGGTTTTTAACCCAGTTAAAGCAGGATTAATTTCCACGTAGTTGAACAATCAATAAGAAATGATTTTAGATATTGAAACCAATTGGAGTTTAATAAATTTTTAATTAGATTGTGAATGTATAGAAGGTAATTAAATTACCAAATTATAAAATGTGATTGAACCAAACACACTTGGTTGCTGATGTTGATTGTGATGGATTGACTGTTTGTATTATGCTCGACCAATTTATGAGCAAAATATGCCTTTAAATTTAGCGTTGGGTTGGGTAAAAATATCTATGTGCTAACACCTTGTGAAACACTTCACGATTTGACTATAATGTGTTTAGCAATGTTGTTTATTTCAAAATTTAATGAATGATTTTGAAATGGGATTTCCTTAAATGGAAAGAAGTGTTATTCCCGATTTTGGACAAGGAATGTTTTCAATGATTTTGAAATGAGATTTCTTGAGTAAAAAGAATAGTATTCCCGATTTTGGAAAGGGAACGTTTTATAAAATGTTTTATAAAACAGAATGGATTTCGAGGGCTAAACCCGATGATTTCGAAATGATTTGGAAGTGTATTATGATTTCACATTGTGGTTCATCGCGTATCCGATTAGTTGCTATTGATAACATATCTGTTTGGTGGTGGAGAATTTATTCTCTTGCTTAACACCCTTCTTTGAGACGTACGAGCTAAAGGTTATGTGATTAATAGTGACTGATCATATGTGTGAATTGCTGATGTGAAGTACTATAGTTTGAAATTACTTGCGATTATTATGTTACGAAATGATTTTCTCTACTTTAGGATATGAAACGATTTAGTATGTGGCTAAAGATCGGGTGACCCGAGAGCAACTGAAAGTGTGAAGGCGGTGTATACTTTCACCCAAAGTGTGGGATGGTGCATCGCCAGTGTAGCCTGCTCCATCGAGGGAGGTGCACATATATATATCGAGTTGGTAAGGCGCATACAGCCTTGTCTGTGGGAACATGACCGATATTTGGTTGCATACTTGTTTGTATGCATTGTTATGTTTTGGAATTCATATTTCCAAAGATTTTGGTTAGAGATCTCAAAGTGAAATCAACTTTGATATAAAAGCTAGATATGTATTTTTTAAATGATTTGAAATAAGAATCGGGAAATAACGTCCAAAGAAATAATTTCTGTAAAGTGAATTGGATTTGGAAAATCTAAGTGTGGTGATTAATCTAAATGGGTAGAATGGAAAATTGCATGTTGGTTGATGCATTGTAGATCCATATGACTACTATTAGTTATTGTTTATGCACTGGTATTCATGGGGGTAAACCCGTTCCATGACATGAGGCGTGGTCCTGTGATTTACCTTATTTTTAAAGTAAAGTTTAATAACTGTTTTGAGTTCTCACACCAGTCCCATGACTGACCTGGAGTTTATTGTTTCAACCTAAACTCTGGGTGCCCGTATTTTTCACATAGGCATTTAGTAGTTTAGTTCTATAGATTATTTCATTTAGCAGGATTCTGGATCAAAGCAAAAAGTTGCGTCCAGAGCATTGATAGGGTTCCGTTGTGTTATTTTATTTGTTTCCGCTGCATTGTATTACATTTATTGTAAATTAATCTTCCGCTATAGTATTATTTTTTGATGTACTCTGATATATTATGTACTCTGATGTAACATTATTATGATGTTTATAAAAGTCGTTTATTATTTCTTCTGATGTGTTGTATGCCCAGAGTTAGCGTATGCGGGATTCGAATGGTCTTGGTCGATTTTGCGATCGATTAGGTCCGAGCGAAATCCGTATCGTTACATCATGATTAAAGTGAATAATAGTTTAAAGAAAATATTTTGCAAATGAAATATCTATACAAGAAATTTAGATTTGAAAAATGAATCCAAATTGGAATTTGAATGAAAAAGGAAAATGGATAATCGTTCAAAAGAAAACAATTAGTTTTATTCCAAAAAATTGGAATATAAATAAATAGTGATGACGTGTGTAGACTAGAATGGTTACAAAGCAATTTGGTAAGGATTGGAAATGTAATAACCTGGAAATTCTGAGCCAAATTAAAATATTTATTTAGGTTATTTTAACGGATTTTGAATATTTAAAATGAATTATTTTAAATAATAATGACGAGAAATTTATTTTGAATAGAATTAGAACGTATATATTTATATAGAGCGTCATTAGAATATAAATATTTATTTTAAATATAAAAGGAACTGAAAATGGCGCGGTAGTTTGAAAATTCGATTTCAAATTTCAAATGAACGCACAGGATCCAAAATAAACTGGATTTTAGCGAAACCAAAATTATTAGAATCTAATTGAGAATATCTTTCCAACGAATCCGAAGAATTGAAATTTCATAGCGGGAATAAAAAGTTATGCCCAGTTGAAAATTCAGAACAGTCGCTATGGAATTCCAGCCCTTAAAAATGGAAATTTTGCAAACGACCTCTATTTTCGAGGAAACCACTTTTGTTGGATCTAGGATGTCGAGTTATTGCAAGATTCCAAAATTCGTAATTTTTCGAATCAATATGTGAGCGTGGCAAAGGAAAACATGTTTTGACAGTTTCAGTCAATTTTGATCGACCAAAAAATGGCCATTTTTCAAACCATCTCGGAATTTGACGAAATTAGTTTTATTAGAACCGTATCGTCAATACGAAGCTAGAAAATATTTTTTGGGAATTTTTAGAATCAATATGTGGCCCCGACAAATTAAGATGCACGTTAAAATTAATATTGACCATGATATTTATTTGTATTGTAAATTTAATGAAAACCACCACCACCACCGCCGCGCCGCCGATCGACAGCCATAGCACCGCCCATACCTTCCACTTCGAGGTCTCCTACAAACCCCCACGCCCTGAAACCGCTCTAGCCCACACCGGCCAACACAGCACCATCCATCCACTATTTCCGCCACCCCCTGTACCACAGCCACCACCTGCAGGTCACTCCGGCCTCTCCTCCTCCATCTTCTTTCCGGTGAGTTTCTTTAGTTAATTTAGGATTTTTATTTATGTGAGAATGAATAAAGTTAGGATTTTTATTGATTTTAAGTCATGATTTTTATAGAAAATTTATAATTTTTATTTAATTAAAGATATGGTTTTTTTAACAATAGAAAAGGTGTGATTTTTATTATAGTAAAAATACGATTTATATTATTGTTGGGATGGGAGTATAAAAAACATAATTTTTATATGATAAACATCGAAGTAAAAATTAGATTTTTAAACATGAAAGCTTAGATTTTTATATCATGAAAAGTTAAGATTTTTAATATCATAAAAACGAGATTTTTAACGTAAGGAAGGTGAGATTTTTATTGTTGAAATGGCAAAGTAAAAAATATAATTTTTATATGTTCATAGCAAGGATAAAAATATAATTTTTATTTAAGTAGCGAAGTAAAGATATGATTTTTATAATTTAGATTTCGAAATAAAAATATATTCTTTTTCTACGTAGTAGCATGAAAAGAATGGGATTTTTATACATGAAGTGATAATATAGAAAAGCGAGGTAAAGACGCAATTTTTAGCAATGAAAAGATGAAATTTTTGGCGATATAAAAATATAATCTTTATTAGAAGAAGAGCGATATAAAAATATAATTTTTATTATGAAGTTAGCGTGATAAAAATATGATCTTTAGTATATGAACACCGGTATAAAAATAGGATTTTTATCTATATAGTAGCGGTATAAAAATGTGATTTTTATATACATAGCAACAATATAAAGATGCGATTTTTATATATCTTGCGGATACGGACAACGAAAGTGACAAAAGGCGAGCATGGCGAAGATTTTCTACATATGAAGAGTCGCGGTGTTTGGTTTAGCTAATGGGTGAGAACTCCTCACTTTTATTTTAATTTCTATTTGAAATATATACTAGGATGCAAACGGTGCTTAGCAGCACCTGACACCCGTCGTCCACAGACCATGAATGACTTGTTTGTTTGATTGCTGTGTTGTGGAATTTGATTGTGGGATGTGGAATGAAATAAAATATTTTATCATTATAAATTTGTATAGTTAAAAATATAATTTTTAACGTGTATATAAAATAAATATTTATAAACAAATCGGACGATTTGTTTATGTACATCCATTTGACTGATATTGATTGGGACGATAAATTTTACACGTCGCCCAACTGCACAAATAAAAATATCTGTTTGTTGATTTGAAACTCCACACGGGTATTGGGATGATATTTGGCATACACTAATTCCGATTGTTTAGTTGTATGTAAATCGATGGGTTGACAGACTGTTTAAGCTTTAATTATTTATATTTAATGCTTATGCAGTTGTGTGGTGCACTTTGGATGATGGTTGATTATTTATCGTTGCTATTATATACATGTGTTGTATGGAATCCATATAATTAACATTATAGGGTAATTGACTGGGCCTCATTCCAATTTGGAAAATAAGGAATATTATAAAAGAAAATTCATGTGTTGAATAGAAAGAAAATTCATGTGTTGAATAGAATAAATATTCATGTGTTGAATAAAAATAAATATTCATGTGTTGAATAAAAATATATATTCATGTGTTGAAGAAAATATTCATTTGTTGAATAGAATAACGAAGTTATTGAAATATATAAAGCCGGGTTGATTAGATATGCACCATTTTGACGCGAATGATAATTATATCGATTTTATTCATTTTTATAATGAATATCGAAAAGGAATTGATATCAAAATCGAATGTTTTGAAAATACTATCATTTATATATCGATGATATAGAATATTCAATTTTGATTCGAAATTGAATATGAAGTTGAAATCGTTTCGAAAATGAGTATAAAACGATTTATAAAATATGTTTTAAAAGGAAATCGATTAAATATATATATATATATATATATATTATTTATATATGATGGCCTGAATAGAACGCGCCGCGCTGTGGCAGTTCGCGAATTTCGACCATTGACTTCGAATGGATGTTAAGGGAGATCCGGCCGTCGGACAGTCCTAAAACCGAAACCGTTGGGTTCGTATCGAATAGAGCTTTCTAACGAATATTACAGATTTGAAATCTAACGGTTGGATTTGGAATTATGTCCAAATCAAATTTGGAAAGGGTCGATGTAAGTGTAGTTTGATGGCCGTTGATGGAAATCGATTGTATGGGCCTTGATAAAATTATTAAAAATAGCAATAATTTGTGTAAAATCAAAAGAAATGATTTGTGAAGAATTGGGATGAAAACTTCCAAATTTTAAAAGATTAAAATTGATTTTTATCGAAATGAACTTGTTTTGAACTAGAATTATAATCCCATTTATTTTTAAAAATAAAGTGGATTTGAAATGGTTTTGAAAATAACCAGAATTTCCAATATATATAGCGGAAATGGATTTTAATCGAAATTTTCTATTCAGAGCCTTGTATTTAATATCAAATGGGATTTGGGTTTGTCGTGAATGGTGTCTTCATTAACACTGTTCTTAAACCCAGTTGAGAAAAAGATTAAATCTTTTTATTTAGATTTAATGAAATATACCAATTAAATGATATTTATTTTGGAATTGATTTTGAATTGATTTTTGGGTTTATCGTGAACCGTGTTTTAAATGACATTGGTTCCTTAACCCAGTTAAAGAAAGGAAATGGTTTCCCAAGTTAAACAATCATTGATACGATTTTTGGGGAGATTAAAACCAAGTGGAGTTTTAATGAATCTTTAACTAGATTGAGATGATCGAGAATGGAGTATCACCAGTTTTGCTCCAGGCGATATTTAAATCTTTAATTAGATTTAAACGTGAAATGGTAATTGAATTTAGCGAAAACACCATGGTGTTAGATATGAAGTATTACCAGTATTACTTCATGGGATGAATAGTTTGGGATTGGGAAATTAAAACAAATGATTACTTCGGTAAGGTTCGTTAATCCCGACTAGTTTGGATAAACCATAATTTGGCTTGAATTGATATTCAAAAGAAGATTAAAGAATAAATTTAAAGAATTTATCTTTTATAAAATTAATGGGTACCTTTCTTAAAGTATAAGAATATTTGAATAAAATAATATTATGAATTGGAATGAGTCGTGTGTTGTGTTTGTGTAATACTTGTTTATTATATACGCGGGTTATTCAGAAAGACTGGGTTTATCCCATTTTGAATAACTAATTCGATGATGTGTCGAGGATGAGGACGGTGGTCGAAGACCAGAGGTCTTCACATCATTTGGGTGATTACTGATGATCTTGATTGAGCTATACACCCAAGAGGAGGGAATCGGTTGGTGACCGTCCAAATATACTTGGAGATCGATGGATATGCGAGGTACAAGGTGCCTCCGGTTTCGTACAGAACCAGAACGAACTTGTAAATGAACTGTGTGTCTGACATTGGATTTTATTCTGTGTGATTGATTTCTATTAAATATATATTTGTTTGGCGGCAGAGAATTTATTCTCTTGCTTAACGCCCTTCTCTGAGACGTACGAGCTCAGAGGTTATATATTGATGGATATCAATCGCATGGAGTGAATTGCCTGTGTGGCATGCCTAAGTGGCAATTGATCAAGGCTTCTGCTGAAAAGCAAAGTCTTGTGGTTGATGATCAAAGCACGGCCTGTGCGACAATCTTTGTGTAGCGTTAATTCGTGAGCCCCACACCCCGGTTGTGAACCAGAAATGGGAAAGGACATCAGGGAGGGCATGCATTTCTTTCTAGCTAGGAGCGGTGTCAGTGTTTTACACGCTCTGGCATTTTACTTATGTGGATGATGGATAGCGAGGCGCCTCGGTTAGATCGGACGATCCGGGTCCGATGGAGTCATTTGGCTCATTTACGCCCCATAGGGTGGCGAAATGCAGTGTCCAAGGTTTAAGTTTAATCCGCATCGAGTGGACCGGCCCTGATTATCCAAGGGTCACTCGAGCTCTGATCCTGAGACATGGTAGGCTAGATTATCTCGAAGCGGTGAGGACGATCCCTGGCCTTGGTTCACAGATCGAAATCCAGCTTCCAATACGTGACATTTGCGGTTTTGATTGTAGAGCCTAGTATTGGCGACATGATATATGGTACCCATGCCGTCTATGATTGAATTTGTTTTGACACTATACACTTATAATAGTATCAAATGATTTGTTTTAACGTACCAAGCATGTTTGGCTATTATAAGGGAAAACCCTATCCTCCGGCTTGTGTTGCAATGTGCGACGGGACCTGGGTCTTATAATAGCTTCATTTTTCCAAAAAGCATTGTGTGTTTTGTTATATGCACTGGTATTCTTGGGAGGAAACCCATTCCGTGTTATATGGCATGGTCCCTTGATTTACCTAACTTTAAAAATAAAGATTAATAGCTGTTTTAGTTCTCACACCAGTCACATGACTGACCTGGAGTTTATTGTTTTAACCTAAACTCTGGGTGCCCCTATTTTCAACACGGGTAGCTAGTAGTTTTGGTTTTGCAGATTTATATTCACAGGATCCTGGTTTACAGCTGGAATGATATTCGGAAAGCTCTGTATCCGTATATCGCCATCAGTCGTGCTTTGTACTATTTTTCCGCTGCTATGTATTTAAATGTAATTTGTATCTCTGATATTTTTCTGATGTGTAATATTTATTCATACTCTGTATATTCTTGTATTCTGATGGAATTGTTGTAATAAACAATGAAATGTTCTTCTGTTTGCGTTCCGATGTGTGTTGTTCTCATCTCAATCCGGGCTTTCCTTTACGGGGAAGTTCGGGTCGTTATAGAGTGGTATCAGAGCTTTGGTTTACAGAGCTCGAGAACAAGACACATTAGAACCAAACGAAAGAATTCATCAGAGGTTGAATTAGAAATATCCAGCAAGAATAACTCATTAGAGATGGGATCAGTAGTATCCTAGAACGAGTGTGAAGAGTATATTAAAAAAAATGAAAACAAAGTTTGTTTTGAAATTTAAGTCGTTTTATACTATTTGAATATTTTGTTTGTATTGAATTTGGACAATAGAGTGTATAAAGATTTTGCATATACGTGTCATGAACGTATATTCGAAGTTTTAATATACTGGATAGATATAGAATCACACTCTAGTCGCTCGGAGATGATTTTGATGATGGAGCTCCATCACCAATATTTATGTTCAGGTTTCGAAAGTAGGATTTCTATATGTTTCCATTAGACTGGTGTGAGAACCAAAACTAGATAGGATATATTGTTGAGATTTGCATCAAAAACATGATTTTCTGTATATATATCAAAATTATGAATTTGAAACGATATTCCACTAATTGATTGATGGTTGTATTGTTTGATTATGGGTTTGATAATTTTGAACCATTATGCCAAATTGAATCAAATATTGAACTGTATTGAAAATTGTTTGAAAATGCATGCATATACATGTATTTACATTGAACAGGTCACAGCAAGGAGGCTAGAGCAGAAGAATAAAATTGTTTGCCCGAAAAATAGGTACATGTTTATTGTATTTCTTTGGGTTTGGATGATTTTATGAGCCGATTGGCTAGCCGCTTGACTTTTTCTTTTTCTTTTGGATTGAGGGCCATGGGAGGCTATTTGAAATATCCTGAAGCTCCCGGTGCAGGGGAGGTTATGACGATTTTTTTTTGAAAATTTAGGGTGTTAGCCAAATTTTTGAAGAATTTGAAAAGTCCTTAGAAACTGAAAGGTTGAAGAACTTAAGCCGTAAAGAAAATAATGGAAGTTGAGTTGATTAGTTAAACAACTTTCAGTTTGGTTCCTTTTCGAGGACGAAAAGTTTTAAGTGGGCGAGATTGTAATAACCTGGAAATTCTGAGCCAATTTAAAATTTTTATTTTGGTTATTTTAACGGATTTTGAATATTTAAATTGAATTATTTTAAATAATAACGACGAGAAATTTATTTTGAATAGAATTAGAACATATATATTTATATAGAGCGTCGTTAAAATATAAATATTTATTTTAAATATAAAAGGAATTGAAAATGGCACGATAGTTTGAAAATTCGATTTCAAATTTCAAATGAACGTACAAGATTCAAAATAAACAGGATTTTAAGGAAACCAAAAATATTAGAATCTAATTGAAAATATCTTTCCAACGAATTCGAAAAATTGAAATTTCATAGCGGGAATAAAAAGTTATGCCCAGTTGAAAATTCAGAGTAGTCGCTATGGAATTCTGGCCCTTAAAATTGAAAATTTTGCAAACGACCTCTATATTCGACGAAACCACTTTTGTTGGATCCGGGCTGTCGAGATGGGCGTGGCAAAGGAAAACGTGTTTTGACAGTTTCAGTCAATTTCGATCGACCAAAAAATGGCCATTTTTTAAACGGTCTCGGAATTTGACGAAATTAGTTTTGTTAGAACCGTATCGTCAATACGAAGCTTGAAAATATTTTTTCGGGAATTTCTAGAGTCAATATGTGGCCCTGGCAAATTAAGATGTACGTTAAAATCAATATTGACCATTATATTTATTTATATTGTAAATTTAATGAAAACTGATCGTAACAGACAAATTGGCTTACGAAACATATCCCACAGTGTTCGCAATGGGGGTGATTAGCTAGGGACGACAGTCGGTGGGTTCGATTTGAAGTTCGAAATTAAACTTAACTTTTTGGGAAAATCAAATATAAAATTAAAATTAAATAAAAAAGAGGAGTCAAACCCTATACTACCTTAATCGTGGCCAACACAGTTAAACCCGCCTCCTTTTCTTGTTGAGCACAAAATCGATCACGTATAAAAAAAAAGAACTTACTGCTCTCGCCCGTCGCTCTCCTGGCGGCCCGCTACTACCACGCCGGAGGCACCCTCCACGCAGCCAATCGACAGCCATAGCGCCGCCCCCACCTTCCACTTCGAGGTCTCCCACAAACCCCTACGTCCTGAAAACGCTCCAGCCCACCGGCCAACACAGCACCATCCGTCCACTATTTCCGCCGCCCCCCTGTACCGCAGCCACCACCTGCAGGTCACTCCGACCTCTCCTCCTCCATCTTCTTTCTGGTGAGTTTCTTTAGTTAATTTAGGATTTTTATTTATGTGAGAACGAATAAAGTTAGGATTTTTATTGATTTTAAAGTCATGATTTTTATAGAAAAGTTATAATTTTTATTTAATTAAAGATATGGTTTTTTTAACTATAGAAAAAGTGTGATTTTTATTATAGTAAAAATACGATTTATATTATTATTGGGATGGGAGTATAAAAAACATAATTTTTATACGATAAACATCGAAGTAAAAATTAGATTTTTAAACATGAAAGCTTAGATTTTTATATCATGAAAAGTTTAGATTTTTATCATAAAAACGAGATTTTTAATGTAAGGAAGGTGAGATTTTATTGTTGAAATGGCGAAGTAAAAAATATATTTTTTATATGTTCATAGCAAGGATAAAAATATAATTTTTATTTAAGTAGCGAAGTAAAGATATGATTTTTACAATTTAGATTTCGAAATAAAAATGTAATCTTTTTTGATGTAGTAGCATATAAAAATAGGATTTTTATACATGAAGTGATAATATAGAAAAGCGATGTAAAGATTCAATTTTTAGAGATGAAAAGATAAAAATTTTGGCAATATAAAAATATAATCTTTATTAGAAGAAGAGCGATATAAAATTATAATTTTTATTATGAAGTTAGCATGATAAAAATATGATCTTTAGTATATGAACACCGGTATAAAAACAGAATTTTTATCTATATAGTAGCGGTATAAAAATGTGATTTTTATATACATAGCAACAATATAAAGATGCGATTTTTATATGTGTAGCGGATACGGACAACGAAAGTGACAAAAGGCGAGCACGACGAAGATTTTCTACATATGAAGAGTCGCGGTGTTTGGTTTAGCTAATCGGTGAGAACTCCTCACTTTTATTTTAATTTCTAGTTGAAATATATACTAGGATGTAGACGGTGCTTAGTAGCACCCGACACCCATCGTCCACATACCATGGATGACTTGTTTGTTTGATTGCTGTGTTATGGAATTTGATTGTGGGATGTGGAGTGAAATAAAATATTTTATCGTTATAAATTTTTGTAATTAAAATATAATTTTTAACGTGTATATAAAATAAATATTTATAAACAAATCGGTCGATTTGTTTATGTACACCCATTTGACTGATATTGATTGGGACGATAAATTTTACACATCGCCCAACTGCACAAATAAAAATTTGTGTTTGTTGATTTGAAATCCCACACGGCTATTGGGATGATATTTGACATACACTAATCCCGATTGTTTAGTTGTATGTCAATTGATGGGTTGACAGACTGTGTAAGCATTAATTATTTATATTTAATGCTTATGCAGTTGTGTGGTGCACTCTGGATGATGGTTGGTTATTTATCGTTGCTATTATATACATGTGTTGTATGGAATCCATATAGTTAACATTATATGGTAACTAATTGGGCCTCATTCCAATTTGGAAAATATGGAGTAGTATAAAAGAAAATTCATGTGTTGAATAGAAAGAGATTCATGTGTTGAATAGGAAGAAAATTCATGTGTTGAATAGAAAGAAAATTCATGTGTTGAATAGAATAAATATTCATGTGTTGAATAAAAATAAATATTCATGTGTTGAATAAAAATATATATTCATGTGTTGAAGAAAATATTCATTTGTTGAATAGAATAACGAAGTTATTGAAATATATAAAGCCGGATTGATTAGATATGCGCCATTTTGACGCAAACGATGATTATATCGATTTTATTCATTTTTATAATGAATATCGAAAAGGAATTGATTTCAAAATCGAATGTTTTGAAAATACTATCATTTATATATCGATGATATGGAATATTCAATTTTGATTCGAAATTGAATATGAAGTTGAAATCGTTTCAAAAACGAATTTAAAACAATTTATAAAATATGTTTTAGAAGGAAATCGACGAAATATATATATATATATATATATATATATATATATTATATATGATGGCCTGAATAGAACGCGGCGCGCTGCGGCAATTCATGAATTTCGACCATTGACTTCGAATGGACGTTACAGGAGATCCGATCATTGGATTCTCCTAAAACTGGAACCATTGGGTTCATATCGAAAAGAGCTTTCTAATGAATATTAGAAATTAGAAATCTAACGGTTGGATTTGGAATTATGTCCAAATCAAATTTGGAAAAGGTCGCTGTAAGTGCAGTTCAATGGCCGTTGATGGAAATCGACTGTACGGGCCTTGATAAAATTATTTAAAATAGTAATAATTTGTGTAAAATCATAAGAAATGATTTCTGAAGAATTGGAATGAAAACTTCCAAATTTTAAAAGATTAAAATTGATTTTTATCGAAATGAACTAGTTTTGAACTAGAATTATAATCCCATTTATTTTTAAAATAAATAAAGTGGATTTGAAATGGTTTTGAAAATAACCAGAATTTCCAATATATAAAGCGGAAATGGATTTGAATCGAAATTGTCTTTGGAATATTTCGATGTTGGATTTCGTGATTATACAGATATTGTTATGGAAATTTGAAAGATATATTTATATCGTAATATCCAATACGATATTTGTTGGTCGTAGAATTTGATATTGAATATAAGCTGATATATTTTCTGTTCAGAGCCTTGTATTTAATATCAAATGGGATTTGGGTTTGTCGTGAATGGTGTCTTCATTAACACTGTTCATAAACCCAGTTGAGAAAAAGATTAAATCTTTTTATTTAGATTTAATGAAATATACAAATTAAATGATATTTAATTGGAATTGAATTTGAACTGATTTTTGGTTTTATCGTTAACCGTGTTTTAAATGACATTGGTTCTTTAACCCAGTTAAAGACAGGATATGGTTTCCCAAGTTAAATAATCATTGATATGATCTTTGGGAAGATTAAAACCAAGTGGAATTTTAACGAATCTTTAATTACATTGAGATGATCGAGATTGGTGTATCACCAGTTTTGCTCTTGGCGATATTTAAATCTTTAATTAGATTTGAACGTGAAATGGTAATTGAATTTACCGATAACACCGTGGTGTTAGATACGAAGTATTACCAGTTTTACTTCATGAGATGAATAGGTTCGGATTGGGAAATTAAAACAAATGATTACTTCGGTAAGGTTCGTTAATCCCGACTAGTTTGGATAAACCATAATTTAGCTTGAACTGATATTCAAAAGAAGAATAAAGAATAAATTTAAAGAATTTATCTTTGATAAAATTAATCGGAACCTTTCCCAAATTATAAGAATATTTGAATAAAATAATATTCTGAATTGGAATGAGGAGTATGTTGTGTTTGTGTAACACTTGTTTATTATATACGCGGGTTTTTCAGAAAGACCAGGTTTATCCCATTCTGATTAACTGATTCGACGATGTGTCGAGGATGAAGACGGTGGTTGAAGACCAGAGGTCTTCACATCGTTTGGGTAATTACTGATGATCTTGATTGGGCTGTACACCCAAGAGGAGGGAATCAGTTGGTGATCGTCCAGACGTACTTGGAGATCGATGGATATGCGAGGTACAAGGTGCCTCCGGTTTCATTCAAACCAATAACGAACTTGTAAATGGACTGTGTGTCTGACATTGGATTTTATTCTGTGTGATTTATTTCTATTAAATATATATCTGTTTGGCGGCGAAGAATTTATTCTCTTGCTTAACGCCCTTCTCTGAGACGTATGAGCTCAGGGGTTATATATTGATGGATATCAATCGCATGGAGTGAATTGCCTGTGTGGCATGCCTAAGTGGCAATTGATCAAGGCTTCTGTTAAAAAGCAAAGTCTTGTAGTTGATGATCAAAGCACGGCCTGTGTGGCACAACTTTGTAGCGTTAATTCGTGAGCCTCACACTCCGGTTGTGAACCAGAAACGGGAGCGGACATCAGGGAGGCATGCGTTTCTTTCTAGCTAGGAGTGGTGTCAGTGTTTTACACGCTCTAGCATTTTACTTATGTGGATAATGGATAGCGAGGCGCCTCGTTTAGATCGGACGATCCGGTTCCGATGGAGTCATTTGGCTCAATTACGCCGCGTAGGGTGGGGAAACGCAGTGTCCTGGGTTTAAGTTTAATCCACATCGAGTGGACCGACCCTGACGATCCATGGTTCACTCGAGCTCTGATCCTGAGATATGGTAGGCTAGATTGTCTTGAAGCAATGAGGATGATCCCTGGCCTCAGTTCATAGATGGAAATCCAGCTTCCAATACGTGACATTTGCGGTTTTGATTGTAGAGCCTAGTATTGGCAACATGATATATGGTACCCATGTCGTCTATGATTGATATTTATGATTGATATTGTTTTGACACTATACACTTATAATAGTATCAAATGATTTGTTTTAACGTACCAAGCATGTTTGGCTATTATAAGGGAAAACCCTATCCTCCGGCTTGTGTTGCATTGTGTGACGGGACCTGGGTCTTATAATAGCTTCATTTTTCCAAAAAGCATTGTGCTATTTTGTTATATGCACTAGTATTCTTGGGAGGAAACCCGATCCATGTTATACGGCATGGTCCCTTGATTTACCTAACTTTAAAAATAAAGATTAATAGCTGTTTTAGTTCTCACACCAGTCACATGACTGGCCTGGAGTTTATTGTTTTAACCTAAACTCTGGGTGCCCCTATTTTCTACACGGGCAGCTATTAGTTTTGGTTTTACAGATTTATATTCACAGGATCCTGGTTTATAGCTGGAATGATATTCGAAAAGCTCTGTATCCGTATATCGCCTTCAGTTGTGCTTTGTACTATTTTTCCGCATCTATGTATTTAAATGTAATTTGAATCTATGATATTTGTGTAATGTTTATTCATACTCTATATATTCTTGTATTCTGATGGAATTGTTGTAATAAACAATGAAATGTTCTTTTGTTTGCGTTCCGATGTGTGTCGTTCTCATCTCAATCCGGGCTTTCCTTTACGAGGAAGTTTGGGTCGTTATAGGAAAGGATAAATTCAAAAATAAATTTTAGATTTGAATTAATTTGGAATGGTATAATTATTCCGAAGTTTGAAATATTAATCGATTATGGATTATTCGAGAAGGAGTTATTTATTGAATTCGGCTATGCCGAATTTAGGAAAGTACTGTTTACTTTCCATTTAAAATAAAGGTTTAAGTATTTAAATAATTAATTTATTTACCTATAAATTCACTCATATATCTAACTAAACTAACGAGTCAAAGTCATATTTTAAAATTCAATATTTCGGAAGCCAGGATTATAATGCTATCGTTATAATCAAGGTTTCCGTTAAAGAAGGAGTTTCTTGAATTGAATCCGAGAGTTGCCTAAAGAAATGTTTGGAATTTAAAGTTTGATAGCGAACATTGGTTAGTAATATAGTTATTTAATGAATAATTAATGAGTTGAGTTATGATAATGATGTTTTATATACCACTGGTTTAATCAAATGAAAAGATTTTGGAAACATTTTCCAAATTAAATCAAATATATTTTCTAAGCACAAAAAATGGAAAGAATGATTAATTAGGATTTAAGAAATGGCAATTGGAAATATTTTCCGATGTTAATAGCATATATTTTTATAAATATGGAAATAAGAGTTTATTATACTTGGAAATGTTTTCCAAGAATTTGAGAGGCCAAACGAGTTTTATGAAATACCTGGGAAAAGATAAGAAAAGGGGAAATGGGAAACGATAATTTAATAAGAATTGGATTTAGAAAGGGGCCAATGTTGTTTGATGCTTGATCGGTAGAATTTCCATTTAGAAATAGGACCATTGATTTTATGGATGTTCCTTTGATAGTTAAATAACCGACTATCAAAGTTTTGGTTTATTTTATACCTCCGATGTCAATACGGAGAGACCAGGATTAGGGTTATTATCTGAAGACAACTCTATATTCGCATAAGCATTACAAATCAACTTATGCTAAAGATCATTGAAGACGGAGTAAAGTTAAAGGGCTATTCCATTAATCTTAGGTAGAAATTGCCTAAGATGGATTGATGGGATTGTGCTTTCGGTTTGTCTAGTCCCAGGACAACGTATATGGACGAATGTCTAACAGAATATTTCTAGATGGTCACGTATATTGATTTCTTCAAGTATACCAAGTATGGTGGCGGAAGATTTATTCTCTCAGCTTAACACCCAGAGTGTATTTGTGGACGTCAATTAGTGATTTGACAGACCTGACGATGTGACATTCAAAGTAAATGGCGGCAAGATGTTCTTGAAATATAATCATGAGCCTCATCGCTCGAGAAAAGGCAAAAATCGGGCAGGCAACATGGCCAAGTGGGTCATTACCATTAGGGATATTATCACCTGATTTAGAGAAATTCCATTTGCTTCTTATTTTATTCGCTGCTGTATGATTTCGGTAACGGTTGCTGATCACAACCGTTGGTGATAATATGCTCGGCACACTCAAGTTAAATGAGTGGCCAGCCATGTATGGCCGGGTTGCAAGATGTTCTTGTTGAACCCTGGTGTATCCTCCCTAGAGTACACTAATCGGAAGGTCGTTCCATACATTGTCATAGTCGGAATCCAATTTCCAATAAGCGCCCTGCGGTTTTTTATTTTATATTATATAGTGGAGTGTGAGATGCAAGCATTCCGCTAGATTACAGTTTATTTGATTCAAACACTATTATATTATCACTGGATATGATATCAAAAATATTTTGGGTAATCGTAAGGTAGAAACCATCCGTGCTTATGTGTGGATTGGTCTTACGATTATCTTTTCTTTCAAAAAGGACTTTGAAAGTTAAACAAATGGTCGGAGTTTACTCACACCAGTCCCATGACTGACCCATAGTTTACTTTGTTTTGTTTTACCCTAAATTCGTGGGTTTCCAAATTTGTACAAGTAGTCAAGTAATCGGGATTTTCCAGATTCACTTGGAGGAGCTTGAAGCAGGAAGACTATCATATATTCCGCTGTGTACTATGTTTGTCTCTAGAAACAGGTGTTTATAACTGTTCCAGAGATATAGCTGTTATGCTCTGATGATGTCATGTATATATAGTTACTGATTTGTATTTCAAAAGTTAATTTATATAATATAATTTATTCGTTCCACTATGAGATTTGTGTTCTTCGTTTTCTTCTATTCTAACTTTTCTTTCTTTCTATTTCTCATCCTCTAACTTCTATCTATTAATGATTCGTATTTCTATGCAATTTAGGTTGGACATGTGGTGTAGTTAGTCAACTCAAAAGGTATGGAAATTCGGGCCGTTACATATTTATTATGTGATCATGCACTACATAAATGTGTATCAACTGACCGTTTGAAATTAAAATAGCAATTTTACAAATGATCTCTGAATTTGATGAAACCAGTTCCATCGTGTCTGGAATATTAAGTTATTGTAGGATTTCCGATTTCGTCACGATCATAGTTCTTTGGATTCGTACAAACTTAAAACGCTCAACACGAATATAAATAATTGAAATTATATAAAAAAACCTTTGGTCATTTCGTAATCCTATCATAATCTAACCCAGTCTTATCCGATCTAAATTAAATCCGAACAGTGAAGATACGCTGAAGATTTCATCAAAAATTTCGGCTGCTTCTTCTATATAAACCCAAAACCCCTTTTTTCATTCATTCGATCCAATCGCCAAAATTAACTTGAATTTGAGGGAGGTCCGAACTAGGAAGTGGAGAGGAAGGTGGGGGATTTAAGCTAGAGGTAGTCTGGGTGGTGCGATGGCTGGAATTGGCCGAAATTAGGCCAAAACCGAAACTATGTAGTTTCGTTCTTTTTGGGATAGCAACGTCATCGCTGACTATTGGTGGAGGTGACCTAAAAGAAATTTGTGGAGAGGGGGTTGCTTAAGTGGATGGTGGTCCGGTGACCTATGGCGGCGACGGTCGGGGCTTTTGATGAACCGAGTAGTGATGTTTTTCGGGTTTTGGTGATTTGTGGGTGACTGGGAGGTGTTGGATTAGAAAATCTGAAGAAGAAGGGCATGCAGGAGAATAGCCTAACTATTGGTGGTGGTCGGAGGGTCACATGTGGCGTGTAGTGACTGAATTTGGCACATGAACGGAGTCGGTTTAAAGTTAGATTCCGGCGCAAGGAGGCAAGACCGAGGTCAGGGTCACTATCGAAGGGGGCCTCGGGGAGAGCTTCACGGTTGGGGGAGGGGGGTTGGCTAAGTCCTAAGTGGTTAGGAGGAGGTGTGATGGAGGCTTGTAAATGTTGGGTTTTTTTGAACGATGGATATCAGGTTTTTGCTGGTGAAGGAAGTGATTAGGCTGAGTTTGTATAATATAATGATGTAATTAAAAAATTATTGATAGTCATTAACAAATATATGTTATTTTAATTTAAATTAAATGATATTGTAACATCCCGTATTTTTGGTAGTCAGATATTTATTTTATTATATTATATTAAATATTGATTTGGAATGGATTTAAAATATATAATTCGTTTATATAATGAAGTTTAAATGCTTAATTTATATATAATAATAAATCGAGCTCAAAACATCGTGGTAATTCATAAATTACGTTTTGAACTTCAATTGAATATACAGAGGCCATTTTAAGTCGGAATTCTATGAAACAAGAATCTTCTGAATCTATTTGATTATAATTTTACAGTGAAAGAGAAAAATGGAGATTCCATATTATAGATTGTGAGTTATGTCAAATTCAAAATTTCATATTGTCGCTATGGAATCGTTTATTAATTATATAATTTAATTCAATTTGAAATGAATTTATTGGTAACTCAAGATAACGATCGAATTAAGGCATGGAACGAATTCCGTTAAATTCGCATTGACATTAGTGTCAGGATAGATATATTGGTTGTTATTTTTGGAGATCGGTTATTTTGGTGTCCAAAATAGCATTATTTTACGCATAAAGTATCATAAGCGCTTTGCAAACTATCTCCTTTTCGATGAAACTAATTTTATTGATTCCACAATGATTTATTTTTGTAATGTTTCAAGTTTTGAGTTATTTGGATTTATTTTGTGATCATGGGCAATTTAAACACGTGATTTTCACCTATAAATTATAAAGGGATTTTGTGAACGATATCGAAATTTGACGAAACATATCCCATCGTGTTCGGAATATTTTTCTACGCTAGGATTACGAGTTTCATCTCGATCGGATATCATACATAGTATTTCTATCGTGTTACTTCATAGCGAAGCATCGATTAATATTATTTAATTCTAACCCTAGCCATATAAATGCCTACTACAGCCGACACCCTAATAATTTGGTCAATTGTTCGTTCGTGGTCAACCCACCAAAGTATTTCTGCATCCACTTTTAAAGCAATGGACGATCAGCATTTCAAAGCTTTCCCCTCCATTTTCCTTCGACCCACCGATTTATATAGAAATACCCCAACCAGAAAGTGTCAGGCTCAGCGAGTTCTTAAGGATGAATGGCGGTGAACGTGTAGCGTCACTCGTGGTGGCTGGGTTTGATGTGAGAAGCGATGGCGGTTCTGGGTCCTTTCGCGACAACTGGGTGGGTTTGATGACACGAGAATCAGGGCGAAGGAAGGATAGGCTCAGGCGTAGGTGCAGGCGAGGTCAGATCAACCTTCGATCAACGGAGGTGTGGTGGCGCAGCAATAAAACATGGACAATATGCATTTGTATTCATTGAAGGATGGAAAAAAATGAATGAAAAAATATAAAGTTGGCAGAATTAATAGCAATAGGTGGAAAAGGGTTGCACGTCAGCCCAGGTATAAGACGTGTACATGCAAAAGGGACGATGGGTACTGGAATGAATAGAGAAAGGAAACGTGCAAATGGGAAGAAGGCATGGTTTAAGCTTTAGAAAGGGAGCAGTATATGTAGAAGGGGAGAATGATTTGAAAATAAAAAGAAACAAACAAACAAAATGGGATGGAAACAAAAGGGCACGGAAGCTTTGTGGACTGATAGGAGTTATGATCGTGGTGTCCTGGTTTGAATGAATCAGAAAATTATAAGGGAGTGGGTATTGTCGAATAGGAAGAAGAAAATGGAAGTTGGCTCTTTCAAAAAGATTCAATATAACAAAATAGGACCTGAATGTTTAAGGTCAACAACAAATCGGGCAGTATGAAGAAAACGTGTGTGAATTATGCGTGGCATGGGAACTTTGAAAGAACATATGAGAAGCAGAAGCAAGGAAATTAAAGTCGGGCAGAGTAGATATCAGAAGAAAACGATCAGATCATTTAAGGTTAATACAAAATGATCAGTATATTAAGTAATAATTAGGTTAATATAAGGTTGATAATATTAATAATTATAATCGCAAACTAAAACTCGAATAACTTTTGTTGCATGAACAGGTGGAACAAAACAAGCTATACCGTAATTGTGGTGAAGAACAAAACATCCTGGAACATTTTTGGATAGATTTGGAGGCAGCAAGAGTTTTGGTTAAATTAAACGACTATCTAATTTAACTGAAATCATACCGTTTCGGCAATGAATCAAACCAAAGTGAGTATAACTTACTTAGTTTTTACTCACTTATATATTATATAAAACGGGATTTATTTTGTGTTCAATGGTTGATAATTGTTTGTTGTGTGCTGAATATTAATTATATATATTGGATGAATTGGGTAATTTAATCGTTCATTTATGTTAAAATGAAAACCAATCGTTATTCTAACGATTATTTCCAAACGAGGTAACTTACCTTGTTGGTTACGTTTATAATAATACAAATGTATTAAATAAAAATATGGATGCTTGGATTACTGTTATTTATTACTGTTGAATATTACATTTTTTATTTAATTGAATAATATTGTTTGAGGTAACATATTTGGATGCAGGGAAAACAGGTTGGAGGTATCCAACTGGATTCCTCAATTTTATTGTTTATTTTCATATTAACATTATATGAACTGTATGACCAATATGATTAGATGACTGATTTGTTTATCGATTGTTGAATCATAATTTAACATTAGTTATGATATTAACCAATGGGCAGTATTGGCTAGGTAATTGGCATCACATGGCATGTAAATCAATCATTTTATAAATATGAATTTACTGTCAGATAAATCGACATAAATGAAGTTATAAAAATTATTTTATAACAGGAGATAGATTTTTAAATCTATAAATTTGAATAAAAGTTATTAAAAGGAAATAAATACTTATTATTTATTATTTTGGTTATAAGTAATTATTAAATGGTTTTATAAGGAAAATTCTTATGTTAATAAGATTTGTAAGTAAATGAGCAGAAATTAACCTCAGGGTTAAGAATTGGATTAATTATTCCCAAGAAACAATTAAATTAATTATATTATTAATTAATTTAATGGAAGAACAAATTGAAATTAGTTAAATGAAATAACCGTGTTTTGAGTTGACTAAATCGACCATTTCAACTAGGGTTTTGTTATTAAGTTAAATTAGTTTATTGTTAAGTAATATATTGGAATAGCTTAACAAATATTTGTTTAAATCTTAATAAGAGTTTGAAAAGGAAATTTATTATTCATTTTAGTCAAATTAGCAATTAACTAATTTTATAATAGTTAATGTTGAAGTACATTATTATTTTTAATAATAATAATTTAAGTAATTACCTTGTAAATGAAATTCATCGAACTAAGGAAATCGAATATTGAAATGAAATCTAGTTGAATTATGAAAGGAGGTTATGAACGGGTTTTATATTAAAATCCGAGTTTTATGAATTAAGTTATAATGGGAATTTTAAGCGAACACGATTACTTAAAATAAATATTTACTTAACATTTGAATTAAGTAAAAGAAGTCGAGATAAGAAGGGGTTTATATTAAAACTTGAGATTTTATAAACAAGGTTTATAAAGGAGATTTGAAGTCGAAGTGTTGATTTTGAATTAGCGATACTTAATAATGAAATTAAGTGAAAGTGATGGAATTGAAACGATATTTTCAGGTGGAAAATGGATAAAGAAATTAGAATTGGAATGTAATGGGATGATAAGGAGTTAACATAAGAAATTAACGAATTGGAACCTAACTGGATATTGGTCAAGTTGAGTGATTTTCTGAGTGTTAATCTAAAGTTGATTTTGGTCTTTGGGGTTGTGTAACAACCCGAATTTTTATAACATGTTAAAACCATAAATCAAGGCAGAATTAAATTTTAAAATAAGAATCAAGGGAAACGGGTTACGCCATTGCGTTCGCCTCGAAATTTTACATGAAATAGAGTCCGAGTTTTCGAAAATCGGAGTCCGGATGAAGAAGTTATGGCCTGTAGAAGATTCAGCAGATTTTAGGCAGCACAGGACCAGGCAGGTCGACCTGGGGGTCGACCTGGGGACCAGGTCGACCATGTGGTCGACCTCCCCCCGTACAGGTCGACCTGGTCGGCCTGTTTTGACCCAGAACCTATTTTTGAAGCCTGAGACATGTTTTGATGGTCCGGATTGATTCTAGGGTTAATCTAAGGGCCTAAAGAAGTTGCTACCCCTATAAATACATCTTAAGACCTAGCCTTATTCATACAAATCATTCTTACACTGCTGTGCTACTAATTCACCTCTTGAACAATGGCCGCCGCCTCCAAATTGAAGCTTAAGCATTCAAACTCGATTCAAATCAAAGATCAACGCTTCTACAACAATTCAAGAGAATAGATCAACGATACCGCAACAATTCGACGACTAATTTCTAGACTTGACTTCTAAATTTCTTAGACCACGATCTGTAAGTTCCAGTTACTTTTAGATATAAACTATAAATCTAATATGTGCGTGGTATAATTTGGAAGTGATTTATGTATGATTCATACCTATTCTTGGTTTCTTCTTGGATCTTGACTATTGGGAATATTGCCTACGACGTTGAAACTATTGTTAATGACATAAGACTATGCATATGACTATGGACATAAGGTTTTGCCTATGCCTATGACTATGGCGGTGAACATAAGACTATGCCTATGACTATGACGGTGAACATAAGACTTTCTATAACTAATAAGACTATGCCTATGACGATGAACATAAGACTGCCTATGACTATGAACAATAAGACTATTGCCTATGACTATGACAAGAACAATTGTGGTTAATCACCTATGATTCATTGCCTAGGATTATGACTATGAAATTGGATCTAAGCTTGACTTTCTATTCAAACCTATTTTCTTTATTTGTCCTTGGATCTCGATTTTGGGGATTTTTCTATTTAAGTTAGATCTATCCATGTTCTTGAATCTAGATTAGTATTCAACCCTTTTTATGTTCGTAATGTTTTATATGCCTGTGATGTTTTAATCAATTTATTCAGTTATGACATACCTTGAAAATAGATTGATTATGTTATTGAATGATATTGATCTATGCCTGTGGTTCTATTTTATTATCATGTTGAATTGTGAATTAATGAATAAGTCTATTCATATGTATAGGAACTTGAAGTATAACCTGTTATGATAAGTTGTGTAGTTTATAATGTTATGCAAGTTTTAGGTTGTAAAATCATATCACATATGTGACTAAATGTTAGATCTACATGTTTATGTGTATATGTTAAACCTACGTCATATTTCTAGTTCACACTTATTCATATGTTCGTGATTGATTTGCAAGTTCACATATATGTAAGTTGATTTAGTCTATGTTTCAAGTTCACATATATGTATGTTGATTTAGTCTACGTTGCAAGATTCACACCTATGACATTCATGTTGACTATTTTGCAAGTTCACACCTATGATGTTCATATTGACTATGCCGAAAATGCCAAGTTCACACCCATGTCATGAATTGTTTTATGCCAATTTTGCGTACATTAAATTAGGCTAAGTTTTTAGCCTAATATTATATGTCAAAAATCATGCGGACGAGAAATTAGGCTAAGATTGTTAGCCTAATATTCAGACGGGGTAACGCTGGGAAAAATTAAAAATTATGTGAGACTTGGCATTAAACTTGCCTTGAAAACTTGACACGAACTCGACATGAAAACTTGAACCATTGACATGACACTAGAATGAACTTGAAAATGGCCAACTCGAGGTTGGGTTGAGTTTGCAGTGTAAATCTGCCCGGAACCGCCCGGCAAATCCAGTGACTGCAAACAATAGGATCCAATGTGAGTAGTTGGTCATATCGCGCTTGAAACTCGAGGTTAGACTGAGTTGGGGTGCAAATCTGCCCGGAACCGCTCGGCATATCCGGTGACCACAACAACAGGTCTAATGTGAGAGGTTAGGGTGCATTAATGAATTAATGCCACATGATAGGGTTAAGTCATGAACATGAAAGACAACACTTAACCAACTTGAGACATGACTGGTAGGGTTAGGTCATGAACTTGAACGACAACACCTAACCAACTTGACACGTGAATTGTAGGACTAAGTCACGAACTTAAATGACAACACTTAGCCAATTTGACATGCTAGACAGATAAGGGTTAAGTCTCGAATTTAAATGACAACACTTAACCTATTGGACGGAAACCCTAGTTATGTGGTCCGTTTCAGCAGTAACCCACTAGATGTATCATGGTACCCTGGGACTAGGCAGGGTGGGGCATGATTACTGGGCTGATTGTAAGCGACCAGAACGATGACTGTGTTGGTGCGCCAGTGTAGGTTCAGGTGGGCTATGGTCGTGCACGTGGTCCGTAGTTGAAAAAGAAGGCATTGGGCATTAGTAGGTTTTTCTGTGCATTCTTGATTCGTGTCGGGGGTTGGCACCCTAGGGCTTGATACACCGTATGGTGCACTTAGCATAGGTGACTACATTCGTGATAGGGCCGTATGACACAGATACACAACGAGCTAGATCTTGTAGGGAGCCGATCGAGTAGTGGATTGTTCCGTTGGGCCCAGTAATGGATCATTCATGATATGGGGCCAAAGGATCATTTCATGATTAATATAAGACATGGGCTTGGGATCCTAGTACAGTTGATGCAGCGAACCTTGAATACGTGATGTTATACTTGATTTATACTTGATTTATCATGTTATCCTAGTCTATCTTGCCCATCTTGTCATCATCCGTATGTTTACTTTCAGTTTATACATGTCATGTTACCTTTATCTGTTTTTATGCTGAAAGTCACTTGGACTTACCGGTCTTTATGACTGACCCGTTTTCTTTCGCCTCTTTTTCTTCCGTTTCCCCCCCAGGTTCTCAGGGAGGAAACTCTAGCACTTAGCTTGGATGTCATTGTCTTTCGGTTCAGCTCATGTACGGTTTGATCTTGAGCTATGCTATGGCTGCATTTCTGCTACCTTTGGGGAATTAAGCTACTTTTGATGTTTTAAGTTTATGCTTCTTTATTTATGCAAGACAGAATTTGTTGTAATGGAAAATAATGATCTTGGTTATTTGATGTAAAAGGTTTTGACTCTTTTTGAAAGTAATGAAATTTATCTTTTGATTCTTCCGCTGTTTTATCTATGTTCTGTCTTGTGATATTACTGTGTTTGTTTACCTTGATAACGCTCCTCCAAAACTAGTGCATTCCCTTTGTGAGTGACCCTAGCAGAGGCGGGGTGTTAGATTTGGTATCAGAGCATAAGGTTACCAGACTGGGCAAAAGCTTTTAAAAACCTTCTGAAACTATTTTCAAAAACCGTTTACAAAGAAGCGTTTTTCAAGAAAAGTCTTGTTTTATTTAAAGGCTATTCCCCAAAAGCCATTAGCATTATCCTTTGTTTCCTCGTTTGAATCTCTTTTCCTTTCTTTTCTCCATCTGTAGTCGTAGTAGTTTTTATCTGCGGCTAATCTTCTTTCTAGCTTCATAGAGGGTTTTCCATACGATGGAGATAGTTTCCATGAGGCTTGTTAACATGTTACATAGGGAAGGTATGAGTGATAAGTTAAGGCGGATGAGTCTCAGAACGAGAAGAAAGACATCCAGAAGGGAGGCGAGAACAACGACAACAATAATAACAAGTCACGTGATAAGAGGAAGTGCAACTTCTGTGGCATAGTTGGGCAGGTTATCAAGGATTGTAAAAGAAGGGAAAAGAAGATAGGTGCGTGCTTTCAATGTGGTGAGCTTGGACATATCAGCAAGAACTGCCCTAAGAAGCAAGGGCAAGCCCCGCAAGCAGGAACTTCTAGGGGTACATCTTTAACTTCTTCTCCTAGATGCTTCGTTTTATCTTGATTATCTTCTCAATCCTATCTTGAGAACCTTAGGTAGAACCCTTTTGGATGTAAACATGTGCTTGAAAACATGTTATGGTTGTTGTTTGCAAATGATTGCAAGTGGTCGTAAGTGGTTGCTCGTGGTTGCATAACACACGTTAGGCACTAGATCGGCTAAAACACATTTTCATATTGCATATGCATGAGTGTTTATACTTGTTTATGGATGAAATTAAATGTGTTATCATGTGGATGTTGCATATGGATGGATGTTTGTGCACACATATAGTGTTAATATGACTAGGACTATTAGCATACATGTTGGACTCATGGCACTAAACATATTTTGCATTAGAAAGATCGATCAGGCCTGATCATTTGCATTAGACAAGGAACATATACACACACTTCTTGCATATGTTCATACAACATCAGAAATCTTTTAAGGATAATGGTTGCTTGTGAATGATGGTTGAGTAGATGGTTGATTGGATGATAGGATGCATTCTTCTTGACTTGAAGAATTCGGGGACGAAATCCTTTAAGGAGGGAAGAATGTAACAACCCGAATTTGTATAACATGTTAAAAACCATAAATCAAGGCAGAATTAAATTTTAAAATAAGAATCAAGGGAAACGGGTTACCCCATTGCGTTCGTCTCGAAATTTTACACGAAATAGAATCTAAGTTTTCGAAAATCGGAGTCCGGATGAAGAAGTTATGGCCTGTAGAAGATTCAACAGATTTTAGGCAGCACAGGACCAGGCTGGTCGACCTGGGGGTCGACCTGGGGACCAGGTCGACCATGTGGTCGACCCTAGGGTCGACCTAACCCCCCAGGTCGACCATGTGGTCGACCTCCCCCCTTACAGGTCAACCTGGTCGGCCTATTTTGACCCAGAACCTATTTTTGAAGCCTGAGACATGTTTTGATGGTCCGGATTGATTCTAGGGTTAATCTAAGGGCCTAAACTAGTTGCTACCCCTACAAATACATCCTAAGACCTAGCCTAATTCATACAAATCATTCTTACACTGCTATGCTACTAATTCACCTCTTGAACCATGACCGCCGCCTCCAAATTAAAGCTTAAGCATTCAAACTCGATTCAAATCAAAGACCAATGCTTCTACAATAATTCAAGAGAATAGATCAGCGACACCGCAACAATTCGACGACTAATTTCTAGACTTGACTTCTAAATTTCTTAAACCACGATCTGTAAGTTCCAGTTACTTTTAGATAAAAACTATAAATCTAATATGTGCATGGTATAATTTGGAAGTGATTTATGTATGATTCATACCTATTCTTGGTTTCTTCTTGGATCTTGACTATTGGGAATATTGCCTACGACGTTGAAACTATTGTTAATGACATAAGATTATGACTATGCCTATGACTGTGGACATAAGATTTTGCCTATGCCTATGACTATGACGGTGAACATAAGACTATGCCTATGACTATGATGGTGAACATAAGACTGCCTATGACTAATAAGACTAGGCCTATGACTATGACGATGAACATAAGACTGCCTATGACTATGAACAATAAGACTATTGCCTATGACTATTACAAGGACAATTGTGTTTAATCACCTATGATTCATTGCCTAGGATTATGACTATGAAATTGGATCTAAGCTTGACTTTCTATTCAGACCTATTTTCTTTATTTGTCCTTGGATTTCGATTTTGGGGAATTTTCTATTTAAGTTAGATATATCCATGTTCTTGAAACTAGATTAGTATTCAACCCTTTTTATGTTTGTAATGTTTTATATGCCTGTGATGTTTTAATCAATTTATTCAATTATGTGATACCTTGAAAATAGATTGATTATGTTATTGAATGATATTGATCTATGCCTGTGGTTCTATTTTATTATCATGTTGAATTGGGAATTAATGAATAAGTCTATTCATATGTATAGGAACATGAAGTATAACCTGTTATGATAAGTTGTGTAGTTTATCATGTTATGCAAGTTTTAGGTTGTAAAATCCTATCACATATGTGACTAAATGTTAGATCTACATGTTTATGTGTATATGTTAAACCTAGTCATATTTCAAGTTCACACTTACTCATATGTTCGTGATTGATTTGCATGTTCACATATATGTAAGTTGATTTAGTCTATGTTGCAAGTTCACATATATGTATGTTGATTTAGTCTACGTTGCAAGATTCACACCTATGACATTCATGTTGACTATTTTGCAAGTTCACACCTATGATGTTCATATTGACTATGCCGAAAATGCCAAGTTCACACCCATGTCATGAATTGCTTTATGCCAATTTTGCATACATTAAATTAGGCTAAGTTTTTAGCCTAATATTATATGTCAAAAATCATGCGGACGAGAAATTAGGCTAAGATTATTAGCCTAATATTCAGACGGGGTAACGCTGGGAAAAATTGAAAATTATGGGAGACTTGGCATGAAACTTGCCTTGAAAACTTGACACGAACTCGACATGAAAACTTGAACATTGACATGACACTAGAATGAACTTGAAAATGGCCAACTCGAGGTTGGGTTGAGTTTGCAGTGTAAATCTGCCCGGAACCGCCCGGCAAATCCAGTGACTGCAAACAATAGGATCCAATGTGAGTAGTTGGTCATATCGCGCTTGAAACTCGAGGTTAGACTGAGTTGTGGTGCAAATCTACCCGGAACCGCTCGGCATATCCGGTGACCACAACAACAGGTCTAATGTGAGAGGTTGGGGTGCATTAATGAATTAATTCCACATGATAGGGTTAAGTCATGAACATGTAAGACAACACTTAACCAACTTGAGACATGACTGGTAGGGTTAGGTCATGAACTTGAACGACAACACCTAACCAACTTGACACGTGAATTGTAGGACTAAGTCACGAACTTAAATGACAACACTTAGCCAATTTGACATGCTAGATAGATAAGGGTTAAGTCTCGAATTTAAATGACAACACTTAACCTATTGGACGGAAACCCTAGTTATGTGGTCCGTTTCAGCAGTAACCCACTAGATGTATCATGGTACCCTGGGACTAGGCAGGGTGGGGCATGATTACTGGGCTGATTGTAAGCAACCAGAATGACAACTGTGTTGGTGCGCCAGTGTAGGTTCAGGTGGGCTATGGTCGTGCACATGGTCCGTAGTTGAAAAAGAAGGCTTTGGTCATTAGTAGGTTTATCTGTGCATTCTCGATTCGTGTCGGTGGTTGGCACCCTAGGGCTTGATACACCGTATGGTGCACCTAGCATAGGTGACTACATTCGTGATAGGGCCGTATGACACAGATACACAACGAGCTAGATCTTGTTGGGAGCCGATCGAGTAGTGGATTGTTCCGTTGGGCCCAGTAATGGGTCATTCGTGATATGGGGACAAAGGATCATTTCATGATTAATATAAGACATGGGCTTGGGATCCTAGTACAGTTGATGCAGCGAACCTTGAATACGTGATGTTATACTTGATTTATACTTGATTTATCATGTTATCCTAGTCTATCTTGCCCATCTTGTCATCATCTGTATGTTTACTTTCAGTTTATACATGTCATGTTACCTTTATCTATTTTTATGCTGAAATTCACTTGGACTTACCAGTCTTTATGACTGACCCATTTTCTTTCACCTCTTTTTCTTTCGTTTCCCTCCCAGGTTCTCTGAGAGGAAACTCTAGCACTTAGCTTAGATTTCATTGTCTTTCGGTTCAGCTCATGTACGGTTTGATCTTGAGCTATGCTATGGCTGCATTTCTGCTTCCTTTGGGGAATTAAGCTACTTTTGATGTTTTATGTTTATGCTTCTTTATTTATGCAAGACAGAATTTGCCGTAATGGAAAATAATGATCTTGGTTATTTGATGTAAAAGTTTTGACTCTTTTTGAAAGTAATGAAATTTATCTTTTGATTCTTCCGCTGTTTTATCTATGTTCTGTCTTGTGATATTACTGCGTTTGTTTACCTTGATAACGCTCCACCAAAACTAGTGCATTCCCTTTGTGAGTGACCCTAGCAGAGGTGGGGTGTTACATTTGGTATCAGAGCATAAGGTTACCAGACTGGGCAAAAGCTTTTAAAAACCTTCTGAAACTATTTTCAAAAACCGTTTACAAATAAGCATTTTTCAAGAAAAGCCTTGTTTTATTTAAAGGCTATTCCCCAAAAGCCATTAGTATTATCCTTTGTTTCCTCGTTTGAATCTCTTTTCCTTTCTTTTCTCCATCTGTAGTCGTAGTAGTTTTTATCTGCGGCTAATCTTCTTTCTAGCTTCGTAGAGGGTTTTCCATACGATGGAGATAGTTTCCGTGAGGCTTGTTAACATGTTACATAGGGAAGGTATGAGTGATAAGTTAAGGCGGACGAGTCTCAGAACGAGAAGAAAGACATCCAGAAGGGAGGCAAGAACAACGACAACAATAATAACAAGTCACGTGATAAGAGGAAGTGCAACTTCTGTGGCATAGTTGGGCAGGTTATCAAGGATTGTAAAAGAAGGGAAAAGAAGATAGGTGCGTGCTTCCAATGTGGTGAGCTTGGACATATCAGCAAGAACTTCCCTAAGAAGCAAGGGCAAGCCCCGCAAGCAGGAACTTCTGGGGGTACATCTTTAACTTCTTCTCCTAGATGCTTCGTTTTATCTTGCTTATCTTCTCAATCCTATCTTGAGAACCTTAGGTAGAACCCTTTTGGATGTAAGCATGTGCTTGAAAACATGTTATGGTTGTTGTTTGCAAATGATTATAAGTGGTCGTAAGTGGTTGCTCGTGGTTGCATAACACACGTTAGGCACTAGATCGGCTCAAACACATTTTCATATTGCATATGCATGAGTGTTTATACTTGTTTATGGATGAAATTAAATGTGTTATGATGTGGATGTTACATACGGATGGATGTTTGTGCACACATATAGTGTTAATATGACTAGGACTATTAGCATACATGTTGGACTCATGGCACTAAACATATTTTGCATTAGAAAGATCAATCAGGCCTGATCATTTGCATTAGACAAGGAACATATACACACACTTCTTGCATATGTTCATACAACATCTTTTAAGGACAATGGTTGCTTGTGAATGATGGTTGAGTAGATGGTTGATTGGATGATAGGATGCATTCTTCTTGACTTGAAGATTTCGGGGACGAAATCCTTTAAGGAGGGAAGAATGTAACAATCCGAATTTGTATAACATGTTAATAACCATAAATCAAGGAAGAATTAAATTTTAAAATAAGAATCAAAGGAAACTGGTTATGCCATTGCGTTCGTCTCGAAATTTTACATGAAATAGAATCTGAGTTTTCGAAAATCGGAGTCCGGATGAAGAAGTTATGGCCTGTAGAAGATTCAGCAGATTTTAGGCAGCACAGGACCAGGCTGGTCGACCTGGGGACCAGGTCGACCATGTGGTCGACCCTAGGGTCGACCTACCCCCCAGGTCGACCATGTGGTCGACCTCCCCCCTTACAGGTCGACCTGGTCGGCCTGTTTTGACCCAGAACCTATTTTTGAAGCCTGAGACATGTTTTGATGGTCCGGATTGATTCTAGGGTTAATCTAAGGGCCTAAACTAGTTGCTACCCCTATAAATACATCCTAAGACCTAGCCTAATTCATACAAATCATTCTTGCACTGCTATGCTGCTAATTCACCTCTTGAACCATGACCGCCGCCTCCAAATTAAAGCTTAAGCATTCAAACTCGATTCAAATCAAAGATCAATGCTTCTACAACAATTCAAGAGAATAGATCAGCGACACCGCAACAATTCGACGATTAATTTCTAGACTTGACTTCTAAATTTCTTAAACCACGATCTGTAAGTTCCAGTTACTTTTAGATAAAAACTATAAATCTAATATGTGCATGGTATAATTTGGAAGTGATTTATGTATGATTCATACCTATTCTTGGTTTCTTCTTGGATCTTGACTATTGGGAATATTGCCTACGACGTTGAAACTATTGTTAATGACATAAGACTATGACTATGCCTATGACTGTGGACATAAGATTTTGCCTATGCCTATGACTATGACGGTGAACATAAGACTATGCCTATGACTATGACGGTGAACATAAGACTACCTATGACTAATAAGACTATGCCTATGACTATGACGATGAACATAAGACTGCCTATGACTATGAACAATAAGACTATTGCCTATGACTATGACAAGGACAATTGTGGTTAATCACCTATGATTCATTGCCTAGGATTATGACTATGAAATTGGATCTAAGCTTGACTTTCTATTCAGACCTATTTTCTTTATTTGTCCTTGGATCTCGATTTTGGGGATTTTTCTATTTAAGTAAGATATGTCCATGTTCTTGAAACTAGATTAGTATTCAACCCTTTTTATGTTTGTAATGTTTTATATGCCTATGATGTTTTAATCAATTTATTCAGTTATGTCATACCTTGAAAATAGATTGATTATGTTATTGAATGATATTGATCTATGCATGTGGTTCTATTTTATTATCATGTTGAATTGGGAATTAATGAATAAGTCTATTGATATGTATAGGAACTTGAAGTATAACCTGTTATGATAAGTTGTGTAGTTTATCATGTTATGCAAGTTTTAGGTTGTAAAATCCTATCACATATGTGACTAAATGTTAGATCTACATGTTTATGTGTATATGTTAAACCTAGTCATATTTCAAGTTCACACTTATTCATATGTTCGTGATTGATTTGCAAGTTCAAATATATGTAAATTGATTTAGTCTATGTTGCAAGTTCACATATATGTATGTTGATTTAGTCTACGTTGAAAGATTCACACCTATGACATTCATGTTGACTATTTTGCAAGTTCACACCTATGATGTTCATATTGACTATGCCGAAAATGTCAAGTTCACACCCATGTCATGAATTGCTTTATGCCAATTTTGCGTACATTAAATTAGGCTAAGTTTTTAGCCTAATATTATATGTCAAAAATCATGCGGACGTGAAATTAGGCTAAGATTGTTAGCCTAATATTTAGATGGGGTAACGTTGGGAAAAATTGAAAATTATAGGAGACCTGGCATGAAACTTGCCTTGAAAACTTGACACAAACTCGACATGAAAACTTGAACATGGACATGACACTAGAATGAACTTGAAAATGGCCAACTCGCGGTTAGGTTGAGTTTGCAATGTAAATCTGCCCAGAACCGCCCGGCAAATCTAGTGACTGCAAACAATAGGATCCAATGTGAGTAGTTGGTCATATCGCACTTGAAACCCGAGGTTAGACTGAGTTGTGGTGCAAATCTGCCCGGAACCGCCCGGCATATCCAGTGACCACAACAACAGGTCTAATGTGAGAAGTTGGGGTGCATTAATGAATTAATGCCACATGATAGGGTTAAGTCATGAACATGAAAGACAACACTTAACCAACTTGAGACATGACTGGTAGGGTTAGGTCATGAACTTGAACGACAACACCTAACCAACTTGACACGTGAATTGTAGGACTAAGTCACGAACTTAAATGACAACACTTAGCCAATTTGACATGCTAGACAGATAAGAGTTAAGTCTTGAATTTAAATGACAACACTTAACCTATTGGATGGAAACCTTAGTTACGTGGTCCATTTCAGCAGTAACCCACTAGATGTATCATGGTACCCTGGGACTAAGCAGGGTGGGGCACGATTACTGGGCTGATTGTAAGCGACCAGAAAGACAGCTGTTTTGGTGCGCCAGTGTAGGTTCTGGCGGGCTATGGTCATGCACGTGGTCCGTAGTTGAAAAAGCAGGCATTGGGCATCAGTAGGTTTATCTGTGCATTCTTGATTCGTGTCGGTGGTTGGCACCCTAGGGCTTGATACACCCTATGGTGGACCTAGCACAGGTGACTACATTCGTGATAGGGTCGTATGACACAGACACACAACGAGCTAGAACTTGTAGGGAGCCGATCGAGTAGTGGATCGTTCTGTTGGACCCAGTAATAGGTCATTCGTGATATGGGGCCAAGGGATCATTTCATGATTATAATAAGACATGGGTTTGGGATCCTAGTACAGTTGATGCAGCGAACCTTTAATACGTGATGCTATACTTGATTTATACTTGATTTGTCATGTTATCTTAGTCTATCTTGCCCATCTTGTCATCAACCGTATGTTTACTTTCAGTTTATACATGTCATGTTACCTTTATCTGTTTTTATGCTGAAAGTCACTTGGACTTACCAGTCTTTATGACTGACCCGTTTTCTTTCACCTCTTTTTCTTCCGTTCCCCCTCAGGATCTCAGGGAGGAAACTCTAGCACTTAGCTTGGATTTCATTGTCTTTCGGTTCAGCGCATGTACGGTTTGATCTTGAGCTATGCTATGGCTACATTTCTGCTACCTTTGGGGAATTAAGCTACTTTTGATGTTTTAAGTTTATGCTTCTTTATTTATGCAAGACATAATTTGTTGTAATGGAAAATAATGATCTTGGCTATTTGATGTAAAAGGTTTTGACTCTTTTTGAAAGTAATGAAGTTTATCTTTTGATTCTTCCGTTGTTTTATCTATGTTCTGTCTTGTGATATTTCTGTGTTTGTTTACCTTGATAACGCTCCTCCAAAACTAGTGCATTCCCTTTGTGAGTGACCCTAGCGGAGGTGGGGTGTTACAGGTTGATACTTTGGACATTATTCGCTTACCAATTTACGGTAAGGGATTAATGAGTGTTGAAGTATAGAAATGCGTGAATAAGTAATAGGAATGTTTCCAACATTGAAATAAAAGATTTGAGAAAATATATAATATGATTTCCAAAGAAAAAGAAAATAAAAGGACTCGAGAATATATATAATGACATTTCCAGAATAACAGAAAACAGGAGATTGCGTTAAAATATAACGATATTTTCAAATTAAAAAGGAAATGAGAAGTTATGTTTTGAAATAGCTTTCTATAAAAATAAGAGTTGGTTATTGTTTTCGAATAATGAAGTAAAAGAGACTTTGTAACATTTTTTATGAATGATAAGTTGAAGTGTTTTCCTAATATAGATAACGAGTAATAACGTGGCAAATATTTTGAAAAGGATAATGGAATAGGAAATTTGATATGAGTATAGAATACTTTCTCAAGTATTAAAATTATATAGGTTTGAGGATAATCTTATGTTAAATAAGAAGTGAAATGCTATGTTGAAATATCGAAAAGATTTTTTTTAAGTTTTAAATTAACCATTTGTTTAATTATTTTGATTAAAGAAGCCAAGTTATGCTGGAATACTGAACCAGTAAATCCATTTTTATTTTTATGATTGAATAGTTTTTATTTGATAGTTAAATAACCGACTATTAAATCTGGCATATACGATTATTGGTACGGAAAGACCGGGATCAAATTATATTCGAAAAACATTCCAACCAGCAAATACAAAATGTTGAAGATATCAGATACTTATCAAGATGGAGAAATTGAAGACTGTGGATCTTCATAAAACAGTAGAATTACCTAAAATCTCTGGTTTAGCGGCTAGAGATAATACTGTAATACTGTCGGGGTTGAAATCTACAGGTTTGTAAGGACTACTCACTACTAATCTATAGGGTGATACCAAGGATGTGGTAGGAGGGTGCCTTCAGTTCATCCTATTCCTCGATGACTTGTATGGACGAATGTCTAACAGAGTATTTCTTAAGAATCACATACGTTGATTTTTACAAATGTAATTTTGTTAGTGGCGGAGAGGGGCACTTCTCTTAGCTTAACGACCAGAGTATTTTTGTGGATGTCAATTCGTGATTTGACGGATCTGACAATGTGGTATTCAAAGTGGATGGTGATGTGATCTTCTAAAGGTAGTGTTAAGCCTCAAGCCTCTTTAATCAGGAAATGACAAAAATTGAGCAGGCAGCATGGCTAAGTGGGTCGCTCCCAATTAGGGTGGATAATCACCTATCTAGAGAAATTCCATTTCATTCGTTATTCTATTTCGATGCTGTACTTTTTCGGGAAACGGCGGGCCGCACCCAACCGTTGGTGATATACATTCGATATGTGCATTTAAAGCGCTTGGCGGTTCCGTGCCGGTAAAAGTGTAAAAAGATGTAGCGCGGATAAAGCGGGGAAATAGCAGGGATATAATAGAGGTGAAAAAATGTTAATTAGATGTAAAACTACATAATTAAAATTATCATTCTGGCATCATTTGTGTAGAAGAAACGAATATTAATTAGTATCATATAACAAAATCAAAGAATATCATGGTTATGCATACTAGATTCGAGGACTAATACATATTTCTTTCTTATATAAGGCACTTATGACTTACAATTAGCTCTTTACATTAACCGTTTTGATTTATTTTAAAAGAGAATTGGTCAAATCATCCTTTGTACATTAATATTGCTAAAGAGGGTGCTAAATAGCGTTGATATAGCGGATGAAGCGGAAAATAGCGGGGCTTTAAGCGGAGCTACTGTTCATCAGTGCTAAATTGAAATAGCGTAGCGGCTGGAGAGCGCTATAGGCTATAGCAGGAATTTTGCAGGGCTTTAACTACATAGCATTCGATACACTCAAGCGAAATGAGTGGTCGGTCATGTGTGGCCAGGTTGCAAGATGTTCTTTTTGAACTAACTGTATTATTCTCTAGAGATATACTATCTGAAGGTGGTTCCATACCTTGTCATAATTGGAAATCCAATCTCCAATAAGAGCCTGTGGTTTTAATTTTATACTATGAATGTGGAGCGTGAGATGCAAGCGTTCTGCTAGATTGTTATTTATTTGTGTTTAGACACTATTATAATATCATAACAATATATAATTTCAAAACGGTTTGGGTTATCGTAAGTTAAAAACCGTCCATGTTGATGTATGGGTTGGTCTTATGATTATCCTTTTCTTTCAAAAAGAAATGTTTTGACTTAAAAATCAAGTTGGATGACACCCCATAAACTTAGCGAGTTTTCTCACTCTGGTTCACCATACTGATTTGACGTTTGTAATGCTCGGGTTAGACTGGGATTTACAGGTTCAGTTTAAGATGTTATGGATTTTAGAAGATGTGATGGAGGAGTTCAGACGTATGGTGTATATTTATTCCGCTGTGTTGTATATGAGCACAGATTATCATAACTGTCCAGATGTATTGATGTACTCTGATGATTGTATGTTTCATTTTAAAGCTCTCAATAAATTTTTTATTTCTATATTATATTTTGTTCTGCTGCGATATGAGACTCTGGTGGTGATGTGTTGTTATTCTTCTTCTAATATTTCTTTCTTATCTCACCCTCTATTTTCTTTCATTAACTATATGGTGCTTTCAATAATTGAGTTATGGAAAGTAATATGAGTTTATGTATTATTGTTGGAATTCGGGAGTCAAATTCGCCAGGTCGTTAAAGATATAACACGTATAATTTGTTCATACGTTAGCAGATTCGAGCGAAACAAAAGGCATTGGAATTGTATCGCGAAAGGCTACGCGTACGAGCTAGTCTGGTTGGAGTCAGAAGCAAATGGAATTTCATTTAATTTTAAACGATTTTTTAAAATTAGATGAAACAACACGACATCATCAAATCGAAAACAAATTGTGAGTTAACTCTCACGCTTTCTGGAATTGCATGATGTGATTGAATTTAGAAAATTATAACTTATAGTTGTTAGTATAAAAATGGATGTTGGTTGTTTTGATGCTTTTTGTTTGATCGTTGATTATCGACACCTTTATTTATGTCATCTTTGATGCACTAGAATAAAATATCTATTTCATACTCATTTACTATATATGATATTATAAGCTGTGATGCAGGGAAGAATAGGTTGGAGGAATCTAATTGGATTCCTCATATATTTTGTATGTTACTTGTTTTTCATATTATTCATATATGAACTGTTTAACCCAAGTAATGATAAATCTTGTTTGGTTATTGATTGTTAAATTGGATGTTGAACATTGAATTTAAATTCGACATTTGTTGTGTTTTTAATAAATTATAGTATTGATTAAGTGATTGGCAGCAAGTGGCCTAAAATCCATCCTTTTAAGTCGTTGATTTGCCGTTAGAAGAATTGACGAAGTTTATGTTGTAAAATTTATTTTTATAATTGAAATCAAAGTTTCAAGTTTACTTTATGTAAATTTATATTATATAAGTTTTATAAATAAATTGATGTTTATAACATGTATTTATAAAAAAATAATAGATATATCTTATAGTAAATTTTTATGTTTAAGGTCCGCAGCAGTAGCCCAACGGTTAAGGATCTTGCACCGTGGTAACAGTGGCGTAGGTTCGAAACCCGAAATGGTATGCTAAGAGCTTACAATGTGCATATTCTAAGATCATCCACTTATGTGGTGCTCGCAGACTACGCTAGGTGCACTACAGAGGGTTTTACTACGCCGGTCAATTTTCCTCCTAAACAAATTGAAAAAAATTATGTTATAAGTTTTAAAGCTAGAAACTGACCTAAGGGTTAATAATTTAGGATAAATGTTTTTAATAAAAAATTAAGCGATATTCTTAAATTTGTTAAGTCATTAATTAATTTAAAAGGTTAGTGGAAATCCATTAACAAGTTAACTGATGTTTTCAAGTTGACTAAGTCAATTGTTTAATTTGAAATTAGTTATTATATTAATTTGTTTTAGTTAAATTAATAATTATAGTTTTAATAAATAGATGTTTAAACTTAACAATATTTCTTAAAAATCAATTCATCTTTTAATTAACGGTGTTTAAAGATAATTATTGAGTTATTTATTATAAATGAAGTTAGTTATTATCCTAATAGGGTTTAAAAGAAATTAACTATTCTATCTTTAGTTGATGATGAAGTTAAGCTCTTTTATTGTAGTTAATCTTGAAGTGAATTATTATTTTAATTAATAATAATTGAAGTGATTTCCTTTTTAATTGGAATTCAATTAGGAAGTGATCAAGATTATAATAAGACTTGAGTTGAATCTGGTAAAAGGGTTATGAAGGGATATTTTCCAAATACGTGAAATGGTTTATAAAATCATATTTTCATTGAATATAAAATTAGAACTTGTGATATTATAATAAATATAAATTTTTTATTATGAACTTTTATCTATCTTAAGATGAGAACGTTGTCGAATCAAGGTATGAGAGGTAAATAAAATACTCCAACTTGAACGACTTCACTATTATCAAGGGATGATATTAATTTGTAATGATAATAATATTAGAAAATGTTATTATTTCCATAAGTAGTATTTTTAGACTTTAAATCTGTAAAGTTGAAGTTAAATAAAACCGTTTGGGTTTATATAATAAACAATATGTCGTAAGATATTGATTCGACCCATATAAGATTAGTAATTACACTTGTACCTTCGTTTTAAGTATATATAGTGATATTTTCAAAATAACTACAAACAATGGAAATTTGTTGAGATAAGTATATGGAATCGATTTTAAATCGATGAAATGGTTTTAATAAATGGTTTTTAATTAAAAAAGCCTTGAGCTGCTGATATACTTATCTGTACTTTTTCATTGGATAGTTAAAGAACTGACTGTTAAATAAATTCCCTTTTGACTTTTGATGTGTTAGTTTGAAGCAACCGAGATGGGAACTGGACCCAAAACCACTTTGAACCGACTTTGTGTTCGGAACCAGCTTGCAGGAATGCTTAATATAATGGAAAATTGAAGATAATGGATCTTCATGAGCGAAAGAACTAATTTTTGAATTTATCTCGTAAGCTCCTAGAGATATTTTGGCAATGATTCTATCCTGACTGAAATCTTCGGATTTGCAAAGAGTACTCGCTACCGATCTTTGGGGTGATTCCTATATATGATGTGGTAGGATAGTGCCTTCGGTTCATCCTGTTCCTAGATGACTTGCATAGAAGAATCTCTAAAATAGTATTTCCGAAGGATCACGTATGTTGATCTTTTTAAAAATATAACAAGTTTTATGGAGAAGAAGGAAACATCTTTTAGCTTAACACCTAGAGTACATTTGTGCAAATTAATTATATATTTGGCAGCATTGACAGTGTGGCATTCAAAGTGAATGATGATGTAATGTTTCAAAAAGGTAACTGTAACTTCAAGCCTCATTAACCGGGAAATGACAGAAATCTGCCAGGCATCATGGCTATGTGGGTCATTCCTAGTAGGATGTATTATCACTATTTAGAGAAATTGTAACACCCCGTATTTTCTGTGAACTTAAGAATTACAAATCTAAGTGTAATTAAAATATAAAATAAGAATCAGGGAAAGCGGATTGCGCCAATGCGTTCGTCTCGAAATTCTGCTTGAAAACGAATCCGAGTTTGCGAGAATCGGAGTCCGTATGACCAAGTTATGGCCCTCCAAAGTTTCAGGAATTTTCAGAGTTCAAAACAGCTCGAATTAGAATTCAAATTTCGAATTCAAAACCCAGAACAGACTGGGCGGGAAATTTCCCGCCCAGTACCCAGGTCGACTGGGGAGTCGACTGGGCAGTCGACCCCCCCCCCCGACCAGGTTGACTGGGCAGTCGACCTGGGGGTCGACCTAGTCCCCGAACCTGGTTTTGGGCCTGGGTGCATTCTTATGTATCTGGTCTCGTTTTCTGCCTAGATTCGTCTGCCGAAACCTATTTAAACAGCCCCAAACCTAGCCTTCTCTACACACAATTCTATTCTGCTTCTACTCTGCCTCTGTTCTAAATAAAAATAAAAATGGCGTCGCTACTCTGCTGGAATCAAAACTAGAAGCTAATCAACATCAACCTAAGCAACTCAATTCAAGCTTGAAACTTCAACAATGGTTAAAGAAGATCAACTAACATCGCTACAACTATCTTTCTTTTAGAATCCAATCAAGGAAAGTATAGTTATTTTTCGATATAAACGTTAATTCTGATTGTGACATGAATTGTAAATCTGAATCTGAGATTATGTCTGTTCTGTTCTGTTTAGATCTACCTTATTCTGTATTTCTTTCTGCTTTCTGTTCTATAGCCAGGCTACCACGAGCCTGAGCCAATCTCATAAGAGATTAACATACGCTAAAATATTTGGGACAATAAAATGAATAATGCATGAAATGGGCATGACCGATATGTGACTGATTTGAGGAAAGAACATAGGTTGAACTTGGAACTTAGGACATAAATCTAAGGCATATAATTGAACCTATGACGTGAGTTTTGTGGCATAAAGAATATTGAACATACGACTTGAGAAGTTAAGGCATAAAATTTACATTGGACATATGATTTAGGAATTGGGGCATAAATTTGACCGTAGGCATGTAATTAGTTTAGATACATATTACATGTTGTAAACTAGATCTGGATCTGAGCAAGCTATGTATGATAATCTGTGATTTGGGGACATAATTCAATATCTGATTTTAAGAATAGGATACCTGATTAAAACCTAGATTTGTGGCACATTTTAAGAAGGGGAAGATATGTGACTTAGGTGTAGAAATTAAAATCTATAATAAGATTTGAGGACTATTAAGTGTGAATACACCTAAATAGGGATTTTTGGATATATGGCATGCATTGTAATATTTGGTACAATTTATCGATGAATCTGCTGTACAATGCCAGTTTAACCAAAATGGGAACATATGTTATATGGTAAATTATGTCCATATTCTGTGTTATGTAAATTTATGCAAACATGGGGTATAAGATCATATTGTGAATCATGATAATTATTTAGGCCTAATTTATGATTAAGCAAGGCTTGTAAATATAACCTTTAGAAATATTAAATCTGCTAAATCTGTCATCTGGTAAGTCCGTTGAAAATGCCAAATCGACTAAACTGAATCTGTTGAGATGCCTAAACTGCTAAATCTGTTGAGATGCCTAAACTGCTAAATCTGTTGAGATGCCTAATCTGTTATCTGTTAAATCTGCTAGTTTGCTTAGTCTGCTAAATCCATTAAGTCGCCTAATCTGCAAAATCTGTTATCTTCTATATCTGTTGAGTTGATATAATTAGTCTGTTATTGACATAATCTGAATTGGCTATAGTTATGAATAATTGACATGTATATTAGTCATGGGCATAAATGGTAAATTATTAATTAATTGGCCGCAAAGATGAACATGGCTAACTCGAGGTTAGAATGAGTTTGCGGCGTAATCCTGCCCGGAACCGCCCGGCACATCCGGTGGCCGCAAACAATAGGTTCTAATGTGAGAAGTTAGTCATAATATGCTTAGACACGAGGTTAGGTCTGGCTTGTGGCAGAAGTCTGCCTGGACATGCCCGGCCCATCCAGCGGCCACAAGCTAGCGACATAATGTGAGAGGTCTGTGCATTAATAATTAATTAATGCAAATCTACGATAAAAATGATGTCCAAAACGTGTTAGGTGGATAGGGTTAAACCAACTGGACTAATATATACAATAAACCCGTTCATGAATCTGTAGGCCCAATACAAAGTTAGGCAAATCTGAAATTCTGTTAAATCTGTACATCTGATCCGTTAGTCTGAAAACTTGTTGATTTGATTTTCTGATCTGTGAACTAGTAAATCTGATCCCTGTATGTCTGAACTTGTAAACAAGTTAATCTGAAATCTGTTTGTCTGGGGACACAAGGTTAGGAGGGAATTTACTTGTGTCATCTGTTGTTTGGGACCCATATTAGTCAGTAACCCTTTCTGGTATCAAAACTTTGACCCAACAGTAGGTAGGGTCCGGGCACGCTTACTGAACTAATTGTAAGCGGTTCATTCTGATAACGGCGAGGGGTGTTGATGGTGCGTTCCAACCGGGTCATGTGCGTGCATGGATCCCGGTCTGCCTCTGAGGATGTAAGACGCCATGACATCTATAAATAGGCTGTGCCAATTGGTTGTCACTTTTGGGAGTAATACACCCTTATGGGGCCGACACAGGGTATTTATATATTAGAGAGTCGATCGCTTGGGGTAGGGTTTTAGGGTACACTTAGTTCTGTCTGTTTTTGTTGGTACCGTCTGTTTCTGTTGGGTGGTAACACCTGTCTGTTTCTGCATGGTACCATCTGTTGGGGTGGTAAAGGCCCATTACTAGTGTACACCTAATTCTACATTCTATTTCCGTAGGGATTAATCTGTTTCTTTTCGGGTGGTAAAGGCCCATTACTAGCACTCTCTTCTGTGGAAATTATTCTATACCCGTTTCTGTTTCAGTTTAGACATTAGGGTGACACCTAATTCTGTTATACTAGTATTAGTGCAGAGAAGTGTAATGAAATAGCTTATGTCATTCTGTTCTTCTGTAATATCTGCTACACCTGTTACTGTTATCTCTCATCCGGTTTTATTTTCATGTCATGTTATTATTATCTGTTCATAACTGAAAATCACTGGACTTGCCAGACTTTTTGTCTGACCCTTGTTGTTTCGCCTCCTTTCTTCCGTTTCCCCCCCAGGTTTTGTAGAAGGGAGTACTCTAGCTTGATCCAGATTTCTTCCACTTGAAGTGCTTAAATTATGGCTTGTCTTCTTCTGTGGGGATTATGATTTTAAACTATGCATTCTGAAGGCTTTTGTACAAGACTGATATTTTGTACTTGAATTCTGATATTGTGATTTGAAAGGATGTAACCAAGCTTATTTCGGTTTCTATTGTAATAAAGTTATAAAATTTTCAAGTACTGTTTTATCTGTCTTGTAAGTTTCTGTTCTGTTTACTAAAATGCTCCATAAAGTTAAGGCATTCCCTTTGTGAGTGACCTTAACGGAGGTGGGGTGTTACACTTGGTATCAGAGCCGAAGGTTACCAGATTGGGTAAAGTTTTTGAAAACTATTTTCAAAAAGGTTTTGAAAGGAAGTATTTTCAAAAATAAAGCTTATTTTGAAAAACATAATCCGCAAGAGCCATATACCTTTCCTTCAGTCTTTTTTGTAATTGAATCTTTCCTTTTTCGTTTCAGCATGTCTGAAGCATCTGAGATACCAGAGGGTGTTCATGTACCCGGTTGGTTTCGTCAATATCTTGAGGCTAGGACCGCCGCCGCAGGTCCAGCAAATGATCCTCCTCCTCCACCCCCTCCTCGTGCAATTTCTTTCTCAAAGATCTGTAGAGATTTTAGGGCCATGGGTGGGAAGGATTTCAAGGGAACTGAATCATTTATAGAAGCGAGGAACTAGCTCAAAGAAACTGAGGATCTATTCGTTATCTTCGAGGTGGACGATAGGCAGAAGGTACAATTGGTGGTATGGCTGCTCAAAGACGAAGCTTCCTATTGGTGGGAAGTCACTAACGCCGAGAGGCTAGTTGAAACATGGATGGATTTCAGAACAAGGTTTGAGACAAAATTCCTCTCGCAAGCTGAACGAAGTCTACAACTGTAAAAGTTCTTATCTCTTAAGCAAGGAAGTATGACGGTCAAGGAATACGTCAACCAGTTCAACCAACTGGCTAGGTTCGGATTGGATTTAGTCAACACTCAGCATAAAAAGGCTCTCCGCTTTGTTAAAGGATTGAACGAGCCACTGCACAGCCTAGCCATGACTCATGTACCCATGGGAGCGACTTACGAGAAATTGGTCCACATGGCACTACTGCACAAGGAAGACAAGGGCCCGAAAGAGACAAAGAAGGAAGAACCACGGAATAAGAAAGCATGGCCCAAGAAGGAAACACAAAAGAAGGATGAGAAGTCTGAAGATAAGAAGGGGAAAAGGTGCTTTACTTGTTGAAGCTCGACTCATCTAAACAAGGATTGCAGAAAAAGGAAGGGCACTTGCTTCAACTGTGGTGAGATGGGACACTTTACTAGGGACTGCCCGAAGAAACGAGGGCAAGGGCAGAGGGCAGAACCCACTTCTGGTGGAAAGGCGAATGCTCAAGGGACTGGTAGATAGGGTAGAAATAAGAAAATTTAAGTAGAAGGTTTAATTTTCTTATCTGATTATTGAGTTAAAACTCTTTCTGATTCTGGCATTTTGATTCTGTAATCGATACTCTGCACTTTAATACTAGTATTGTTTCTGATTCCGCTGTAGACCCAAATGCATAAGGGTTATGACTCATCTGTTTGTGATTGGGGTTTGAGAGATATTCGTGTTAGGCGTCAAGTAGGACGCATACATTCTGGGATTTATCATGCTTAGTTTCCTAAGAATCATTCGGTAATCTGATCTATACCAGTAATCTGTAAATATCTGAATATTTCTGATAAGGTTAAGATTTCCAGTTTTGACATTATCTAAAGATAGGTAATCCTCTGGGTGTCGATCTGATGTTGGTTTCGGTCTTCGGGGCCGATACTTAGGACCCATGTCTTATGGGAACCAAGTTTTTGTTTTATCTGTACTCGCTTCCATCATTCGACTGTATCCTATCGATCGAATCTTCGAACTTTAGGTAGAAACTAATGGGTGTAAACATGTGTTTGAGACATGTTATGTTTGATGTTTGCAAGTGGATGCAAGTGGTTGCTAGTGGTTGCTCGTGGATGCATATACACACACTAGGCACTAGATCGGCTCGAAAAACACTCTCATACTGTATATGGATGTGTGAGCATTTTCAATTTTTGTGGATGCAAAATGACTGACTCAGCACATGGATGTTGCATATGACTGAATGGTTGTGCACTCATATAGAAATGATATGTATCGAGTATGAAAATTGCATACATGTTGGACTCATGGCACTGGCATAATTCGCATTAAGGAGGTCAACTGAATCAGTGGACCGCCTGATCTTCGCAATAGATAAGGAACATATATACACACTTTTGCATATGTTCATACAACATTAGAAGTTTCTAAGGACAATGGACGCCAATGATTGATGATTGAGTAGATGGATGTTGGATGGTAGGACACATTCTTCTTAACTTGAAGATTTCGAGGATGAAATCCTTTAAGGAGGGGAGAATGTAACACCCCATATTTTCTGTGAACTTAAGAATTACAAATCTAAGTGTAATTAAAATATAAAATAAGAATCAGGGAAACCGGGTTGCGCCATTGCGTTCGTCTCGAAATTCTACTTGAAAACGAGTCCGAGTTTGTGAGAATCGGAGTCCGTATGACCAAGTTATGGCCCTCCAAAGTTTTAGGAATTTTCAGAGTTCAAAACAGCTCGAATTCAAATTCAAAATTCGAATTTAAAACCCAGAACAGACTGGGCGGGAAATTTCCCGCCCAGTACCCAGGTCGACTGGGGAGTCGACCCCCCCCCCCCCCCGACCAGGTCGACTGGGCAGTCGACTTGGTCCCTGAACCTGGTTTTGGGCCTAGGTACATTCTTATGTATCTGGTCTCGTTTTCTGCCTAGATTCGTCTGCCTAAACCTATTTAAACAGCCCCAAACCTAGCCTTCTCTACACACAATTCTATTCTGCCTCTGTTCTAAATAAAAATAAAAATGGCGTCGCTACTCTGCTGGAATCAAAACTAGAAGCTAATCAACATCAACCTAAGCAACTCAATTCAAGCTTGAAACTTCAACAACGGTTAAAGAAGATCAACTAACGTCGCTACAACTATCTTTCTTTTAGAATCCAATCAAGGCAAGTATAGTTATTTTCCGATATAAACGTTAATTCTGATTGTGACATGAATTGTAAATCTGAATCTGAGATTATGTCTGTTCTATTCTGTTTAGATCTACCTTATTCTGTATTTCTTTCTGCTTTATGTTCTATAGCCAGATTACCACGAGCCTGAGCCAATCTCATAAGAGATTAACAAACGCTAAAATATTTGGGACAATAAAATGAATAATGCATGAAATGGGCATGACCGTTATGTGACTGATTTGAGGAAAGAACATAGGTTGAACTTGGAACTTAGAACTTAGGACATAAATCTAAGGCATATAATTGAACCTATGACTTGAGTTTTGTGGCATAAAGAATATTGAACATACGACTTGAGAAGTTGAGGCATAAAATTTACATTGGACATATGACTTAGGAATTGGGGCATAAATTTGACCGTAGGCATGTAATTAGTTTAGATACATATTACATGTTGTAAACTAGATCTGGATCTGAGCAAGCTATGTATGATTATCTGTGATTTGGAGAGATAATTCAATATCTGATTTTAAGAATAGGACACCTGATTAAAACCTAGATTTGTGGCACATTTTAAGAAGGAGAAGATATGTGACTTAGGTGTAGAAATTAAAATCTATAATAAGATTTGAGGACTATTAAGTATGAATACACCTAAATAGGGATTTTTGGATATATGGCATGCATTGTAATATTTGGTATAATTTATAGATGAATCTGCTGTACAATGCTAGTTTAACCAAAATGGGAACATATGTTATATGGTAAATTATGTCCATATTCTGTGTTATGTCAATTTATGCAAACATGGGGTATAAGATCATATTGTGAATCATGATAATTATTTAGGCCTAATTTATGATTAAGCAAGGCATGTAAATAGAACCTTTAGAAATATTAAATCTGCTAAATCTATTATCTGCTAAGTCCGTTGAAAATGCCAAATCGGCTAAACTAAATCTGTTGAGATGCCTAAACTGCTAAATCTGTTGAGATGCCTAAACTGCTAAATCTGTTGAGATGCCTAATCTGTTGTCTGCTAAATCTGCTAGTTTGCTTAATCTGCTAAATCCGTTAAGTCGCCTAATCTGCAAAATCTGTTATCTGCTATATCTGTTGAGTTGATATAATTAGTCTGTTATTGACATAATCTGAATTGGCTATAGTTATGAATAATTGACATGTATATTAGGCGTGGGCATAAATGGTAAATTATTAATTAATTGGCCACAAAGATGAACATGGCTAACTCGAGGTTTGAATGAGTTTGCGGCGTAATCCTGCCCGGAACCGCCCGACACATCCAGTGGACGCAAACAATAGGTTCTAATATGAGAAGTTAGTCATAATATGCTTAGACACGAGGTTAGGTCTGGCTTGTGGCAGAAGTCTGCCCGGAACCGCCCAGCCCATCCAGCGGCCACAAGCTAGCGACCTAATGTGAGAGGTCTGTGCATTAATAATTAATTAATGCAAATCTGAGATAAAAATGATGTCCAAAACGTGTTGGGTGGATAGGGTTAAACCAACTGGACTAATATATATAATAAACCCGTTCATGAATCTGTAGGCCCAATACAAAGTTAGACAAATCTGAAATTCTGTTAAATCTGTACATCTGATCTGTTAGTCTGAAAACTTGTTGATTTGATTTTCTGATCTGTGAACTAGTAAATCTGATCCCTGTATGTCTGAACTTGTAAACAAGTTAATCTGAAATCTGTTAGTCTGGGGATACAAGGTTAGGAGAAAATTTACTTGTGTCTTCTGTTGTTTGGGATCCATATTAGTCAGTAACCATTTCTGGTATCAAAACTTTGACCCAACAATAGGTAGAGTCCGGGCACGCTTACTGAACAAATTATAAGCGGTTCATTCTGATAATGGCGAGGGGTGTTGATGGTGCGTTCCAACCGGGTCATGTGCGTGCATGGATCCCGGTCTGCCTCTGAGGATGTAAGACGCTGTGACATCTGTAAATAGGTCTGTGCCAATTGGTTGTCACTTTAGGGAGTGATACACCCTACTGTGGGGCCGACACAGGGTATTTATGTATTAGGGAGCCGATTGCTTGGGGTAGGGTTTTAGGGTACACTTAGTTCTGTCTGTTTCTGTTGGTACCGTCTGTTTCTGTTGGGTGGTAACACCTGTCTGTTTCTGCGTGGTACCATCTGTTGGGGTGGTAAAGGCCCATTACTAGTGTACACCTAATTCTATATTATGTTTCCGTAGGGATTAATTTGTTTCTGCTTCTGTCTGTTTCTGTTCGGGTGGTAAAGGCCCATTACTAGCACTCTCTTCTGTGGAAATTATTCTGTACCCGTTTCTATTTCAGTTTAGACATTAGGGTGACACCTAATTCTGTTATACTAGTATTAGTGCAGAGAAGTGTAAAGAAATAGCTTTTGTCATTCTGTTCTTTTGTAATATCCGCTACACCTGTTACTGTTATCTCTCATCCGGTTTTATTTTCATGTCATGTTATTATTATCTGTTCATAACTGAAAATCACTGGACTTGCCAGACTTTTTGTCTGACCCTTGTTGTTTCGCCTCATTTCTTCCGTTTCCCCCCAGGTTTTGTAGAAGGGAGTACTCTAGCTTGATCCAGATTTCTTCCGCTTGAAGTGCTTAAGGTATGGCTTGTCTTCTTCTGTGGGGATTATGATTTTAAACTATGCATTCTGAAGGCTTTTGTACAAGACTGATATTTTGTACTTGAATTCTGATATTGTGATTTGAAAGGATGTAACCAAGCTTATTTCGGTTTCTTTTGTAATAAAGTTATAAATTTTTCAAGTACTATTTTATATGTCTTGTAAGTTTCTGTTCTGTTTACTAAAATGCTCCACCAAGGTTAAGGCATTCCCTTTGTGAGTGACCTTAACGGAGGTGGGGTATTGCAGAAATTTCATTTGTTCATTCTTATTTTGCTTCTGTATGTTTATGGAAAATGGTGGTTTGTGCCTAACCATTGGTGATAATAAATTCGGTACACTCAAGTTGAATGAGTGGTCGGTCATGTATGGTCGGGTTGCAAGATTTTCTTGTTGAAACCCTGTGTTTCCTCTCTAGAGAACACTGATCGGAAGGTGATCCCATACCTTATCATGTTGGAAATCCAAACTCCAATACAAGCCATACGTTTTTAGCTGTATACCAACTATGCTGGAAAGTGAGATGCAAGCTTTTCGGCTATATTTTTTTGTGGCTTGATAGACACTATTATAATATCACCAGATTTTGTTATAAAAAGTGATTTGGTTATGGTAAGGTAAAAACATGTGCCTTGTTTATGTGTGGTCATGTCTTAAGAGAGTTCCATTCTATCAAATGATTTTCTAAAGTTAAGCAAGTTGTTTAAAATGTGAATTTATCACCAAAAGTATTCTAGACTAATCCCGATGATATTGCTTTCCTCAAAATGTGCTCGGGTAAGGCCGATTATATTTCCTAGGTTAGGTTTTGCTTGGAACTTTAAGAGAGGAGCCGAAGTCGAGACGTATACCTATATTTTTTGGTATTAATTTATTTCCGCTATGTGGGTTGCATTGATCTAGTTTGTACTCCGACATAGTAATCACACACACACACACACACACACACACACACACACATATATATATATAGTTTTCTCTTTATGTAAAGAGTGTTGATATATTATATTTTATTCGTTTTGTTGTGAGATTCTACTCTACTTTTATTTTGTAGAGTTGACGTTCTACTTCTTCTATTCTAATATTTCTTTCTTTCTTTTCTCACCTTTTAACTTCTTTCTCCTAACAATCCGCTTTCCTATGTCTTTTGAGTTGGACATGTAACAACCCGGAAAATCTGGGCCAGTTTAAAATTTTTATTTTGGCAATTATAGCGAGTTTTGATTATTTAAAATGAATTATTTTAAATAATATCGACGTGAAATTTATTTTGAATATAATTCGAACGTATATATTATACGCGTCGTCGTTAGAATATAAATATTTATATATAATTATAAATAGAATTGAAAATGGCGCGGTAGTTCGATAATTCGATTTCAAACTTCAATTGAATGTACCGGGTGCAAAACAATCCGGATTTTAGTGAAACCAAAAATAATGGAATCTAATAGTGAATATCTTTTCAACGAATCCGAAAAATCAAGATTTCATATCGGGAATCAAAAGATATGTCCAGTTGAAAATTCTGAATAGTCGCTATGGAATTCAGGCCCTTAAAAATGGATATTTTGCAGATGACCTCGGATTTCGACGAAACCACTTTTGTTAGATCCGCAGTGTCAAGTTATTGCTAGGTTTCAAATTTCATAATTTTTCGAATCAATATGTGAGCATGGCGGAGGAAAACGCGTTTGACCAGTTTTCGTTGATTTTAATCGACTGGAAATTGGCCATTTTACAAACGGTCTCAGAATTCGGCGAAACTAGTTTTGTTAGGACCGTATCGTCAATACGAAGCTAGAAAATATTTTTTCTGGAATTTTTCTAGTTAGTATGTGACCCCGGTAATTTGAAATGTGCGTTTAAAATTCAATATAATGATTTAAATGTAAATGCAACAGAAACTGATCGAAAGGATCGAATCAGCTTGCGATACGTATCCCATTGTGTTCGGAATGGGGGTTAAACGCTATGGACGACAGGTAGTGGGCCTCGTTTAGATGACGTATGTAGAAAGTCAACTAATAAAATAATAAAAAAAAAAAATCTCTTTCTCCTTATTCATATCAGACCCCCCCCCCCCCGATTAATTTCATTTCTCACAATAGAAAGAAAGAAAAAAAAAAAAAACCTAGAGATCGACAGCCGCCCCCCCCCCCCCCCGAAGCGCTGCCGCCCATCGCCGCACCCCCCCTCCCTCGACGAACTCCCCTCGAAGCCCCCCCCCTCCCTCGACGAGCCCACCGAAGCCCCCCTCCTCGTTTCAGAAACGCGACCACTCCCCTGAAACCCCTCCGCCCACGCACCCACCGCCCCAGGACGCGCCACCAGTGCCGAGCGCCCCCCCCCCCTACCATCCACCTCCGGCGAGACGCCGCCAGCACAGTCCTCCCCCTCGGTAAGTCCTTTTCTTTTTATGATTTTTTAAAGTGGTTTTAAAAACTGATTTAAAATGATTTTAAAAACTGATTTAAAATGATTTTAAAAACTGATTTAAAATGATTTTAAAAACTGATTTAAAATGATTTTAAAAACTGATTTAAAATGATTTAGAAAACTGATTTTTATTAATAGTTAAAAAACTGATTTTTACTTTATTTTTAAAAACCGAGTTTTTACTTTATTTTGTAAAGTGATAAAAATATAGTTTTCATATTTTTAAAGTGATAAAAATATAGTTTTCATATTTTTAAAGTGATAAAAATATAGTTTATATATTTTTAAAGAATTAAAAATATAGTCTTTACTATATAGGAATATTAAAAATATAATTTTTATCTATTTGACATAGCGATAGAAAAAGTCAATTTTTATATATTGAACTTCGATAGAAAAATAGAATTTTTATATATTGAACTTCGATAGAAAAATAGAATTTTTATATGTTGAACTTCGATAGAAAAATGGATTTTTATATATTGAATAGCATAGAAAAAAATTCGATTTTTATATAAAGTATAACGAGTGAAAATTCTATTTTTACAAATATGAAATAGCGTTGAAAATTCTATTTTCACAATATGAAGTTAGCAATAAAAATATGATTTTTATATAATGGAAAATATAAAAATGTGATTTTTATATACATATAGTGACTACGGGCAACGAAGATGACGAAGATGCGATGAAGATGAAGATTTCTATCAAAAGAAGTGCCGTGGAGCTAGGATAGCTATATGTGAGAATTTCTCACCTTTCAAATTTATTTTCTAGTTATATATATATACTAGGATGCAGACGGTGCTTAGTAGCACCCGACATAATCGTCCACAGACCATGGACTTGTTTGTTTGACTGTTTGGTGATTGATTGCGATATTGGTTTGAATGTGGTTTGTGGTGTGAAAAATCGAATCGATAAATTGGTTAGGATTAGACGTGCGCCGTTATAAGGCGAAGGAGTAAGGCTAGGTTAGACCCTTACTCCAAAGTTTGTGGTTTGCATAACGAATTGATTTGATTGATGTGTGAATGGCGTGGGCCTTCACTAGACCGGGGATAAGGCTAGGCCTTGTCCCGTTTCTAGTATCGTGCCGTTATGCCGCCGAAATTTTCTAAAATATGTTAGAAAAATAAAAAGATCATTTTATAGAATAAATGAATTGAATAGAAATTCATATGTCGAAATAAAATGTTTTATCGTTAAAAATATAATTTTTAACGTGAATGTGAATAAATAAATATTCATTTATAAACCGAACGGTTTGTTTATGTACACCTATTTGAATGACATTGATTGGGACGATAAATTTTACACATCGCCCAACTGCACAAATAAAATAGGTGTTGGATTGTTTGAAACCCCACACGGGTGTTGGGATGAAATTTGAAGTTCACTCATCCTGATTGATTAAATATGTCGATCGATCGATTGACAGGCTGTTATAAGCGTTGAATATCTATATTTGATGCTTATACAGTGTAGTGCACTTTGGTTGATGGTTGATTATTTTTCAACGCTATGATATACATGTGTTGTATGAAAATCCATATAATTAACTTTATATGGTAATTGATTGGGTCTCATTCCAATTTGAAAAATAAAGAATATTATAAAATAAAAGTTCATGTGTTGACAGTACTCATTCATTGAGATTGGTCATGTGTTGAACGAAATATTTTGATAATTACAACTATTTTGAAAATAGAAATTTATGAAGCCGTGTTGATTAGATTGACGCCATTTTGACGTGAACGATATTTATATCGATTTTATCGATTTCGAAATGAATTGAATTGAAAACGAATTCGAAATGAATTGAAAACGATTTCGAAATGAATTGAATTGAAAACGAATTCAAAATGAATTGAAAACGATTTCGAAATGAATTGAATTGAAAACGAATTCAAAATGAATTGAAAACGATTTCGAAATGAATTGAATTGAAAACGAATTCGAAATGAATTGAAAACGATTTCGAAATGAATTGAATTGAAAACGAATTCGAAATGAATTGAAAACGATTTCGAAATGAATTGAATTGAAAACGAATTCAAAATGAATTGAAAACGATTTCGAAATGAATTGAATTGAAAACGAATTCAAAATGAATTGAAAACGATTTCGAAATGAATTGAATTGAAAACGAATTCGAAATGAATTGAAAACGATTTCGAAATGAATTGAATTGAAAACGAATTCAAAATGAATTGAAAACGATTTCGAAATGAATTGAATTGAAAACGAATTCAAAATGAATTGAAAACGATTTCGAAATGAATTGAATTGAAAACGAATTCAAAATGAATTGAAAACGATTTCGAAATGAATTGAATTGAAAACGAATTCAAAATGAATTGAAAACGATTTCGAAATGAATTGAATTGAAAACGAATTCAAAATGAATTGAAAACGATTTCGAAATGAATTGAATTGAAAACGAATTCAAAATGAATTGAAAACGATTTCGAAATGAATTGAATTGAAAACGAATTCAAAATGAATTGAAAACGATTTCGAAATGAATTGAATTGAAAATGAATTCAAAATGAATTGAAAACGAATTGAAATGAATTCAAATTGAATTGAAATTTGAATTGAATAGAAATGAATTTTGAAACGATTTTATAAAGAAGAATTCAATTTTGATTTGAATTGAAAAGGAAGTTGAAATTGCTTTTGAAACGAATTTAAAACTATGTATATAATTCGTTTTAAATAGAAAATCGACGAAATATATATTATATATATTATATATATAATATAATGGCCTGAATAGAACGCGCCGCGTCGCGGTAGTTCGCGAATTTCGACCATTTATTTCAAACGGACATTGCGGGAGATCCGACCGTCGGATCCTCCTAAAACCGGAACCGTTGGGTTCGTATCGAAAAGAGCTTTCTAATGAAAATTAGAAATTTGAAATCTAACGGTTGGATTTGGAATTATGTCCAAATCAAATTCGAAAAAGGTCGCTGTAAGTGCAGTTCGATGGCCATTGATGGAAATCGACTGTACGGGCCTTGATAAAATTATTAAAAATAGTAATAATTTGTGTAAAATCATAAGAAATGATTTAGAAAGAATTGGGATGAAAAACTCCATATTTGAAAAGATAAAAATAGGTTTTTATCGAAATGAACTAGTTTTGAACTAGAATTATAATTCTATTTATTTTTAAATAAATAAATTGAATTTGAAAAGGGTTTTGAAAATAACCAAAGTTTCCAATGATTGCATTGGAGTGGATTTGAATCGAAATTGTCTTCGGAATATTTCGATGTTGGAATTCGTGATTATACAGGTGTTGTTATGGAAATTTGAAAGATATATAAATATATCGTTATTTCCAATACGACATTTGTTAGTCGTAGGATTTGATATTGAATATAAGCCGATATATTTTCTATTCAGAGCCTTGTATTGAATATCGAACGTGATTTGGGCTTGTCGTGAATGGTGTCTTCACTAACACTGTTCTTGAACCCAATTGAGAAATGATTAAATCTTTTTATTTAGATTTAATGAAAGGTACCAATTAAATGATATTTAATTGGAATTGAATTGATATTGATTTTTGGGTTTATCGTGAACAGTGTTTTAAATAACACTCGTTCTTTAACCTGATGATTAATGAATGTGATTTTGGGTTTATCGTGAACCGTGTTTTTAAATGACACTGATTCTTTAACCCAGTCGAAGATTAAAACTAAGTGGAGTTTTAATGAGTCTTTAATTAGATTGAAATAATCGAAATGGAGTATCACCAGTTTTGCTCCAGGCGATAGTTAAATCTTTAATTAGATTGGAACGTGAAATGGTAATTGAATTTACCGATAACACTGTGGTGTTAGATATGAAGTATTACCAGTTTTACTTCATGGGATGAATAGGTTGGGATTGGGAAATTAAAACAAATGATTACTTCGGTAAGGTTCGCTAATCCCGACTAGTTTGAATTGATATTCAAAAATAGATTAAAGAATAAATTCAAGAATTTATCTTTGATAAAATTAATGGGAACCTTTCCCTATGAATGTGAAATTTAGAAACTAACTGTCGGTTAGCCAAGCAGAATGGTTTTCTGAATATTGATCTGATGTTGGTTTCGGCCTTCGGGGTTAATATTTGGGGAATTATTCTCTTGATTAATTTACGGTTAGTGACTAATGAATTGGAATGAGGCGTATGTTGTGTTTGTGTAACACTTTTATAAAATATACGCGAGTTATTCAGGAAGACCGGGTTTATCCCATTCTGAATAACTGATACGACGATAAGTCGAAGATGAAGACGATGGTCGAAGACCGGAAGTCTTCACGTCGTTTGGGTGATAACTGATGATCTTGATTGGGCTGTACACCCAAGAAGATGGAAACAGTTGGTGATCGTCCAGACGTACTTGGAGATCGATGGATATGCGGGGTACTAGGTGCCTCGGGTTTCGTTCAGGCCCAGAACGGACTTGTAAATGGACTGTGTGTCTGACATTGGATTTCATTCTGTGTGACTGATATCGGTTGCATAGAGCGGTTTGCCTGTGTGGCATGCTAAGATGCAAATGATCAAGGCTTCTGTTGAAAAGCAAAGTCTTGTGGTGATGATCAAAGCACGGCCTTTGTGGCGTAGCTTTGTGTAACGTTTACCTCGCGTGTTTCACACCAGGTATGAACCAAAAACGGGAGACGGACCTCAGGGAGGACTTGCGTTTCTTTCTAGTTAGAAGTGGCGTCAGTGGTTTTACACGCCCTGACGAGTTTGACTTATGTGGTTGTTGCTGTTGCGAGGCGCCTCGGTTATATCGGTTTCGGCCGATGCATTCTGGTCGGCTGACGGACCAGACTTACACCCCATAGGGTGGGGAAACGTAGTGTTCAGGCATTTTAATCCACATCGGTGGACCGGCCCTGACGATCCAAGGGCCCACCTGAGTCTGGGTCCTGAGGGGCGGGCTAGAGCGTCTCTAATCGGTTGAGGACTATCTTTTGCCTCGGTTCATAGATGGAAACCCAATTTCCAAATACGTGACTTTGCGATTTTGATTGTATAACCTATATATGGCGACATAGTGGTATGGGGCATTCATGCCGCCTATGATTGATACTTATGATTTGAAGTGTTTTATACACTATGCACTTATAATAGTATCAAATGATTTGTTTTAAAACGTATCAAGCATTCTTTGGCTGTTATAAGGGAAAACCCTATCCTCGACTGCGTTGCATTGTGTGATGGGACCTGGGTCTTATAACAGCTTCATTTTTCTTTATTTAGCATTGCGCTGTTTGTTTATGCACTGGTATTCTTGGGAGGAAACCCGTTCCGTGTTATACGGCGTGGTCCCTTGATTTACCTAATGATTTAAAATAAAGATTAATAACTGTTTTAGTTCTCACACCAGTCCCATGACTGACCTGGAGTTTATTGTTTTAACCTAAACTCTGGGTGCCCTTATTTTGACACGGGCAGCTAGTAGTTTCGGTTTTGCAGATTTATATTCACAGGATCCTGGTTTACAACTGGAACGATATCCGGAAAGCTTTGTATCCGTATATCTCTTCTAGTTGTGTATTGTATTATTTTCCGCTGCTATGTATTTAAATGTAATTTAAATCTCTGGTATTTCTGTGTAATATTCTTTTATACTCTGTATATTCTTGTAATCTGATGCACTGTTGTAATATATAGTGAAATGTTCTTCTGTATGCGTTCTGTTGTGGCCTGTTCTCAAACGATAGGGCGTTTCGAACAGTCTGGGTCGGTTTAGCGACTGGTTCGGACCGAGCGAAATTCCTTGTCGTCACAGTTGGTATCAGAGCTTTGGTTTACAAAGCTAGAGAACAAGACACATTAGAAACATACGAAAGAATTCATCAGATATTGGGTTAGTAAAATCCAATGGGAATGACTCGTTAGAGATAGGATCAGTAGTATCCTAGAACGAGTGTGAAAAGTATATTTTTCAAATGAAAACAATTTTTGTTTTGAAAATTTAAATCACTTCTACGTATTTGATTATTTATTTATTTGAATATGGACAATTCAGTATATAAAGAATTTGCATATACGCCTTGCAAACGTATATTCAAGGTTTTAATATACTGGATAGATATGGAATCACATTCTAGTCGCCCGGAGATGATATTGATGATAGCGATCGCATCATCAACATTTATGTTCGAGTTTCGAAGGTGTGATTTTCTATATATTTCCATTAGGCTGGTGTGAGAACCAAAACTTATATATAGCTAGAATATATTGTTGTGATTTGGCATCAAAAATCTGATTTTTGTATATGTATCAAAATTATGAATTTGATAATCTAATTCACTAATTGATTGATGTTTGTGTTGTTTGTTTATTTGTTTGCTAATTTTTAACCAATTAGCCTAACTGTTTCAAATATTGAACTGTATTGAAAATTGGTCGCATTTGCTTGCATATGCATATATATCATTGAACAGGTCATAGCAAGGAGGCTAGAGCCGAAGAATAAAATTTGTTTGCCCGACAAATAGGTACATGTTTACTACATAATTTCCTGTTTTGTTTGGGTGATGATGATTTTGTGAGCCTATTGGCTAGCCGCTTGGCTTTTTCTTTTTCTTTTTGAGATCTGAAGGACCGGGGAAGCTATTTGAAATTCCCCGATGCTCCCGGTGCAGGGGAGGTTATGGCGAAATTTTTCAAAAATTTAGGGTGTTAGCCAAATTTTTGAGATTTTGAAAATTCTCAGAAACTGAAAAGTTGGAGAATAGAAGCCAGATCGAGCGTAGAGTTGAATTATCAAACCACTTTCGACTTTGTTCCTTTTCGGGGACGAAAAGTTTTAAGTGGGGGAGATTGTAACAACCCGGAAAATCTGGGCCAGTTTAAAATTTTTATTTTGGCAATTATAGCGAGTTTTGATTATTTAAAATGAATTATTTTAAATAATATCGACGTGAAATTTATTTTGAATATAATTCGAACGTATATATTATACGCGTCGTCGTTAGAATATAAATATTTATATATAATTATAAATAGAATTGAAAATGGCGCGGTAGTTCGATAATTCGATTTCAAACTTCAATTGAATGTACCGGGTGCAAAACAATCCGGATTTTAGTGAAACCAAAAATAATGGAATCTAATAGTGAATATCTTTTCAACGAATCCGAAAAATCAAGATTTCATATCGGGAATCAAAAGATATGTCCAGTTGAAAATTCTGAATAGTCGCTATGGAATTCAGGCCCTTAAAAATGGATATTTTGCAGATGACCTCGGATTTCGACGAAACCACTTTTGTTAGATCCGCAGTGTCAAGTTATTGCTAGGTTTCAAATTTCATAATTTTTCGAATCAATATGTGAGCATGGCGGAGGAAAACGCGTTTGACCAGTTTTCGTTGATTTTAATCGACTGGAAATTGGCCATTTTACAAACGGTCTCAGAATTCGGCGAAACTAGTTTTGTTAGGACCGTATCGTCAATACGAAGCTAGAAAATATTTTTTCTGGAATTTTTCTAGTTAGTATGTGACCCCGGTAATTTGAAATGTGCGTTTAAAATTCAATATAATGATTTAAATGTAAATGCAACAGAAACTGATCGAAAGGATCGAATCAGCTTGCGATACATATCCCATTGTGTTCGGAATGGGGGTTAAACGCTATGGACGACAGGTAGTGGGCCTCGTTTAGATGACGTATGTAGAAAGTCAACTAATAAAAAAAAAAAAAAATCTCTTTCTCCTTATTCATATCAGACCCCCCCCCCCGATTAATTTCATTTCTCACAATAGAAAGAAAAAAAAAAAAAACCTAGAGATCGACAGCCGCCCCCCCCCCCCCCCCCGAAGCGCTGCCGCCCATCGCCGCACCCCCCCTCCCTCGACGAACTCCCCTCGAAGCCCCCCCTCCCTCGACGAGCCCACCGAAGCCCCCCTCCTCGTTTCAGAAACGCGACCACTCCCCTGAAACCCCTCCGCCCACGCACCCACCGCCCCAGGACGCGCCACCAGTGCCGAGCGCCCCCCCCCCCCTACCATCCACCTCCGGCGAGACGCCGCCAGCACAGTCCTCCCCCTCGGTAAGTCCTTTTCTTTTTATGATTTTTTAAAGTGGTTTTAAAAACTGATTTAAAATGATTTTAAAAACTGATTTAAAATGATTTTAAAAACTGATTTAAAATGATTTTAAAAACTGATTTAAAATGATTTAGAAAACTGATTTTTATTAATAGTTAAAAAACTGATTTTTACTTTATTTTTAAAAACCGAGTTTTTACTTTATTTTGTAAAGTGATAAAAATATAGTTTTCATATTTTTAAAGTGATAAAAATATAGTTTTCATATTTTTAAAGTGATAAAAATATAGTTTATATATTTTTAAAGAATTAAAAATATAGTCTTTACTATATAGGAATATTAAAAATATAATTTTTATCTATTTGACATAGGGATAGAAAAAGTCAATTTTTATATATTGAACTTCGATAGAAAAATAGAATTTTTATATATTGAACTTCGATAGAAAAATAGAATTTTTATATGTTGAACTTCGATAGAAAAATGGATTTTTATATATTGAATAGCATAGAAAAAAATTCGATTTTTATATAAAGTATAACGAGTGAAAATTCTATTTTTACAAATATGAAATAGCGTTGAAAATTCTATTTTCACAATATGAAGTTAGCAATAAAAATATGATTTTTATATAATGGAAAATATAAAAATGTGATTTTTATATACATATAGTGACTACGGGCAACGAAGATGACGAAGATGCGATGAAGATGAAGATTTCTATCAAAAGAAGTGCCGTGGAGCTAGGATAGCTATATGTGAGAATTTCTCACCTTTCAAATTTATTTTCTAGTTATATATATATACTAGGATGCAGACGGTGCTTAGTAGCACCCGACATAATCGTCCACAGACCATGGACTTGTTTGTTTGACTGTTTGGTGATTGATTGCGATATTGGTTTGAATGTGGTTTGTGGTGTGAAAAATCGAATCGATAAATTGGTTAGGATTAGACGTGCGCCGTTATAAGGCGAAGGAGTAAGGCTAGGTTAGACCCTTACTCCAAAGTTTGTGGTTTGCATAACGAATTGATTTGATTGATGTGTGAATGGCGTGGGCCTTCACTAGACCGGGGATAAGGCTAGGCCTTGTCCTGTTTCTAGTATCGTGCCGTTATGCCGCCGAAATTTTCTAAAATATGTTAGAAAAATAAAAAGATCATTTTATAGAATAAATGAATTGAATAGAAATTCATATGTCGAAATAAAATGTTTTATCGTTAAAAATATAATTTTTAACGTGAATGTGAATAAATAAATATTCATTTATAAACCGAACGGTTTGTTTATGTACACCTATTTGAATGACATTGATTGGGACGATAAATTTTACACATCGCCCAACTGCACAAATAAAATAGGTGTTGGATTGTTTGAAACCCCACACGGGTGTTGGGATGAAATTTGAAGTTCACTCATCCTGATTGATTAAATATGTCGATCGATCGATTGACAGGCTGTTATAAGCGTTGAATATCTATATTTGATGCTTATACAGTGTAGTGCACTTTGGTTGATGGTTGATTATTTTTCAACGCTATGATATACATGTGTTGTATGAAAATCCATATAATTAACTTTATATGGTAATTGATTGGGTCTCATTCCAATTTGAAAAATAAAGAATATTATAAAATAAAAGTTCATGTGTTGACAGTACTCATTCATTGAGATTGGTCATGTGTTGAACGAAATATTTTGATAATAACAACTATTTTGAAAATAGAAATTTATGAAGCCGTGTTGATTAGATTGACGCCATTTTGACGTGAACGATATTTATATCGATTTTATCGATTTCGAAATGAATTGAATTGAAAACGAATTCGAAATGAATTGAAAACGATTTCGAAATGAATTGAATTGAAAACGAATTCAAAATGAATTGAAAACGATTTCGAAATGAATTAAATTGAAAACGAATTCAAAATGAATTGAAAACGATTTCGAAATGAATTGAATTGAAAACGAATTCGAAATGAATTGAAAACGATTTCGAAATGAATTGAATTGAAAACGAATTCGAAATGAATTGAAAACGATTTCGAAATGAATTGAATTGAAAACGAATTCAAAATGAATTGAAAACGATTTCGAAATGAATTGAATTGAAAACGAATTCGAAATGAATTGAAAACGATGTCGAAATGAATTGAATTGAAAACGAATTCAAAATGAATTGAAAACGATTTCGAAATGAATTGAATTGAAAACGAATTCAAAATGAATTGAAAACGATTTCGAAATGAATTGAATTGAATTGAAAACGAATTCAAAATGAATTGAAAACGATTTCGAAATGAATTGAATTGAAAACGAATTCAAAATGAATTGAAAACGATTTCGAAATGAATTGAATTGAAAACGAATTCAAAATGAATTGAAAACGATTTCGAAATGAATTGAATTGAAAACGAATTCAAAATGAATTGAAAACGATTTCGAAATGAATTGAATTGAAAACGAATTCAAAATGAATTGAAAACGATTTCGAAATGAATTGAATTGAAAACGAATTCAAAATGAATTGAAAACGAATTGAAATGAATTCAAATTGAATTGAAATTTGAATTGAATAGAAATGAATTTTGAAACGATTTTATAAAGAAGAATTCAATTTTGATTTGAATTGAAAAGGAAGTTGAAATTGCTTTTGAAACGAATTTAAAACTATGTATATAATTCGTTTTAAATAGAAAATCGACGAAATATATATTATATATATTATATATATAATATAATGGCCTGAATAGAACGCGCCGCGCCGCGGTAGTTCGCGAATTTCGACCATTTATTTCAAACGGACATTGCGGGAGATCCGACCGTCGGATCCTCCTAAAACCGGAACCGTTGGGTTCGTATCGAAAAGAGCTTTCTAATGAAAATTAGAAATTTGAAATCTAACGGTTGGATTTGGAATTATGTCCAAATCAAATTCGAAAAAGGTCGCTGTAAGTGCAGTTCGATGGCCATTGATGGAAATCGACTGTACGGGCCTTGATAAAATTATTAAAAATAGTAATAATTTGTGTAAAATCATAAGAAATGATTTAGAAAGAATTGGGATGAAAAACTCCATATTTGAAAAGATAAAAATAGGTTTTTATCGAAATGAACTAGTTTTGAACTAGAATTATAATTCTATTTATTTTTAAATAAATAAATTGAATTTGAAAAGGGTTTTGAAAATAACCAAAGTTTCCAATGATTGCATTGGAGTGGATTTGAATCGAAATTGTCTTCGGAATATTTCGATGTTGGAATTCGTGATTATACAGGTGTTGTTATGGAAATTTGAAAGATATATAAATATATCGTTATTTCCAATACGACATTTGTTAGTCGTAGGATTTGATATTGAATATAAGCCGATATATTTTCTATTCAGAGCCTTGTATTGAATATCGAACGTGATTTGGGCTTGTCGTGAATGGTGTCTTCACTAACACTGTTCTTGAACCCAATTGAGAAATGATTAAATCTTTTTATTTAGATTTAATGAAAGGTACCAATTAAATGATATTTAATTGGAATTGAATTGATATTGATTTTTGGGTTTATCGTGAACAGTGTTTTAAATAACACTCGTTCTTTAACCCGATGATTAATGAATGTGATTTTGGGTTTATCGTGAACCGTGTTTTTAAATGACACTGATTCTTTAACCCAGTCGAAGATTAAAACTAAGTGGAGTTTTAATGAGTCTTTAATTAGATTGAAATAATCGAAATGGAGTATCACCAGTTTTGCTCCAGGCGATAGTTAAATCTTTAATTAGATTGGAACGTGAAATGGTAATTGAATTTACCGATAACACTGTGGTGTTAGATATGAAGTATTACCAGTTTTACTTCATGGGATGAATAGGTTGGGATTGGGAAATTAAAACAAATGATTACTTCGGTAAGGTTCGCTAATCCCGACTAGTTTGAATTGATATTCAAAAATAGATTAAAGAATAAATTCAAGAATTTATCTTTGATAAAATTAATGGGAACCTTTCCCTATGAATGTGAAATTTAGAAACTAACTGTCGGTTAGCCAAGCAGAATGGTTTTCTGAATATTGATCTGATGTTGGTTTCGGCCTTCGGGGTTAATATTTGGGGAATTATTCTCTTGATTAATTTACGGTTAGTGACTAATGAATTGGAATGAGGCGTATGTTGTGTTTGTGTAACACTTTTATAAAATATACGCGAGTTATTCAGGAAGACCGGGTTTATCCCATTCTGAATAACTGATACGACGATAAGTCGAAGATGAAGACGATGGTCGAAGACCGGAAGTCTTCACGTCGTTTGGGTGATAACTGATGATCTTGATTGGGCTGTACACCCAAGAAGATGGAAACAGTTGGTGATCGTCCAGACGTACTTGGAGATCGATGGATATGCGGGGTACTAGGTGCCTCCGGTTTCGTTCAGGCCCAGAACGGACTTGTAAATGGACTGTGTGTCTGACATTGGATTTCATTCTGTGTGACTGATATCGGTTGCATAGAGTGGTTTGCCTGTGTGGCATGCTAAGATGCAAATGATCAAGGCTTCTGTTGAAAAGCAAAGTCTTGTGGTGATGATCAAAGCACGGCCTTTGTGGCGTAGCTTTGTGTAACGTTTACCTCGCGTGTTTCACACCAGGTATGAACCAAAAACGGGAGACGGACCTCAGGGAGGACTTGCGTTTCTTTCTAGTTAGAAGTGGCGTCAGTGGTTTTACACGCCCTGACGAGTTTGACTTATGTGGTTGTTGCTGTTGCGAGGCGCCTCGGTTATATCGGTTTCGGCCGATGCATTCTGGTCGGCTGACGGACCAGACTTACACCCCATAGGGTAGGGAAACGTAGTGTTCAGGCATTTTAATCCACATCGGTGGACCGGCCCTGACGATCCAAGGGCCCACCTGAGTCTGGGTCCTGAGGGGCGGGCTAGAGCGTCTCGAATCGGTTGAGGACTATCTTTTGCCTCGGTTCATAGATGGAAACCCAATTTCCAAATACGTGACTTTGCGATTTTGATTGTATAACCTATATATGGCGACATAGTGGTATGGGGCATTCATGCCGCCTATGATTGATACTTATGATTTGAAGTGTTTTATACACTATGCACTTATAATAGTATCAAATGATTTGTTTTAAAACGTATCAAGCATTCTTTGGCTGTTATAAGGGAAAACCCTATCCTCGACTGCGTTGCATTGTGTGATGGGACCTGGGTCTTATAACAGCTTCATTTTTCTTTATTTAGCATTGCGCTGTTTGTTTATGCACTGGTATTCTTGGGAGGAAACCCGTTCCGTGTTATACGGCGTGGTCCCTTGATTTACCTAATGATTTAAAATAAAGATTAATAACTGTTTTAGTTCTCACACCAGTCCCATGACTGACCTGGAGTTTATTGTTTTAACCTAAACTCTGGGTGCCCTTATTTTGACACGGGCAGCTAGTAGTGTCGGTTTTGTAGATTTATATTCACAGGATCCTGGTTTACAGCTGGAACGATATCCGGAAAGCTTTGTATCCGTATATCTCTTCTAGTTGTGTATTGTATTATTTTCCGCTGCTATGTATTTAAATGTAATTTAAATCTCTGGTATTTCTGTGTAATATTCTTTTATACTCTGTATATTCTTGTAATCTGATGCACTGTTGTAATATATAGTGAAATGTTCTTCTGTATGCGTTCTGTTGTGGCCTGTTCTCAAACGATAGGGCGTTTCGAACAGTCTGGGTCGGTTTAGCGACTGGTTCGGACCGAGCGAAATTCCTTGTCGTCACAGGACATGAGTAGTTAAATATCAATTTAAACTGTACGGAAAAGTTGGGTCATTAAAAAGTGGTATCAGAGCATAAGGTTAAGTAATAACCTTGGCTCTATGGTGTAAGTCAATAGAGATAGATTTAGTAATACCCTAGATTGAGTTTGAGTGTATATATATATATATATATATATATATATATTGGTATAAGAGCACATATTTGTAATTAAATATAAAATTATTTTTATATTGTCAGTTGCATGGTATATTTTGTAAAGAGGGTAAGAGAAATAAATTTCTCAAATTATTATAATATTGGTAATCAACCAAATAAACTAATGCTGATTTGAATGGAATTTAAATTGGATTATGAAGTCGGAGTGATTTAAACCAAAAGGAGATTGCAAATATGAAATGTGTAAATGAGAATTTGAATATTTAGTTTAACTTATGAAGTTAAATAGATTGAATTAAAATGAATTGTATAAGTTGTAATTGAACTTGAGTTTTGAAATAAAATTTAACCTAAGTCAATTAAAATGAGTTCAAGTTAATGAATCTGAAAGGAATATAAAGGATCAATTTATGTATCTAAAATGGATGGCTAAGAAATTGGTTATAAATTAATTTCTTGTGAGTTGAATTATAAAATAGAATAATCTGAATGTTTGAACCTACATTGCATGTAAATGTGATATGAATAATTACTGACAAAAGTTTGATGGTTTAATGGATGTAAAGTTTTACAATTTGCATGATTATTGAACTAATAAGTTTCATTTGAGTTAGAATAGATGAAGGAGCTAATACACCTTTGAACCTATTCGATTGAATTCTAGAGCTAATTAGATCTAGATTGGCTTGTGAGCGAGCTAACTTATAACTTATTGCTTATCGTTTATGTAATAACCCGGAAAATCCGAGCCAATTTTAAATTTTTATTTTGGCAATTTTTGTGAATTTTGAATATTTAAAATGAATTATTTTAAATAATAACAACGAGAAATTTATTTTGAATATAAGTAGAACGCATATATCTATTTGAATCGTCGTTAAATTATAAATATTTTAGTTTAATTATAAAAGGAATTGAAAATGGCGCGGTAGTTTGAAAATTCGATTTCAAATTTCAAAGGAATTTATAGGATTTAAAATAAACCGAATTTTGGTGAAACCAAAAATATTAGAATCTATTTGAGAATATCTTTCCAATGAATCTGAAAAATTGAAATTTCACAACGGGAATAAAAAGATATTCCCAGTTGAAAATTCAGAATAGTAGCTATGGAATTCTGGCCCTTAAAAAATAGCCTTTTTGCAAATGACCTCGGTTTTTGACTAAACCACTTTTGTTGGATCCGGGATGTCAAGTTATTGCTAGATTCCAAAATTCATAATTTTACAAATCAATATGTGAGCGTGGCGAAGGAAAACGCATTTGACCAGTTTTAGTTGATTTTAATCGACTGGAAATTGGCCATTATTCAAACAGTCTCAGAATTTGACGAAATTAGTTTTTGTTAGGATCGTATCGTCAATACGAAGCTAGAAAATATTTTTTGGGAATTTTTAGAGTCCGTATTTGGCCCTGGTAAATTGAAATGTGCGTTCAAATTCAATATATAGATATATATTTTGATTTTGACGAAAACTGGTCGAAACAGCCGAATCGGCTTACGATACATATCCCATTGTGTTCATAATGGGGGTAATTAGCTAGGGAAGACAGTCGGTGGGTTTGATTTTGAAGTCGAATAAAAAGTCAACCTTTTATTTTTGAAATTATTAAATATAATATATATATTTTAATACACAAAGCCCCCCCCCCCCCCGTATACCTTTCTCCCCCAAATCAGTTTTTATTTGAAATAAAAAAAATGAAAAGTGGATCGCGCCCTTATACCGCCGCCGCCCTCCACCCTGGCGCCGCCGCAGGCCGAGCGCCACCTCCCCCTTCCACCACACCCCTTCCTCTTCACGCCTCCTCCTTGTTCACGCTCCCTCCCACGCCCAAATCGCGTCGTGCCAGCCACCACGGGGTCCCACCGTCGCCCTGAAACCCTAGCCGCACCCTCCTCTGTCGTTCAAGACCCTAGCGCACCCTGCTCCGCCGAAGAACAACCACCCGCCGCCTTCCCTAACTGACGCAACCCCCTCCGACCTCCCCAAGCCACCACTCTCCCCTTTGCAGCACCCCGTCGGCAATTAACCCCTTTGTAAGTTCATTATTTATTGATTTAGTTTATTTTATTTCTTTAGGCATTAAAAATCTGATTTTTTTTACACTATAAAATTCTGATTAGTACTTATATGAAGTAAGGATTTTTATTTAGAAAAAGCATATATTTTTATTTGTTTATGAGAGTAAAAATGTAATTTTTATATGAAGTTTCATTGAACAAAGATGCGATCTTTATGGAAAGTATCATTATATGAAAAGTATGGTTTGTCATTATATGAAAAGCATATTAAAAATTGAATATTTACATAAAGATTCGATTTTTACTTACATAAAGATGTGGTTTTAAAACGAAAAAGACATGATTTTTAATATTACAAAATTTTAATTTTAATATCATAAAGATTTGATTTTAAATATGTGAAGAACGATATAAAGGTGTGATCTTTAAATTATATTCATCGTTATAAAAATGAGATTTTTATTATGTGAGAAGTGCAATAAAAATGTGATTTTTATATTATAGGAATAATAAAAATATGATTTTTATATAGTAGAAATTATAAAAATATAATTTTTATAAGGTAGAGAATATAAAAATACAATTTTTATATATATAGCGAAATAAAAATCTGATTTTTATTATATGTATAGTGATATAATAATGTGATTTTTAATGTGAACAGCGTGACAAAGATTAGGTTGGAAGTACGGGCAAATCTGGATGTTCAGAAATCCAGAAATAAAACTGGAGGAGTGGAACCCTCGGTGAGAACTTCTCACTATAAATCTTATTTTCTAGTTAAAAATATATACTAGGATGCAGACGGTGCTTAGCCGCACCCGACACCCGTCGTCCACAGACCATGGGCGACTTGTATGCTTGTTTGATGTGTTGTGAAGTTTGTTTTGTGATGTTGATGTGAAATGGATAGTAAAACATTCATGTGTTGAAATAAATTAATTATCGTTAAAAATATAATTTTTAACGTGAATGTGAGTAAATAAATATTCATTTACAAGCCAGACAGTTTGTTTATGTACACCTATTTGAAGGATATTGATTGGGGCGATAAATTTACACATCGCCCAACTGCACAAATAAGATTCAGTGTTTGTGGATTGAAACCTCACATGGGTGTTGGGATGATATTTGACGTACACTAATCCCAATTGTTTCATGGTATGTCGATCATTTGATTGACAGACTGTATGAGCGTTAATTAATTATATTTAATGCTTATGCAGTTGTGTGGTACACTTTGGGTGTTGGTTGATTATTTATTATTGCTATTATATACATGTGTTGTATGGAATCCATATGTAACAGTAAGGAATTTCGCTCGATCCGAATCGACCGTTAAACCAACCAAGACCGTTCGAAACCCCTGATCGTTTTGAGAACAGGACAAATTGGAACGCAAACAGAAGAACATTTCATTGTTTATTACAACAATGCCATCAGAATAAAAGAATATACATAGTATGAATAAATATACATTCGACAAATATCAGAGATTACAATAAATTACATAGCAGCGGAAAAATAATACAAAACACAGCTAGAAGTAATACACAGATACAGAGCTTTCCGAGCATCGTTCCATTCGTAAATCAGGATCTTGTGAATGTAAATCTGCAAAACCAAAACTACTAGCTGCCCGTGTGGAAAATCGGGGCACCCAGAGTTTAGGTTAAAACAATAAACTCCATGTCAGTCATGTGACTGGAGTGAGAACTAAAATAGTTATTAATATTTATTTTAAAGTTAGGTAAATCAAGGGACCACGCCGTATAACACGGAACGGGTTTCCTCCCAAGAATACCAGTGTATAAAACAAACAGCGCAATGCTAAATAAAGAAAAATGAAGCAATTATAAGACCCAGGTCCCATCACACAATGCAATGCAAGCCGGAGGATAGGATTTTCCCTTATAATAGCCAAAGAATGCTTGATACGTTTAAAAACATATTATTTTGATATTACTATAAGTATATAGTGTCAAAACAATTTCAATCATAAGTATCAATCATAGGCGGCATATCTACCATCTACTATGTCGCCATACTAGGTTCTACAGATAAAACCGAATTATCACGTATTGGAAATTGGATTTCATCATGAGTCGAGGCAAGGAGCAAGCTCCTCTCCGTTCGAGATACTCTAGCAAATGTCTCAGGACCACACACAGCGATCCTTGGAATCGGTTGGGCCGGTCCTCTCTTACTTTTAAGGACTGGCAATTCCTGAACACACGTTTCCCGGTCCTATCAGACCTATATCCGAGGCGCCTCGCATTCCAACAACCACACAGGTGAAAGGTATATAAATGTCAGCCAGTTTAAGCACTGACACCACCACTAACTGGAAAGAAACGTCGTGTTCTCCCAACGGTCACTATCCCGTTTTTGACTCATACCCAGGTGTGAGGCTCGCGAATTCACGTTATACACAAAGCTACGCCACACAGGCCGTGCTTTGATCATCAACCACAAGACTTTGCTTTTCAACAGAAGCCTTAATCATTTTCCACTTAGGCGTGCCACACAGGCAATTCATGCCATGCGACTGATGTCCATCAATATACAACCTCTGAGCTCATACATCTTAGAGAAGGGCGTTAAGCAAGAGAATAAATTCTCCGCCGCCAAACAAATGTATATTTAATAGAGATCAATCAGCACAGAATAAAATCCAATGTCAGACACACAGTCCATTAACAAGTTCGTTCTGGGTCTGAACGAAACCGGAGGCACTTTCCTCGCATATCCATCGATCTGCAAGTATGTCTGGACGATCACCAACTGATTCCCTCCTCTTGGGTGTACAACCCAGTCAAGATCATCAGTAATCACCCAAACGATGTGAAGACTTCCGGTCATCAACCACCGTCTTCATCTTTGACATATCGTCAAATCGGTTATTCAGAATGGGCATAAACCCGGCCTTTTCGAATAACCCGCGTATATAATAAACACGTATTACACAAACACAACATACACCTCATTCTAATTCAGAATATTCTTTTATTCAAATTTTCACATTCTTAGGGAAATGTTCCCATTAATTTTATCAAAGATAAATTCTTCTAAATTTATTCTTTAATCTTCCTTTGGATATCATTTCAAACCATGTTAAGGTTTTCCAAAGTAGTCGGGATTAGCGAACCACACCGAAGTAATTATTTAATTTATTTCCCAATCCCAACCTATTCATCCCATGGGGTAAAACTGGTAATACTCCATATCTAACACCACGGTGTTATCGGTAAAATTAATTACCATTTCACGTTCAAATCTAATTAAAGATTTAACTATCGCCCTGGAGCTAAACTGGTGATACTCCATGTTCGATCACTTCAATCTAATTAAAGATTCGTTAAAACCCCACTTAGTTTTAATCTTTCCACTAATCAATATCATGTCTTTAACTAGGTTAAAGAACCAATGTCATCTAGAACACGATTCACGATAAACCGAAAATCACTTCCAATTGTTAATCGGGTTAAAGAACAGGTGTTATTCAAAATACCGCTCACGATAAACCCAAAAACCAATTTAAATTCAACTCCAATTAATATTATTTAATTGGTACACTTCATTAAATCTAAATAGAAATATTTAATCTTTTTCTCAACTGGGTTTAAAAACAGTGTTAATGAAGACACCATTTATGACAAACCTAAATCACATTTGAAATTAAATATAAGACTCTGAATAGAAAATATACCGGCTTATATTCAAAATCAAATTCTACGACCAACAAATATCGTACTGGAAATAACGATATAAATATATCTTTCAAATTCCCACAACCATATCTGTATAATCACTAAATCCAACATCGAAATATTCCGAAGATAATTTCGATTCAAATCCATCCCAATTCACGTATTGGAAATTCTGATTATTTTTAAAACCACTTCAAATCCAATTTATTTATTCGAAAATATTGGATTATAATTCTAGTTCAAAACTAGTTCATTTTGATAAAAATCTATTTTTATCTTTACAAATGTGGAATTTTTCATCCCGGTTCTTTCCAATCCATATATTATGATTTTACACAAATTATTAATATTTTTAATAATTTTATCAAGGCCTGTACAGTCGATTTCCATCAACGGCCATCGAACTGCACTTACAACGACCTTTTCCAAATTTGATTTGGACATAATTCCAAATCAAACCATTAGATTTCAAATTTCTAATATTCATTGGAAAGCTCTTTTCGATACGAACCCAACGGTTCTAGTTTCAGGAGAATCCGCCGGTCGGATCTCCCGTAATGTCCATTCGAAGTCAATGGTCGAAATTCACGAACTGCCGCAGCGCGGCGCGTTCTATTCATGCCATTATATATATAATATATATATATTATATATATATATTTCATCGATTCCCTTTTAAAACATATTTTATAACTCGTTTTAAATTCGTTTTCTAGATGATTTCAACTTCATATTCAATTTCGAATCGAAATTAAATATTCCACGTCATCGATATACAAATGATAATATTTTCAAAACGTTATATTTTGAAATCACTTCCTTTACTATATTCATTTTAAAACGAATATAATCGATATAAATATCGTTCACGACAAAATGGCGCATCTCTAATCAACACGGCTTTATATATTTCAATACCTTCGTTATTCTATTCAACACATGAATATATATTTTATTCTATTCTTTATTTTCCTAGTTGGAATGAGGCCCAATCAATTACCATATAATGTTAATTAAATGGATTCCGTACAACACATGTATATGATAGCAACGATAAATAATCAACCATCATCCAAAGTGCACTACACCACTGCATAAGCATTAAATATAAATAATTGACGCTTACACAGTCTGTCGACCAATCGATCGACATACTATCAAATAACTAGGATTAGTGTACGCCAAATATCATCCCAACATCCGTGTGGGGTTTCAATCCACAAACACTGAATATTATTTATGCGGTTAGGCGACGTGTAAAATTTATCGTCCCAATCAATGTCCTTCAAATATGTGTTCATAAACAAACCGTCCGGTTTGTAAATGTATATTTATTTATTCACATTCGCGTTAAAAATTATATTTTTAACGATAATCACATGAATGTTTTATTATTCATTTCACATCAACATCACAAACAAACTTCACAACACATCAAACAAGCATACAAGTCGTCCATGGTCTGTGGACGACGGGTGTCGGGTGCTGCTAAGCACCGTCTGCATCCTAGTATATATTTTTAACTAGAAAAGAAAATTTAAAGTGAGAAGTTCTCACCGACTAGCTAAACCAAACGCCACGACTCTTCATATGTAGAAATCTTCGTCATGCTAGCCTTTTTGTCAATTTCATTGTCCGTAGCCACCACATATACAAAAAAAATCACATTTTTATTTCAATGTATATATAATAAAAATCAGATTTTTATTTGGCTACATATATAAAGATCAAAAATTTTAAACTAACAAAGAATTTATCTTTAAAAATAATAGCTTTACATACATAAAGATCTCCTCTTTTTTTGCTAACATCACATATAAAAATCCGACCTTTCTTTGATTATATCACATATAAAAATCTATACTTTTTATATAAACCTCTTTTTGTTTTCAAAATCTTATCTTTTTCATTTTAAAAAGAAAAGAAAATCAGAATCTTACTAAGCTAAATAAATTAAAAAAAACTAATTTTATATATTTTGATTTACATGAATTACCTAAAGTAAAAATAAAAAGAAACAAAATAAACTAAATGGAAAAACTCATGGTATGTGTTCAGAGCGGGAAGTCGACGTCGAGGTGCGCGTTGGAGGTGGTCGGGGATCATCAGCGGTCGTCGAAAGGGGTAGGAGGGTGGTGCGCTGGTGCGGTGGGTGGCGAATGGTGGTGAGGGCGGTTAGGGTTCGGGTTTGCATCAATTCGGGGGTGGAGTGAGAAGAGGCGACGGGAGTAGGAGGAAAGGAGGGAAGCGCTGGATCGAGGAGGAAGGGAGAAGAAGAAGGGGAGCAGGGGGGTCGCATCAGGTGGCGGAGCCGCCTAGGGGGGGCGCGATGGCGGTTCTTCCGCCTCCGTCCTCCTTCTATTTTTTTCTTCTCGAATCCATTGAAACGGGGGGGGGGGCTGAGTGATAATAGGGTGAGAGAGAGAAGAGTTGACCAAATATATTTTTATATTATTTTAATTCAAAAAGTAACTTTTTATTTCGATCTCGAAATCGAACCCACCGACTGTCGTCTATAGCTAATTTCCCCCATTCCGAACACAATGGGATATGTATCGTAGGCTGATTCGATCGTTTCGATCAGTTTCCGTCAAAATCAAAATATAAATCTATATATTGAATTTTGAACGTGCATTTCAATTTACCGGGGCCGCATACTAACTCAAAAAATCCTCAAAAAATATTTTCTAGCTTGACATACGGTCCTAACAAAACTAATTTCGTCAAATTCTGAGACCGTTTGAAAAATGGCCATTTTCCAGTTGATTAAAATCAACTGAAACTAATCAAAACACATTTTCCTTTGTCACGCTCACATATTGATTCGAAAAATTATGAATTTTGAAACCTAGCAATAACTTGACATCCTGGACCCAACAAAAGTGGTTTCGTCGAAAACCGAGGTCATTTGCAAAATTCCCATTTTCAAGGGCTAGAATTCCATAGCGACTATTCTGAATTTTCAACTAGGCATAACTTTTGATTCCCGCTACGAAATTTTGATTTTTCGAATTCGTTTGAAATATATTCTCAAATAGATTCTAATATTTTTGGTTTCGCTAAAATCCGATTTATTTTGAATCCTATACATTCATTTGAACTTTGAAATTGAATTTTGGAACTACCGAACCATTTTCAATTCCTTTTATATTTATAAATAATTATTTATATTCTAACATCGATTCAAATAAATATATACGTTCTAATTCTAATCAAAATAAACTTCGCGTCGTTACTATTTAAAATATATCATTTTAAATAATCAAAATTCATCAAAATTACCCAAATAAAAATTTTAAATTGGCTCGGATTTTCCGGGTTGTTACACCATATAATTAACATTATATGGTAATTGATTGGGCCTCATTCCAATTGGTAAAATAAAGAATATTATAGAATATATATTCATGTGTTGAATAGAATAAAGAATATTCATGTGTTGAATAAAAGAATATTCATGTGTTGAATAAAATAAATACTCATGTGTTGATTAAAATATTTTAAACAATAAAATTTACATCTTTATCATAATTTTATAAAATATATTAAATAACAAAATTAGTCATGTGTTGAGAATATTCATGTGTTGAAAGAAATATAGATTCATGTGTTGAATAGAATAAATATTCATTTGTTGAATAGAATAACGAAGTTATTGAAATATATAAAGCCGTGTTGATTAGAGATGCGCCATTTTGACGCGAATGATATTTATATCGATTATATTCTTTTTACAATGAATATAGAAAAGAAAGTGATTTCAAAGTATAACGTTTTGAAAATATTATCATTTGTATATCGATGATGTGGAATATTCAATTTTGATTCGAAATTGAATATGAAGTTGAAATCGTTTCGAAAACGAATTTAAAACGATTTATAAAATACGTTTTAAAAGGAAATCGATGAAATATATTTAATATATATATATTATATATATATAATGGCCTGAATAGAATGCGCCGCGCTGCGGCAGTTCATGAATTTCGACCATTGACTTCGAATGGACATTACGGGAGATCCGACCATCGGATTCTCCTAGAACCAGAACCGTTGGGTTTGAATCGAAAAGAGATTTCTAACGAATATTAGAGATTTTAAATATAATGGTTGGATTTGGAATTATGTCCAAATAAAATTTGGAAAAGGTCGCTGTAAGTGCAGTTCGACGGCCGTTGATGGAAATCGACTGTAGGGCCTTGATAAATTTATTAAAAATATCAATAATTTGTGTAAAATCATAAGAAATGATTTGTGAAGAATTAGGATGAAAAATTCCAAATTTGAAAAGATAAAAATAGATTTTTATCGAAATGATCTAGTTTTGAACTAGAATTATAATCCCATTTATTTTTAAAATAAATAAAGTGGATTTGAAATGGTTTTGAAAATAACCAGAATTTCCAATATATAAATTGGAATGGATTTGAATCGAATTTATCTTCGAAATATTTCGATGTTGGATTTCGTGATTATACAGATATGGTTGTGGAAATTTGAAAGATATATTTATATCGTTATTTCCAATACAATATTTGTTGGTTTCAGAATTTGATATTGAATATAAGCTGATATATTTTCTATTCAGAGCCTTGTATTTAACATCAAATGTGATTTTGGGTTCATCGTGAATGGTGTCTTAAACAACACTGTTCTTGGATCGAGTTTAGAAAAGAATAAATCTTTTAATTAAGATTTAGTGAAATTGTCCAGTTAATTAGTGTTTAATTGGAATTGACTTTAAATTGGTTTTTGGGTTTATCATGAGAGGTGTTTTGAATAACACCTGTTCTTTAACCCGATTAACAATGGAAAGTGATTTTGGGTTTATCGTGAACCGTGTTTTAGATGACGTTGGTTCTTTAACCCAGTTAAAGACAGGATATTGATTTTTGGGAAGATTAAAACTAAGTGGAGTTTTAATGAATCTTTAATTAGATTAAAGTGATCGAGAATGGAGTATCACTAGTTTTGCTCCAAAGCGATAGTTAAATCTTTAATTAGATTTGAACGTGAAATGGTAATTAATATTTACCGATAACACCATGGTGTTAGATATGGGGTATTACCAGTTTTGCTCCGTGGGATGAATAGGTTGGGATTGGGAAATAAAATAAATAATTATTTCGGTGTGGTTCGCTAATCCCGACTAGTTTGGAAGACCATAATACGGTTTGAAATGATGTCCAAAGGAAGATTAAAGAATAAATTTAGAAGAATTTATCTTTGATAAAATTAATGGGAACCTTTCCCTAAGAATGTGAATATTTGAATAAAGAATATCCTAAATTGGAATGAGGCGTATGTTGTGTTTGTGTAACACTTGTTTATTACACACGCGTGTTATTCAGAAAGGCCGGGTTTATACCCATTCTGAATAACCGATTAGACGATATATCGAAGATGAAGACGGTGGTTGAAGACCGGAAGTCTTCACATCGTTTGGATGATTATTGATGATCTGCATTGGGCTGTGCACCCAAGAGGAGGGAATCAGTTGGTGATCGTCCAGACGCACATGGAGATCGACGGATATGCGAGGAAAGTGCCTCCGGTTTCGTTCAGACCCAGAACGAACTTGTAAACAGACTATGTGTCTGAAATTGGATTTTATTTTGTGTTGATTGATCTCTATTAAATATACATATGTCTGGCGGCAGAGAATTTATTCTCTTGCTTAACGCCCTTCTCTGAGACGTACGAGCTCAGATGTTGTATATCGATGGACATCAGTCGCATGGAGTGGATTGCCTGTGTGGCATGCCTAAGTGGCAGATGATTAAGGCTTCTGTTGAAAAGCAAAGTCTTGTGGTTGATGATCAAAGCACGGCCTGTGTGGCATAGCTTTGTGTATGGCGTTAATTTGCGAGCCTCACACCTCGGTATGAGTCAAAAACGAGATAAGGACCCAAGGAGTGCACGACGTTTCTTTCTAGCTATAGGTGATGTCAGTGACTTACCAGCCCTGACATTTATATTCTTTTTACCTGTGTGGTTGTTGGAATGCGAGGCGCCTCGAATATATGGTCGATAACTGGCACTATGTGAGCCGACGCACAGACCATTATATAGGTCCTATAGGACCGGGAAACGTGTGTTCAGGAATTGCCAATCCTCAAAAGTAAGAGAGGACCGGCCTTGGAGGTTCCAAGGGATCGCTGTGTGTGGTCCTGAGACATTTGCTAGAGTGTCTCGAATCGGAGAGGAGCTTGCCCCTTGCCTCGACTCATGATGGAATCCAATTTCCAATACGTGACTTTCAGTTTTATTTGTAGAACCTAGTATGGCGACATAGTGGTATGGTCACTTATGCCGTCTATGATTGATACATATGATTGAAGTTGTTTTCTTCACTTATAGTAATAATAAAAGATGAAATTTAACGTATCAAGCATTCTTTGGCATTATAAGGTAAAAACCCTATCCTCCGGTATTAGACCAAAAAGTGGTTCTAACACCCAAATTGACTGAAATTACAATAAAATGAGATCAAAAACAGAAAAGAGACACAGGATTTATAGCGGTTCGGCGTTAAAAAGCCTACGTCCACTTTATATCGCTTTGCTGGATGATGTAGATGTAAATACTATGAGATATTCACTCAAGTTCACTCATTTCCATATACATTCACTCAATTATCTCAAAATATACTTTGATTGACGATTTTGAATTGTTGGGAGTGCTGGAATTCGGTTCTCAAAGATGTTTGAACTCTTAGAGTGCCAAAAGATCCCTTCAAACGACCCTTGGGGGTATATTTATAGGTGAGAATTCCTTCAGGATCCGGTTCTGATCAGGGACACGTGGTCTCCATCCCATGACTTTCGGGATCGGATGAGTTCTGGTGTTGCCAGCACATCAAGTGGCCATCGTGGGTAGAAAGTGGGTGTAACTTGTAACACCCCACCTCCGTTAAGGTCACTCACAAAGGGAATGCCTTAACTTTGGTGGAGCGTTTTAGTAAATAGAACAGAAAATTTCAAGACAGATAAACAATACTTGAAATATTATAATTTATTACAGCGGAAAATAGAAACCAATATGGTTACATCTTTACTAAAAACTCGAGTACATATATATATCAGCCTTGTTCAAAACCATTAGAGTACAAAACTTTTAAAATCATAATCCCCACGGAACCGAAGCTATAAAGAGCCAAGCCATACTTCAAGCACTTCAAGTAGAAGGAATCTGGATCAAGCTAAAGTATTCCCTCCTTGGATAACCTGGGGGGCGGGGGAACGGAAGAAAAGAGGCGAAACAAACTAGGTCAGACATACATCTGGTGAGTCCAGTAAATTTTAGCCAGTAAATAAATAAAGGTAAACATGGCAGACATACAAAGTGGATAAGAGGATTCACAGTACAGATGGCAGGTATGACAGGACAAATAAGGTAAGATGTATGCTTCACTACAAACTACTCTGCACTATTACTAGTATAACAGGATTAGGTGTTACCCTAATGTCTAAGCAGAAACAGAAACAGAATAATGGGCCTTTACCACCCTAAAAGAGACAGAAACGGAAACAGAATAATCCCTACGGAAACAGAATGTTAGAATTAGGTGCACACTAGTAAATGGGCCTTTACCACCCCAACAGACGGTACCACGCAGAAACTAACAGGTGTTACCACCCAACAGAAACAGACGACACCCCACAGAACAGACAGAACTAAGTGTACCCTAAATCCTACCCCATGCGATCGGCTTCCTAATACATAAATACCCTGTGCCAGCCCCACAAAAGGGTGTATCATTCCCTAAAGTGGCAACCTTTGAATGACACAGACCTATTTATAGATGTCACGGCGTCTTACATCCTCAGAGGCAGACCAGGATCCATGCACGCACATGACCCGGTTGGAACGCACCATCAACACCCCTCGCCATTATCAGAATGAACTGCTTGTAATTAGTTCAGTAAGCGTGCCCGGACCCTACCTACTATTGGGTCATAGTTTTGATACCAGAAAGGGTTACTGACTAATATTGGTCCCACACAACAGATGACACAAGTAATTACCCATCCTAACCTTGTGTCCCTAGACTAACAGATTTCAGATTAACTTGTTTAAAAGTTTCAGACATACAGAGTACAGATTTACTATTTCACAGATCAGACAATCAAGTTAACAAGTTTTCAGACTAACAGATCAGATGTACAAATTTAACAGACTTACAGATTGTCTAACTTTGTATTGGGCCTACAGATTCACGAAACGGGTTGTAAAATTCATCAGTCCAGTTGGTTTAACCCTATCCGCCTAACACGTTTTAGACATCATATTTATCTCAGATTTGCATTAATTAATTATTGAAATATCTAATCGTATTTCACATTCCAACCCAGGCACCCACTTAACCCCACATGCCACCCAAGGCACCCACTTAACCCCCTCATGTCCCTCTACATGCTTATCTGGTTAAGTGTTTCTTAATTCATTAAGGCCGTAACCTTATAAAGACCTCTCACATTAGACTGGCATTTGTGGTAGCTCGATTTGCCGGGCGGGTCCGGGCAGTCTTACACCACAAAAGAGTCTAACCTCGTGTCTTTACAACTGTCATGTATTTAATTTATGCCTTAGACCTCCCACATTAGACTGACATTTGTGGCAACTGGATTTGCCGGGCGGGTCCGGGCAGCCTTACACCACAAAAGAGCCTAACCTCATGTCTTAGACGATTAATTATTCCTAATTAATCTTTCCCCAATTTGAATTTCTTTCCCAATTCAAATTATCAATCAATTCCAAATTTAATGATGTCCATAATTGACTCAATTATGTCCATCCATTTATGGTATGTAAAATCATACCAATTTTCACCATAATTATATTTTATGCCTTTTAAGGCATTTATGCCAAATAAATCTTTTTAAATCTTCAGACTTTAATTGCTTAAACATTTCTCTTTTGATTAATTAAATTAATTAATCCTTTCCTCTTTTTATAGGTGTGAATACCAATCTTATTAACAATTTGAATTTCCTATCCATAAATGGTCGTATTCAAATTGTACCATTTTTACCCAATTTTACCTATGTCATAATAGGTAATTATCTATGTGTTTCCCTACTAGAATCATGTGTCCAATTTACATGATCACTATGTAAATTATGCCTATTACAAATTCCCCTTTTTTCCCGTTTCTTAACTAGCGTAACCGTTTGCATTTTGGCGTCAGCGGGGCTACTAAATAGTCTCGCCATAACAATAAATAAAAGGAATGACAATGTGATCGTTTTCAATACAATTTTTGGCATAAGCATGAAAACTAGGGAAAATGACATGATAACTTCGCATATAATTATGATTCACCACATAATTAACAACTTGCATAGATTCATAACAACTTACATAGGTTCATGAATTAACAACTAACATAGGTTCATGATACTCATCATAGTCAACAACTTAGATAGGTTCAAGATTTACAATATAACAACTTGCATGATTCATAACATAACTTCTTACATAGGTGACTTACATAGGTTCATGATCCACAACATAACAACTAGAATAGGTTCATGAATTCATCACACAATAACTTGCATAGGTAACTTGCATGATCTCATAATAATTTGCATAGATTCATAATAACAACTTGCATAATAACGACTTGCATAGATTCATGATAACAACTTGCATAAACTCATAATAACCACTTGCATAGATTCATGATAACGACTTGCATAGATTCATCATAATGACTTGCATAGATTCATAGTTTCTCAACATATTAACTTGCATCGTATCATGATTCACAACAATAATAAACTTGTATCATTTCATGATTCATAACAATAATAAACTTGCATCATATCATGATTCATAACAATAATAAACTTGCATCATATCATCATTCACAACAATAATAAACTTACATAACTACAAACAACATATACCCAAATCATAGTCTACCACAATTCACTTTTATTTATTTAAACCTAAAAGTGACTAGAACTCACCGAACAAGGGGTCTCGAGTTCTGGTTCTGAATTCTGTAATTGATTAGCGTTCCCTTGTTGTAGACAATTACGTTGTTGTAGTTTTAGGCTTGATTTGATTTGTATTGAGTTGCTTTACTTTGCTTCTAGTTGGTGGTAGCTACTCTAGGGTTTGGAGTGACAACATGACGGCTACTGATCTAATTTTTGATTTGATTCTAGGGTTTGGGTCTACACATGTTTATATAGAATTTCAATTTAGTTATAGCCGTAGGATGATCTTAGGGTTAATCAAAACCACTTAGTCCAGATTAGAACTATCCAGAAACCCTAATGACTCATTAACTAGTCAGAAATGACTCAGCACTGACTCACCCTTCGAACCAGAAGGCTGTGCAGGTTTTCCCTCGGCCTGGGCGCACTTGGGAAGTGCGCCAATGCAAATTTGTACTGGCGCACTTCCCAAGTGCGGCAGTGCAATTTTTTTTCAAACTTCGTTCGTCCTTATCTTCTTCATACGGTATCCGTTTTATGAAAACTCGGACTCTATCTCAAGCAGAATTCCGAGATGAACGCAATGGAACGACCCGTTTCCCTTAGTTCCCACATTTGAAATTAAGTATTCTTAAATTTAGTTAATCTGATTATTCAAAAATTCGGGGTGTTACATTCTCCCCTACTTAAAGGATTTCGTCCCCGAAATCTTCAAGTTAAGAAGAATTGTCCTACCGTCTAATCACCCATCTACTCAACCATCATCCACAAGCATCCATTGTCCTTAGAAAACTTCTAATGTTGTATGAACATATGCAAAAGTGTGTGTATATGTTCCTTATCTAATGCAAAATCAGGCAGTCTACTGATTCAGTTGGCCTCCTCAATGCAAACCATGATAGTGCCATGCGTCCATTATGTATGCGAAAGAATCCTATCGATACATATTATTTCTACATGTGTGCTCAACCATTCATCAAAATGCAGCATCCATATGATAACACAACCATTATTCATCCATTAACCTAAATATGCACACAAATTTATATGCAGTATGAAAGTGTTTTCGAGCCGATCTAGTGCCTAGTGTGTGTATATGCATCCACGAGCAACCACTAGCAACCACTTGCAACCATCAAACATAACATGTCTCAAACACATGTTTACATCCATAGGATTCCTATCTAAAGGTCGAAGACTCGATCGATAGGATATGTTTGAATGATGGAAGCGAGTACAGATAAAATAAAAACTTGGTTCCCATTAGACCTTGGTTGAGAAAATAATTCCCCTAAGTATCATCCCCGAAGACCAAAATCAACATCAGATTGACACCCAGAGGATTAACCTCTTTAGACAATGTCAAAACTGGAAATCTTAACCTTATCAGTAATATTCAGATACTTACAGACTACTGGTATAGATCAAATCACCAAATGATTCTTAGGAAACTAAGCATGATAAAGCCCAGAATGTATGCGTCCTACTTGACGCCTAACATAGATATCTCTCAAACCCCAATCTATCACAAGCAGATAAGTCATAACCCTTATGGTTTTGAGTCTACAGTGGAATTAGAAACAATACTAGTATTAAAGTGCAGAGTATCGGTTACAGAATCAAAATGCCAGAATCAGAAAGAGTTTCAACTCAACAATCAGATAAAGAAATTAAACCTCCCATAGAAAGTCTTCCTAATTCTATTCTATCCACTAGCCTCGAGAGTGTTCGCTTGCCCTCCAGAAGTTGGTCCTGCCCTCTGCCATTGCCCTCGTTTCTTCGGACAGTCCCTAGTGAAGTGTCCCATCTCACCACAGTTGAAGCAAGCGCCCTTTCTTTTTCTGCAATCCTTGTTCAGATGAGTCGAGCTTCCACAAGCAAAGCACTTTTTCTCCTTCTTATCTTCAGACTTCTCATCCTTCTTGCCTTTCTTCTGCTGTTGTTGTTGTTGTTGTTGTTGTCCTTTCTTGGGTCCCGCCTTCTCATTTTTCAGTGTCCCTTCAACTTTTTCCTCTTTCTTTGCTTCTTTGTCCTCTTCATGCATTAGGGCCGTATCCACCAGCTTCTCAAAAGTGGCCCCCATGGGAACGTGGGTCATAGCCAATCTGTGTAGCGGCTCATTCAAGTCTTTAACAAATCTTAGAGCCTTCTTCTCAGGTGTGTTCACTAGATCTAAGCCGAACCTCGCCAAATGATTGAAATTGTTGACGTACTCTTTTACTGACAGATCCCCCTGCTTCAGTGCTAAAAACCTTTCCATGTATAGATTCTCTTCAGCCCGCAAGAGAAACTTCGCCTCAAACCTCTACCTAAAATCTGGCCATGTATCGACTGGACGTCCCCCATTTGTGACCTCCCACCAAAGCGAGGCCTCATCTTTCATTAGCCAGGCAGCTAGCTGGACTTTTCTTCCATTATCCACTTCAAAGATTCTAAACAATTCTTCTACCTCCTTAAGTCAGTTACGAGCTTCAACAAATGTCTCTGTCCCGTGAAAAGGTTTTCCACCCATTGCTCTAAAGTCCTTACATATCTTAGCAAAAGTATCGACGTGAGGAGGAGGGGGAGGAGGAGGAGCATTTGCTGGACCAGCGGTGGCAGCCTTAGCCTCGAGATATTGACGAAACCAACCAGGTACATGAACACCTTCTGGTATCTCAGATGCTTCAGACATGCTGAAACGAAAAAGGAAAGATTCAATAAAAAGAACCGAAGGAAAGATATATGGCTCTTGGGGAATGTTTTTTTTTTCAAAACAGAATTTCCTTTTTGAAAATACTTTCTTTTAAAACCTTTTTGAAAAATATTTTCAAAACTTTTATCTAATCTGGTAACCTTCAGCTCTGATACCAAGTGCAACACCCCACCTCCGTTAAGGTCACTCACAAAGGGAATGCCTTAACTTTGGTGGAGCGTTTTAGTAAACAGAACAGAAAATTTCAAGACAGATGAACAATACTTGAAATATTATAACTTTATTACAGCGGAGAACAGAAACCAATATGGTTACATCTTTACCAAAAACTCGAGTACATATATACATCAGCCTTGTTCAAAATCATTAGAGTACAAAACTTTTAAAATCATAATCCCTACAGAACCGAAGCTATAAAGAGCCTAGCCATACTTCAAGCACTTCAAGCAGAAGGAATCTGGATCAAGCTAAAGTATTCCCTCCTTGGATAACCTGGGGGGAACGGAAGAAAAGAGGTGAAACAAACTAGGTCAGACATACGTCTGGTGAGTCCAGTAACTTTTAGCCAGTAAATAAATAAAGGTAAACATGGCAGGCATACAAAGTGGATAAGAGGATTCACGGTACAGATGGCAGATATGACAGGAAAAATAAGGTAAGATGTATGCTTCACTACAAACTACTATGCACTATTACTAGTATAACAGGATTAGGTGTTACCCTAATGTCTAAACAGAAACAGAATAATGGGCCGTTACCACCCTAATAGAGACAGAAACGGAAACAGAATAATCCCTACGGAAATAGATCGTTAGAATTAGGTGCACACTAGTAAATGGGCCTTTACCACCCCAACAGACGGTACCACGCAGAAACTAACAGGTGTTACCACCCAACAGAAACAGATGGTACCCCACAGAACAGACAAAACTAAGTGTACCCTAAATCCTACCCCATGCGATCGGCTCCCTAATACATAAATACCTTGTGCCAGCCCCACAAAAGGATGTATCACTCCCTAAAGTGGCAACCTTTGAATGACACAGACCTATTTATAGATGTCACGGCGTCTTACATCCTTAGAGGCAGACCAGGATCCATGCACGCACATGACTCGGTTGGAACGCACCATCAACACCCCTCACCATTATCAGAATGAACCGCTTATAATTAGTTCAGTGAGCATGCCCGGACCCTACCTACTGTTGGGTCATAGTTTTGATACGAGGGAGGATTACTGACTAATATGGGTCCCACACAATAGATAACATAAGTAATTACCCATCCTAACCTTGTGTCCCCAGACTAACAGATTTTAGATAAACTTGTTTACAAGTTTCAGAAATACAGAGTTCAGATTTACTAGTTCATAGATCAGACAATCAAGTTAACAAGTTTTCAGACTAACGGATCATATGTACAAATTTAACAGATTTACACATTGTCTAACTTTGTATTGGGCCTACAGATTCACGAAACGGGTTGTAAAATTCATCAGTCCAGTTGGTTTAACCCTATCCACCCAACACGTTTTAGACATCATATTTATCTCAGATTTGCATTAATTAATTATTGAAATATCTAATCGTATTTCACATGCCACCCCAGGCACCCACTTAACTCCACATGCCACCCAAGGCACACACTTAACCCCCTCATGTCCCTCTACATGCTTATTTGGTTAAGTGTTTCTTAATTCATTAAGGCCGTAACCTTATAAAGACCTCTCACATTAGACTGGCATTTGTGGCAGCTGGATTTGCCGGGCAGGTCCGCGAAGTCTTACACCACAAAAGAGTCTAACCTCGTGTCTTTACAACTGTCACGTATTTAATTTATGCCTAAGACCTCCCATATTAGACTGGCATTTGTGGCAGCTGGATTTGCCGGCCGGGTCCGGGCAGTCTTACACCACAAAAGAGCCTAACCTCGTGTCTTAGACGATTAATTATTCCTAATTAATCTTTCCCCAATTTGAATTTCTTTCCCTATTCAAATTATCAATCAATTACAAATTTAATGATGTCCAGAATTGACTCAATTATGTCCATCCATTTATGGTATGTAAAATCATACCAATTTTCACCACAATTATATTTTATGCCTTTTAAGGCATTTATGCCAAATAAATCTTTTTAAATCTTCAGACTTTAATTGCTTAAACATTTCTCTTTTGATTAATTAAATTGATTAATCCTTTCCTCTTTTTATAGGTGTCAATACCTATCTTATTAACAATTTGAATTTCCTATCCATAAATGGTCGTATTCAAATTGTACCATTTTTACCCAATTTTACCTATGTCATAATAGGTAATTATCTATGTGTTTCCCTACTAGAATCATGTGTCCAATTTACATGATCACTATGTAAATTATGCCTATTACAAATTCCCCTTTTTTCCCGTTTCTTAACTAGCGTAACCGTTTGCATTTTGGCGTCAGTGGGGCTACTAAATAGTCTCGCCATAACAAGAAAATAAAGGGAATGACAAGGTGATTGTTTTCAATACAATTTTTGGCATAAGCATGACAACTAGGTAAAATGACATGATAATTTTGCATATAATTATGATTCACCACATAATTAACAACTTGCATAGATTAATAACAACTTGCATAGGTTCATGAATTAACAACTAACATAGGTTCATGATTCTCATCATAGTCAACAACTTAGATATGTTCAAGATTCACAATATAACAACTTGCATGATTCATAACATAACTTCGTACATAGGTTCATGATCCACAACATAACAACTAGCATAGGTTCATGAATTCATCACACAATAACTTGCATAGGTAACTTGCACGATCTCATAATAATTTGCATAGATTCATGATAACAACTTGCATAATAAAGACTTGCATAGATTCATGATAACAACTTGCATAGACTCATAATAACCACTTGCATAGATTCATGATAACGGCTTGCATAGATTCATTATAATGACTTGCATAGATTCATAGTTTCTCAACATAATGACTTGCATCGTATCATGAATCACAACAATAATAAACTTGCATCATTTCATGATTCGTAACAATAATAAACTTGCATCATATCATGATTCACAACAATAATAAACTTACATAACTACAAACAACATATACCCAAATCATAGTCTACCACAATTCACTTTTATTTATTTAAACCTAAAAGTGACTAGAACTCACCGAATAAGGGGTCTCGAGTTCTGGTTCTGAATTCTGTAATTGATTAGCGTTCCCTTGTTGTAGACAATTACGCTGTTGTAGTTTTAGGCTTGATTTGATTTGTATTGAGTTGCTTTACTTTGCTTCTAGTTGGTGGCAGCTACTCTAGGGTTTGGAGTGACAACATGACGGCTACTGATCTAATTTTTGATTTGATTCTAGGGTTTGGGTCTACACATGTTTATATAGAATTTCAATTTAGTTATAGCCGTAGGATGATCTTAGGGTTAATCAAAACCACTCAGTCCAGATTAGAACTATCCAGAAACCCTAATGACTAATTAACTAGTCAGAAATGACTCAGCACTGACTCACCCTTCGAACCAGAAGGCTGTGCAGGTTTTCCCTCGGCCTGGGCGCACTTGTGAAGTGCGCCAATGCAAATTTGTACTGGCGCACTTTCCAAGTGCGCCAGTGCATTTTTTTTCAAACTTCGTTCGTCCATATCTTCTTCATACGATATCCGTTATACGCAAACTCGGACTCGATCTCAAGTAGAATTCCGAGACGAACGCAATGGAACGACCCGTTTCCCTTAATTCCCACCTTTGAAATTAAGTATTATTAAATTTATTTAATCTGATTATTCAAAAATTCGGGGTGTTACATAACTTCCCCGAATATTCAGGAGATCATGGTGCGGAGTAGCAGGGTGAACTGGTTCGGATCGGATAGGGTAGCAGAATGGAGTTCAGATCGGAGCATCCCATCCGATCCGATCCGGTTTGAATTTTGTCTCTCCTCACTTTGTCTCACTTTGCTTTTCTCTGATTACCCCCGATCCAATCCGATTTATAGGCAGATTATATTCTGATACTTAATCTTTTAGCTTTGTGTTGCCTCTGTTCCTACTCCTGTAATTTTGATCCGAACCGAATGTGTAACAGAGTGTCCTTTATCTACTTGATCTTCTGACTTCTTGACTTTGTATAGCCTAGTTTACAAAGTAGGCTGCCCCTCAAAGGATGCTTCTGTTGAAGACGAAGCATGCTTTGATATCATCTGCTCATTGATCTTTGAGTTTGAGTCGTTGAAAAGTCGTTTCCATTGACGTATAGGGATATACTACTTAAGAAGGTTGTATCTCTTGATGTCTATATATACATCACAAAGCATGCAGACTGCTTTCTTCATTTTTAAACAAGTTTTAGAACTCAACTGATTTTCAGCAATTCCTCCAAGTAATCTTTTTCTTCATTTTTATTTAAATTTAATTTGCACACCGATTCATTGTGCTTAATTCATTCGGTTCGGGCCCGATCCGGAGGGACTTCCTTCGTATTGCTCAATGCTGGTCCAATAGGCCAGAATGTGTTCGCGGGCCTGTATCCCGGTCCGAGCGGGGAGAAGAAAACTGGGAATACGATTAGTTACTAAGAATACATATATAAACTCATCAACTATTTCTTTCTTCCTCCCTTTCTTTCATTAATCTCGCTCAACAGTTTTTACACTGAAACCCTAGCTTTCAGAAAACTCAAAAACTCTGAAATTCTCTCGTCGGTCTTCAATTTAAACACCTCAATAGGTTTAAAACTTCAATTATCTTATTGGTTCCAATTGAAATTTGCTGTTGATTTGAGTGTGGTTATCGTTTGGCTTCGACGCCGTGACTCTCTCCTCCCTCGCCGTCGTCGTTGGTGGCTCCGCCATCACCTCGAAGCGATGGGATTGGGTTTGGTTGTGACTGAGGGGGAAGAGGAAGACGAAGGGCATAGGAAATCGGTTCGGACGAGGAGATATGGAAGACGGAGGAGAAGAAAAGGCTCAGAAGGCCAGATCGGGTTGGGGCAAAAGTTGAAGAGGGAGACAGAGCTCACCTAACTGGATCGGGTCGGATAGTACTCTCGCAACCGGATTGGACCGGAAAGTGAAATAATGGAGGAGAGGGGCATGGTTACTTAATTTGATCCGAACCGTTCGAGGAGCTTACTTCCGAACCAATCTGACTTTGATCCTTGGGCTTCAATGTTTGTTTGAGTCCAAGGCAGGGCTGTGCCCCCGATCCGATCCCAATGAATGCATCCGAACCGAACCGAAGAGCAGTCCAACTTAATGCATAAAAACTTGTTTAACTGGCCAAATCAACTCTTGGCATAATCTTCAACTTAATGAACAGTTAGGGTAGTGCCTTGCGAACATAAACGAACATCAAGAACTGTTCTGAACATCATTGCGTTGCCAAGATTTTGCCTTACACTTTCGAGTGTTAACTTTACATCTTCTGCACACACCGTACACACTTTAGTTCACACGCGTGCACAGGGGGACACGGGCTAATTTACTCTAACTTATGTTATTACCTCTTCGATAGTTTAGTGATCATGGCCAAGAGACATTCTTCTAGACTGGCAGAAAAGAAAGAGGTCCCAGAGGCATCCGACAAAGTTACTCTTGACGACATATCATCTTCCTCAGACCCTGAATGGGGTGACAAGGGATAGATTATGAAGTGGGGGCGCATAACAGCGGAACGTCTTCTGATAGTGAAATTTCTCTGGGTTATGAAGAGGAAGGAGGGGTTGGAGATACTCGAGCTCCTGACGAATTTGAATCTGCCGTCATATTGGAATCACCTCAAGATTCCATTGAATCGACAATTGACTATGACAGGCTCCTTCAAATATGCTTGAAGTACGAGATACATAAAAAAGATACTCTGGTGTTGTCTAAAACCGACCGTCCTCATAATCCTCTGGAGGGATTTATGGCAATCACTCGATTGATGTGCATGGTCGGAGCTATTCCACTGTTTTCTCCCTTTGTCGTCGACTTTCTAACACAGATGCGGATTGCCCCCATGCAGCTGCATCCCAACTCCTATGCTTACCTGCATACCTTATATGTAGCATACCGCGAGATCTTAGGCATAAAGATCACTTTTGTTGACGTTCATTTCTTTTATAATTTCAAGCATCGGACTTGAGAAACTCCTTCTTTCTCTTACTTCGAGTCTGTCCCAAAAAGAAAGATAATTTCAGCGCCATTCAGTAGCAAGGCTGGCGACTCCATGCTGGAATGGTTTTATATAAGGCAACAGCTGGGGTGTGCTAGAAGATGGACAAAATCGAGTAAGGCACTGGTTTTCTAAACCTCGACTCTAAATGTCCATGCCACCACACTAATCCGTTTTCTTTTTGTTTGCAGTTGATGATCCAAAACAGATATCGGGTCAATTGTTCTTTGATCGGATGCTTCGGCTCCTCAATGGTGATCAAAAGTTTTTAACTATCGATGAAGTCCTTAAGGACGAATATCTTCATCTTCATAGGTTGCTGTCCATTACCCGTAGCATAGGTCACGGGTCCGGTCCATATGTATATATCCCTCCAGTGGATGTAATTCCAGAAATGGGCGAGAGCACAAAAGGTCCCACCATGCCACATCGAACTTCACCTTCTCCAAGTTCGACCCAAGACGATGAGTTGGCTAATTTACCTGAAAAGCACCGAGAGGGGTACATCACTCCTGGGGATGTTGTTTCTCCTGAGAAATCACCATTGTAACACCCCACCTCTGCCAATGCCACTCTTGCAAGGACACTAGCTTTGGAGGGGCGTTAAACAAGGTAAACATGCATGTAGATATCATAAGACAGAACATGTAAGTAAAAACAGAGTAAACAAAGCAGCCGATAAAACTAGCATTTCAAAACCATAGTCAAGTTACATCAAAGTACTTGTTCATTATTTTCCCACAAAACAAAGTCTAGAACATAAACTGAAAACTGAAAAAGAAACATAAAGTAACTATCCCCAAAGTAGCATAAGGCTATAACATGCTCAAACCATACGTGAGCTATCCAGAAAAGCAGCAAAAGATCCAGCTAGGTAACAGTGTTCCCACCCTGCAAACCTAGGGGGGAACGGAAGAAAAGAGGCGAAAGAAAACGGGTCAGTCAAAAAGACTGGTAAGTCCTATCTACTATTAGTATAAAACTAATAAAGTTAACTGAACATGTAAAACAGAGATGAGATGTAGGGTGATAACTGGCATTGTGAAAAGGTAACAAGATAGATCAAGTGTGGCATCGCATATACAAGGTTAAGTTGCACCGGGAGTGTACTAGTATTCTAATCCATGTCAAGTATAACAAGAAATGATCCCTTGGCCCAAAGCTGGCCCACATCATGAGATGACCTAAATCGAGGTCCAACTACTCGGTCTAGATCGATCGGCTCCCTAAAAGCCTAACTCGTCAAGTGTTGGTGTCATACGATCCAAACATGAAATGTAGTCGACTGTGCTAGGTCTACCCTAGGGTGTATCCAGCTCTAGGGTGTCAACCACTGACACGAAACAAGCACGCACAGTCAAAACCTATTGGTGCCCAAGTCTGTCTTTCATCCCCGGACAATGTGCACGACCATTGTCCGTCGGAATCTACTATGGCGCACCTACTTTTGCCGTCTTTTTGGTCGCATACACTCCAGCCCAGTAATCGTGCCCCACCCTAGCCTAGTCCCTAGGGTATCCGATACTCCCTAGTGGGTTACTGCTGAGAAGGACCGCGTAACTAGGGTTTTCTAGTGGGTTAAGTGTGGTTAACCCCATCCAAACCATGTATCAAGTTGGTTAAGTGTACCCAAGGTTCATGACTTAACCGCGTCAACCCATCATGTTTATTTGGTTAAGTATTCAAGTGGTCCATGACTTAACCCTACCATGTGGCATTAATTAATTTAATGCACCCAACCTCTCACATTAGACCTTGTTGTGGTTACTAGTTAAGCCGGGCGGGTCCGGGTAGCTTTACACCACAACTTGGTCAAACCTCGGGTTTCAAGTGCGACATGACCAACTACTCACATTGGGTCCTATTGCTTGTAGCCACTAGTTAAGCCGGTCGGTTCCGGGTAGATTTATGCTACAAACTCAACCCAACCTCGAGTTGGCCACACTCATATTTTCTAAGTGTCATGTCCATCATTATGTTTACAACATAATCACAAGTCAATGTTCATGTCATATTTTAAAATCATGTTCCATGTCATTAATATTACCCAACCCAACGCATTCCCATCGCATGTATGTTTCGCATAACATAACATAGATCAAAAGAGGGAACTTGGCAAAAACATGACAAAAGGGCATAAGGTAATAAGGTTGGCCACAAGGTAAACATGGTGGCATATGAGGCATAAACATGTTCATAAGCTTGCATATTACATCATAGGCCCCAAAACATGCATAATATCAACTTAAGCAAATAGGTGAAACATGTTCATGAATGACATAGGATGATGACTAGAAGTTCGCATATAACATTATATGCAAGTTATCATAAAGGTTATGAGAGTTCTCATGTTGCATAATGCAACATTTCAACACAAAGCTTATAGCTTCCTATGCATAAGATAAAGGTGATGACTTTACTAACATGCATAGAATAAATTTATGCATAACATGATAGGATCAAAGCACATATCAATCTTAGGCCCAAACTCAACTTGCAACATGTCATATTAACTCCATAGTTAGAATCTAAGAGTAGTATAGGGCTTACAATGAGCGGTTATGCGATCTAGATCAATATATATAAAGATTGAGACGAAGCCACAAGCAAAATCCGCAAAGAAAACAATAAGCTCCACTTCAACGCCTTGAAACAAGAAGGAATAACCCCAAAGAAAGAAGACTCTTTTACTTAAGAAAGATGGCTCTTTTATGACATAGATTGATTTGAGACACTCATGCTTTCATGAAGAAGGTGGAGGCCATGATTGGTGAATATTTGGACAGCATTTAGTTGTAGGAATGATTAATGAGGGTTTAGGCTAGGTCTAGGGGTCTTTTTATAGGTGATTAGGTTAATTTAGACCATAGGATTAACCCTAAAACACATCAGGTCCGTCAAATCCCGTCAGAAACTTCCAGAGCAAGACCTAACCTGTCAAAATGGTGCACCAGAAAAACTGGTCCGACCGGGGGGGTCGACCCCTGGGTCGACATGGGTGTCGACCCATTCGGGGGGTCGACACTGGTGTCGACCCTACCTGGGGCGGGAAAATTCCCGCCTATCCTGTTTTGGATGAAATTCGAATCTGAATTTGAATTTGAATTGTTTTCGGGCTTGGAATTTTCTGAAAACTTCATTGGGCCATAAATTGATCATACGGACTCCGTTTTTCGAAAACTCGGACTCTATTTCGCGTATTTTTCCGAGACGAACGCAATGGAACAGCCCGTTTCCCTTGATTCAGATTTTAGAATTTAATTCTGCCTTGATTTACATTATAACATGTTATATAAAAAAAATACGGGTTGTTACATTCTCCCCTCCTTAAAGGATTTCGTCCCCGAAATCTCCAAGTTAGGAAGAACGTATCCTACCATCCATCATCTATCTACTCAAAACATCATCCACAAGTAACCATTGTCCTTAAAAAGATTCTAAATGCTGTATGAACATATGCAAGCAGTGTGTGTATATGTACTTATCTAATGCAAAAATCAGGCGGTTACTGATTCAGTAAACCTCCTTAATGCAAAGTATGTTAGTGAAATGAGTCCATATGTATGCAAATTCCTAACATAATTTATAATCTCTACATGAGTGCACATAACATTCATTCATATGCAACATCCACGTGATAGCACAACAAGTTTCATCCATGAATAAGTGTAAGCACTCATGCATATGCAACATGAAAGTGTGTGAGCCGATCTTAGTGCCTAATGTGTATCATGCATCCACGAGTATCCACTTGCAAACACTTGCAACCACTTGTAACCATCAAGCATAACATGTTTCAAATACATGTTTCATCCAAAGGGTTTCTACTTAAGGTTCTCATGACAAGGTTAACGAGATAACAAGATAAGCAGGATAAACATGGATATCAAAAAGGAAGATATGCTACTTAGGAAAGGGGATTGAGAATGTACCCTCAAAAAGGAATGGATAAAGCCCACGCATCTTCTCCTCGGTTTCCCAAGTTGCATCTTCATCGGCTTCACTCCATTGAACTTTCACCAATTTGACTTCTCGATTCCTTAACTTCTTGATCTCTGTTCCCAAAATACGAATTGGAGCTCTCCTCAAGGTTGCCTCTTTCTCTACTTCCACGTCTTCAATAATGCTTGGTTCAACTACTTCAGCGGACTCATGAAGGCACTTTCGGAGATGCGAGACATGAAAGACATTATGCACTCCGGCTAGCTTCTCGGGCAATTCCACCTTATAGGCCATCTTTCCAATTCTCTCTATGATAGGGAAGGGTCCTACGAACCTTGGTGCCAGCTTCCCAACTAATCCAAAACGTACCACATTACGCAAAGGAGAAACCTTCACGAAAACCATGTCTCCCACTTCGAATTCCAAATCTGCCCTTCGCTTGTCAGCATAGGATTTCTGTCTATCTTGGGCCGCTTTCATCCGTCTTCTCACCAATTCAACTTTCTCGGATGTGTCCCGTATCATATCGGGCCCAAGTATAAGCCTATCTGTTGTCTCCCACCAACAAGATGGTGACCTACATGGCCTCCCATACAAAGCTTCAAATGGTGCCATCCCTATGCTGGCTTGATAGCTATTATTATAAGCAAACTCTACAAGAGGAAGGTGGTCTTCCCAAGTACCACCAAAGTCAAGAACACAAAGCCTCAAAAGATCTTCTAGCACTCTATTCACCCTTTCGGTTTGGCCATCCGTCTGGGGGTGATAGGCTGTACTCAGACTCAATCGCGTACCCATTGCTTCTTGCAAACTGTTCCAGAACTGACTAGTGAAAATTGGGTCACGATCGCTAACTATGCTAGAAGGAACTCCATGCAACCGCACTATCTCCCGAAGATAAATAGATGCTAGCCATGATGCGGTCCTCTTGCTCTTTACAGGAATGAAATGAGCACTCTTCGTAAGTCTATCAACTACGACCCATATGCTCGTGTTCCCTTTTCTTGACCTAGGCAATCCATCCACAAAATCCATAGAAATACTCTCCCACTTCCATTACGGGACCTCCAATGGATGTAATAGCCCACCTGGTTTCTTTGACTCGGCTTTCACTTGTTGGCACACCATGCACTTTGAAACATACTCTGCCACATCCTTCTTCATTCCGGCCCAAAAGAAAATGCGCTTTATATCTCTATACATCTTATCTCCTCCAAGATGTATAGTCATCTTCGAGTGATGTGCTTCTTCGAGAACTTTATGCACCAAGTCTCCTACTTGTGGAATGCATAGCCTTCCATCACGCCTTAGCCAACCTTTGTCATCAATAGTATATCTAGCAAGGTGACTAGACGTCTCACCTCGAATCAACTTGTCCATGACTTCGACTATCTGTGGATCTTCCTTCTGGGAAGCCCAAACCTGATCAAGAAGTGTGGGTCTAAGCTCAAGGGATGCTAATGAACCCGTCATCGATTCAACAGCCATCGTGAAATCAAAGTTTGCCAAAACTCTAAGTTCTTCATCTTAATAAACAATGGGTTCAAAGTTAACCTTCTTCTGCTTAGTGCATCTGCCACAACATTACCGTTGCCAGGGGTGTAAGCTATCTCGAAGTCATAAGATGCCAAGAATTCCATCCACCTTTGCTGCCTTAGATTCAGATCTTTCTGCGAGAAGAGGTATTTGAGTGACTTGTGATCAGTATACAACTCAAACCTTTCACCTAGGAGATAGTGGCGCCAGGATTTGAGTGCAAAGACGATCGCCGCCAACTCCAAATCATAAGTGGGATAGTTCTTCTCATGAACTTTAAGTTGCCTATCCCCATAACATATCACTCTTCCCTCTTGCATTAGAACAACACCTAACCCCGTGCCACATGCATCTGTGTACACGGTAAACATCTTACCGCCATCGGGTGATGCCAAAACTGGAGCTGTGGTAAGGGCTCTCTTGAGCCTTTGAAAAGCAAGCTCACACTCTAAGTCCCATGCAAAGACTAAGTTCTTCTTCGTCAACTTAGTAAGGGGGGCCGAAATCTTAGCGAAGTCCCTGATGAACTTCCTATAGTAGCCCGCCAGACCGAGAAAGCTTCTTACTTCGGTTGCATTCCTAGGAGTCTTCCAGTCTTGAACCACAACCACTTTCGCGGGATCCACTGCTATGCCTTGCTTAGAAACTATATGTCCAAGAAACCGAACTTCCCTTCTCCAGAAATGACATTTGGAGAACTTGGCTTTTAACTGATGCGCTGTAAGCGTATCCATCACTTCCTTGAGATGTCTGGCATGTTCTCCCTCATCCTTTGAGAAGATCAGAATATCATCCACGAAGACAACAACAAACTTGTTAAGGAACTCCCTGAACACCCTACTCATCAAATCTACGAAGTAGGCGGGTGCATTAGTCAAACCGAATGGCATGACAAGCCATTCAAAGAATCTATCTGGAGTCCTAAATGCAGTTTTATCAATGTTATCCTCAGCCACTCTAAGCTGATGGAATCCAGTGGCTAGATCGAGTTGAGAGAAAACAGAAGCACCAACAAGCTGGTCAAAGAGGTCATCAATCCTCGGTAACGGGTGCCTATTCTTCTTTGTCAGCTTGTTCAACTCTCGATAATCAACACATAGATGAAGCGAACCATCCGCCTTAGTAGCGAATACCACAGGAGCACCCCATTCAGAAATGCTTCGCCTAATAAAATTCTTCTCAAGCAACTCCTTGATTTGCTTACTGAGCTCCCTTCTTTCACGTGGGGCCATGTGCCTAACGGGCAATGAAACTGGCTTGGCATTGTCGACTAGATAAATGCGGAAATCTATCTCTCGTTTAGGGGGTAACCCCTTAACTTCTTCAAAGATATCAGGATAGTCTCGGATCACCCTTACAGATTGTAGATCATCGATGGACGAGTCAAGAGATTCAAGATAACATAACATGACGGGACCTCTAGGGTTACAAGAAATTTCTAGGGTATTACCGAGGCGAGTCATGAGCCTCACCACCCTATGTTCACAATCGAGAATGGCTCCATAACTGGACAACCAATCCATGCCCAAGATCAACCCGTATCCTGTGAACCCGAGAACATAAGCATCACACGTGAATTCTACGGTCAAGATAGAAATCTTCAGATCCACACAAATCATAGATAGATGGGCGGAATCCCCAATTGGATTTGAAACACAAACGGGATCCTCAACTAGACTAGTACTTAGGTGCAAACTTTCAACAATGTCAAAAGAAATAAAACTATGCGATGCGCCAGAATCAAATAAGGTGCGAACAGGATAATCAGAAATATAAACAAGGCTCTCTATAGAAATACTACCTCGGTCCTGAACTGGAGCAGTGTTGAGAGCATGCACTTGCCCTCCAGAAGGTCCTGCACGCTGGTTCTGCCCTTGTCCTTGCTTCTTGGGGCAATCCTTGCTAAAGTGTCCAGTCTCTCCACAATGAAAGCATTCGCCCCGCTTCCTCTTCTTCTTTCTGCAATCCTTGGCTATGTGCCCAACAATCCCACAGAAGTTGCATTTTCTTGGGTCCTTTACCTTGGCCTTGTTTCCCTTGTTGTTCTTGTTGTTTTGATTGCTCTGATTTCCTCCCCACTTGGAGTCTGTCTTCTTGGCTTGAGTCTCATTAGCCTTGACTTCCTTCTTTCCATTCTTATCGTCTCCTTGAAGCAATGCCATGTCTACTAGACCTTCGAAAGTGGCCCCCATGGGTATATGAGATAGGGCTAAACCTTGTAATGGCTCATTCAACCCTCGTGCAAAGCGTAAAGCCTTCTTCTGGGGAGTAATAACCATGTCCAAACCGAATCGAGCAAGCTGGTTAAACTTATTCACATACTCCCTTACTGTCATGTCCCCTTGCTTCAAAGATATAAAATTCTCCAATTGCAGATTCGCGTCAACTGATGATAGAAACATAAGCCCAAACCTCGTCCTAAAGCCGGACCAAGTCTCTATAGGTCTAGTAGCATTGGTGACCTCCCACCAATAAGCAGCTTCTTCTTTTAATAGCCATGCTGCCAATAAGACCTTTCTATGGTCTTCCACATCAAAGATAGCGAAGAGATCCTCAGTTTCTTTCAACCAATTTCGTGCCTCCACAAAAGTCTCCGTCCCAATGAAATTCTTGCCACCCATCGCCTTAAAGTCTTTGCAAATCTTAGCGAAATCTGCTTGTGGATTCTGAGGAGGAGGAGGGGAGGAGGAACCTCAGTTACAGTGGGGGTGGTTGCTGGGCCCACATTGTTGGCCCTAGCTTCGAAGTACCTCCGGAACCATCCGGGAATGGTCACTCCCTCGGGAAGGTTAAGATCGGCCATACTGAAAAAGAAAAAGATAGATTTAGAACAAGGAAACGAAGGATAGTGCTAATGGATTTTGGGGAATAGCCTTTTAAAATAACTAGACTTTGGAAAATACTTAATTGGTTTTGAAAATAGTTTTTCAAAAGGTAAGTTTTAAAAACACTTTTGCCCAAATCTTGTAAACCTTATGCTCTGATACCAAATGTAACACCCACCCTCTGCCAATGCCACTCTTGCAAGGACACTAGCTTTGGAGGGGCATTAAACAAGGTAAACATGCATGTAGATATCACAAGACAGAACATGTAAGTAAAAACAGAGTAAACAAAGCAGCGGATAAAACTAGCATTTCAAAACCATAGTCAAGTTACATCAAAGTACTTGTTCATTATTTTCCCACAAAACAAAGTCTAGAACATAAACTAAAAACTGAAAAAGAAACATAAAGTAACTATCCCCAAAGTAGCATAAGGCCATAGCATGCTCAAACCATACGTGAGCTATCCAGAAAAGCAGCAAAAGATCCAGCTAGGTAACAGTGTTCCCACCCTGCAAATCGGGGGGGGGGAACGGAAGAAAAGAGGCGAAAGAAAACGGGTCAGTCAAAAAGACTGGTAAGTCCTATCTACTATTAGTATAAAAAATAATAAAGTTAACTGAACATGTAAAACAGAGATTATATGTAGGGTGATAACTGGCATGGTGAAAAGTTAACAAGATAGATCAAGTGTGGCATCGCATATACAAGGTTAAGTTGCACCGGGAGTGTACTAGTATTCTAATCCATATCAAGTATAACAAGAAATGATCCCTTGGCCCAAAGCTGGCCCACATCATGAGATGACCTAAATCGAGGTCCAACTACTCGGTCTAGTCGATCGGCTCCCTAAAAGCCTAACTCGTCAAGTGTCGGTGTCATACGGTCCAAACATGAAATGTAGTCGACTGTGCTAGGTCCACCCTAGGGTGTATCCGGCCCTAGGGTGTCAACCACTGACACGAAACAAGCACGCATAGTCAAAACCTACTGGTGCCCAAGTTTGTCTTTCATCCCCGGACAATGTGCACGACCATGGTCCATCGGAATCTACTATGGCGCACCTACTTTTGCCGTCTTTTTGGTCGCTTACACTCCAGCCCAGTAATCGTGCCCCACCCTAGCCTAGTCCATAGGGTATCCGATACTCCCTAGTGGGTTACTGCTGAGAAGGACCGCGTAACTAGGGTTTTCTAGTGGGTTAAGTGTGGTTAACCCCATCCAAACCATGTATCAAGTTGGTTAAGTGTACCCAAGGTTCATGACTTAACCGCGTCAACCCATCATGTTTAATTGGTTAAGTATTCAAGTGGTCCATGACTTAACCCTACCATGTAGCATTAATTAATTTAATGCACCCAACCTCTCACATTAGACCTTGTTGTGGTTACTAGTTAAGCCGGGCGGGTCCGGGTAGCTTTACACCACAACTTGGTCTAACCTCGGGTTTCAAGTGCGACATGACCAACTACTCACAATGGGTCCTATTGCTTGTAGCCACTAGTTAAGCCGGTCGGTTCCGGGTAGATTTATGCTACAAACTCAACCCAACCTCGAGTTGGCCACACTCATATTTTCTAAGTGTCATGTCCATCATTATGTTTACAACATAATCACAAGTCAATGTTCATGTCATATTTTAAAATCATGTTCCATGTCATTAATATTACCCAACCCAACGCATTCCCATCGCATGTACGTTTCACATAACATAACACAGATCAAAAGAGGGAACTTGGCAAAAACATGACAAAAGGGAATAAGGTAATAAGGTTGGCCACAAGGTAAACATGGTGGCATATGAGGCATAAACATGTTCATAAGCTTGCATATTACATCATAGGCCCCAAAACATGCATAATATCAACTTAAGCAAATAGGTGAAACATGATCATGAATGACATAGGATGACGACTAGAAGTTCGCATATAACATTATATGCAAGTTATCATAAAGGTTATGAGAGTTCTCATGTTGCATAATGCAACATTTCAACACAAAGCTTATAGCTTCCTATGCATAAGATAAAGGTGATGACTTTACTAACATGCATAGAATAAATTTATGCATAACATGATAGGATCAAAGCACATATCAATCTTAGGCCCAAACTCAACTTGAAACATGTCATATTAACTCCATAGTTAGAATCTAAGAGTAGTATAGGGCTTACAATGAGCGGTTATGCGATCTAGATCAATATATATAAAGATTGAGATGAAGCCACAAGCAAAATCCGGAAAGAAAACAATAAGCTCCACTTCAACGCCTTGAAACAAGAAGGAATAACCCCAAAGGAAAAGAAAGAAGACTCTTTTACTTAAGAAAGATGGCTCTTTTATGACATAGATTGATTTGAGACACTCATGCTTTCATGAAGAAGGTGGAGGCCATGATTGGTGAATATTTGGACAGCATTTAGTTGTAGGAATTATTAATGAGGGTTTAGGTTAGGTCTAGGGGTCTTTTTATATGTGATTAGGTTAATTTAGACCATAGGATTAACCCTAAAACACATCAGGTCCGTCAAATCCCGTCAGAAACTTCCAGAGCTAGACCTAACCTGTCAAAATGGTGCACCAGAAAAACTGGTCCGACCGGGGGGGTCGACCCCTGGGTCGACATGGGTGTCGACCCATTGGGGGGGTCGACACTGGTGTCGACCCCTGTGTCGACCCTACCTGGGGCGGGAAAATTCCCGCCTATAATGTTTTGGCTGAAATTCAAATCTGAATTTGAATTTGAACTGTTTTCGGGCTTGGAATTTTCTGAAAACTTCATTGGGCCATAACTTGATCATACGGACTCCGTTTTTCGAAAACTCGGACTCTATTTCGCGTATTTTTCCGAGACGAACGCAATGGCACTACCCGTTTCCCTTGATTCAGATTTTAGAATTTAATTCTGCCTTGATTTACATTATAACATGTTATATAAAAAAATACGGGTTGTTACAACCATCTCCTAAAGAACAGCCAACAGGCACTTCCCAAAGAGATGCCCCTACTATTGACGATCCTACATTTCAGGGCTTGGGAGATCTCCCCCTTCCTGACACTATTTACACTTCCGTGGATTTTGGCACAAATCCTTTAGTTTTTAATTCTTCGGAGGAGGCCACTCCTGTTAAGGCCAAAGAGCCCTCTCGCACTGGCTCGGCTTCAGACTCTGGTTTGTTGGAGGGGGGACACCACTTAGGATGCACTTAACACAATTGCACCCCACTTCATAGCACTTACATCTTATGAGAATACTGATTCTGAATTCCACTTGCATTATTGTGCAGGTAAAATGTCTCGTGCTTACTATGACAACAAGAAGCTACGCCGCAGCATGACCAGACCCCCTCACGATGTTGAGTATGATCGTCGCGAAGGTCGCGGTAGGGAGGATAGAAGGCCCTATGATTCTTATCATTTACGGTCCTCGCGCTCTCGCTCTCCCGTTCGGTCAGATCCAGAGCGATATAAGGGCTACCAAGGTCGTCGAGAAGATGACAGGCCGCAATTAAAAGACTCAACTACTTCTCAGGAAAAGCGCAGTAGGGAAAGGAGCCCGCCGAGAGATACCGAATCGCGAAGCAAGCGCAAGGTTCCTGCTAAACGGCCTAGAAGGGATGAGGAGGCCATTGAGCCCTCCACACATAAGGATACCGAGCTGGCATTCCCTGCACCTCCACCATTGGATGCTGAAACTGAAGCTAAGCGGGCGTACCTGGAGGAGCAATTTCCCGATCACTACTTTGAAAACTTGACCTTTTTACCTGCTCTTGAGCCTATTTCCTCGAGGTAGGCAGATGAGGCTAAAGCAAAATAGACACGGTCGAGAAACAATATTCAGAGATGTTCAAGTGTTCGTGCAACCTTTCCAGAATCATCCGAACTCTAATCACGAATACTAACTCGATGTAGAAGACCGCAGAAGATGATGCAAGGGCCTTAAAAAATTTAGGAAAAGACCTCGAGGATACACAGGCTCAACTTGCTGTCGCTCAATGGGACGCTGCTACCTTCAAGCAACAATTTGAGGATCTACAAAAATGCTATCATGACTTGCTCGAGTCCCATACTCAAGAGCGTTCGGAGTTGAAAAAGCAAGCAGAAGATGCCAAATCAGATGCTGCCAAAATGCAACTTGCTTATGCCGACCTTGAGCGAGAAAAGGCCGAGTTGGCGAAGAAGAACGCCGAATTGGAGAAGAAAAATGCTGACTTGGCTTCCAAGTTGATGGAGGCCGAGAATAGGGCTGCCGTGGTGGAGGGTAATGTTGAAAGCGTCATCAAATCGGCCGAAGAATCCTGCAAGCAGCTAGCAGAGGCTCAGGAGGATGTGCAGGGCTTTGGTGAATTACTGATTGAATTCTTTGCACATATAATCCGCCACCAAAATATCTCTTGGATCGATGATTACCCGACTACCTTGGTTCATGTATGGAGCCAAATTGTTGAATGGTAAAAAGAAGAACTCAAGATATATTCCATCGACGAGGATAAACTTATTGAAAAGTATCTAAGAGATGACGAGCCGGCGAGTCTAGCCGAGGTGCGTCGCCTGATTATTGCCGCTATGAATGAGGAAAAGCGAAAGGCTAAGCAAAAGGACATCTTAGAGGCTGGCTCTTCTTCCACTGCTGCTAAAACTCCTAAAGTAGAAGGATATGACCCCGAAAACCCGGCGATCCCTCAGACATCTCTTTTATCTCCTATTCCTGAATCGGCTTCAGAGGCAGCAGCTACTCCAGCTGAGAAATCATCGGAAGGTATTTCTACCTTTTCACCCCAATTCGTCAAAGCTGTCTCCACTTTCCATCGCATAGTCGGAAAATCAATGTAGGACCCTTTATTTTCTCATGAGTTGATAACTATTGCTTCTCATTCCGCAGGTGCTGAACCGTCCAAGAAGGCAGACGTGCCCCAGGGAACCACTGCTGAAGCAAAGTCAGCGGAGAGGGACGAAGGAGACAAGGGTAAGGCTGACGCTGCTCACGACGGCGAGATGATAGACGCCTTAAAGGATGATGGTGGTGACGAGGGACATGAGGAAGAACCTGAGGTGGCAATAGTTGGGGAGTCAAAAAGCGTCGATGACATTACTTTAGCTACACTGAAAGCTGAACAAGACAAACGCATGCAGCTTAAAGTTGAGGACCTAGACCCCGAAAGCCTTAAGCTTCTCGCAGTAGTGGATGTTGGATCAGGGTTAGTTGTTAAGCTTTCGACTAGATCTAATACAGAAGAACTTGCTAAACATTCTTCTCTTGATTCCAGCATTCCGCCTCCCACGAAAAAGTCAACCGATTCCAGCACTTCAGTCTCAGGGAAGAAAAAAACCAAGGCGCATCTTAACTGATGCTGAAAAAGAGGCGCAGGATGCTTAGAAGGCTTCTAAGAAATCCAAGTCCACTTCAAAGTCTAAGTGATGAAGTGCTTTGCTTTATTTTAGCATTTAATTGGCCCACAATTGTTGCAGCGAGTGTGGCCCTCGCATCTTCTTTTTGCCTGTTTTCCTGTACCAATTCATACATTTGTAAATAAATAAAAATAATTCATTTCCTGCAATGCCTGTTAGCCGTCAGTTCATTACTTATGTTAAAATGCAAATGCATGTCCTACTAAAGTCGTATAATGGAGTCATAGTGGGGGGAAATATGTGTGTACATATATGCCCTCAGTCAGTCTTGAAAAACTATTCAAGATTAAATTAAAAGGTCTGAATGTCCCCGATTCTCTGACGGGAGTCACGTTCCTTTTGTCATTGATGCCTGCTCTTTTCTGGCATCTTTTATACTCTCCTGTCTTATATTCAGGTTAGAGTTCTTGCTGAGGCGGTCTCTCATCTGGGTGCACCTTCACGCCCCAGAGGACGTCGTCTTCCCGTCCTTTATACTCTCTCTCAATTCTTGAGAGTTAAAATTAAGAATGTCGTCTTCCCATTCTTTTATGTCTTATTGCACAAACAGTCGTTGTGTTTGTTCCTACATATAAGCCATCTTCAACTTTTCAGATTTTAATTTAACATCTCGTATTCCACAGTCATAATATAATAATAGTTGGAGATATAAATAATGCAGGAAAGTAAATGGCACACGATATTTTTATAGTGGTTCGGCTAAGTCATAGCCTACATCCACTTTATAGTTCTTTGTTCGTATCAACAGACATTTCTAAGGCAAGTCGTGCCTTTTTACAGGGTTCATAAGAAAAACAAAAGAAAATACAACATCCCTAATTCAAATATCGCATCAAGTGTTGGGCATTCCAAGCCCTAGGCACTTCTTCACCATCTACGGTCGTTAACTTGAAGGCTCCTGTCTCAAGTTTCCGTTGGATGACGAATGTTCCTTCCCACTTTGGACCGAGGTGAGGAAGGGATGGAAAAACTCGCTTTAGCACCAAATCTCCTGGTTCAAAGGTTCTAAAACGAACTTTTTTGTCGTAATAGCGTGCCATCTGACGTCGATGTCTTGACGTACGCAAGTCTGCCTCGTCCTTTTTCTCTTCGATTTCATCAAGGGACTCGAGGAGGAGTGCCCGATTCGTCATTGGGTCATAATATGTCACCCTGTGAGAGGGAACTTCAAGCTCTACCGGGATTACTGCTTCTGAGCCAAATGAGAGACAGAAAGGAGTATGACCGGTAGCTGTCTTAAACGTTGTCCGGTATGCCCACAAAGCCAAGGGCAATTCATCCACCCAATTTGCTTTTGCACGTTCCAATCGTTTCTTGAGGATGGACTTTATGACTTTATTTATTGCTTCTACTTGCCCATTCGACTGTGGATGGGCGACTGCAGTATACCGCTTGTCGATCTTGTATTTCTGGCAGAAATTTCTGAATTCGGCACCCTCGAACTGCGTTCCATTATCAGTTATAATGGTCCTTGGAATCCCAAATCGCCATATGATATTTCTAACAACGAAACTTATCACCTTTCTCGCTGTGATTTTTGTTAAGGGCTCAGCTTCCACCCACTTCGTAAAATAGTCCACGGCGACTATTGCATACTTCGCTCCTCCTTTGGCAATCGGTAGAACTCTGATGATGACAATTCCCCACATGGCGAACGGCCACGGACTCACCATCGACTTGAGCTTGGTCGGTGGTGCTCTGGGGATCTTGGCGAATCTCTGGCATTTGTCGCAGCGTCATGAGTAATCACCTACATCTTTATTAATTGTGGGCCAGAAATACCCATATCGCAATACCTTTTTTCTAAGGTCTGACCTCCCGTATGATCTCCACATTCACCTTCGTGTACTTCTCTTAGTACACGCTTGATGTCATCGTGCGCTATACATCGTAACAGGGGCATAGAAAATCCTTACCGATAAAGGGTATCATCTTGAAGGATGTATCTGGTAGCTTTGTGAACTATGGCTCGCCTCTCACTCTTCTTTGGCGGGAGTATTCCATTTCTAAGGAAATTCTTGATTGGGGTCATCCACAACTCCCTCTCCGGTTCTGCTTTGAAAGCTAATTCAATTTCCATTGACTCAAAGCTTGGCGATCCCAACGTCTCAATTGGAACCATTTCGGTTTCCTCCGGATTGTCAGAACTAGCCAACTTTGCTAGCCGGTCTGCCTTCTGGTTTTCAGCTCTTGGGATATACGTTATGTTATACCATTCCAAGTTGCTTAACAGCTCCTACACTTTCCCGAGATAGGTAAGAAGTCGAGGTCCCCGGGCCACAAACTCCTTTCGCACTTGGCAGACGACTATTTTGGAGTCGCAGAATATATCCAATGCCCTTATTCCAAATTCCTTAGCAAGTTTCAGCCCGGCAATCAGGGCTTCATATTCAGAGTCATTATTAGTCGCTGAAATTTCTAGTCGCAGAGCATAATATAACGATCATCCTTCAGGAGTAACTAAGACGACTCCAGCTCCAGACATTCGGTCGTTTTTGGCCCCGTCTGTGTACAACTTCCATGGATCTAATTTTAATTCCACCTCTGACTTGACCACCTTGTCGTTGATCATCTCTTCCTCCGGAATTGTGAACTCTGTTATAAAGTCAGCCAGAGCTTGCCCCCTGATCGATCTTCGTGGCTGAAAATTTAAATCAAACTGACTTAATTCAATATTCCACTTGATCAACCGTCCCGATGCTTTGGGCCTTTGCAACACCTGTCTCAGAGGCTGATCAGTGTATATGGTTATTGGGTAAGCTTAAAAATAATGGCAAAGTTTTCGGGAGGCGATCAGAAGGCTGTAAGCAAGCTTCTCAATCCTTGGGTAGTTACGTTCTGCAGCTGCCAATTTCTTACTTACATAATATACCAGCCTTTGCACTTTGTCTTCTTCCCAGACCAAAGCGGTGCTAACGGCGTGAGTCGATACTGCTAGATAAACAAATAGCTCTTCATGATCCACTGGCTTCGACAAAATCGGTGGTCTCTCTAGTAAGTCCAATAGATTTCGAAAGGCCTCAACACAGTCCAGAGTCCATTCAAAATTTTTCTTCCCCCTTTTTATCAAGTCGAAAAATGGGACGCATTTGTCCGTTGCTTTGACGATAAATCTACTCAACGCAGCCACTTTCCCCACAATACTTTGGACGTCATTGATTCTCCTTGGTTCCTCAATGTTCCTTATCGCTGCTATTTGACTGGGATTGATTTCAATCCCTCGAGAGCTCACGATGAAACCTAGAAACTTTCCAGATGCCACCCCAAACGAGCACTTCAAAGGATTTAACTTCATCCGATACTTTCGCAGGATACCAAACATCTCTGCCAAGTCTTGCGTATGGCTGGAGGACTGTTTCGATTTGACAAGCATACCATCCACATAAACCTCCATAGTCTTCCCTATTTGGTTATAAAACATCCTGTTCACTAAGCATTGGTAGGTAGCTCCAGCATTTTTCAATCCGAACGGCATGACCACATAGCAATACAATCCCAAATTTGTAATGAAGCTCGTGTGCTCTTGATCGGGCACATGCATGGGAACCTGGTTGTATCCGGAATATGTGTCCATGTAAGAAAGAAGTTCGTGTCTCGCCATCGAATCCACAAGATGGTCTATTCTGGGGAGTGGGAAGCTGTCTTTCGGGCAGGCTTTGTTTAATTCTGAAAAATCAATGCATGTACGCCACTTTCCGTTTGATTTATTTACCAAAACAGGATTCGATATCCAGTCGGGATATGTCGAATCTCTAATAAATCCCTTCTCTTTCAGCTCTCCACTTCTTCTTTCAGAGCTCCCGACCTCTCTGGCCCAGCACACGTCTCTTTTGCTTTACAGGCGGGTGTTTTGGGTTTATACTCAGCGAATGACTCATCGTGGATGGTGATATCCCACACATGTCGGCGTGGGTCCAGGCAAACACATCCAGGTTTGCCTTCAGGAAGTCAGCCAGTTCTTTGGTTCGGTGCGGATGCAATTGGGATCCAATCTTCATAACTTTTGCTGGATCAGCTTCATCAATGGGTATATCCACTGCCGTTTCGTTAGGAGATGCCTTTCTATCCTCAGGTTCCTCATCTTCTCTGGGATCCAGGTCCTCGGGCATTCCCTTGGGCAACTCCTTCGGGGCTGATCCCTCTAATTTCTACGCCGAACCCTCCTTTGGAGGAGGTGAGGTGCCTTTAGTCTCGATCCTGAGTCCCTTCATCAGCATCTTTAATTCAGCAATATAACAAGCTCGTCCAGAGACTTCATCTCCTCTCATTACTCCTGTTCTGACTTCAGTTGGGAACTTTAGCAATAAGCACCACGGTGCAATACAAGCCCTGAACTCTGCAAGGGTAGGCCTTCCCAAAAATGCGTTGTAGGCCGAATCGATATCTAGCACTACGAACTGAAGCATTTGTACTCTTCGATGATCCCCTTGCCCCAATGTTACGGGCAATTCTATATACCCCATTGGAGCTGTCGATGCCCCATTGAAGCCTCGGATCCAACCTTCACAGGGCTTCAAATCTCTAGAATCAAGTTTCATCTAATCAAACGACTTCTTAAACAAAATGTTGACATAGCTTCCATTGTCCACTAGTACCTTATGAACCAGTGCCAGTCCAATGGTAGTGGTAATGACCAACGGATCTTCGGTAGGTGACTGGATTCCGGTATCGTCTCTGCTACGGAACACTACATCAACGAACATTGTCTTCTGCTGTTTCACAGGGGTGATGTCTTCCAAATCATCGCACTCGTCCACATCTATGTGCTTAACTGCATTAACGTATTGGTCCATTGCTTTGAAACTATGGATAGCTGGATGGAGTCCACCTATTATGGTGTTAATGACAATCTCTTTGCCTTTCTATTGCGCTGTAGGCCTGGGAGCAGACTGATTCTGGTTTGGGGCTTGTCCTCCTTGTCCCCTGTCCCTTGGGGCAACCTTATACTCATCCAACTTGCCTTCACGCAACAACTTCTCAACCACATCTCTCAAGTGTCGACATTCGTTTGTTGAATGTCCGTGAGTTCCGTGAAATAAACAAAACTTTCCGGTAGTAATTTCTTTTTCTGTCGAATCTCGTGGCGGCGGTCTTTTATATTGCAAAACATTATACGTGCCCAAATAAATGTTCTCTAACGTGTCATTCAACGGTGAATAGTTTTCAAACATCTGGAACTGGGGTCTTTTGTCAGAATTAATTCCTCGGTTCCTATTTCTCCTATTACCATTCGCATTACGGTTGTTGTTGCCCCCGTTTCCATTATTATTGTTTCCATTCTTGTTTCCAACATTTACTTCGACTTTCCCAGAGCTTTCTCCAGACTGCTTCATGGCAACATTACTCTGAACAGCTTCTTTTGAGGCCGCTCCGGATTTCCACTTTCTGTTTTCCCTTGCTTCCTCCCGTCATAACTGAATATTGGCCTTCTCATAAAACAACTCTCTTGTGGGAGGCGGCTTCCCAGAAAGATAACCTCCAAACTCTGAATCAGGATCAACTCCTTCCATTAAGGCCATCAAGATGGTAGGCTCATGCGGGTCGCTGACTTCTGTTACAGCTAAATTGAAACGGCCAAGATACAACTTCAAAGACTCACCTGGCGCTTGCTTAATTCTCGATAATTCAATAACATTCCTTGACTTTCGGGCGTGGAATCGGAATTGATTCATAAAATGTTCATTTAGTTCTTTGAAATTCGATATTGATCGAGGAGGAAGTCGGGTAAACCATAGTAATGCTACGTCTTCTAAGTAAATCGGGAAAGCCTTACACTTCACAGCGTCAGGGGCAGCGGCAGCATTCATGAGCCATGCGTATCACATCAAATGTTGTCCCGGGTCGGTTTTCCCGTTATATCTATCCATCTGTGGCAGATTAAAACGTCGGGGGAACTGAAAGTCAAGAATGTCATCAGTAAAGGGAGTATGGCTTCGCTCAATGCCATAATCTTCATTGGTGTAGTTTCTACTCTCAGACATGATCTGGCGTACCATAGCCCATACGTCAGCATTGGTCAAAAGTCGTTCAGGCTCCCTGGCTCTGATGTTCGGGTTTCCTCTGGGATCCTGATCAGGGGACGTCCTCCTTCTTCTAGCGGCTTCTGCTCTACTTTGCTCCCTACGTTCCTGGTCAATCTCGGGAGGAAGGGGCTGAAGCATTTGTCCCTGAGTGGGATTGGTGAGGTTAGGGTCTCTAGGCAAAACATGGGATCCTTGCATTGGTAATAGCATAGGCTCTCTCAAGCTCGGATCATTGGGTCCTAGTACACGAGCAGCGTCCTCGCGGGATCCCAAAGATCCAAAAGTCATCTGCTCCAAATTCTGAGGTCGTTCGAGCGGCCTTCTTTCACGGGGCCATTCTTCCTCAGAAGAAGAAGACTGATCCATCGCTGTATGATGAACTGGGGATGGAGTTCTTTGTCTGCGGAGTTCAACAATTTCCCTACTCATGATTCTCATATTCTCTTGCATCATAAGATTGGTGCTCTCGTGGATTCTCATAGCCTCCCTAGTGCTCTCAAGCATGTCAAGAAGGCACGAAAAATCTCCTTGGGTGACAGGCGCAAATGGATTGATCTGGTCATTGGTCCTGGTGGCTGAAGTCAGAGCATTTGGAGGGGCTCGAGTAGAGGTTCCAGCATCACCTAGTGTCGGATCGGATTGGAGCAAAGTAACCTGGCAGGATCGGTTCGGGTTGGGGGAGTGCACTTCTTCAAAGTCTTCTACTCGGTTCGGATTGGAGCTCTCTCTATGTGATCGGTTCAGATTTCCTGAACCTGTCCGATCCGCTCCCGAACTCTGCCCACGAGACCTCATTATAATCGAATTTTGCTGATCTTCACCAACTTCATTTCCTCAACTGGTTTGAACTTCCTTGCCTTTTCCTTTGGCCATAATTCTTCAACAATCAACCAACGAGTATTTAAAAGCGTCGAAAATTAGGGATTAACTTCTTTTAACCTAACGGTCCAAAAAGTAGAACGATAATCCAGAAAAATAGAGAATTCAAATCGCTCTCAGTGAAAGCACCAAAATATTAGACCAAAAAGTGGTTCTAACAACCAAATTGACTGAAATTACAATAAAATGAGATCAAAAACAGAAAAGAGACACAGGATTTATAGTGGTTCGCCGTTAAAAAGCCTACGTCCACTTTATATCACTTTTCTTGATGATGTAGATGTAAATACAATGAGATATTCACTCAATTTCACTCACTTTCCATATACATTCACTCAATTATCTCAAAATATACTTTGATTGATGATTTTGAATTGTTTAGAGTGCTGGAATTCGGTTGTCAAAGATGTTTGAACTCTCAGAGTGCCAAAAGATCCCTTCAAACGACCCTTGGGGGTATATTTATTGGTGAGAATTCCTTCAGGATCCGGTTCGGATCGGGGACACGTGGCCTCCATCCCATGACTTTCGGGATCGGATGAGTTCTGGTGTTGCCAGCACATCAAGTAAGTGGCCATCGTGGGTAGAAAGTGGGTGTAACTGCCCCGAATATTCAGGAGATCGTGGTGCGGAGTAGCAGGGTGAACTGGGTTCGGATCGGATAGGGTAGCAAAATGGAGTTCGGATCGGAGCATCCCATCCGATCCGATCCGATTTGAATTTTGTCTCTCCTCACTTTGTCTCACTTTGCTTTTCTCTGACTACCCCCGATCCGATCCGATTTATAGGCAGATTATATTCTAATACTTAATCTTTTAGCTTTGTGTTGCCTCTGTTCCTACTCCTGTAATTCCGATCCGAACCGAATGTGTAACAGAGTGTCCATTTTTAATTGATCTTCTGACTTCTTGACTTTGTGTAGCCTAGTTTACAAAGTAGGCTAACATTTTGTCCTCATCTGCCCACCTCGAGGAAATAGGCTCAAGAGCAGGTAACAAAGTCAAGTTTTCAAAGTAGTGATCGGGAAACTGCTCCTCCAGATACACCCGCTTAACTGCAGTTTCAGCATCCAACGGTGGAGGTGCAGGGAATGTCAGCACGGTATCCTTATGTATGGAGGGCTTAATGGCCTCCTCATCCCTTCTAGGCCGTTTAGCAGGAACCTTGCGCTTGCTTCGCGATTTAGTATCTCTCGACGGGTTCCTTTCCCTACTGCGCGTTTCTTGAGAAGAAGTTGAGTCTTTTGATTGCGGCCTGTCATCTTCTCGACGACCTTGGTAGCCCTTATATCGCTCTGGATCTGACCGAACGGGAGAGCGAGAGCGCGAGGACCGCGAAATGAAAGAATCATATGGCCTTCTGTCCTCCCTATCGCGACCTTCGCGATGATCATACTCAGCCTCGTGAGGGGGTCTGGTCATGCTGTGGCGTAGCATCTTGATGTCATAGTAAGCACGAGACATTTTACATGCACAATAATGCAAGTGGAATTCAGAATCAGTATTCTCATAAGACGTAAGTGCTATGAAGTGGGGTGCAATTGTGTTAAGTGCATCCTAAGTGGTGCCCCCCAACAACAAACCAGAGTCTGAAGCCGAGATGGCTCTTTGGCCTTAACAGGAGTGACCTCCTCCGAAGAAGTAAAAACTAAAGGATTTGTGCCAAAATCCTCGGATGTGTAAATAGTGTCAGGAAGGGGGAGATCTCCCAAGCCCTGAAATGTAGGATCATCAACAGTAGGGGCATCTCTTTGGAAAGCGCCTGTTGGTTATTCTTTAGGAGAAGGTGATTTCTCAGGAGAAACAACATCCCCAGGAGTGATGTACCCCTCTCGGTGCTTTTCAGGTAAATTAGCCAACTCATCGTCTTGGGTCGAACTTGGAGAAGGTGAAGTTCGAAGTGGCATGGTGGGACCTTTTGAGCTCTCGCCCATTTCTGGAATTACATCCACCGGAGGGATATATACATATGGACCGGACCCGTGACCTACGCTACGGGTAACGGACAACAACCTATGAAGATGAAGATATTCGTCCTTAAGGACTTCATCGATAGTTAAAAACTTTTGATCACCATTAAGGAGCCGGTGCATCCGATCAAAGAACACTTGACCCGATATCTGTTTTGGATTATAAACTGCAAACAAAATGAAAATGGATTAGTGTGGTGTCGTGGACATTCAGTGTGACGGCCCGCCCCGCACCAACCGACATTTACTCCAAAAGTGCGCTGTACACATGTCCAGTTAGCACGGAACGGGTCGTCAGAAGAAAAAGGGAAGAAGGAAATGAACTAATCAAGGAACCTGTAGAATGTCTCATAACGCATAGGATAAAATATAATAACAACATACTTGACATAAAACAGGTGAGACAATGCATAAGTTGAAAATAAACTAACATAGCAGCGGAAAATCCAAATACAGCTTATGATCCAAAGCCAACATTATTACAACTTTTCTAATTGTCTCCAAAAACAAAAGCAAGATAAAGGAGGTACACTACTAATGCCCAAGTAGCGACCACCAACAACACAGGGAGAATATCTATATATCATACGTGGAAGCCTCCTGCTCGCCTCCGAATCAACTACACGCGCATCACCAGCTAACCTGTCTCTAGTCTGCTCGTGTGAGCACCCAGAGTAATAAGAGGAGACATAAAACTCTAGGTCATACATAAAGCCTGGTATGAGCGATAAGCATCTAAACAGAATAATAACAGGTATAATCCAATCATACCTGAACCTGGACCTGCAACCAAAGAGTTAGCACTACATACCGTACAATACTCTAAGGTGCCACTAACATACTGTGTAAGAGGTACGGGGGTGGGGGTGTGCATGTCATAGTGGTGTCAAACAATCAAGCATAGCAATTATCCTCACATCCCTCACTCAGTGCGTAAAGCATACGATATCCACTACTTTGGTCACCTAATACTTTAGGCCATGATGGAATCCAATCCCGTCTAACTATCACTACAAGCCCACCATCCATCTCTCAGTGGTGAACCAAAGTTATGAATACCGACAACCCCTTTGCACACGTCCCGCAGCAAAGCCCAACCATGAAGTGAACTCATTGGTTCCCAACTGGATCCTGAGCTCTAACTTCCATTTGGACCACCTTTGCATCTCGGGTTATTGGTCAATACTGGGTCGGGTCGGATTCCCCTTCAAGTCATCGGTTCGGGTCGGGTTCGCTCCGTTGCATCAGTTCATGGTCCTCCTATGGTACGGTTCGGTTCAGGTCCACTCCATCGCATCAGTTCGGGTCGGGTGTCTCACTTCGGGTCGGGTCGGGTGCCATCTCCCATTCAGCTCATGCTTCCGCTCCGATCAGCTCCCTCTTCCTTCATTTGTTCCGATCCGATCCTCCTCCTTTAACCGCTCCGATCCTCCTCCTTTAGCCGATCCGATCCCCCTCCTTTATCCGATCCGATCCCAATATTGTTAGCATGGCCTTCCTTTCTGCTAGACTTCTCAAGTGTCAAGTTCCGATCCGATCGAATCCTTTGCCCAGTTCACTTATCCGATTCGAGCCCCCATATCCGATCCGATCCGAAACCTGCACTGTTTCTGCAACTTTTCCAGCAAGTGTTTTACGCCATTCGACGACGTTTCGACCAATTTAAACATTCTAATCAATCACAAATCACTCCAAACAGTCATAGCAACATAGCAAACTAACCACAAACACCAAAACAATGAATTTACATGTCAAAATGGATCAAATATACCCCAAACCCCATATTTTCCCTTAAGCATGTTTAAGCAAAATTAATCATAGGGTTAACAAAACTTAACCAAATTAAACCAAATTTCTACCAGAGGCATAAAATATTATTTTCGAATTTATAGATATTTCTCCAGAATTTATTAGTGTGTAAATTCGCTAATCTTCACTAATTACCCTTAATTAACTGTAATTAGTGTCAAAACAATGCTAATCACTCACCTTGGCCACAAATAAATCTCTCAGTACTGAAACCTTGCTGATTTGGGTGAATACTGGTGTCTAACAGCAGCTCTAAACTTGCTTTCGTATTTCCTCTCCTTAATTTGATGTAGATTAAGCCAAAACTTGATTAGAAAGTGATTAGAAGGTGATTTGGGTGTTGGAGGCCATTGCTAGGGTTCCAAGAATGAAAGTGGCGGCTGGAAAAAATGTTTTCTAACCCTAATCAGCCCCTATACATCTCCAATCCCGAAATCCCCTTTGGGCCTGACTGCTAATTACCCGGTTAAGCCCAATTAAGCTGTTTTTCACCATCTGAAACTTGTTTCAGCCATATCTCCCAAACGGTGAGTCCGTTTGGCTAATGTGACCACTCTACGGAATTGTAAACCATCATCCGGAGCCAATGGAAGTGGTTTCAAGTCAAAATTCCTTTCTAGTCAAAAGTTATGGCCAAAACAGTACCAAATAGGGGTAAAATGGTCATTTAAAAATCGGGAAAAATCATGAACATGGGAAATGACCCCAATAGTCGTCTCCCAAAGTTACATGACCATACGACTTCGTATGTGAAAAAAAAATTCCACGATCCTATGATGCGTAGAATGCGGGTCGTTGCACTCTCCCCCCCCCCCCCCCCCTTAAGAAATTTCGCCCCCGAAATTCCCTAACCAAAACACACAAAGGGTTCCGCATGCCTATCAACCATAAAACAACAATCAACATGCAAAACAAGTCTATCCTAGCATGCGGTTTACTAACAAGGGAAGAAACTATCACTACCAAAACCTTACTAGGCAAAGAGTTCTGGATACTTCTTCCTTATATCCTCCTCTGTTTCCCAAGTACGGTCTTTTTCATTCTCACCCCACTGGACTTTGACTAGTTTCACCGCCTTCCTTCGAGGCTGCTTCGTATCGTTCCCAACAATACGCATAGACTTGCGGTTCCCAACCGCCTCGAGTTCAACTTCGATGTTATCCAACTGATCAGGTGAAATAGTCACACTAGGGTCGTGCACGAATTTCCTTAACTGGGAAACATGAAATACGTTGTGAACTCCCGCCATCTTGTCAGGTAGCTCTCCTTCATACGCCAAATTCCCAACTTGCTCGAGGACTGGGAATGGGCCAACAAATCTTGGTGCTAACTTACCTCTCCAACCAATCCGAATCACATTCTCTATGGAGAGATCTTGACGAACACCAAGTCGTTAACGAAGAATTCCAAATCTCTTCGTCTCTTATCGAGATAAGCCTTCTGCCTATCTTGGGTAGCCTTCATTTTCTAATATACAATTTACTCAAATACCATCATGACCTGACCTAGTCCTTGGTAAACCATCAATGAAATCCATTGAGACTTGTTTCCAATGGTTGTGACAAACCACTAGGCTCTTTTTTTTTTCCCAGCTTTAACTAACTGACAATTTATGCATTTGGACATAAACTTCCCAACGTCTTTCTTTATCCTTTCCCAGTAGTAGGTCTAATCCATGTCTCAATACATTTTGTTACCACCGGGATTCATAGTCAATTTCGAGTGATGATATTCTCTAAGCATTTCATCTCTCAATCCATCTACGTTGGGTACAACTAGTCCCTTATTCTTTCGAAGTCACCCTTCTCGATCAAATCCTTACTTGATCATTCTCTTTCCATCGATACGCATCTCTACCCTAGAGATGGTTTCCAATAGATTAGGATCGTCCTTCTAACTGGAAATAATCCACTCAATCAAAATCGATCTAATCGTCAAGCTTACTAGTGTTTCTGAATCCAATTCACTCTTGGGCTCGAAATCATATCCTGTGATATACTTTAGTTGCTTCCATCCTAGAGACAAAAACCCCTAAACTGGCATGTCTCCTACTCAATGCAACTATTACCGCACCCACATCCTTTACTATGATCACTCTACCTCATGAAGTCATAACAACTCCACTGCACTGGCTCATAGCCTTACTAATCCTTTACTATGTCCACTTTGCCCCTCGAGTCATGACGACTCTACTGCACTGGCTCATAGTCCTACTACAATTACTTTGTTCCCCATCGCTAGAACCCTACAGGTGATAGTCTACTCAAGGGAAGAAAAATAGGAACAACATAGCAACCAAAACATCCATCAAACAAGTCCTACCTATCACCTGCTAAATTGATAAACACATCGACACCTACATGACTGGTATAACCAATCCCAATATGTCGATTCTAGTATGTCTGGTCCAACCAACATCAATAACTAATGGAAGCCCAACCTCCATACATACACCGATGCCTACTTGACTGGTCCAACCAATCCCAGGCCAATGGAAGCCCTGCCTCCCTACGGACTACCGAACGTCCAACGTACGTTTACCCTCCAAGGACAATTAAACTAATGGAAGCCCAACCTCCAATTGGACTACCGTACGTCCAACGTACGTTTATCCTCCAAGGATAACTAGATCACGTCCAACGGATCCAAGGTAACTGGCGTCCCCAGATACCCCTGCTTTTAGTCCTCCTAAAATACTTGAGTCCAACCCAAGTCTATCCATTATTTTGCTGCCCTCTCGAGTCCAACTCGAGCTGAATCCAATTCCTTGCAGTCTTCTCGAGTCCAACTCGAGTCAATCTATAACTCAGATCCAGTCTTGAGTATCCATTAGTGACAAACTCTAGTCCAACGTGAGTCGTCTCCCTATTCGTTGCATCTCCAAGATCAACGAACACCCATTTTCTTTTACGAATTCAAGTCCAACTTGAATCGCCCTAATCTTCGTTGTATCTTCTATGATCAACGAACACATCCTATTCCTTCAAAGTTCTACTATCCAATAGAGAACATCAACATAGGGTCCTAAACAATCCATTACTTTACATCTTTCCCGAGTCCCACTCGAGCAATCTCATAACCCTATCGAGTCTAACTCTGGGCAGTCTATACCATTGGACAGTCTCATCATGTTCCGTCTGCCCATCACTCCTCGAGTAAACCAAGATATCATCCAATGAAAAATCACAACAACTATTTACCCCTCACGCATACCATCCTAGTCGAAATCGACATTCCCCAAGCACAAGCCCCAAAGGCCTAAACCAATATCAGACAAGCACCCAAGGAACATCTCCTCCGAGTTCGGACCATCCACACGAGGTGATACTAGCAAAACAATCTAGCACTGGAGTACTCATTTGCCTCCCAGAGACAACTAGAACTTATTACAACGATAAACTCTTAGCCTCCTTAACTCCTGTTACTATCGCCATCACTAGGTAGGTACCTAATACCACCCTATTCCTTTGGAGTAGATCGACTCCCCGAAATAATGCTAAACCCAGTAAAGCCCAAAACAAAGCAATCACAAGGAAACATACATCCATGACTCGATAAGACCACATTAACAAATCATGCCAAAACTAGTCGAACCACCAATCGGGTTCGTCACTACTAAAGGTCTATCGACTAACTCAGGTTTGTCAAACAAAACCCGATCAAAACATCTTAAATAGAAAGCATACCTCGAATAACGACATCTTTTTCCTTCTGCTCCGCAGTTGGGGCATTTGACGAAGAAGGAACAGCGTTCATAGCATATGCTTTCACAATCTGCTTCTCCCTAGGAGGTTGTGGGCAATCATCCTTGTGATGTCCCGCCTGGCCGCAGTTAAAGCACTTCCTTTCCCCAGGCTTTTCTCGACAATCTCTGGCGTAATGGCCCTTCTTGCCACAACTAAAGCATTCGCCATCTTTCTCATTTTTCTTATTCTGACCAATCTTGGTCGGGTTCTGCTTTCTCTTGCTCTGAGAATTCTTCTTGCCTTCACCGCCTGCTTGCGGCTTTGGCTCCTCTGTAGATGCAATAGCAACTTCGGTCTTCGACTTAGGGAAAAGGCTCTCTGACCTTAATGTCTTTCCTACAATAGACTCGAACGTCTCATCGGTATGGTTTATAAGTCTTTCCCCCAAGTACCCATCCAAGCCAGTTATGAACTTCTCGTTCTTCTTTTCGACTGTATCGATAAGGGACCATCCATATTTCGATAGAGTGTCGAATTCAGCGATATACTCCGAGACTGCTCTACCATTCCGCTTAAGCTCCAAGAACCTCCTGAACGGTTCCGATTTATGAGCAGCTGGAATAAACTTATCACAAAAGCGAGTCTTAAATTGATTCCAAGTAACTTGATCTTCTGCAGTAGCTGTTCTAATGGCATTCCACCAATTCATCGCTCGCCCTTGCAGCTGACGAGACGCTAGCCTTCTCTTCATCGCATCCTCAAGACCCAAGTCATCGAAGATACGATCACACCTATCCAACCAATTTTGAACATCTGTGGCCGACTCCGTTCCATGGAACAGCTTCCCACCAAGGTTAGTGTAATCCTTGCACAACTTGGCAAAATCGACCCTAGGCGCCTGAACTACTGGACCACCACCATTTCCGGGATTGGGAACTGCCCCTTGAACATCTCTTAGCATCTCCCTCATGAAGTTGGTGAACATTGTCCTCATGTCAGGAGCATTCCCATGGTTGGTCCCTCTACCAGCACCCCTGGTGTCTCTACTCATCGTTCAATCTGTAAAGAGAAAATGATTAACGACCCCATAGTGGTGCTAGTGCAATACAACTCCATCCTTAGCTATAATAATAATAGTATATATATAGCTTTTGAAAACCAAAGTAATCACAAATACACGCTCTCATATACATAATATCTCTCCCTAGTGTCTTTCCCTAGGTTAACTACGCAACCGAGCTCTGATACCAAGTGTGACGGCCCGCCCCGCACCAACCGACATTTACTCCAAAAGTGCGCTGTACACATGTCCAGTTAGCATGGAACGGGTCGTCAGAAGAAAAAGGGAAGAAGGAAATGAACTAATCAAGGAACCTGTAGAATGTCTCACAGCGCATAGGATAAAATATAATAACAACATACTTGACATAAAACAGGTGAGACAGTGCATAAGCTGAAAATAAACTAACATAGCAGCGGAAAATCCAAATACAGCTTATGATCCAAAGCCAACATTATTACAACTTTTCTAACTGTCTCCAAAAACAAAAGCAAGATAAAGGAGGTACACTACTAATGCCTAATTAGCGACCACCAACGACACAGGGAGAATATCTATATATCATACGTGGAAGCCTCTTGCTCGCCTCCGAATCAACTACTCGCGCATCACCAGCTAACCTGTCTCTAGTCTTCTCGTGTGAGCACCCAGAGTAATAAGAGGAGACATAAAACTCTGTGTCAGACATAAAGCCTGGTATGAGCGATAAGCATCTAAACAGAATAATAATAGGTATAATCCAATCATACCTGAACCTGGACCTGCAACCAAAGAGTTAGCACTACATACCGTACAATACTCTAAGGTGCCACTAACATACTGTGTAAGAGGTACGGGGGTGGGGGTGTGCATGTCATAGTGGTGTCAAACAATCAAGCATAGCAATTATCCTCACATCCCTCACTCAGTGCGTAAAGCATACGATATCCACTAATTTGGTCACCTAATACTTTGGGCCATGACGGAATCCAATCCCGTGTAACTATCACTACAAGCCCACCATCCATCTCTCAGTGGTGAACCAAAGTTATGAATACCGACAACCCCTTTGCACACGTCCCGCAGCAAAGCCCAACCATGAAGTGAACTCATTGGTTCCCAACTGGATCCTGAGCTCTAACTTCCATTTGGACTACCTTTGCATCTCGGGTTATTGGTTAATACTGGGTTCGGTCGGATTCCCCTTCAAGTCATCGGTTCGGGTCGGGTTCGCTCCGTTGCATCAGTTCATGGTCCTCCTCTGGTACGGTTCGGTTCGGGTCCACTCCATCGCATCAGTTCGGGTCGGGTGTCTCACTTTGGGTCAGGTCGGGTGCCATCTCCCATCCAGCTCATGCTTTCGCTCCGATCAGCTCCCTTGCCCTTCATTTGTTCCGATCCGGTCCTCCTACTTTAACCACTCTGATCCTCCTCCTTTAGCCGATCCGATCCCCCTCCTTTATCCGATCCGATCCCAAAATTGCTAGCATGGCCTTCCTTTCTGCCAGACTTCTCAAGTGTCAAGTTCTGATCCGATCGAATCCCTTGCCCAGTTCACTTATCCGATCCGAGCCCCCATATCCGATCTGATCCGAAACCTGCACTGTTTCTGCAACTTTTCCAGCAAGTGTTTTACGCCATTCGACGACGTTTTCGACCAATTTAACCATTCCAATCAATCACAAATCATTCCAAACAGTCATAGCAACATAACAAACTAACCACAAACACCAAAACAATGAATTTACATGTCAAAATGGATCAAATATACCCAAAACCCCATATTTTCCCTTAAGCATGTTTAAGCAAAACTAATCATAGGGTTAACAAAACTTAACCAAATTAAACCAAATTTCTACCAGAGGCATAAAATATTATTTTCAAATTTATAGATATTTCTCCAGAATTTATTAGTGTGTAAATTCGCTAATCTTCACTAATTACACTTAATTAAATGTAATTAGTGTCAAAACAATGCTAATCACTCACCTTGGCCACAAATAAATCTCTCAGTACTGAAACCTTGCTGATTTGGGTGAATACTGGTGTCTAACAGCAGCTCTAACCTTGCTTTCGTGTTTCCTCTCCTTAATTTGATGTAGATTAAGCCAAAACTTGATTAGAAAGTGATTAGAAGGTGATTTGGGTGTTGGAGGCCATTGCTAGGGTTCCAAGAATGAAAGTGGCGGCTGAAAGAAATGTTTTCTAACCCTAATCAGCCCCTATACATCTCCAATCCCGAAACCCCCTTTGGGCCTAGCTGCTAATTACCCAGTTAAGCCCAATTAAGCTGTTTTTCACCATCTGAAACTTGTTTCAGCCATATCTCACAAACGGTGAGTCCGTTTGGCTAATGTGACCACTCTACGGAATTGTAAACCATCATCCGGAGCCAATGAAAGTGGTTTCAGGTCAAAATTCCTTTCCAGTCAAAAGTTATGGCCAAAACAGTACCAACTAGGGGTAAAATGGTCATTTGAAAATCCGGAAAAATCATGAACATGGGAAATGACCCCAATAGTCGTCTCCCAAAGTTACATGACCATACGACTTCATATGTGAAAGAAATAAATATTCCACGATCCTATGATGTGTAGAATGCGGGTCGTTACATTCAGAGTCGAGGTTTAGAAAACCAGTGCCTTACTCGATTTTGTCCATCTCCTAGCACACCCCAGCTGTTGCCTTATACAAAACCATTCCCGCTTGGAGTCGCCAGCCTTGCTACTGAATGGCGCTGAAATTATCTTTCTTTTTGGGACAGACTCGAAGTAAGAGAAAGAAGGAGTTTCTCGAGTCCGATGCTTGAAGTTATAAAAGAAATGAACATCATCAAAAGTGAGCTCTATGCCTAAGATCTCGCGGTATGCTACATTTAAGGTATGCAGGTAAGCATAGGAGTTGGGATGCAGCTGCATGGGGGCAATCCGCATCTGTCTTAGAAAGTCGACGACAAAGAGAGAAAACGGTGGAATAGCTCCGACCATGCACATCAATCGAGTGATTGTCATAAATCCCTCCAGAAGATTATGAGGATGGTCGGTTTTAGATGGCACCAGAGTATCTTTTTTATATATCCCGTACTTCAAGCATATTCGAAGGAGCCTGTCATAGTCAATTGTCGATTCAATAGAATCTTGAGGTGATTCCAATATGACGGCAGATTCAAATTCGTCAGGAGCTCGAGTATCTCCAACCCCTCCTTCCTCTTCATAACCCAGAAAAACTTCACTGTCAGAAGACGTTCCGCTGTTATGCGCCCCCACTTCATAATCTGATCCCTCGTCACCCCATTCAGGGTCTAAGGAAGAAGATATCTCGTCAAGAGTAACTTTGTCGGATGCCTCTGGGACCTCTTTCTTTTCTGCCAGTCTAGAAGAATGTCTCTTGGCCATGATCACTAAACTATCGAAGAAGTAATAACATAAGTTAGAGTAAATTAGCCCGTGTCCCCCTCTGCACGTGTGTGAACTAAAGTGTGTACGGTGTGTGCAGAAGATGTAAAGTTAACACTCGAAAGTGTAAGGAAAAATCTTGGCAACGCAATGATGTTCAGAACAGTTGTTGATGTTCGTTTATGTTTGCAAGGCACTATCCTAACTGTTCATTAAGTTGAAGATTATGCCAAGAGTTGATTTGGCCAGTTAAACAAGTTTTTATGCATTAAGTTGGACTGCTCTTCGGTTCGGTTCGGATGCATTCATTGTGATCGGATCGGGGGCACAGCCCTGCCTTGGACTCAAACAAACATTGAAGCCCAGGGATCAAAGTCGGATCGGTTCGGAAGTAAGCTCCTCGAACGGTCCGGATCGAATTAAGTAACCATGCCCCTCTCCTCCTTTATTTCACTTTCCGGTCCGATCCGGTTGCGAGAGTACTATCCGACCCAATCCAGTTAGGTGAGCTCTGTCTCCCTCTTCAACTTTTTCCCCGTCTCGATCTGGCCTTCTGAGCATTTTCTTCTCCTCCGTCTTCCATATCTCCTCACCTGAACCGATTCCCTATGCCCTTCGTCTTCCTCTTCCCCCTTAGTCACAACCAAACCCAATCCCATCGCTTTGAGGTGATGGCGGAGCCACCAATGACGACGGCGAGGGAGGAGAGAGTAACAGCGTCGAAGCCAAACGATAACCACACTCAAATCAACCGCAAATTTCAATTGGAACCGATTATTACTAAGATAGTCGAAGTTTTAAACCTACCGAGGTGTTTAAATTGAAGACCGACGAGAGAATTTCAGAGTTTTTGAGCTTTCTGAAAGCTAGGGTTTCAGTGTAAAAACCGTTGAGTGAGATTAATGAAAGAAAGCGAGGAAGAAGGAAATAGGTGATGGGTTTATATATGTATTCTTAGTGACTAATCATATTCCCAGTCTCTTCTCCCCGCTCGGACCGGGATACAGGCCCACGAACACATTTGTAACACCCCGCAAATTCTATAACTGTGAAACTCACAAATTAAAGTATAATTAATTTCAAATCAAAGAACTAAGGGAAACGGGATACGCCATTGCGTTCGTCTCGGAAAAATACGCGAAATAGAGTCCGAGTTTTCGAAAAACGGATATCGTATGAAGAAGTTATGGACGAACGAAGCTGGGCGAAAAACCGAAAAAGGGCCAGAATGCACTGGCGCACTTGGGAAGTGCGCCAGAACAAAAATGAACTGGCGCACCTGTGAAGTGCGCCAGTACATTTTTGACCTGGCGCACCTGCCAAGTGCGCCCAGGTCAAAAATGACCTGCTGGCCAGGTCTGGTCTAGCCCTGGCTGGCCAGGTCGGTGTGTAGTCGAATTTCTGTGGTCTGCTTTGTCATTAGGGCTAGGTGGCGGGTTTTTATTGGTCTCTCTTCCTAATGAATGGCTACGATCTAACCTAGCAACATCAATGGTCCTAATCAATTCCTAACCTCTATATAAACAACCCTAGACTAAACCCTAATCTATTCATTGAAAATAAGATTATAGCCGCCATGTTGCTGAGGAACGACAAAGATTAGCCGCCGACTAGAGAGAGAGTTAGGAAGAAAGTTCTAAAGCCTAAAGCAATTCAAGCAACCTAAAGCTAATCAATTCAACAAAGGAATCGTGTCTCTTAATTAGAGAATTCGCCGCAACCATTGTAAGTAGAGTATTACTTTGGTATAATAAACAACTGTGTTGATGTGTATGCTTGAATTGTGGCAATGGAAGTAATTCATATTTATGCGTTCTTATCAATTTATATACGTTTGGATATTTATGGATTATGTTATAAAGAACTACATGCGGTAGTTCTATACAAGTTTACGTTTGGAATATTGCGCAAATTATGTTATCTATGTTGAAGCTACATGTATGTAGTTGATTGAAATTTATGCGAGTTTGGGCTTTGTTATTATGCCACCATGATGTATATTTTGTGCATAAATCATTTTGCAAGTAATTGAAACAAGTTTGGTTGTTATAGTTCATATGAAACTATGTTGGAATTTTGACACCATAATCCATGTATTTGCAAAACTTATGAATATGGCTAGGCTATGAATGATATTTGGCATAATTGAAACCTATGATTAAGTCTATCTTGTTTAAAAGAATTATATGATGACATATGTGAGACATGGCTAGGTTAGACTCAAAAGTCCCTTTTTGCAAGTTTTAAAGCAAACACCATGTTTAGGAATATTTATGCATAAGTATGTTTATACCATCGTTATGTGATTAGACTTAAACCATGATTAAGTTGAACAATGCTTTTGTGTTGGTAACAAAGTATCCCCTTTGTAAACATGTAGAAACCTTATGAACATGACATGTTTATGTTTATGCCATGAACAAAATTTAACTTTACATATGCCATGTTTATGCCAAAAGTATTTATGCCATGTTTATGTTTGACATTATGCTATGCTTATGCTAGAAATATTTACGACATGCTCATGTTTGACATTATGCCTAAATAAAAATATAGGTTCATGTTGTAGTTAAACCTATGCAAGTTCACATGCTTTGATTCATGTCACCTATGTTACCACTATGCAAGTACACCAATATCTATTTTGTATTTCCAACGTCGTATTGCAAGTTCATGCGCTCACCTTCCCCTCTTTGTGTATACGCCATAAGCCTCCCCTTTCGCATGGCTAAATTGGGCTTTAAAAGGCTAAGCCCAATATATATGAACGGACGTGTAAAACGGGGGAAAACAACATTGGGTTAAAATGAATTAATGAATGAAAATATAAAATAGAAGGGCCCAAATTCAAGTATGGGTTGGGCCCGTGATTGGTGTAATCTTTACACCATTAACTTAATAATGGGCCGCAAATATTTACATATAAATAAAGAAGAATGACAAGATATGTAAATGTAGAAAATACGATGTGTTTAACCCGAGGTTGGATTGAGTTGTGATGTAAACCTGCCCGGAACCACCCGGCTGTCCAGTAGTCACAACAATACCTATCCAATGTGGGAGGTTAAACATGGAGCCCAGCAAGGACCCGAGGTTAGACTGAGTTGTGGCGTAAGACTGCCCGGAACCAACCGGCAACAGGCAGCCACAACAATACCTGTCTAATGTGAGAGGTCAGGGCCTTAATAAGACAATTAAGGCTGAGTCAGGATTGTTAGGATTAAGTGGACTAAAGACTTAATCAAAATGGAACATGCTAAACTAAACGGACTGGTGGGGTTAGGTTAGAAACACTTAACCAACTTAGCATGTTGGCTAGAGATAGAAAACCTAGTAACGGGGGACCCTTTTCAGCAGTAACCCTAAAAGGTGTATCAGGATACCCTGAAACTAGGCAGGGTGGGGCACGATTACTGGGCTGATTGTAAGAGGTCAAAGCGACGGCGGTGGTGTAGCAGTGTAGGTTCTAACGGAGTGCGGGCGTGCACACACTCCGGCGCAGAAAAATAAGGCACTGGACACCAGTAGCATACCTGTGCATTCTAAGGTTGTGTCGGGTTGCCACTATGGGACTTGATACACCCCATGGTGGGACCAGCATAGGTAACTACAGACATCGGGGGCCGTAAGACACATGTAACTATGCGAGTAGGAGCCGATCATCATAAAATGGATCACATCACCCTGATTATGGGAGCCAGTTGGAAACTAGTTTATATGGGTTCAGAGATTAACATGGGGTACGATAGTATATTCGACCCTAGACAACTTAACCAAGTTATAGTGTTTGCCCACTTCTTGTTATTACTTATCATACCCAGTTCTTTATTCATAGACAAAGTAGTACTAGACTTACTCAGGCTTTATGTCTGACTCTATTTTCCTTTCGTCTTCTTTCTTCCGTTTCCCCCCCCAGGTCCTCAGGGAGGGAATACAACAGCTTGATCAGCCTCAACATCCAGCTTGAAGAAGAGAAATGTATTGCTTGGACTTTCCTGTTTTGAACTATGGCTTTGGACAATCCACTATGGGGACTTTTGCAGTTTATCTATGTTTTATTTATGCTTCTTTAAATAATGTACTCAAGACAGATTATGAAAGTGTTATGTTATGTTTTTGGAAAGGATGTTGTTGTAACACGTATTTGATTTAATGAAATAAAGTTTGTTGTTCTTCTGCTGTTTTACAAATATGTGTTCTTATATCTGTCTTGTATATCTGTGACTTGTACTTATAAACCTCCACCAAAATTAGGGCATTCCCTTTGAGAGTGACCCTAACGGAGGTGGGGTGTTTCAACATTCTAGCCTGTTGGACCAACATTGAGCAATACGAAGGAAGTCCCTCCGGATTGGGCCCGAACCGAATGAATTGAGCACAACGACTTGGTGTTCAAATTAAATTTAAAGAAAAATGAAGAAAAAGATTACCTGGAGGAATCGCTGAAAATCAGGAAGAGTTCTAAAACTTGTTTAAAAATGAAGAAAGTAGTATGCATGCTTTGTGATGTATATATAGACATCAAGAGATAAAACCTTCTTAAGCAGTATATCCTTATACGTTAATGGAAACGACTTTTCAACGACTCAAACTCAAAGATCAATGAGCAGATGATATCAAAGCACGCTTCGTCTTCAACAGAAGCATCCTTTGAGGGGGCAAAATGTTAGCCTACTTTGTAAACTAGGCTACACAAAGTCAAGAAGTCAGAAGATCAAGTAGACAAAGGACACTCTGTTACACATTCAGTTCGGATCGGAATTACAGGAGTAGGAACAGAGGCAACACAAAGCTAAAAGATTAAGTATTAGAATATAATCTGCCTATAAATCGGATCAGATCGGGGGTAGTCAGAGAAAAGAAAAGTGAGACAAAGTGAGGAGAGACAAAATTCAAACCGGATTGGATCGGATGGGATGCTCCGATCCGAACTCCATTTTGCTACCCTATCTGATCCTAACCCAGTTCACCCTGCTGCTCCGCACCACAATCTCCTGAATAATCGGGGCAGTTACACCCCCACGATGGCAACTTACTTGATGTGCTAGCAACACCAGAACTCATCCAATCCCGAAAGTCAAGGGATGGAGACCACGTGTCCCCGATCCGAACCGGATCCTAAAGGAATTCTCACCTATAAATATACCCCCAAGGGTCGTTTGAAGGGATCTTTTGGCACTCTGAGAGTTCAAACATCTTTGAGAACCGAATTCCAGCACTCTAAACAATTCAAAATCATCAATCAAAGTATATTTTGAGATAATTGAGTGAATGTATATGGAAAGTGAGTGAATATCTCATTGTATTTACATCTACATCATCAAGCAAAGTGATATAAAGTGGACATAGGCTTTTTAACGCTGAACCACTATAAATCCTATGTCTCTTTTATGTTTTTGATCTCATTTTATTGTAATTTCATTCAATTTGGGTGTTAGAACCACTTTTTGGTCTAATATCCCGCTTGCGTTGCATTGTGTGATGGGACCCGGGTCTTATAATAACTTCATTTTTCTTTACTTAGCATTGTGCTGTTTGTTTTATGCATTGGTGTTCTTGGGAGGAAACCCGTTCCGTGTTAAAAGGCGTGGTCCTTCATTTACCTAACTTTAAAAATAAAGAGTAATAACTGTTTTAGTTCTCACACCAGTCACATGACTGACTTGGAGTTTATTGTTTTAACCTAAACTCTGGGTGCCTTTATTTTCCGCACGGGCAGCTTGTAGTTTTGGTTTTGCAGATTTATATTCATAAGATCCTGGTTTACAACTGGAACGATGCTCGGAAAGCTCTATATCCGTGTATTACTTTCAGTTGTGTTTTGTATTGTTTTTCCGCTGCTGTGTAATTTATTGTAATCTCTGATATTTAGTAAATGTGTAATATTTATTCATACTTTGTATATTCTTGTATTCTGATGGAATTGTTGTAATAAACAATGAAATGTTCTTCTATTGGTGTTTTGATCCGTCTTGTCCTCAAAGTAATTCGTGCTTTCCTTCACGGGGAAGCTACGGGTCGTTACATTTGGTATCAGAGCTTTGGTTTACAGAGCTCGAGATCAAGACACATTAGAACCAAACGAAAGAATTCATCAGAGATTGGATTAGCAATATCCAATAAGAATGACTCGTTAGAGATGGGATCAGTAGAGTCCTAGAACGAGTGGAAAGAGTGCTATTTTTTAAAATAAATATTGAAAACAAATTTTGTTTTGAAAGTTAAATTCAATTATTCGTATTTGAATATTTGTATTAAATTTGGACAATCGAGTATATAAAGATTTTGCATATACGCGTCATGAACGTATATTCGAAGTTTTAATATACTGGATAGAAATAGAATCACATTCTAGTCGCTCGGGGACAATTCTGATGATGATTGCAACATCATCAGTATTTGTGTTCGAGTTTCGAAAGTGGGATTTCTATATATTTCCATTAGACTGGTGTGAGAACCAAAACTAGATAGGTTTATTGTTGTGATTTGGCATCAAAAACATGATTTTCTGTATATGTATCAAAATTATGAATTTGAAACGATAATCCACTAATAGATTGCTGGTTGTGTTGTTTGATTATTGGTTTGGAATTTCGAACCATTATGCCAAATTGAACCGAATATTGAACTGTATTGAAAAAAGATTACAATTGCATGCATATACATGTATATCTATTAAACATGTCATAGCAAGGAGGCTAGAGAAGAGGAATAAAATTGTTTGCCTGACAAATAGGTACATGTTCATTGTATTTCTTGGGTTTTGGATGATTTTATGAGCCGATTGGCTAGCCGCTTGGCTTTTTCTTTTTCGTTTTGATTGGTGAGGGCCATGGGATTCTATTTGAAATATCCCGAAGCTCCCGGTGCAGGGGAGGTTATGGCGAAATTTTTCGAAAATTTAGGGTGTTAGCCAAATTTTTGAAAAATTTGAAAAGTTCTTAGAAACTGAAAAGTTGAAGAACTTAAGCCGTAATGAAAATAGTGAAAGTTGAGTTGGTTTGTAAAATAACTTTCAGCTTCATTCCTTTTCGGGGATGAAAAGTTTTAAGTGGGGGAGGTTGTAATAACCCGGAAAATCCGAGCCAAATTAAAAAATTTATTTTGGCGATTTTAGTGAATTTTGAATATTTAAAATGAATTATTTTAAATAATAATGACGAGAAATTTATTTTGAACAGAATTAGAACGTATATATTTATTTGAATCGTCGTTAGATTATAAATATTTTATTTTAATTATAAAAGGAATTTAAAATGGCGCGGCAGTTTGAAAATTCGATTTCAAATTTCAAATGAATGTACAGGATTCAAAACCCGATTTTGGTGAAACCAAAAATATTAGAATCTATTTGAGAATATCTTTCCAACGAATCCGAAAAATTGAAATTTCATAGCGGGGATGAAAAGAAATGCCCAGTTGAAAATTCAGAATAGTCGCTATGGAATTCTGGCCCTTAAAAAAAAGCCATTTTGCAAACGACCTTGGTTTTCGACGAAACCACTTTTGTTGGATCCGGGATGTCATGTTATTGCTAGATTCCAAAATTCATAATTTTTCAAATCAATATGTGAGCGTGGCGAACGAAAACGCATTTGACCAGTTTCAGTTGATTTTAATCGACTGGAAATTGGCCATTTTTCAAACAGTCTCAGAATTTGACGAAATTAGTTATGTTAGGACTGTATCGTCAATACGAAGCTAGAAAATATTTTTCGGGAATTTTTAGAGTCCGTATGTGGCCCCGGTAAATTGAAATGTGCGTTCAAATTCAATATATAGATATATATTTTGATTTTGACGAAAACTGGTCCAAACAGCCGAATCGGCTTACGATACATATCCCATTGTGTTCAAAATGGGGTGTAATTAGCTAGGGGCGACAGTCAGTGGGTTTGACTTTGAAGTCAAATAAAAAGTCAACCTTTTATTTTTGAAATAATTAAATATAATATATATTTTTATAATACACAAAGCCCCCCCATACCTTTCTCCCCCAAATCAGTTTTCATTCAAAATAAAAAAAAGAAAATGAAAAGGAGATCGCGCCCCTATACCGCCACCGCCCTCCACCCTGGCGCCGCCGCAGGCCGACCGCCGCCTCCCACTTCCACCGCACCCCCTCCTCTTCATGCCTCCTCCTTGTTCACGGTCCCTCCCATGCCCAAATCGCGTCGCACCAGCCACCACGGGATCCCACCGTCGCCCTTAAACCCTAGCCGCACCCTCCTCCACCGTTCGAGACCCCCGCACACCCTGCTCTGCGGACGAACCACCACCCGCAGCCTTCCCTGACTGACGCAACCCCCTCCGACCTCCCCATGCCGCCACTCTCCCCTTTGCTCCACCCTTTGGCAATTAACCCCTTTGTAAGTTCATTATTTATTAATTTAGTTTGTTTTATTTCTTTAAACATTAAAAATCTGATTTTTTTTACACTATAAAATTCTGATTAGTATTTATATGAAGTTAGGATTTTTATTTAGAAAAAGTTTATATTTTTATTTTTTTATGAGAATAAAAATGTAATTTTTATATGAAGTTTCTTTGAATAAAGATGCGATCTTTATGGAAAGTATCATCATATGAAAAATATGGTTTGTCATTATATGAAAAGCATGTTAAAAATTGAATATTTACATAAAGATTCGATTTTTACTTACATAAAGGTATGGGTTTTAAAACGAAAAAGACATGATTTTTAATATTATAAAGTTATGATTTTTAATTTCATAAAGATTTGATTATAAATATGTGAAGAACGATATAAAGGCGTGATCTTTAAATTATATTCATCGTTATAAAAATGATATTTTTATTATATGAGAAGTGAAATAAAAATGTGATTTTTATATTATAGGAATAATAAAAATACGATTTTTATATAGTAGAAATTATAAAAATATAATTTTTATAAGATAGAGAATATAAAAATACGATTTTTAAATATATAGCGAAATAAAAATCTGAATTTTATTATATGTATAGTGATATAAAAATGTGATTTTTAATGTGAACAGCGTGACAAAGATTATGTTGGAAGTACGGGCAGATCCGGATGTTCAGAAATTTAGAAATAAAACTGGAGGAGAGTGGAACCCTCGGTGAGAACTTCTCACTTTAAATCTTGTTTTCTAGTTAAAAATATATACTAGGATGCAGACGGTGCTTAGCAGCACCCGACACCCGTCGTCCACAAACCATGGGCAACTTGTATGCTTGTTTGATGTGTTGTGAAGTTTGTTTGTGATGTTGATGCGAAATGGATAGTAAAACATTCATGTGTTGAAATAAATTAATTATCGTTAAAAATATAATTTTTAACGTGAATGTGAATAAATAAATATTTATTTACAAACCAGACGGTTTGTTTATGTACACCTATTTAAAGGATATTGATTGGGACGATAAATTTACACATCGCCCAACTGCACAAATAATATTCGGTGTTTGTGGATTGAAACCCCACATGGGTGTTGGGATGATATTTGACGTACACTAATCCCCATTGTTTAGTTGTATGTCGATCGTTTGATTGACAGACTGTATGAGCGTTAATTAGTTATATTTAATGCTTATGCAGTTGTGTGGTGCACTTTAGGTGATGGTTGATTATTTATCGTTTCTATTATATACATGTGTTGTGTGGAATCCATATAATTAACATTATATGGTAATTGATTGAGCCTCATTCCAATTGGGAAAATTAAGAATATTATATATATATTCATGTGTTGAATAGAATTAAGAATATTCATGTGTTGAATAAAAGAATATTCATGTGTTGAATAAAATAAATATTCATGTGTTGAGTAAAATATTTTAAACAATAAAATTTACATCTTTATCATAATTTTATAAAATATATTAAATAACGAAAATAGTCATGTGTTGACGATACTCATGTGTTGAGAATATTCATGTATTGAAAGAAATATAGATTCATGTGTTGAATAGAATAAATATTCATTTGTTGAATAGAATAACAAAGTTATTGAAACATATAAAGCCGTGTTGATTAGAGATGCACCATTTTTACGCGAACGATATTTATATCGATTATATTCGTTTTTATAATGAATATAGAAAAGGAAGTGATTTCAAAATATAACGTTTTGGAAATATTATCTTTTGTATATCGATGATGTGGAATATTCAATTTTGGTTCGAAATTGAATATGAAGTTGAAATCGTTTCGAAAACGAATTTAAAACGATTTATAAAATACGTTTTAAAAGGAAATCGACGAAATATATTTAATATATATATATATATATATATATAATGGCCTGAATAGAACGCGTCGCGCTGCGGTAGTTCATGAATTTCGACCATTGACATCGAATGGACATTACGGGAGATCCGACCGTCGGATTCTCCTAGAACCGGAACCGTTGGGTTAGTATCGAAAAGAGCTTTCTAACGAATATTAGAGATTTGAAATCTAATGGTTGGATTTGGAATTATGTCCAAATCAAATTTGGAAAAGGTCGCTGTAAGTGCAGTTCGATGGCCGTTGATGGAAATCGACTATACGGGCCTTGATAAAATTATTAAAAATATCAATAATTTGTGTAAAATCATAAGAAATGATTTCTGAAGAATTGGGATGAAAATTTCCAAATTTGAAAAAGATAAAAATATATTTTTATCGAAATGATCTAGTTTTGAACTAGAATTATAATCCCATTTATTTTTAAAATAAATAAAGTGGATTTGAAATGGTTTTGAAAATAACCAGAATTTCCAATATATAATTGAATGGATATGAATCGAAATTATCTTCGGAATATTTCGATGTTGGATTTCGTGATTATACAGATATGGTTGTGGAAATTTGAAAGATATATTTATATCATTATTTCCAATACGATATTTGTTGGTTTCAGAATTTGATATTGAATATAAGCCGATATATTTTCTATTCAGAGCCTTGTATTTAATATCAAATGTGATTTTGGGTTCATCGTGAATGGTTTCTTAAACAACACTGTTCTTGGACCCAGTTTAAAAAGAATAAATCTTTTAATTAAGATTTAGTGAAATTGTCCAGTTAATTAGTGTTTAATGGGAATTGACTTTAAATTGGTTTTTGGGTTTATCGTGAGCGGTGTTTTGAATAACACCTGTCCTTTAACCTGATTAACAATGGAGAGTGATTTTGGGTTTATCGTGAACCGTGTTTTAGATGACGTTGGTTCTTGAACCCAGTTAAAGAGAGGATATTGATTTTTGGGAAGATTAAAACTAAGTGGAGTTTTAATGAATCTTTAATTAGATTAAAGTGATTGAGAATGGAGTATCACCAGTTTTGCTCCAAAGCAATAGTTAAATCTTTTATTAGATTTGAACGTGAAATGGTAATTAATATTTATCGATAACACCATGGTGTTAGATATGGAGTATTACCAGGTTTGATCCATGGGATGAATAGGTTGGGATTGGGAAATAAAATAAATAATTACTTCAGTGTGGTTCGCTAATCCCGACTAGTTTGGAAGACCATAATACGGTTTGAAATGATATCCAAAGGAAGATTAAAGAATAAATTTAGAAGAATTTATCTTTGATAAAATTAATGGGAACCTTTCCCTAAGAATGTGAATATTTGAATAAAGAATATCCTGAATTGGAATGAGGCATATGTTGTGTTTGTGTAACACTTATTTATTATATATGCGGGTTATTCAGAAAGGCCAGGTGAAACGACCCGAAACCCCCCTTACGGGAAATCGCGGATTGAGTTGAAAACAAGCCACATCACAACGCAGACTGAAGAACATTTCATTGTTTATTACAACAATTCCATCAGACTACAAGAATATACAGAGTATGAATAAATATTACACAGAAAATATCAGAGATTTAAATTATATTTAAATACATCGCAGTGGAAAAATAATACAATACACAACTGAAAGTGATATATGGATACAGAGCTTTCCGGATATCGTTCCAGCTGTAAACCAGGATCATGTGAATATAAATTGCAAAACCAAAACTATTAGCTGCCCGTGCGGAAAATAGGGGCACCCAGAGTTTAGGTTAAAACAATAAACTCCAGGTCAGTCATGTGACTGGTGTGAGAACTAAAACAGTTATTAATCTTTATTTTTAAAGTTAGGTAAGTCAAGGGACCACGCCGTATAACACGGAACAGGTTTCCTCCCAAGAATATCAGTGCATAAAGCAACAGGCGATGCTAAATAAAGAAAAATGAAGCTGTTATAAGACCCAGGTCCCGTCACACAATGCAATGCAAGCCGGAGGATAGGGTTTTACCTTATAACAGCCAAAGAATGCTTGATACGTGAAATTTTATCTTTTGATTCTTAATCAGACTCCAACCGCAAATTGGTAAGAGAACGATTCCCTAAGTATTAACCCCGAAGTCCGAAACCAACATCAGACCAATACCCAGGAAACCACCCATCTTAGCTCGTTTCCAGTTAGTTTCTGATTTTATATACAATCATAAATATCAATCATAGATGGCATGGGTACCATATATCATGTCGCTATACTAGGCTCTACAATCAAAACCGCAAATATCATGTATTTGGAAGTTGGATTTCCATCTGTGAACCGAGGCAAAAGATTGTCCTCTACCGACTTCGAGACTCTCTAGCCCGAGCCTCAGGGTCAGAGCGCATCGACCCTTGGATCGTCAGGGCCGGTCCACCAATGTGGATTAAAATGCCTGAACACTACGTTTCCCCGCCTTTTGGGGTGTAAATGAGCCAACGAATGACTCCATCGGCTTCACATAGACACCGATATATCCAAGGCGCCTCGCAACAGCAACAATCACATAAGTCAAACTCGTCAGGGCGTGTAAAACCACTGACGCCACTTCTAGCTAGAAAGAAACGCATGTCCTCCCTGATGTCCTCTCCCATTTCTGGTTCACAACCGTGGTGCGAGGCTCGCGGATTAACGCTACACAAAGCTGTGCCACACAGGCTGTGCTTTGATCATCTACCACAAGACTCTGCTTTTCAACAGAAGCCTTGATCATTCGCATCTTAGCATGCCACACAGGCAAACCACTCCATGCAACCGATATCCATCAATCACACAGGATGATATCCAATGTCAGGCACACAGTCCATTTACAAGTTCATTCTGGGTCTGAACGAAGCCGGAGGCACCTAGTACCCCGCATATCCAACGATCTCCAAGTACGTCTGGACGATCACTAACCGATTCCCTCCTCTTGGGTGTACGGTCCAATCAAGATCATCATTAATCACCCAAACGATGTGAAGACTTCTAGTCTTCGACCACCGTCTTCATCCTCGACACCACGTCGAATCAGTTATTCATAATGGGATAAATCCGGTCTTTCTGAATAACTCGCGTATATAATAAACTTCCAATTCATCAGTCACTAACCGTAAATTAGCAAGAGAATAATCCCCCAAACATTAACCCCGAAGGCCGAAACCAACATCAGATCAATATCCAGGAAACCATTCTTCTTAGCTAACCTACAGTTAGTTTCTAAATTTCACATTCTCAGGGAAAGGTTCCCATTAATTTTATCAAAGATAAATTCTTTTAAATTTATTCTTTAATCTTCCTTGGAATATCACTTCAAACTAGTCGGGATTAGCGAACCACACCGAAGTAATCATTTATTTTATTTCCCAATCCCAACCTATTCATCCCATGAAGTAAAACTGGTAATACTTCATATCTAACACCACGGTGTTATCGGTAAATTCAATTACCATTTCACGTTCAAATCTAATTAAAGATTTAACTATCGCCTGGAGCAAAATTGGTGATACTCCATTCTCGCTCTTTTCAATCTAATTAAAGATTCATTAAAACTCCACTTAGTTTTTATCTTCAACTGGGTTAAAGAATCAGTTTCATTTAAAACACAGTTCACGATAAACCCAAAATCACATTCCATTCTATCAGCTTTTAACCGTAAAATAGCAAGCGAACAATTCCCTAAGTATTAACCCCGAAGGCCGAAACCAACATCAGATCAATACCCAAGAAACCATTCAACTTAACTAATCTCCAGTTAGTTTCAGATTTTCTTAACTCCTTTGGGTCTAAGAACAGTATTATTGAAGACACCATTCACGACAAACCCAAATCACATTTGATATTAAATACAAGGCTCGGAATAGAAGATATATCGGCTTATATTCAATATCAAATTCTGCGACCAACAAATATCTTATTGGAAATAATGATATAAATATATCTTTCAAATTTCCATAACAACATCTGTACAATCACGAAATCCAACATCGAACTATTCCGAAGATGATTTCGATTCAAATTCCAATTCAATTATTGGAAATCCTGGTTATTTTCAAAATTATTTCAAATCCAATTTATTTACTTTAAAAATAAATAAATTATTATTCTAGTTTAAAACTAGTTCATTTCGATAAAAAAAAACTATTTTTATCCTTTCAAATATGGAGTTTTACATCCCAATTCTTCACAAATCATTTCTTATGATTTTACACTAATTATTAATATTTTTAATAATTTTATCAAGGCCCGTATAGTCGATTTCCATCAACGGCCATCGAACTGCACTTACAGCGACCTTTTCCAGATTTGATTTGGACATTCCAAATCCAACTGTTAGATTTCAAATCTCTAATATTTATTAGAAATCTATTTTCGATACGAACCCAACGGTTCCGGTTTCAGGAGAATCCGACGGTCGGATCTCCCGTAATATCCATTCGAAGTCAATGGTTGAAATTCACGAACTGCCGTGGCTCGGCACGTTCTATTCAGGCCATTTAATATATATAATATATATATTATACATATTTCGTCGATTTCCTTTTAAAAAGTATTTTATAAATTGTTTTAAATTCATTTTCAAAACAATTTCAACTTCCATCTCAAATTCAAATCAAAATTGAATCTTTCCAATATAAATTCATTTTAAATTCATTTCAAATTGATTTCAATTCAAATCGATTTTCAATTCAATTTCAGTTCTATTTCAATTCAATTTGAATTTCAAATTTATTCAATTTCAATTCGAATTCATTTCTATTCAATTTCAATTCGAATTCAATTCTATTCAATTTCAATTCGAATTCATTTCTATTCAATTTCAATTCGAATTCATTTCTATTCAATTTCCATTCGAATTCATTTCTATTTAATTTTAATTCGAATTCATTTCTATTCAATTTCAATTCGAATTCATTTCTATTCAATTTCAATTCGAATTCATTTCAAAATATTCGATTTTGAAATTAATTTCAATATTCATTATAAAATCGACCACATTCCCGTTCGTGTTAAAATGGCGTGTAACTACTTAACACGGCTTCACATTTCAATATTCAAAGAATATTATTTTTAAATTATTCGATAATTCTGAACTGGAATTAGACACAGTCAATTACCATATAATTTCAGTTATATGGATTTCATCAAATTCATATATACAACAATGACAATAAACACCCAACCCTCATCCAAAGAGTGTTCTACACTGTATAAGCATCAAATATAAATATTCAACGCTTATAACAATCTGTCAATCAATCGATCGACATACAGCTAATTATTGGGATTAGTGTATGTCATATATCATCCCAATACCCATGTGGGGTTTCAAACAATAAAACACAGATTTTATCTGTGCAGTTGGGCGATGTGTAAAATTTATCGTCCCAATCAATATCAGTTAAATCAGTGTTTATAAACAAATCGTCCGATTTGTTTATAAATATTTATTTTATATACATGTTAAAAATTATATTTTTAACTATAAAATATTTTCCACTATAAAATATTTTATTTCATTTCACATCACACAATCAAATTTCACAATATAGCAACCAAACAATCAAGTCATCCATGGTCTGTGGACGATAGGTGTAGGGTGCTACTAAACACCGTCTGCATCCTAGTATATATTTCAAACTAGAAATAAATTAAAAGTGAGGAGTTCTCACCGTGGGGTTCCACTCCGCCATTTCATTTTTGAATTTCTGAACCATCTGAATTCCTTTTTGATTTCAATCCATTCCATCTCACTTCTTTTCACGCTGTTCATAGTAAAAATCATATTTTTAACATGAAGTTCATTTTTAAAAATCACCTTTTTCTAATGGCACTTATATATAAAAATTATATATTTTTACAACGCTTCCTTTTATATAAAAATTATATTTTTACATAGCTACTCCTTATATAAAGATCATACCTTTATAATACTCTTTATATGATAAAAATCATATTTTACATTTCACCACCATATATATACATTAAAAAACAATTTTATTCATATCAAAATCTGAGATTTAAAACAGTTTTATTCATTATTTTAAGACAAAGTATATTTATATTTGTAACAACCCGAAAATCTGGGCCAGTTTAAAATTTTTATTTTTGCAATTTTAGTGAATTTTGATTATTTAAAATGAATTATTTTAAATAATATCGACGAGAAAATTTCTTTTGAATAAAATTCAATCGTATATAGTTATATTGATCGACGATAGAATATAAATAATTATATATAATTATAAAAGGAATTGAAAATGGCGCGGTAGTTCGATAATTCGATTTCAAACTTCAGTTGAACGTACCGGGTGCAAAACAAACCGGATTTTAGTGAAACCAAAAATAGTGGAATCTAATTGATGATATCTTTCCAACGAATCCGGAAAATCGAGTTTTCATAGCGGGGATCAAAAGATATATCCAATTGAAATTTCTGAATAGTCGCTATGGAATTCAGGCCCTTAAGAATGGAATTTTTGCAAACGATCTCGGATTTTGACGAAGCCACTTTGTTGGATTCGCAGTGTCAAGTTATTGCTAGGTTTCAAATTTCGTAATTTTTTGACTCGATATGTGAGCGTGGCAAAGGAAAACGCGTTTGACCAGTTTTAGTTGATTTTAATCGACTAGAAAATGGCCATTTTTCAAACGGTCTCAAAATTCGATGAAACTAGTTTTGTTAGGACCGTATCGTCAATACGAAGTTAGAAAATATTTTTCTGGAATTTTTTGTGTTAGTATGTAGGCCCGGTAAATTGAAATGTACGTTTAAAATTCAATATAATGATTTATATTTTAAATTCAACGAAAACTGATCGAAACGATCAAATCAGCCAGCGAAACATATCCCATTGTGTTCGAAATGGGGGTAATTAGCTATAGGCGACAGTCATTGGGTAAGATTTAGAGTTCGAATTAGAAAGTAACTTTTAGGAGAAAAATAAAATAAAATAAACATATATATTTATAAATAACACCTCAGCCCCTCCTTTATTTCCCTTTTCCCCCGATACCCTTTCGTTCCCAAATGAAAAAAAAAACCTAAATACACCCGTCGCCCCCCTCGATTTCGCCACCGCCGGCGACGGTGGCCTTCCTCCTCCCCGCCTCCACAACTCCGACGCCCTTGCTCCGCCTCCTCCCCATCCTCTCCTTCTTCCCCAGTAAAAGCCGCAACCCCCACCCCTCTCTCCCCTTCGCAGTCGATGAACCCGACGCCCAGCCACCCCTGCCGCCTCCACCATCCACCGATGACCCTCTACCTCCCCTTCTGCGAGTCCTCCTTCCCATCGCACAGCCACCACCTGGCCACCCTTCGCCGTGCTCCAGCAGCTCCGATTCGAACCCTCCCCCTACCCTCCAACGTCGAACTCGCCCCCCCTTCACTAGTACATCGCAGCACAGCCCTACCATTTTTACTGTAAGTTTGTTTTTGATTAATTTTATTTATCCTCTTTATGTTATTTATTTGAAGAGGTAAAGTTAGGATTTTTATCTAGATAAAGAGCTGATTTTTATATAGTAGAAAAAAAAAATTTATTTGATTTTTATATATTGATTAGCATAGTAAAAATTCGATTTTTATATATTGAATAGCAAAGTAAAAATTCGATTTTTATATATTAAATAGCGTAGTAAAAATTCAATTTTTATATATTGAATAGCAAAGTAAAAATTCGATTTTTATATATTGAATAGCATAGTAAAAATTTGATTTTTATATATTGAATAGCAAAGTAAAAATTCGATTTTTATATATTGAATAGCATAGTAAAAATTCGATTTTTATATATTGAATAGCAAAGTAAAAATTCGATTTTTATATATTGAATAGTATAGTAAAAATTCGATTTTTATATATTGAATAGCAAAGTAAAAATTCGATTTTTATATATTGAATAGCATAGTAAAAATTCGATTTTTATATATTGAATAGCAAAGTAAAAATTCAATTTTTATATATTGAATAGCATAGTAAAAATTCGATTATTATATATTGAATAGCGAAGTAAAAATTCAATTTTTTATATATTGAATAGCGAAGTAAAAATTCGATTTTTATATATTGAATAGCGAAGTAAAAATTCGATTTCTATATATGTAGTGGCTACGGGCGAAGAAAGTGATAAGAGACGAGAACAGTGAAGATTTCCCGCATTAGAAGTGCCGTGGAGTTAGGATAGCTATCGGTGAGAACTTCTCACTCTTCAATTTCTTTTTCTAGTTATATATATACTAGGATGCAGACGGTGCTTAGTAGCACCCGACACCGTCATCCACAGACCATGGATGGCTTGTTTGTTTGTTTGGTTTGAATTGAATTGTTTGGTGAAATGAAATTGATTTGATTGATGTGTGAATGGCGTGGGCCTTCACTAGACCGGGGATAAGGCTAGGCCTTGTCCCGTTTCTAGTATCGTGCCGTTATGCCGCCGAAATTTTCTAAAAATAAGTTAGAAAAATAAAGATAACATTTTATTTAATAAATGAACCGAATAGAATATCCATAGGTTGAATAAAATAGTTTGATCGTTAAAAATATAATTTTTAACGTAAATGTGAATAAATAAATATTCATTTACAAACCGGACAGTTTGTTTATGTACACCTATTTGAAGGACATTGATTGGGACGATAAATTTTACACATCGCCCAACTGCACAAATAAAATTTGTGTTTGATTGTTTGAAACCCCACACGGGTACTGGGATGATATATGACATACACTGATCCCAATAGTTAGTTGTATGTCGATCGATAGATTGACAAACTGTTATAAAGGTTGAATATTTATATTTGATGCTTATACAGTGTAGAATGCACTTTGGATGATGGTTGATTATTCATCGTTGTTATTGAATACATGTGTTGTAGAAAATCCATATAATTAACATTATATGGTAATTGATTGGGCCTCATTCTAGTTTAGAAAAAAAGAAATATTTGAAATAGTAATAAAAGAAATATTTGAAATAGAAATATTCGAAATAGAAATATTTGAAATAGAAATATTTGAAATAGGATATTTGAAAATAGAAACATATGAAGACGTGTTGGTTAGATTGACGCCATTTTGACGTGAACGATATTTGTATCGATTTTATTCATTCTTCAATGAAAATTGAATAGATTTGAAATTGAATAGATTTGAAATTGAATAGATTTGAAATTGAATAGATTTGAAATTCAAACTATATAGAAATGAATTCGAATTGAAAATAAATAGAAATGAATTCGAATTGAAAATAAATAGAAATGAATTCGAATTGAAAATAAATAGAAATGTATTCGAATTGAAAATAAATAGAAATGAATTCGAATTGAATTTGAATATAAATGAATTCGAATTGAAATCGATTTGAAAAGAATTTAAAAACGATTTATAAAGCACGTTTTGAATTGAAATCGATGAAGTATATATTATATATATTATATATATAATATAATGGCCTGAATAGAACGCGCCGCGCCGCGGCAGCTCGCGAATTTCGACCACTGACTTCGAACGGATATTACGGGAGATCCGACCGTCGGATTCTCCTGAAACCGGAACCGTTGGGTTCGTATCGAGAAGAGCTTTCTAATGAATATTAGAAATTTAAAATCTAACGGTTGGATTTGGAGATACGTCCAAATCAAATTTGAAAAAGGTCGTTGTAAGTGCAGTTCGATGACCGTTGATGGAAATCGACTGTACGGGCCTTGATAAAATTATTAAAAATATTAATAATTAGTGTAAAATCATAAGAAATGATGTAGAAAGGATTGGGATGAAAAACTCCATATTTGAAAAGATAAAAATAGATTTTTATCGAAATGAACTAGTTTTGAACTAGAATTATAATTCTATTTATTTTTAAATAAATAAATTGAATTTGAAAAGGGTTTTAAAAATAACCAGAATTTCCAATGATTGCGTTGGAGTGGATTCGAATCGAATTTGTCTTCGAAATATTTCGATGTTGGAATTCATGATTATACAGATGTTGTTATGGAAATTTGAAAGATATATATTTATATCTTTATTTCCAATACGACATTTGTTAATCGTAGAATTTGAAATTGAATATAAGCCGATATATTTTCTATTCAGAGCCTTTTATTGAATATAAAATGTGATTTGGGTTTGTCGTGAATGGTGTCTTCATTAACACTGTTCTTGAACCCAGTTGAGAAAAGATTAAATCTTTTTTATTTAGATTTAATGAAGTGTAACAATTAAATGATATTTAATTGGAATTGAATGGATATTGATTTTTGGGTTTATCATGGACAGTGTTTTAAATAACACTCGTTCTTTAACCCGATAATTAATGGAATGTGATTTTGGGTTTATCGTGAACTGTGTTTTAAATGACACTGATTCTTTAACCCAGTTAACGATTAAAACTAAGTGGAGTTTTAATGAATCTTTAATTAGATTGAAAAGATCGAGAATGGAGTATCACCAGTTTTACTCCAGGCGATAGTTAAATCTTTAATTAGATTTGAACATGAAATGGTAATTGAATTTACCGATAACACTATGGTGTTAGATATGAAGTATTACCAGTTTTACTTCATGGGATGAATAGGTTGGGATTGGGAAATTAAAACAAACGATTACTCCGGTAAGTTTCGTTAATCTCGACTAGCTGAATCGAAATTCAAAAGGATAGATTAAAGAATAAATATAAAGAATTTATCTTTGATAAAATTAATGGGAACCTTTCCGTAAGAATGTAAAATTTAGAAACTAACTGTAGGTTGGCTAAGCAAAGTGATTTCCTGGGTATTGATCTGATGTTGGTTTCGGCCTTCGGGGTTAATATTTGGGGGATTATTCTCTTGATTAATTTATGGTTAGTGACTGAGGAATTGGAATGAGGCGTATGTTGTGTTTGTGTAACACTTATTTAAAATATACGCGAGTTATTCGGAAAGACCGGGTTTATCCCATTCTGAATAACTGATACGACGATAAGTCGAAGATGAAGACGGTGGTCGAAGACCGGAAGTCTTCACGTCGTTTGGGTGATTACTGATGATCTTGATTGGGCTGTACACCCAAGAAGATGGAAATAGTTGGTGATCGTCCAGACGTGCTTGGAGATCGATGGATATGCGGGGTACTAGGTGCCTCCGGTTTCGTTCAGACCCAAAACGGACTTGTAAATGGACTGTGTGTCTGACATTGGATTTTAGTCCGTGTGATTGATCTCTATTAAATATATATCTGTTTGGCGGCGGAGAATTTATTCTCTTGCTTAACGCCCTTCTCTGAGACGTACGAGCTCATGGGTTATATATTGATGGATATCAAACGGATGGAGTGAATTTCCTGTGTGGCATGCCTAAGTGGCAATTGATCGAGGCTTCTGTTGAAAAGCAAAGTCTTGTGGTTGATGATCGAAGCACGACCTTTGTGGCGTAGCTTTGTGTAAAGTTTGCTTCGCGAGTTTCGCAACCCGTTTGTGAACCAAAAACGGGAGACTGACCTCAGGGGGGACATGCGTTTTCTTTCTAGCTAGGGTGGTGTCAGTGACCTACCAGCCCTGACATTTATATACTTTTCACCTGTGTGGTTGTTGCTGTTGCGAGGCACCACGGTTTGATCGGACGATCCGTGTCCGATGGAGTCATTCGTTGGCTCACTTACGCCCCAAAGGGCGGAGAAACGTAGTGTTCAGGCATTATAATCCACATCGGTGGACCGGCCCTGACGATCCAAGGGGCAGTTGCGGCTGTTCCTAAGACTTGGGCTAGACAGTCTCGAATCGGTAGAGGACGATCCCTAGCCTCGGTTCATAGACGGAAATCCAATTTCCAAATACGGGACATTTGCGGTTTTAGTTGTAGAACTAGTATGGCGACATGATATATTGTACCCATGCCGCCTATGATTGATACTTATGATTTGAAGTTGTTTTATACACTATGCACTTATAATAGTATCAAATGATTTGTTTTAAACGTATCAAGCATTCTTGGCTATTATAAGGTAAAAACCCTATCCTCCGGCTTGCGTTGCATTGTGTGATGGGACCTGGGTCTTATAATAGCTTCATTTTTCTTTATTTAGCATTGCGCTGTTGTTTTATGCACTGGTATTCTTGGGAGGAAACCCGTTCCGTGTTATACGGCGTGGTCCCTTGATTTACCTAACTTTAAAATAAAAGTTGATAACTGTTTTAGTTCTCACACCAGTCACATGATTGACCTGGGGTTTATTGTTTTAACCTAAACTCTGGGTGCCCTTATTTTGACACGGGCAGCTAGTAGTTTTGGTTTTGCAGATTTATATTCACAGGATCCTGGTCTACAGCTGGAACGATATCCGGAAAGCTTTGTATCCGTATATCTCCTTCTAGTTGTGTATTGTATTATTTTCCGCTGCTATGTAATTTAAATCTCTGACATTTCTGTGTAATATTCATTTATACTCTGTATATTCTTGTAATCTGATGCATTGTTGTAATATACAATGAAATGTTCTCCCGTCTGTGTTCTGTTTTGTCCTGTTCTCGAACAATCCGCGCTTTCCTCAACGGGGAAGTTACGGGTTTTTACATTTGGTATCAGAGCTTTGGTTTACAGAGCTCAGAGAATAAGACACATTAGAACCATACGAAAGAATTCATCAGATATTGGATTAGTAATATCCAACGAGAATGACTCGTTAGAGATGGGATCAGTAGTATCCTAGAACGAGTGTGAAGAGTATATTTTTAAAAAGTAAAAACAAATTTTGTTTTGAAATTTAAATCAACTATTCGTATTTTAATATTTATTTTATATTGATTAGGACAATCCAGTATATAAAGATTTTGCATATACGCCTTGCAAACGTGTATTTGAAGTTTTAATATACTGGATAGATATAGAATTACACTCTAGTCGCCCGGGGGTGATTCTGATGATTGATATATCATCATCAGAATTTATATTCGAGTGACGAACGTGTAATATCTATATATTTCCTATTGACTGGTGTGAGAACCAAAAATTAGATAGGGCCTATTGTTGTGATTTGGCATCAAAAACATGATTTTTGTATATATATCAAAATTATGAATTTGAAACTCTAATTCACTAATTGATTGATGTTTGTGTTGTTTGTTTAATTGTTTGATAATTTTTAGCCATTTAGCCTAATTGTAACAAATATTGAATTGTATTGAAATTTGGTCGTATTTGCTTGCATATACTTGTACTTACATTGAACAGGTCATAGCAAGGAGGCCAGAGCAGAGAATAAAATTTATTTGCCCGACAAATAGGTACATGTTTACTACAAAATTTACTGTTTCGTTTGGGTGATGATGATTTTATGAGCCTATTGGCTAGCCGCTTGGCTTTTTCTTTTTCTTTTTGAGATCAGAAGGCTTGTATGGCAATTTTGGGATTTTCCCGTGGCTCCCGGTGCAGGGGAGGTTATGGCGAAATTTTTCGAAAATTTAGGGTGTTAGCCAAATTTTTGAAGAATTTGAAAATTCTCATAAACTGAAAAGTTAGAGAATGGAAGCCAGATCAAACGTAGAGTTGATTGATCAAACCACTTTCGACTTTGTTCCTTTTTGGGGACGAAAAGTTTTAAGTGGGGGAGATTGTAACAACCCGAAAATCTAGGCCAGTTTAAAATTTTTATTTTGGCAATTTTAGCGAATTTTGATTATTTAAAATGAATTATTTTAAATAATATCGACGAGAAAATTTCTTTTGAATAAAATTCAATCGTATATAGTTATATTGATCGACGATAGAATATAAATAATTATATATAATTATAAAAGGAATTGAAAATGGCGCGGTAGTTTGATAATTCGATTTCAAACTTCAGTTGAACGTACCGGGTGCAAAACAAACCGGATTTTAGTGAAACCAAAAATAGTGGAATCTAATTGATGATATCTTTCCAACGAATCCGGAAAATCGAGATTTCATAGCGGGGATCAAAAGATATGTCCAGTTGAAATTTCTGAATAGTCGCTATGGAATTCAGGCCCTTAAAAATGGAATTTTTGCAAACGACCTCGGATTTCGACGAAACCACTTTTGTTGGATTCGCAGTGTCAAGTTATTGCTAGGTTTCAAATTTCGTAATTTTTCGACTCGATATGTGAGCGTGGCAAAGGAAAACGCGTTTGACCAGTTTCAGTTGATTTTAATCGACTAGAAAATGGCCATTTTTCAAACTGTCTCAGAATTTGACGAAACTAGTTTTGTTAGGACCGTATCGTCAATACGAAGTTAGAAAATATTTTTCTGGAATTTTTTGTGTTAGTATGTAGGCCCGGTAAATTGAAATGTACGTTTAAAATTCAATATAATGATTTATATTTTAAATTCAACGAAAACTGATCGAGACGATCAAATCAGCCTGCGAAACATATCCCATTGTGTTCGAAATGGGGGTAATTAGCTATAGGCGACAGTCGTTGGGTTATATTTAGAGTTCGAATTAGAAAGTAACTTTTAGGAGAAAAATAAAATAAAATAAACATATATATTTATAAATAACACCTCAGCCCCTCCTTTATTTCCCTTTTCCCCCGATACCCTTTCATTCCCAAATGAAAAAAAACTAAATACACCCGTCGCCCCCCCTCGATTTCGCCACCGCCGGCGACGGTGGCCTTCCTCCTCCCCGCCTCCACAACTCCGACGCCCTTGCTCCGCCTCCTCCCCATCCTCTCCTTCTTCCCCAGTAAAAGCCGCAACCCCCACCCCTCTCTCCCCTTTGCAGTCGACGAACCCGATGCCCAGCCACCCCTGCCGCCTCCACCATCCACCGATGACCCTCTGCCTCCCCTTCTGCAAGTCCTCCTTTCCATCGCGCAGCCACCGCCTGGCCACCCTTCGCCGTGCTCCAGTAGCTCTGATTCGAACCCTCCCCCTACCCTCCAACGTCGAACTCGCCCCCTCCTTCACTAGTACATCGCAGCACAACCCTACCATTTTTACTGTAAGTTTGTTTTTGATTAATTTTATTTATCCTCTTTATGTTATTTATTTGAAGAGGTAAAGTTAGGATTTTTATAAAGATAAAGAGCTGATTTTTATATAGTAGAAAAAAAAATAAAAAAAAAAATTTATTCGATTTTTATATATTGAATAGCATAGTAAAAATTCGATTTTTATATATTGAATAGCAAAGTAAAAAATTTGATTTTTATATATTGAATAGCATAGTAAAAATTCGATTTTTATATATTGAATAGCAAAGTAAAAAATCGATTTTTATATATTGAATAACATAGTAAAAATTCGATTTTTATATATTGAATAGCAAAGTAAAAATTCGATTTTTATATATTGAATAGCATAGTAAAAATTCGAATTTTATATATTGAATAGCAAAGTAAAAATTCGATTTTTATATATTGTATTGCATAGTAAAAATACGTTTTTTATATATTGAATAGCAAAGTAAAAATTCGAATTTTATATATTGAATAGCATAGTAAAAATTCGATTTTTATATATTGAATAGCAAAGTAAAAAATTCGATTTTTATATATTGAATAGCATAGTAAAAATTTGATTTTTATATATTGAATAGCGATGTAAAAATTCGATTTTTTATATATTGAATAGCGAAGTAAAAATTCGATTTTTATATATTGAACAGCGAAGTAAAAATTCGATTTCTATATATGTAGCGGCTACGGGCGAAGAAAGTGATAAGAGACGAGAACAGTGAAGATTTCCTGCATTAGAATTGCCGTGGAGTTAGGATAGCTATCGGTGAGAACTTCTCACTCTTCAATTTCTTTTTCTAGTTATAAATATACTAGGATGCAGATGGTGCTTAGTAGCACCCGACACCCATCATCCACAGACCATGGATGGCTTGTTTGTTTGTTTGGTTTGAATTGAATTGTTTGGTGAAATGAAATTGATTTGATTGATGTGTGAATGGCGTGGGCCTTCACTAGACCGGGGATAAGGCTAGGCCTTGTCCCGTTTCTAGTATCGTGCCGTTATGCCGCCGAAATTTTCTAAAAATAAGTTAGATAAATAAAGATAACATTTTATTTAATAAATGAACCGAATAGAATATTCATAGGTTGAATAAAATAGTTTGATCGTTAAAAATATAATTTTTAACGTAAATGTGAATAAATAAATATTCATTTACAAATCGGACAGTTTGTTTATGTACACCTATTTGAAGGACATTGATTGGGACGATAAATTTTACACATCGCCCAACTGCACAAATAAAATCTGTGTTTGATTGTTTGAAACCCCACACGGGTACTGGGATGATATATGACATACACTGATCCCAATAGTTAGTTGTATGTCGATCGATAGGTTGACAAACTGTTATAAGCGTTGAATATTTATATTTGATGCTTATACAGTGTAGAATGCACTTTGGATGATGGTTGATTATTCATCGTTGTTATTGAATACATGTGTTGTAGAAAATCCATATAATTAACATTATATGGTAATTGATTGGGCCTTATTCCAGTTTAGAAAAAAAGAAATATTTGAAATAGAAATATTTGAAATAGAAATAAAAGAAATATTTGAAATAGAAATATTCGAAATAGAAATATTTGAAATAGAAATATTTGTAATAGGATATTTGAAAATAGAAACATATGAAGCCGTGTTGGTTAGATTGACGCCATTTTGACGTGAACGATATTTGTATCGATTTTATTCGTTCTTCGATGAAAATTGAATAGATTTGAAATTCAAACTATATAGGAATGAATTCGAATTGAAAATAAATAGAAATGAATTCGAATTGAAAATAAATAGAAATGAATTCGAATTGAAAATAAATAGAAATGAATTTGAATTGAAAATAGATAGAAATGAATTCGAATTGAAAATAAATAGAAATGAATTCGAATTGAATTTGAATATAAATGAATTCGAATTGAAATCGATTTGAAAAGAATTTAAAAACGATTTATAAAGCACGTTTTGAATTGAAATCGACGAAGTATATATTATATATAATATAATGGCCTGAATAGAACGTGCCGCGCCGCGGCAGCTCGCGAATTTCGACCATTGACTTCGAACGGATATTACGGGAGATCTGACCGTCGGATTCTCCTGAAACGGGAACCTTGGGTTCGTATCGAGAAGAGCTTTCCAATGAATATTAGAAATTTGAAATCTAACGGTTGGATTTGGAGATACGTCCAAATCAAATTTGAAAAAGGTCTTTGTAAGTGTAGTTCGATGACCGTTGATGGAAATCGACTGTACAGGCCTTGATAAAATTATTAAAATTATTAATAATTTGTGTAAAATCATAAGAAATGATGTAGAAAGGATTGGGATGAAAAACTCCATATTTGAAAAGATAAAAATAGATTTTTATCGAAATGAACTAGTTTTGAACTAGAATTATAATTCTATTTATTTTTAAATTAATAAATTGAATTTGAAAAGGGTTTTAAAAATAACCAGAATTTCCAATGATTGCATTGGAGTGGATTCGAATTGAATTTGTCTTCGGAATATTTCGATGTTGGAATTCGTGATTATACAGATGTTGTTATGGAAATTTGAAAGATATATATTTATATCGTTATTTCCAATACGACATTTGTTAATCGTAGAATTTGATATTGAATATAAGTCGATATATTTTCTATTCAGAGCCTTTTATTGAATATAAAATGTGATTTGGGTTTGTCGTGAATGGTGTCTTCATTAACATTGTTCTTGAACCCAGTTGAGAAAACATTAAATCTTTTTATTTAGATTTAATGAAGTGTAACAATTAAATGATATTTAATTGGAATTGAATGGATATTGATTTTTGGGTTTATCATGGACAGTGTTTTAAATAACACTCGTTCTTTAACCCGATAATTAATGGAATGTGATTTTGGGTTTATCGTGAACTGTGTTTTAAATGACACTGATTCTTTAACCCAGTTAACGATTAAAACTAAGTGGAGTTTTAATGAATCTTTAATTAGATTGAAAAGATCGAGAATGGAGTATCACCAGTTTTACTCCAGGCGATAGTTAAATCTTTAATTAGATTTGAACGTGAAATGGTAATTGAATTTACCGATAACACTGTGGTGTTATATATGAAGTATTACCAGTTTTACTTCATGGGATGAATAGGTTGGGATTGGGAAATTAAAACAAACGATTACTCCGGTAAGTTTCGTTAATCCCGACTAGTTGAATCGAAATTCAAAATGATAGATTAAAGAATAAATATAAAGAATTTATCTTTGATAAAATTAATGGGAACCTTTCCATAAGAATGTAAAATTTATAAACTAACTGTAGGTTGGCTAAGCAGAGTGATTTCCTGGGTATTGATCTGATGTTGGTTTCGGCCTTCGGGGTTAATATTTGGGGGATTATTCTCTTGATTAATTTATGGTTAGTGACTGAGGAATTGGAATGAGGCGTATGTTGTGTTTGTGTAACACTTATTTAAAATATACGCGAGTTATTCGAAAAGACCGGGTTTATCCCATTCTGAATAACTGATACGACGATAAGTCGAAGATGAAGACGGTGGTCGAAGACCGGAAGTCTTCACGTCGTTTGGGTGATTACTGATGATCATGATTGGGCTGTACATCCAAGAAGATGGAAACAGTTGGTGATCGTCCAGACGTGCTTGGAGATCGATGGATATGCGGGGTACTAGGTGCCTCCGGTTTCGTTCAGACCCAGAACGGACTTGTAAATGGACTGTGTGTCTGACATTGGATTTTAGTCTGTGTGATTGATATCTATTAAATATATATCTGTTTGGCGGCGGAGAATTTATTCTCTTGCTTAACGCCCTTCTCTGAGACGTACGAGCTCAGGGGTTATATATTGATGGATATCAAACGCATGGAGTGAATTGCCTGTGTGGCATGCCTAAGTGGCAATTGATCGAGGCTTCTGTTGAAAAGCAAAGTCTTGTGGTTGATGATCGAAGCACGGCCTTTGTGGCGTAGCTTTTTGTAACGTTTGCTTCGCGAGTTTCGCACCCCGGTTGTGAACCAAAAATGGGAGATGGACCTCAGGGGGGACATGCGTTTTCTTTCTAGCTAGGGTGGTGTCAGTGACCTACCAGCCCTGACATTTATATACTTTTCACCTGTGTGGTTGTTGCTGTTGCGAGGCGCCTCAGTTTGATCGGACGATCCGGGTCCGATGGAGTCATTCGTTGGCTCACTTACGCCCCCAAAAGGCGGAGAAACGTAGTGTTTAGGCATTATAATCCACATCGGTGGACCGGCCCTGACGATCCAAGGGGCAGTTACGGCTGTTCCTGAGACTCGGGCTAGACAGTCTCGAATCGGTAGAGGACGATCCCTAGCCTCGGTTCATAGACGGAAATCCAATTTCCAAATACGGGACATTTGCGGTTTTAATTTTAGAACTAGTATGGCGACATGATATATGGTACCCATGCCGCCTATGATTGATACTTATGATTTGAAGTTGTTTTATACACTATGCACTTATAATAGTATCAAATGATTTGTTTTAAACGTATCAAGCATTCTTGGCTATTATAAGGTAAAAACCCTATCCTCCGGCTTGCGTTGCATTGTGTGATGGGACCTGGGTCTTATAATAGCTTCATTTTTCTTTATTTAGCATTGCGCTGTTGTTTTATGCACTGGTATTCTTGGGAGGAATCCCGTTCCGTGTTATACGGCGTGGTCCCTTGATTTACCTAACTTTAAAATAAAAATTGATAACTGTTTTAGTTCTCACACCAGTCACATGACTGACCTGGGGTTTATTGTTTTAACCTAAACTCTGGGTGCCCTTATTTTGACACGGGCAGCTAGTAGTTTTGGTTTTGCAGATTTATATTCACAGGATCCTGGTTTACAGCTGGAACAATATCCGGAAAGCTTTGTATCCGTATATCTCCTTCTAGTCGTGTATTGTATTATTTTCCGCTGCTATGTAATTTAAATCTCTGATATTTCTGTGTAATATTCATTTATACTCTGTATATTCTTATAATCTGATGCATTGTTGTAATATACAATGAAATGTTCTCCCGTCTGCGTTCTGTTTTGTCCTGTTCTCGAACTATCCGCGCTTTCCTCAACGGGGAAGTTACGGGTTTTTACAATATTTCTCAAAACAAAGTATATTATTTTTTTAGAACAAAGTAGATTTTTATTTTTAGAACAAAGTAGATTTTTTATATTTTTAGAACAAAGTAGATTTTCAATTTTAGAATGAAGTAGATTTTTTATTTCTTTAAAACAAAGGTGTATATTCAAATTTAAAAACATATTTAAATTTAAAACAATGCTTATCATGTTCTTTAAAAACAATTCAATTATATATATATATTTAAAACTACATTAATTAAATTAATTACATAAACTGCTATTTTAAAAATTAAAAATAAATAAATGTCAAATTTTATAAAGGAGTAAAATTTAAAAACATTGCTATGTATAAAAAAAGGTAAGGAAAGCTCATTGTCTTCCTCATTTTGCACTGCCGCATGGAGCTGCCAACCTAGGGTTTGATATTGCTGCTGCCACGTTCGTCAAGACGCCAATCAGCCATCGCCACCTTCCTCGCCTTGACGAGCCGCACCTCCAGCCACCAGTCATGTCGAGATCGACGCTTTCTCCGGCGCCAGGATCGAAGTCGAACGGCGAGACTTCCTGGCCTGATTCCTCTCCAATTTGCAAATGATACTCCATCATGGCCGTTGGATGTGTTCTTCACGTCAAGATCTTCCATTCTGCCTTTGGAACCGTGGGATTTCATTGTGGAATGGAGGAGGTCGGAGGGAATGAAAGGGGAGGCTCTGAGTCGTCGGTTTCAGAAGGAGGCGCGGGATTGACTAAAGTGAGATGGAACCTAGGGTATTGACCTTATAAAGTATATATGATATTATTTTATTTAATTTAATTCAATAATTACCTGTTTAACACTACTGACTTCAAACCAAACCCAACGACTGTCGCCCCTAGCTAATTACCCCCATTCCAAACACAATGGGATATGTATCGCAGGCTGATTCAACAGTTTCGATCAGTTTTCATCAAATTTAAAATATAAATATATATATTGAATTTTGAGCGCACATTTCAATTTATTGGGATCACATACGGACTCTAAAAATTCCCGAAAAATATTTTCTAGCTTCGTATTGACGATACGGTCCTAACAAAACTAATTTCGTCGAATTCTGAGATCGTTTGAAAAATGGCCATTTTCCAATCGATTAAAATCAACTAAAACTGGTCAAACGCATTTCCTTTGCCACGCTCACATATTGATTCGAAAAATTACGAAATTTGAAAACTAGCAATAATTTGACATTCCGGTTCCAGCAAAGGTGGTTTCATCGAAAACAGAGGTCGTTTGCAAAATGGCTATTAAAATATATATAAATTCCACAGCGACTTTTCTGAATTTTAAATTGGACATATCTTTCACTCTATTAAGTGAAATCTCAGTTTCTTGCATCTGTTAGAAAGATATCATCAAACAGATTTAGATATTTCTGGTTTCGTCCAATTCCGACTTAGAACGAATTCTATATATTCATTTGAAATTCGAAATCGAAATTTCAAACTACCGCGCCATTTCAGGCTCGTTATATAATTAAAATAAATTCATTCGTTTTAACTTCGTCAAAAATAAATTTTTCGTCATTATTATTTAAAATAATTCATTTTAAATAATCAAAATTCATTAAAATAGCCAAAATAAAAATTTTAAATTGGCTCAGAATTTCCGGGTTATTACGCCGGGTTCATACCCATTCTGAATAACCGATTCGACGATATGTCGAAGATGAAGACGGTGGTTGAAGACCGGAAGTCTTCACATCGTTTGGATGATTATTGGTGATCTTGATTGGGTTGTACACCCAAGAGGAGGGAATCAGTTGGTGATTGTCCAGACGCACATGGAGATTGATGAATATGCGAGGAAAGTGCCTCCGGTTTTGTTCAGACCCAGAACGAACTTGTAAATGGACTATGTGTCAGACATTGGATTTTATTTTATGTTGATTGATCTCTTTTAAATATACATCTGTTTGGCGGAGGAGAATTTATTCTCTTGCTTAACGCCCTTCTCTGAGACGTATGAGCTCAGAGATTGTATATCGATGGACATCAGTCGCATGGAGTGAATTGCCTGTGTGGCATGCCTAAGTGGCAGATGATCAAGGCTTCTGTTGAAAAGCAAAGTCTTGTGGTTGATGATCAAAGCACGGCCTGTGTGGCATAGCTTTGTGTATAGCGTTAATTCGCGCGCCTCACACCTCGGTATGAGTCAAAAATGGGATAAGGACCCAAGGAGTGCACGACGTTTCTTTCTAGCTATGGGTGATGTCAGTGACCTACCAGCCCTGACATTTATATACTTTTTACCTGTGTGGTTGTTGGAATGCGAGGCGCCTCAAATATATGGTCGATAACTGGCACTATGTGTGCCGACGTATAGACCATTATATAGGTCCTATAGGACCAGTGAAATGTGTGTTCAGGAATTGCCAATCCTCAAAAGTAAGAGAGGACCGACCTTGGAGGTTCCAAGGGATCGCGGTGTGTGGTCCTGAGACATTAGCTAGAGTGTCTCGAATTGGAGAGGAGCTTGCCCCTTGCCTCGACTCATGATGGAATCCAATTTCCAATACATGACTTTCGGTTTTATTTGTAGAACCTAGTATGGCGATATAGTGGTATGGGGCACTTATGCCGTCTATGATTGATACTTATGATTGAAGTTGTTTTCTTCACTTATAGTAATAATAAAAGATGAAATTTAACGTATCAAGCATTCTTTGGCTATTATAAGGTAAAAACCCTATCCTCCGGCTTGCGTTGCATTATGTGATGAGACCTGGGTCTTTTAATAGCTTCATTTTTCTTTACTTAGCATTGCACTGTATGTTTTATGTACTGGTGTTCTTGGGAGGAAACCTGTTCCATATTATACGGCGTGGTCCCTTGATTTACCTAACTTTAAAAATAAAGAGTAATAATTGTCATAGTTCTCACACAGGTCACATGACTGACCTGAAGTTTATTGTTTTGACCTAAACTCTGGGTGCCCTTATTTTTCGCACAGGCAGCTAGTAGTTTTGGTTTTGCAGATTTATATTTACAAGATCCTGGTCTACAACTGGAACGATGCTCGGAAAGCTCTGTATCCGTGTATTACTTTCAGTTGTGTTTTGTATTGTTTTTCCGCTGCTATGTAATTTATTGTAATCTCTGATATTTAGTAAATGTGTAATATTTATTCATACTCTGTATATTCTTGTATTCAGATGGAACTGTTGTAATAAATAATGAAATGTTCTTCTGTTGGTGTTCTGATCCGTCTTGTCCTCAAAGCAATTCGTGCTTTCCTTCATGGGGAAGTTACAGGTTATTACAGTTTATTCTTCATAACGCTCATATGAGGCACGTCTAAGCAAAAATACAAAATTAACGAATTATGCTTTTCAACTGTGTGGGCCGATGCATATATTTTTATCTCTCTTGTTATATTGCGAAAGTCCCTCCGTACCAAGCAGATTCTTCCAAAATTTTCCGAAAATTTGAAGTGTTAGAAATATTTGAAATTTTTTGTTAACATAAATGAATTGGTTTTTTTATTAAAATTAGTTGGATTAGTTGAAACTAAAAGTTCACAAAGTGAAATGAAAATTTTTAACTAAATAGAATTGTGAAAAGTTAATGAGATTGAAGCAATTTTCCTACTTTAGTAATTTCAGGGACAAAATTCTTTAAAGGGAGGAGAAATGTAACGACCTAGACTTTTAGCCGTTTTGTTTGAACATTTAAAATTGGTTTTAAATGTTGATTTGGAAATATAAAAGGATTTTTTATAAGGATTTTATTAATCAAACGAAGTTTGAAAGTATTAATATAAATAAATTTTAAAACGAGCTAGCAGCATCGCGATATTTCGTAGTCTTACAATTTGAACTTCAATTGAGTATATAGGATTCAATATAAGTTTGAATTCCTTGAAACAAGAAACTTCAGGATCTATTGGATAAATAATTTCTAATAAAAGAGAAAAATTGAGATTTCATCTTGTAGATTTTGAGTTATGTCAAAATCGGATTTTAAGAAAATTGATGTATAATCCTTTAACGATTTATTAGATAAAATGAAAAGATTTTAAATAAATTGGATATTAATTTAACTTGGAATTCAAAATTTTAAGTTTAATTTCCAAATTAGTTTATTTTGAAGCTATATAAAATTCAATTTGAATATATATATATGTATGTATGTATACGATAATAATAATAATTTATTATCAATAGATTTGATTGTTTTGATATCGAATTAGAACGTGGAAATAGCTAATTTTCAAATGCCCTCGGATTTCAATGAAACTAATTTTATAAAATCGATAATAATTATTGTTAGATTTCAAATTTCGCGTCAATCAGATTTATTATGTGATCATGTGCGATATAAATGCGTACCGATTAACCGTTCGAAATTAAAATAGCGATTTTACAAATTATCTCAGAATTTGACAAAACTAGTTCCATTGTACCCGGAATATTAAGTTATTGCAAGATCTCTGATTTTGTCACGACTGGAATTTGTATGGATTCGTACGAACTTACAATGCTCGACATAAATATAAAAAAATATAATTATATGAAAATCTTTGGTCATTTCATAATCCAACCTAATCTTATCCAATCTACATCAAATCCAAAAAGTGAAGATACACTGAAGATTTCATCAAAAATTTCAGATGCTTTTTCTATATAAACCCCAAACCCCTTTTTTCATTAATTTGACCCTATCGCAAAAAATCAGTGTGTATTTGAGGGAGGTGCGAACTAGGAATTTGGAGAGGAAGGTAAGGGCTTTAAGCTGGAGGTGGTCTGGGGTGACATGAGGGCCGAAGTTGGCTGGAATCGGGCCAAAACTGAAACTATGTAGTTTCGTTCTTTTAGGGATAGTGACGTCATCGTCGACTGTTGGCAGTGTTGACTTGATGGAAAGTTGTAGATAGGAGGTTGCTTGAGAGGATGGTGGTGGTCCGATGGCCTACATCGGCGTGAGTTGGTCGGAGGAGTGTGATAAACCAAGTAGTGATGTTTTTCGGGTTTCGATGATTTGCAGATGGCTGGGGAGGTGTTGGGTTAGGAGGTCTGAAGAAGAAGGGCGCGCCGAAGGATGGCCTAACTTTTGGTGGTGGTCAGAGGGTCCTAGGTGGCATGTAGCGATTGAATTTGGCACGTGAACAGAGTCAGTTTGAAGCGAGACTCTGTCACAAGGAAGTAGAGCTGAGGGTCAAGGACACTGTCGAAGGAGTGCCTCGGGGACAGCTTTACGGTGGTGGAGTCGGCGAAGTCCCAAGTGGTTGGGAGGAGGTGCAATGGAGGCTTATAAATATCAAGTTTGTTTGAACGATAGATATCAGGCGTCCGCTGGTGAAGGAAGTGATTAGATTAGGGTTTGTTTAATCTAATGAGGTAATTAATAAGTTAATGACTATCATTAACCAATATAATTTAATTTATTTTAAATCAAATGACATATAAAGCGCATAATTTTTTTATACATTACCAGATTCGATTAAAGCAAGAAGCGTTAGAATTTTATCGGCGAAGATTGCGCGTACGAGCTGTTTTGGTCGGAATTTAAAGCAAACGGAATTTCGTTTTATTTTAAATGATTGTTTAAAATTAATTATAACAATGCGACATTGTCAAATAAAAAACAAATTGTGAGTTAACTCTCATGCCTTTTGGAATTCTATGATCTCATAAAATTCATAAAATTATAACTTATTGTTGTTAGTATAAAATTGGATGTTTGGTTGCTTGGATGATTTTTGTTTGATCGTTGATTGTCGACACCTATATTTATGTCATATTGGATGCAGTAAAATAAAATTTCTATTTTATATGCATTTATTATATAATCATAATATGATTTGTGATGCGGGGAAGAACAGATTGGCGGGATCCAACTGGATTCCTCACATATTTCGTAAGTTACTTGTTTTTCATATTACTCATATATGAACCGTTTAACCCAAGTAATGTTAAATCTGTTTAACTATTGATTATATAATTGGATGATGAATGTTGAATTTAAATTCAACATTTGTTGTGTTTTTAATCAATAATACTATTGATTAAGTGATTAGCAACAGATGACCTAAAATTTATCTTTTTAAGACGTTGATTTGTCGTTAGACAAATTAACGAAGTTTAAGTTATAAAATTTATTTTTATAACTGAATCAAAGTTTCATGTTTACAATATATAAGTTTATATTATAGATGTTTATAAACAAATCGATATTTATAATAGGTTTTTATATAGATATTTATATAGTAAATTTTTATGTTTAAATAAGACTGAAACCAGGAATGGAAATTCATCCATATTTGCATGGAATAATTGATCAATAGGAAAATAAATTACTAAAGTCAGAAATTGACCTAAAGGTTAATAGTTTAGGATAATTGGTTTTAAGAAAACAACTAAGAGATATTCTTAAATTAATTAAGTCACTAATTAGTTTAAAAGGAAGTATTATTGGAAATCAGTTAACAAGTTAACTGATGTTTTCAAGTTGACTGAGTCAACTGTTTAATTTGAAAATAGTTATTAGACTAGTTTGTTTCAAATAAGTTAATAATTATAGTTTTAATAAACATATGTTTAAACTTAATAAGATTTCTTAAAAAAATAATCTTTTAATTAACAGTGTTTACAGATAATTATCGAGTAATTTATTATTAATGAAGTTAGTTACTATCCAATATGGTTTAAAAGAAATTATCTATTCTATCTTTAGTCAATGACTAATTTAACTACTTTTATTGTAATTAATCTTGAACTTAATTATTATTTTAATCAATAATAATTGTATTGATTTTCTTTTTAGTTGAAATTCAATTAAGAAGTAATTAAATTTATAATAAGATTTGAGTTAAATCTAGTTAAGGGTTATGAAGGGAGTTTACACTAAATTCCAAAATCATAAACGAAATTTACAAAAGAAAATTAAGACTATTACGACAATTTTATATAAGCATTTACTTAATAACTAAATTAAGTAGAAGAATATTTTCCAAATACAAGTAATGGTTTTTGAAATCATATTTTCATTGAATAGAAAATTAGAACCTTTGATATTATAGTTAATATAAATTTTTGTATTACAAAATTTTCTCTTTCTTAAGATAAAAATGTTGTCGAATCAAAGTTTAAGAGTTAAATATAATAGCCCAACTTGAACGACTTCACCATTATCAAGGGATGGTATTAGTTTGTAATGGTAATAATGTTGGAAATAGTTATTATTTCCATAAGTTGTATTTTTTAAAACTTTAATTCTTTAAAGTTGAAGTTAAATAAAACCATTTGATTTATATAATAAACAATATATCACAGGATATTGATTTGACCCATACAAAATTAGTAATTTGAGTCATACCTTCGAATTAAGTATATATAGTGATATTTTCGAAGTAATGGAAAACAAAGGAAATTTGTTGAGATATGCTTATGGAATCGATTTTAAATCAATTAAATGGTTTTAATAAATGATTATTAATTTAAAAGGCCTGAGCTACTGATATACTTATATGTACTGTTTGATTGGATAGTTAAAGAATCGACTATCAATTCCCTTTTGACTTTTAACGTGTTAGTTCGAAGAGACTAGGATGGGAACTGGACCAAAAAACACTTCGAAAAGACTTTGCATTTAGAACTAACTTGCAGAATGCTCAATAAAATGGAAAATTTAAGACCATTGATCTTCATGAATGGAAGAACTACTTGAATTTCTCTTTTTAGCTCCCAGAGATATTTTGGAAGTTATTCTGTCCTAATTGAAATCTTTGGATTTGCAAGGACTATTTGCTACTGATGCTTGGGGTGATTCCTATATAGGAGGTGGTAGGAGAGTGCCTTCGGTTCATCCTGTTCCTAGATGACTTGTATGGAAGAATGTCTGAAAGAGTATTTCCAAAAGATCACGTAGGTTGATTTTTTATAAATATACCAAGTTTGGTGGCGAAGAAGGAAACTTCTTTTAGCTTAACTCCTAGAGTATATTTATGAAAATTAATTAGTGATTTGGAGGATCTAACAATATGGCATTCAAAATGAATGATGATGTGATGTTCCAAAAAGGTAATCGTAAACTCGAACCTCATCAACTGGGAAATGACAGAAATCGGGTAGGCAACATGGATATGTGGGTCATTCCCATTAGGATGTATTATCACCATCTAGAGAAATTTCATTTGTTCCTTATTATTTTTCTTCTGTATGCTTATAGAAAACGGTGATTTGAGCCCAACTGTTAGCGATAATATATTAGGCACACTCAAGTTGAATGAGTGGTTGGTCATGTGTGGCCGGGTTGCAAGATGTTGTTGTTGAACATTAATGTTTCCACTCCAGCGAACACTGATCGAAAAGTGATCCCATACCTTGTCATGTTAGAAATCCAAACTCCAATATGAGCCGTACATTTTTAGTTGTATACCAACTATGTTGGAAAGTGAGATGCAAGCTTTCTGGCTATATTCGTATTTTATTTGTTGTTTGATAGATGCTTTTGTAATATCACTGGATTTTATTTTTAAAAAGTTATTTGGTTATCATAAGGTAAAGACACATTCCATGTTTATGTGTGGTCGTGTCTTACAAGAGTTCCATTCTTTCAAAGGATTTTATAAAGTTAAGTAAGTTGTTTGAAATGTGAAATTATCACTAAAAGTATTCCAAACTAATCTAGGTGATTTTAATTTCCTTAAAATGTGCTCGTGTCAGACCGATATATTTTCCAATTTAGGTTTCAGCTGAACTTTAGAGGAGCCAAAGTCAAGACGCATATCCGTATTTTCAGGTATTAATTTATTTCCGCTGTGTGTACTGTATTGATCTAGTGTATACTCTGATAATGTAATTATATATGTATATACAGTTTTCTCTTTGTGTAAAGAGCATTGATATATTACATTTTGTTCGTTCCGCCATGAGATTATATTCTACTTTGACTTTGTAGTGTTGATGTTCTTCTTCTTCTATTCTAATATTTCTTTCTTCCTTTTATCACCCTCTAATTTCTTTCTCCTAACTATCCGCTTTCTTGTGCCCTTTGAGTTGGACATAAGTGGTTAAATGTCAGCTTAAACGGTATGGAAAAGTTGGGTCTTTATAACATAGGTCGAGAATGTCATCAATCCTAAGCATTTCATAGCCATAACTAATAGGTGGTCTATCGGCGTATGCTGGAAATTCATTCTAGACACTATCATTGGATGCTTGATGTAGTGCAATAAGTGGTGTACCATTTAATTTTGGACAATGGTGAAGCAAACTGTAAGTTTCCATTGGCATAGGACAACAATGCGAGATCATCTCAACGCATAGGTACGGTATGTTATTGTCATAATTTGGAATCTTGAATTGGATAGTTGATATGAAGTGGTTAGATCACTAAGGGTGCAATGTCTAGTTAGGTACTAATAGAAATATATTATTGTCCACCAGGGGATAGTGATGCTTATAGGTTTAATTGTATACATATACCAATATTATACTTCGTAGTAGGTTGGATTTATCATACATGTAGATAAAGTCAAATGACTAAGCCTTGAATTATTTACATAACACGTAACGTAAGCCGATTGGAATAAACTAATGTTATGGACATGATAAGTAATTTACCAATCATCAAAACATTATTCTGATACCTACCTCATACAACCCACGTAATAGATTTTTGAAGGGCAAGTAGTGATATGTAAAAGGTACGATGAGAAGGCAAATTTCCTAATGCATGCTTTACATTGGAAATGGCACTAGATATCCAAAGAGTGGTATTAGTTCTTTGGTAATAGCCTTATTCAATAAATATATGTTGTTTTGTTACTCTTTACCATTCCATGGTAAGTTCTTACTGATCACTTGTTGATATACTTAGGTTTGTTCTATGTTACCAAAATCAATGACCCATGCCATAATGGACTCGGGTTTTCAGTTTAACGAAAATTCATTCCCAGTAAGGTGTAGTTTGTTACATCTGGTATGAGGATTATGTTAGTTGATCAAAAGAAGTATGATACTTTGAGTGAATTTATTTTTATTTTTACCTATAATTATAGATTTAAATACATGACTATCCCAATCTTCTTATGGGCGATAATCGTACCGAAAGTCCTTTACTTAAGAGAAACATGAATACAACATTTAGAAGGGTCCAAAAAGCTAGCTTGTTAGGCCTACAATACCCTATTACCATGGATCTTCGCTTGATTGTCGATTGGTGATATATGTTATGTCGAAATAAATGAGTAAAAAGAATTTGTACGATGTAGTTATGTAGAAGTAATAATTGAGCTAGTCATGGAAGAAAGGTGCGTAATAGTCGTTCCAATATGGTTGCCAGAATTTTTTTAGGAAATAAAGCAATAAGTAAGTGGGAAAGAAGAAAAATCCAAAAGAAGAGACAAAATAAGTTCACTATGACTTAAACCCCTTTTGAAAGAGTTTGCTAAAACAGTTATAAATTTTCTCAAAATATTTGAAACAATTTCCAAATGAGGTATATAAGAGCAGAAAGATCTTATTTTTGAAAAATAAAGGAATATAAAAAAATCACAAAATAAATTTGTTATTTATTTATTTAAATAACTAGTAGAAATTAAAACTGTTTAGATAAAACATTGCAATCAAAACGAGTTTTTAATAATGGTAGCATATGTATAATTAATACTTTTAGATTTTGTAATTTTGAAGTCTTAAAATTCTTCTTAAAGGTGGATTGTAGGAGGTAATATTGGGTTTAAACAAGGTAAAGAGAATGAACATAGAGAAAGTGATAAATGTGTTTTGTGCAAAAAGGATTTAGAATAAAAATTTAATGGAAATGGACAAGAACTCGTTGGCCAAAATGGTAGACTAATGTACTTATATAGGTAGAAAACAAATTTTAGAATAGTCTTGAATGGAGGTGAAGAAAGGGGAACGCAAGAACGTTTAGTTATAAATATAATTGTACTTAACCTAACCCGAAAATGATACAAGTTCAAAATGAGGAAAATAAGCGAAAAGCATTCAACTTCCTTTATTTCATAAGTCGAACAATGGCGGTCAAACACTATAGATTCAAGTGGTAGACCAGTTATAAGATAAAAAGCCTAACTCAAGCCCTAAGTGTAACACCCTGCATTTTTAGGTATAATTAAAAATGAAATAAAATATATGAAAATATGCTTAGGATACGTAAATAATGGTGATGCATAAGGAGAATTAATTAATACATGGAAGAGAAGAAAAATTAGTTCGATAATGGCATATGTTACGAAAAATATAGTAAAGTAAGGATAACTAATTCAAGAACAGGAATTAGGTAAAATGGACATCACCATTGCGTTCCTTTCGAAAAAATACGCGAAATAGAGTCCGAGTTTTCGAAAATCGGAGTCCGTATGAACAATATATGGCCAAAACAAGATTCAGAAGGTTTCGGTCAGCCCAGAACTGGGCAGGTCGACCCGGGGGTCGACCAGGGGGTCGACCTCCCCCCCAGGTCGACTGGGGAGTCGACCTAGGTGTCGACCTGGGGGTCGACCCCCCCTGGTCGAGCCAGGTCGGCCTAGGTGCACCTGGATGGGTTTTTGGGCTGTTTTGGTGAGTCTGTGACGAATTCTGACGGTTCTGATCTTTTTTAGGGTTTATCTAAAGGCCTAAAACAACTAACTACACCTATAAATACATCCTAAGACCTAGCCTCCTCTACACACAATTCTATTCTGCTTCTTCTCTGCGTCTGTTCTAATAAAAATAAAAATGGCGTCGCTACTCTGCTGGAATAAAAACTAGAAGCTAATCAACATCAACCTAAGCAATTCAATTCAAATTTGAGATAAAAGCTTCCGTGACAATTTTGTAACAACAAAAGTTCTTTCTTTAATCCAATCAAGGCAAGTACAATTATTTTCCGCTATAAATGTTAATTCTGATTTTGACATGAATTGTGAATCTGAATCTGAGACTGTATATCTGTCAGATCTGTTTTTCTGTGACTGTTCTGTATCCCTTTCTGCTTCCTTTCTATTTCTATAGCCAGGCTACCACGAGCCTGTGCCTATTCTCATAAGAGATTAACGTATGAACGCAAATTTTGGGACAAATAATGAATGATGCGAAATTTGACAAGGCTGATTTGAACATATGACTTTAGATCCGAGGCATAAAATATATTGACATATGACTTGGGATTAGATGCATGAATTTGACTGTAAACATGTAATTTATATATGTTGTATGCATAGTGTACGTTGTAATCTAGATCTGTAACTAATTAGAGAAATGAACATATGTTATTTAGATCTGTAATTAATTAGAAAAGTAAGCATATGTTGTAAACTAGTTTTAAACCTATACATATTCTGTGATAAAAGAAGAGAGGAACCATTGTAAGATTACTTATGATTTGAGACTTTGGACAAAATGCAGATAAAAGTCAAGATCTAATTTTTAGGAGATATAATTTAAAGATTTAGATTGTTGGGTATATTTTGCATAATGATTCATAAGTTGAAAAGATGAAGGATATGGAAACTTAGGTGTAAAGATTTACATTAATTAGGATATCTATTATTGTGATCACACCTAAATAAGGATTTTTGGATATATGGCATGCATTGAAATTAATGGTTATATTTGGTATAATTTATATGTGAATCTGCTGTAAAATGCTAGTTTAACAAAAATTGGAACATATGTTATATGGCAAATTATGTCCACATTCTGTGCTATGTAACTTTATGCAAAACTTTATGCAAACATGGAGTATATGTTCATCATGAAAATTATGTAGGCATATGAATTTAGGCCTAATTTATGACGAAGCAAGGCATGTAAATAGAACCTTTAGAAATATTAGATTTGCTAAATCTGCTAATTTGCCAAGTTGCCTAAACTGCTAGTTTTGTTATATTGCCTAGACTGCTAATTAGATTGAAATGCCAAATCTGTTAAAATTGTCTGTTGAGATGCCTAACCTGTTATATGCCAAAATCTGCTAAGTTGCTAAATCTGTTAAATCCGTTAAGTCATATAATCTGGAAAATCTGCTATCTGCTAAAATCTGTTATCTGCTGTGTTGATATAATCATCCTGTTATTGATATAATCTGAATTGGCATATATATATTGGGCGTGCGCATAAACGGTAAATTATTAATTAATTGGCCGCAAAGATAAACATGGCTAACTCGAGGTTAGAATGAGTTTGCGGCGTAATTCTGCTCGGAACCGCCCGGCACATCCAGTGGCCGCAAACAATAGGTTCTAATGTGAGAAGTTAGTCATAACCTGCTTAAGACACGAGGTTAGGTCTGGCTTGTGGCAGAAGTCTGCCCGGCCCATCCAGCGGCCACAAGCTAGCGACCTAATGTGAGAGGTCTGGGCATTAATAATTAATTAATGCAAATCTAAGATAAGAATGACGTCTAAAACGTATTGGGGAAACAAGGGTTAAACCAACGGGATTAATAGATGTAGTAAACCCGTCCATGAATCTGTAGGCCCAATACAAAGTTAGACAAATCTGAAAAATCTGTACATCTGATCTGTTAGTCTGAAAACTTGTTAACTTAATCTGTGAACTAGTAAATCTGAACTCTGTATGTCTGAACTTGTAAACAAGTTAATCTGAAATCTGTTAGTCTGGGGACACAAGGTTAGGAGGGGAATTACTTGTGTCATCTGTTGTTTGGGACCCATATTAGTCAGTAACCCTTTCTGGTATCAAAACTTTGTAGGGTCCGGGCACGCTTACTGAAAGAACCCGTAACTTCCCCGTGAAGGAAAGAGCGGATACTTTTGAGAACAAGACAAAATAGAACGCAAACAGAAGAACATTTCATTGCTATTACAACAATTCCATCAGATACAAGAATATACAGAGTATAAATGAATAAATTACATTCGCCAAATATCAGAGATTACAATAAATTACATAGCAGCGGAAAATAATACAAAATATAACTGAAAGTGATACACGGATACAGAGCTTTCCGAGCATCGTTCCAGCTGTAAATCAGGACCCTGTGAATATAAATCTGCAAAACCAAAACTACTAGCTGCCCGTGTGGAAAATAGGGGCACCCAGAGTTTAGGTTAAAACAATAAACTTCAGGTCAGTCATGGGACTGGTGTGAGAACTAAAACAGTTATAATTCTTGGTTTTAAAGTTCGGTAAATCAAGGGACCACGCCGTATAACACGGAACGGGTTTCCTCCCAAGAATACCAGTGCATAGAACAAACAGCGCAATGCTAAATAAAGAAAAATGAAGCTGTTATAAGACCCAGGTCCCATCACACAATGCAACGCAAGCCGGAGGATAGGGTTTTCCCTTATAACAGCCAAAGCATGCTTGGTACGTTTAAAACACATTATTTGATACTATTATAAGTGTATAGTGTCAAAACAATTTTCAATCATAAATATCAATCATAGGCGGCATGGGTACCATCTATCATGTCGCCATACTAGTTCTACAATTAAAACCGCAATATCACGTATTGGAAATTGGATTCCATCATGAGCCGAGGCAAGGGGCAAGCTCCTCTCCGCGTTCGAGACACTCTAGCAAATGCCTCAGGACCCCACTATGATCCTTGGATCTTCAGGGCCGGTCCTCTCTTACTTTTGAGGATTAGTTATTCCTGAACACACGTTTCCCGGTCCTTACAGACCTATATCCGAGGCGCCTCATATCCAACAACCACACAGGTGAAAAGTATATAAATGTCAGGGCTGGTAGGTCACTGACACCACCCTAGCTAGAAAGAAACGTCGTGCTCTCCCTGCAGTCACTATCCCGTTTTTGACTCATACCGAGGTGTGAGGCTCGCGAATTCACGTTATACACAAAGCTACGCCACACATGCCATGCTTTGATCATCAACCACTAGACTTTGCTTTTCAACAGAAGCCCTGATCAATTGCCACTTACGCATGCCACATTGGCAATTCACTCCATGCGACTGATGTCCATCGATATACAACCTCTGAGCTCGTACGTCTCAGAGAAGGGCGTTAAGCAAGAGAATAAATTCTCCGCCGCCAAACAGATGTATATTTAATAGAGATCAATCAACACAGAATAAAATCCAATGTCAGACACACAATCCATTTACAAGTTCGTTCTGGGTCTGAATGAAACCGGAGGCACTTTCCTCGCATATCCATCGATCTCCAAGTACGTCTGGACGATCACCGACTGTTTCCCTCATCTTGGGTGTACAGCCCAATCAAGATCATCAGTAATCACCCAAACGATGTGAAGACTTCCGGTCTTCAACCACCGTCTTCATCTTCGACATCTCGTCGAATCGATTATTCAGAATGGGTATAAACCCGGCCTTTCTGAATAACCCACGTATATGATAAACAAATGTTACACAAACACAACGAACGCCTCATTCCAATTCAGGATATTCTTTTATTCACAAAATCACATTCTTAGGGAAATGTTCCCATTAATTTTATCCAAGATAAATTCTTCTAAATTTATCCTATAATCTTCCTTTGGATATCAATTCAAACTAGTCGGGATTAGCGAACCACACCGAAGTAATTATTTGTTTTATTTCCCAATCCCAACCTATATATCCTATGGAGCAAAACTGGTGATACTCCATATCTAACACCACGGTGTTATCGGTAAAATTAATTACCATTTCACGTTCAAATCTAATTAAAGATTTAACTATTGCTTTGGAGCAAAACTGGTGATACTCCACTCTCGATCACTTTTCAGATTTGATAATTTAAATTATCAATTCACATTTTTAATCTAATTAAAGATTCATTAAAACTCCACTTAGTTTTAATCTTCTCAAAAATCAATATTATGTCTTTAACTGGGTTAAAGAACCAATGTCTTCTAAAACACGATTCACGACAAACCCAAATCACATTTGATATTAAATACAAGGCTCTGAATAGAAAATATATCGGCTTATATTCAATATCAAATTCTGAAACCAACAAATATCGTATTGGAAATAACGATATAAAATATATCTTTCAAATTCCCATAACCATATCTGTATGGTCACGAAATCCAACATCGAAATATTCCGAAGATAATTTCGATTCAACTCCAGTCCAATTCACGTATTGGAAATATTGATTATTTTCAAAATCACTTTCAAATTCAATTTATTTATTTCAAAAATAAATTGATTTTAATTCTAGTTCAAAACTAGTTCATTTCGATAGAAATCTATTTTTACCTATTCAAATGTGGAATTTTCCAGCCCAATTCTTTCCAATTCACATATTATAATTTTACACAAATTATAGATATTTTTAATAATTTTATCAAGGCCCGTACAGTCGATTTCCATCAACGGCCATCGAACTGCACTTACAGCGACCTTTTCTGAATTTGATTTGGACATAATTCCAAATCCAACCGTTAGATTTCAAATTTCTAATATTCCATGGAAAGCTCTTTTCGATACGAACCCAACGGTTCCGGTTTTAGGAGAATCCGACGGTCGGATCTCCCGCAATGTCCGTTTGAAATAAATGGTCGAAATTCACGAACTGCCGCGGCGCGGCGCGTTCTATTCAGGCCATTCAATATATAATATATATATATATATATTATATGTCGTCGATTTCCTTTTAAAACGTATTATATAAATAGTTTTAAAATTCGTTTCAAAATCTATTTCAACTTCCATTTCCATTCAAAGCCAAAATTGAATTCTTCTTTATAAATTCGTTTAAAATTCGTTTCTATTCAATTCAAATTTTAATTCCATTTGAATTCATTTCAATTCACTTTCAATTCGATTTGAATTCGTTTTCAATTCATTTCGAAATCGTTTTCAATTCAATTCATTTCGAAATCGTTTTCAATTCAATTCATTTCGAAATCGTTTTCAATTCAATTCATTTCGAAATCGTTTAAAATCGATATAAATATCGTTCACGTCGAAATCACGCATCTCTAATCAACACGGCTTTATATTTTTCAAAACTCCTTTATTCTATCCAACAAATGAATATTTATCTCATTCAACACATGAATCTATATTTCTTTCAACACACGACTAATCACAACACATGAGTACTGTCAACACATCACTATTTTTGTTATGTAAAATATTTTATAAAACTAAGGTATCTATCGTTTGATTTTTAATTAGACTTCTACTGGGAAGTAGTTCTAATTTTAAATATGATAAAGATGTGAATTTTTATTATATAAAATATTTCACTCAACACTTGAACATCGTCAACACATGACTATTTTTATATTCAACACATGAATTTTCTTTTATAATATTCATTATTTTCCCGATTGGAATGAGGCCCAATCAATCACCATATAACGTTAATTATATGGATTCCATACAACACATGTATATAATAGCATTGAAAAATAATCAATCATCAACCAAAGTGCACTACACAACTGCATAAGCATCAAATATAAATAATCGACGCTTACACAGTCTGTCGACCAATCGATCGACAATAATTAAATAATTGGGATTAGTGTACACCAAATATCATCCCAACACCCGTGTGGGGTTTCAAATCAACAAACACACATTTTTGTTTGTGCAGTTGGGCGATGTGTAAAATTTATCAACCCAATCAATATCAGTCAAATCAGTGTAAATAAACAAATCGGCCGATTTGTTTATAAATATTTATTTATTCACTTTCACGTTAAAAATTATATTTTTAACGATAAAACATTTTATTTCAACACATGAATTTCTATTCAGTTCATTTATTCAATAAAATGATATCTTTCTTTTTCTAACATATTTTAGAAAATTTCGGCGGCATAACGGCACGATACTGGAAACGGGACGAGGCCTAGCCTTATCCCCGGTCTAGTGAAGGCCCACGCCATTCACACATCAATCAAATCAATTCCAATTCACCAAACAATTCAAATTTCAATCAATTAGACTAACCAACTACACAACCAAACAATTTAACAAACAAGCCATCCATGTTCTGTGGATGACGGGTGTCGGGTGCTACTAAGCACCGTCTGCATCCTAGTATATATATATAACTAGAAAAAGAAATTTAGAGTGAGAAGTTCTCACCGAAAGCTATCCAATACCACGACTCTTCATTAATAGAAATCTTCTTCGTTATCCCATCTTCGTTATTCTTCGTTGCCCGTAGTCACTATATATATAAAAATCACACATTTTTATATTTCGATGTTTTTTTAAAATAAAAATCACATTTTTATTTATTCACTTTCAATTTAAAAGTCATATTTTTATAATCACTTCATATATTTAAAAATCGAATTTTTACTATGCGATTCAATATATAAAAATCGAACTTTTACTACGCTATTTAATATATAAAAATCGAATTTTTACTACGCTATTTAATATATAAAAATCGAATTTTTACTACGCTATTTTCTATATAAAGATTTCGCCTTTATAAAAACATAGACTTCGCCTTTTCAATTTTAAAGATTTCATCTTTATAAAATCTCATCTTTATTCTTCTACACATATAAAGATGATATTTTTAATATTCCTATCATGTAAAAATTATATTTTTAACTCTCTACCCAACCAAAAATCATATTTTTACATCTTCTACTTAATAAAGATTATATTTTTAATACTTCTATATAGTAAAGATTATATTTTTAATACTTTAAAAATATAAAAATCATATTTTTATTACTTTAAAAATATAAAAATCATATTTTTACTTCCACAATATAAAAGATTACATTTTTATCACTTTACAACATAAATAAAAAAAAACAGTTTTTAAGGTAAATAAAAATCAGTTTTTAAAATAAAGAAAATTCAGTTTTCAAGTAAATAAAATAAAAAAAACAGTTAAAGTAAATAAATAAAACAAACGTTTAAAGTAAATAAAATAAAAAAGAACATCAGGGAACTTACAGGGGGGGGGGCTCGTCGGCGGCTCGGAGGGGTGCTTCGCGGCTCACGGCGGCGCCAGGGGGAGTGCGGTGGCGATTTGGGCGAGGGGGGCCATGGTGGTTCTCCGATTTGGGTGCGGTTTTGGGGCTGGAGGAAGTCTCGATCAGAGGAGGGAGGAGAGAGGGTGCTGGCGGAGGTCGGAGGAAGGGGAGATGGAGGGTTGGACGGCGGCTGGCCCCCGGTGGCGGTGGCGGCGTTAATCGCCTGAGCGATTTGTTTTTTTTTTTCTCTGAATTGAAAATATCGGGGGGGGGGGGGGGGGGCAAAGGGGATATAGGAAGAGAGATATTTTTTTTTATTAATTAATTAATTTATTTTATCCTAAAGAGTTGACTTTTACATACGACCTCGAAACGAGGCCCACCGCCTGTCGTCCATAGCGTTTTACCCCCATTCCGAACACAATAGGATATGTACCGCAAGCTGATTCGACTGTTTGAATCAGTTTCCGTTTAATTTGCATTTAAATCACTATATTGAATTTTAAACGTACATTTCAAATTGCCGGGGTCACATACTAGCTCGAAAAATTCCAGAAAAATATTTTCTAGCTTCGTATTGACGATACGGTCCTAACAAAACTAGTTTCGTCGAATTCTGAGACCGTTGGAAAAATGGCCAATTTCCAGTCGATTAAAATCAACTTAAATGGTCAAAACACGTTTTCCTTTGCCACGCTCACATATTGATTCGAAAAATTATGAAATTTGGAATCTAGCAATAACTTGACATCACGGACCCAACAAAAGTCGTTTCGTCGAAATCCGAGGTCGTTTGCAAAATGTCCATTTTTAAGGGCCTGAATTCCATAGCGACTATTCAGAATTTTCAACTGGACATATCTTTTGATTCCCGCTATGAAATCTTGATTGGTCAGATTCGTTGGAAAGATATTACCAATTAGATCCTAATGTTTTTGGTTTCACTAAAATCCGGATTGTTTTGCACCTGGTACATTCAATTGAAGTTTGAAATCAAATTATCGAACTACCGCGCCATTTTCAATTCTATTTATAATTATATATAAATATTAATATTCTAACGACGACGTATATAAATATATACGTCGAATTCTATTCAAAATAGATTTCTCGTCGATATTATTTAAAATAATCTATTTTAAATATTCAAAATTCACTAAAATGGCCAAAATAAAAATTTTAAACTAGCCCAGATTTTCGGGTTATTACAATCTCCCCCACTTAAAACTTTTCGTCCCCGAAAAGGGACAAAGTCGAAAGTGGTTTGATTATTAAGCTCTACACTCGATCTGGCTTCCATTCTCCAACTTTTCAGTTTCTGAGAATTTTCAAATTTTCAAAAATTTGGCTAACACCCTAAATTTTCGAAAAATTTCGCCATAACCTCCCCTGCACCGGGAGCATCGGGGAATTTCAAATAGCTTCCCCGGTCCTTCAGATCTCAAAAAGAAAAAGAAAAAGCCAAGCGGCTAGCCAATAGGTTCACAAAATCATCATCACCCAAACATAACAGTAAATTATGTAGTAAACATGTACCTATTTGTCGGGCAAACAAATTTTATTCTCTGCTCTAGCCTCCTTGCTATGACCTGTTCAATGTAAGTATATGTATATGCAAGCAAATGCGACCAATTTTCAATATAGTTCAATATTCGATTCAATTAGGCTAAATGGATAAAAATTATCAAATAAATAAACAAACAACACAAACAGCAATCTATTAGTGAATTAGAGTTTCAAATTGATAATTTTGATATATATACAAAAATCATGTTTTTGATGCCAATTCACAACAATGTGTTCTAGCTAAATAAGTTTGGTTCTCACACCAGTCTAATGGAAATATATAGAAATCACACCTTCGAAACACGAACATAAATACTGATGATGTAGCTACAATCATCAGAATCATCTTCGGGTGTCTAGAATGTGACTCTATATCTATCCAGTATATTAAAACTTCGACTATACGTTCATGACGCGTATACGCGAAATCTTTATATACTCGATTGTCCATATTCAAAATAAATAAATATTCAAATACGTCTAAAGCGATTTAAATTTAAAAAAAAAAACAAAATTGTTTTCATTTGAAAAATACACTCTTCACACTCGTTCTAGGATACTACTGATCCTATCTCTAACGAGTAATTCTAATTGGATGTTGCTAATACAATATCTGATGAATTCTTTCGTATGGTTCTAAAGTGTCTTGTTCTCGAGCTCTGTAAACCAAAGCTCTGATACCAACTGAAAGATAGCCATGGTCCCCCAGTTACTTGTTTTACGGCAACCCTCTCGAGTCTCGCGCCCACTGGCGAACCAACCCCCACCACAAGGGACATGTAGGGGTAAGAGTCTCCCGTTCGCCACCAAACTGCGAAGCGAGAACCCCCTATCATGACTGCAACAAGAACTGGTGATACTCCATATCTAACACCACGGTGTTATCGGTAAAATTAATTACCATTTCACGTTCAAATCTAATTAAAGATTTAACTATTGCTTTGGAGCAAAACTGGTGATACTCCACTCTCGATCACTTTTCAGATTTGATAATTTAAATTATCAATTCACATTTTTAATCTAATTAAAGATTCATTAAAACTCCACTTAGTTTTAATCTTCTCAAAAATCAATATTATGTCTTTAACTGGGTTAAAGAACCAATGTCTTCTAAAACACGATTCACGACAAACCCAAATCACATTTGATATTAAATACAAGGCTCTGAATAGAAAATATATCGGCTTATATTCAATATCAAATTCTGAAACCAACAAATATCGTATTGGAAATAACGATATAAAATATATCTTTCAAATTCCCATAACCATATCTGTATGGTCACGAAATCCAACATCGAAATATTCCGAAGATAATTTCGATTCAACTCCAGTCCAATTCACGTATTGGAAATATTGATTATTTTCAAAATCACTTTCAAATTCAATTTATTTATTTCAAAAATAAATTGATTTTAATTCTAGTTCAAAACTAGTTCATTTCGATAGAAATCTATTTTTACCTATTCAAATGTGGAATTTTCCAGCCCAATTCTTTCCAATTCACATATTATAATTTTACACAAATTATAGATATTTTTAATAATTTTATCAAGGCCCGTACAGTCGATTTCCATCAACGGCCATCGAACTGCACTTACAGCGACCTTTTCTGAATTTGATTTGGACATAATTCCAAATCCAACCGTTAGATTTCAAATTTCTAATATTCCATGGAAAGCTCTTTTCGATACGAACCCAACGGTTCCGGTTTTAGGAGAATCCGACGGTCGGATCTCCCGCAATGTCCGTTTGAAATAAATGGTCGAAATTCACGAACTGCCGCGGCGCGGCGCGTTCTATTCAGGCCATTCAATATATAATATATATATATATATATATTATATATGTCGTCGATTTCCTTTTAAAACGTATTATATAAATAGTTTTAAAATTCGTTTCAAAATCTATTTCAACTTCCATTTCCATTCAAAGCCAAAATTGAATTCTTCTTTATAAATTCGTTTAAAATTCGTTTCTATTCAATTCAAATTTTAATTCCATTTGAATTCATTTCAATTCACTTTCAATTCGATTTGAATTCGTTTTCAATTCATTTCGAAATCGTTTTCAATTCAATTCATTTCGAAATCGTTTTCAATTCAATTCATTTCGAAATCGTTTTCAATTCAATTCATTTCGAAATCGTTTTCAATTCAATTCATTTCGAAATCGTTTTCAATTCAATTCATTTCGAAATCGTTTAAAATCGATATAAATATCGTTCACGTCGAAATCACGCATCTCTAATCAACACGGCTTTATATTTTTCAAAACTCCTTTATTCTATCCAACAAATGAATATTTATCTCATTCAACACATGAATCTATATTTCTTTCAACACACGACTAATCTCAACACATGAGTACTGTCAACACATCACTATTTTTGTTATGTAAAATATTTTATAAAACTAAGGTATCTATCGTTTGATTTTTAATTAGACTTCTACTGGGAAGTAGTTCTAATTTTAAATATGATAAAGATGTGAATTTTTATTATATAAAATATTTCACTCAACACCTGAACATCGTCAACACATGACTATTTTTATATTCAACACATGAATTTTCTTTTATAATATTCATTATTTTCCCGATTGGAATGAGGCCCAATCAATCACCATATAACGTTAATTATATGAATTCCATACAACACATGTATATAATAGCATTGAAAAATAATCAACCATCAACCAAAGTGCACTACACAACTGCATAAGCATCAAATATAAATAATCAACGCTTACACAGTCTGTCGACCAATCGATCGACAATAATTAAATAGTTGGGATTAGTGTACACCAAATATCATCCCAACACCCGTGTGGGGTTTCAAATCAACAAACACACATTTTTGTTTGTGCAGTTGGGCGATGTGTAAAATTTATCAACCCAATCAATATCAGTCAAATCAGTGTAAATAAACAAATCGGCCGATTTGTTTATAAATATTTATTTATTCACTTTCACGTTAAAAATTATATTTTTAACGATAAAACATTTTATTTCAACACATGAATTTCTATTCAGTTCATTTATTCAATAAAATGACATCTTTCTTTTTCTAACATATTTTAGAAAATTTCGGCGGCATAACGGCACGATACTGGAAACGGGACGAGGCCTAGCCTTATCCCCGGTCTAGTGAAGGCCCACGCCATTCACACATCAATCAAATCAATTCCAATTCACCAAACAATTCAAATTTCAATCAATTAGACTAACCAACTACACAACCAAACAATTTAACAAACAAGCCATCCATGGTCTGTGGATGACGGGTGTCGGGTGCTACTAAGCACCGTCTGCATCCTAGTATATATATATAACTAGAAAAAGAAATTTAGAGTGAGAAGTTCTCACCGAAAGCTATCCAATACCACGACTCTTCATTAATAGAAATCTTCTTCGTTATCCCATCTTCGTTATTCATCGTTGCCCGTAGTCACTATATATATAAAAATCACACATTTTTATATTTCGATGTTTTTTTAAAATAAAAATCACATTTTTATTTATTCACTTTCAATTTAAAAGTCATATTTTTATAATCACTTCATATATTTAAAAATCGAATTTTTACTATGCGATTCAATATATAAAAATCGAATTTTTACTACGCTATTTAATATATAAAAATCGAATTTTTACTACGCTATTTAATATATAAAAATCGAATTTTTACTACGCTATTTTCTATATAAAGATTTCGCCTTTATTAAAACATAGACTTCGCCTTTTCAATTTTAAAGATTTCATCTTTATAAAATCTCATCTTTATTCTTCTACACATATAAAGATGATATTTTTAATATTCCTATCATGTAAAAATTATATTTTTAACTCTCTACCCAACCAAAAATCATATTTTTACATCTTCTACTTAATAAAGATTATATTTTTAATACTTCTATATAGTAAAGATTATATTTTTAATACTTTAAAAATATAAAAATCATATTTTTATTACTTTAAAAATATAAAAATCATATTTTTACTTCCACAATATAAAAGATTACATTTTTATCACTTTACAACATAAATAAAAAAAACAGTTTTTAAGGTAAATAAAAATCAGTTTTTAAAATAAAGAAAATTCAGTTTTCAAGTAAATAAAATAAAAAAACAGTTAAAGTAAATAAATAAAACAAACGTTTAAAGTAAATAAAATAAAAAAGAACATCAGGGAACTTACAGGGGGGGCTCGTCGGCGGCTCGGAGGGGTGCTTCGCGGCTCACGGCGGCGCCAGGGGGAGTGCGGTGGCGATTTGGGCGAGGGGGGCCACGGTGGTTCTCCGATTTGTGTGCGGTTTTGGGGCTGGAGGAAGTCTCGATCAGAGGAGGGAGGAGAGAGGGTGCTGGCGGAGGTCGGAGGAAGGGGAGATGGAGGGTTGGACGGCGGCTGGCCCCCGGTGGCGGTGGCGGCGTTAATCGCCTGAGCGATTTGTTTTTTTTTTTCTCTGAATTGAAAATATCGGGGGGGGGGGGCAAAGGGGATATAGGAAGAGAGATTTTTTTTTATTAATTAATTAATTAATTTTATCCTAAAGAGTTGACTTTTACATACGACCTCGAAACGAGGCCCACCGCCTGTCGTCCATAGCGTTTTACCCCCATTCCGAACACAATGGGATATGTACCGCAAGCTGATTCGACTGTTTGAATCAGTTTCCGTTTAATTTGCATTTAAATCACTATATTGAATTTTAAACGTACATTTCAAATTGCCGGGGTCACATACTAGCTCGAAAAATTCCAGAAAAATATTTTCTAGCTTCGTATTGACGATACGGTCCTAACAAAACTAGTTTCGTCGAATTCTGAGACCGTTGGAAAAATGGCCAATTTCCAGTCGATTAAAATCAACTTAAATGGTCAAAACACGTTTTCCTTTGCCACGCTCACATATTGATTCGAAAAATTATGAAATTTGGAATCTAGCAATAACTTGACATCATGGACCCAACAAGAGTGGTTTCGTCGAAATCCGAGGTCGTTTGCAAAATGTCCATTTTTAAGGGCCTGAATTCCATAGCGACTATTCAGAATTTTCAACTGGACATATCTTTTGATTCCCGCTATGAAATCTTGATTGGTCGGATTCGTTGGAAAGATATTACCAATTAGATCCTAATGTTTTTGGTTTCACTAAAATCCGGATTGTTTTGCACCCGGTACATTCAATTGAAGTTTGAAATCAAATTATCGAACTACCGCGCCATTTTCAATTCTATTTATAATTATATATAAATATTCATATTCTAACGACGACGTATATAAATATATACGTCGAATTCTATTCAAAATAAATTTCTCGTCGATATTATTTAAAATAATCTATTTTAAATATTCAAAATTCAATAAAATGGCCAAAATAAAAATTTTAAACTGGCCCAGATTTTCGGGTTATTACACTTACTGAACTAATTATAAGTGGTTCATTCTGATAATGGCGAGGGGTGTTGATGGTGCATTCCAACCGGGTTATGTGCGTGCATGGATCCTGGTCTGCCTCTGAGGATGTATGACGCCGTGACATCTGTAAATAGGTCCGTGCCAATTGGTTGTCACTTTAGGGAGTGATACACCCTACTGTGGGGCCAACACAGGATATTTATGTATTAGGGAGCCGATCGCTTGGGGTAGGGTTTTAGGGTACACTTAGTTCTGTCTGTTTCTGTTGGTACCGTCTGTTTCTGTTGGGTGGTAACACCTGTCTGTTTCTGTGTGGTACCATCTGTTCGGGTGGTAAAGGCCCATTACTAGTGTACACCTAATTCTACATTCTGTTTCCGTAGGGATTAATCTGTTTCTGCTTCTGTCTGTTTCTGATCGGGTAGTAAAGGCCCATTATTAGCATTCTGTTTCTGTTAAATTATTCTGTACCCGTTCCTGCTTCAATTTAGACATTAGGGGGACACCTAATTCTGTTATACTAGTATTAGTGCAGAGAAGTGTAAAGTAATAGCTTATATCGTTCTGTTCTTCTGTTATATCTGTTACACCTGTTACAGTTATTTCTCATCCAGTTTTATGTCCATGTCATGTTATTATTATCTGTTCATATGCTGAAAGTCACTGGACTTGCCATACTTTATGTCCGACCCTTGTTGTTTCGCCTCTTTTCTTCCGTTCCCCCCCCCCCGGTCTTCTAAGGAGGGAATACTCTAGCTAGATCCGGATTTCTTCTGCTTGAAGTGCTTAAAGTATGGTTTTTCTTCTGTGGGGATTATGATTTTAAACTATGCATTCTGAAGGCTTTTGTACAAGACTGATATTTTGTACTTGAATTCTGAGATTTGAAAGGATGTAACCATATCGATTTCTGTTTCCGCTGCAATAAAGTTAAAAAATTTCAAGTACTGTTTTTATCTGTCTTGTAAGTTTCTGTTCTGTTACTAAAATGCTCCACCAAAATTAAGGCATTCCCTTTGTGAGTGTCCTTAACGGAGGTGGGGTGTTACACTTGGTATCAGAGCTGAAGGTTACCAGATTTTATAAAAAAAAAGTTTTGAAAACTATTTTCAAAAAGGTTTTGAAAGGAAGTATTTTCAAAAATAAAGTTTATTTAGAAAAACATAATCCCTAAGAGACATATATCTTTCTTTCAGTCCTTTTTGTATTGAACCTTTCCTTTTTCGTTTCAGCATGTCTGAAGCATCTGAGATACCAGAGTGTGTTCATGTACCCGGTTGGTTTCATCAATATCTTGAGGCTAGGACCGCCGCTGCAGGTCCAGCAAATGATCCCCCTCCCCCACCCCCTCCTCGTGCAATTGCTTTCTCAAAGATCTGTAGAGATTTTAGGGCCATGGGTGGAAAGGATTTCAAAGGAACTGAATCATTCGTAGAAGCGAGGAATTGGCTCAAAGAAACTGAGGATCTATTCGTTATCTTCAAGGTGGACGATAGGCAGAAGGTACAGTTGGCGGTGTGGTTGCTCAAAGACGAAGCTTCCTACTGGTGGGAAGTCACTAACGCCGAGAGGCCGGTCGAGACATGGATGGATTTCAGGACAAGGTTTGAGACAAAATTCCTCTCGCAAGCTGAACGAAGTTTACAACTGGAAAAGTTCTTATCTCTTAAGCAAGGAAGTATGACGGTCAAGGAATACGTCAACCAGTTCAACCAACTGGCTAGGTTCGGATTGGATTTAGTCAACACTCAGCATAAAAAGGCTCTCCGCTTTGTTAAAGGATTGAACAAGCCACTGCACAGCTTAGCCATGACCCACGTACCTATGGGAGCGACTTACGAGAAATTAGTGGACATGGCACTACTGCACGAGGAAGACAAGGGCCCGAAAGAAGAACCACCGAATAAGAAAGCGGGGCCCGAAAAGGAAACACAATGGAAGGATGAGAAGACTGAAGATAATAAGGGGAAAAAGTACTTTACTTGTGGAAGCTCGACTCATCTGAACAAGGATTGCAGAAAAAGGAAGGGCGCTTGCTTCAACTGTGGGGAGATGGGACACTTCACTAGGGACTGCCCGAAGAGACGAGGACAAGGAGGGCAGGCGAATAATCTTGAGGCTAGTGGCTAGGATAGAAATAGGAAAATTTCTATAGTAGGTTTAATTTCTTTATCTGATTATGGAGTTAAGACTTTTTCTGATTCTGGTATTTTGATTTTGTAATCGATACTCTTCACTTTAATACTAGTATTATTTCTGAATTCCGCTGTAGGCTCAGACCCATAAGGGTTATAGCTCATCTGTTTGAGATTAAGGTTTGAGGGATATCTGTGTTAGGCGTCAAATATGACGCATATATTCTGAGTTTTTGTGGGATATGATTTTATCATGCTTAGCTTCCTAAGAATCATTAGGGAACCTGATCTGTATCAGTAGTCTGTAAATATCTGAATAATTCTGATTTCCAGTTTTGACATTGTCTAAAGAAGGTAATCCTCTGAGTGTCAATCTGATATTGATTTCGGTCTTTGGGGTTGATACTTAGGGGAATTATTTTCTCAACCAATGTCTAATGGGAACCAAGTCTTCGTTCTATCTGTACTCGCTTCCATCACTAGACTCTATCCTATCGATCGAGTGTTCAACTTATAGATAGGAATCCTAATGGGTGTGAACATGTGTTTGAGACATGTTACGTTTGATGGTTGCAAGTGGATGCAAGTGGTTGCTAGTGGTTGCTCGTGGATGCATATACACACACTAGGCACTAGATCGGCTCGAAAACACTCTCATACTGCATATGGATATGTGAGCATTTTCAATTTTTGTGGATGCAAATTGATTGACTCAGCACATGGATGTTGCATATGACTGAATGGTTGTGCACTCATATAGAAATGATATGTATCGAGTAGGAAAATTGCATACATGTTGGACTCATGGCACTGGCATAATTCGCATTAAGGAGGTCAACTGAATCAGTGGACCGCCTGATCTTTGCATTAGACAAGGAAAATATACACACACTTCTTGCATATGTTCATACAGCATTAGAAATCTCTTAAGGACAATGAATGCCTGTGATTGGTGATTGAGTAGATGGATGATTGGATGGTAGGACACATTCTTCTTAACTTGAAGATTTCGGGGACGAAATCCTTTAAGGAGGGGAGAATGTAACACCCCGCATTTTTAGGTATAATTAAAAATGAAATAAAATATATGAAAATATGCTTAGGATACGTAAATAATGGTGATGCATAAGGAGAATTAATTAATACATGGAAGAGAAGAAAAATTAGATCGATAATGGCGTATGTTACGGAAAAGATAGTAAAGTAAGGATAACTAATTCAAGAAATAGGACTTAGGTAAAATGGACATCACCATTGCGTTCCTCTCGAAAAAATACGCGAAATAGAGTCCGAGTTTTCGAAAATCGGAGTCCGTATGACCAAGATATGGCCAAAACAAGATTCAGAAGGTTTCGGTCAGCCCAGAACTGGGCAGGTCGACCCGGGGGTCGACCTGGGGCCCAGGTCGACCAGGGGGTCGACCTGGGAGTCGACCTCCCCCCCAGGTCGACTAGGGAGTCGACCTGGGTGTCGACCTGGGGGTCGACCCCCCTGGTCGAGCCAGGTCGGCCTGGGTGCACCTGGATGGGTTTTTGGGCTGTTTTGGTGAGTCTGTGACGAATTCTGACGGTTCTGATCTGTTTTAGGGTTTATCTAAAGGCCTAAAACAACTAACTACACCTATAAATACATCCTAAGACCTAGCCTCCTCTACACACAATTCTATTCTGCTTCTTCTCTGCCTCTATTCTAATAAAAATAAAAATGGCGTCGCTACTCTGCTAGAATCAAAACTAGAAGCTAATCAACATCAACCTAAGCAATTCAATTCAAATTTGAGATAAAAGCTTCTGCGACAATTTTGTAACAAAAAAGTTCTTTCTTTAATCCAATCAAGGAAAGTACAGTTATTTTCCGCTATAAACGTTAATTCTGATTTTGACATGAATTGTGAATCTGAATCTGACACTGTATATCTGTCAGATCTGTTTTTCTGTGACTGTTCTGTATCCCTTTCTGCTTCCTTTCTGTTTCTATAGCCAGGCTACCACGAGCCTATGCCTAATATCATAAGAGATTAATGTATGAACGCAAATTTTGGGACAAATAATGAATGATGCGAAATTTAACAAGGCTGATTTGAACATATGACTTTAGATCCGAGGCATAAAATATATTGACATATGACTTGGGATTAGATGCATGAATTTGACTGTAAACATGTAATTTATATATGTTGTATACATAGTGTACGTTGTAATCTAGATCTGTAACTAATTAGAGAAATGAACATATGTTATTTAGATCTGTAATTAATTAGAAAAGTAAGCATATGTTGTAAACTAGTTTTAAACCTATGCATATTCTGTGATAAAAGAAGAGAGGAACCATTGTAAGATTACTTATGATTTGAGACTTTGGACAAAATGCAGATAAAAGTCAAGATCTAATTTTTAGGAGATATAATTTAAAGATTTAGATTGTTGGGTATATTTTGCATAATGATTCATAAGTTGAAAAGAAGAAGGATATGGAAACTTAGGTGTAAAGACTTACATTAATTAGGATATCTATTATTGTGATCACACCTAAATAGGGATTTTTGGATATATGGCATGCATTGAAATTAATGGTTATATTTGGTATAATTTATATGTGAATCTGCTGTAAAATGCTAGTTTAACAAAAATTGGAACATATGTTATCTGGCAAATTATGTCCACATTCTGTGCTATGTAACTTTATGCAAACATGGAGTATATGTTCATCATGAAAATTATGTAGGAATATGAATTTAGGCCTAATTTATGACTAGGCAAGGCATGTAAATAGAACCTTTAGAAATATTAGATTTGGTAAATCTGCTAATTTGCCAAGTTGCCTAAACTGCTAGTTTTGTTATATTGCCTAGACTGCTAATTAGATTGAAATGCCAAATCTGTTAAATTTGTCTGTTTAGATGCCTAACCTGTTATATGCCAAAATTTGCTAAGTTGCTAAATCTGTTAAATCCGTTAAGTCATATAATCTGGAAAATCTGCTATCTGCTAAAATCTGTTATCTGCTGTGTTGATATAATCATCCTGTTATTGATATAATCTGAATTGGCATATATATATATATTGGGTGTGCGCATAAACGGTAAATTATTAATTAATTGGCCGCAAAGATAAACATGGCTAACTCGAGGTTAGAATGAGTTTGCGGCGTAATTCTGCCCGGAACCGCCCGACACATCCAGTGGCCGCAAACAATAGGTTCTAATGTGAGAAGTTAGTCATAACCTGCTTAAGACACGAGGTTAGGTCTGGCTTGTGGTAGAAGTCTGCCCGGAACCGCCCGACCCATCCAGCGGCCACAAGCTAGCGACCTAATGTGAGAGGTCTGGGCATTAATTATTAATTAATGCAAATCTAAGATAAGAATGACGTCTAAAACGTATTGGGGAAAATAGGGTTAAACCAACGGGATTAATAGGTGTAGTAAACCCGTCCATGAATCTGTAGGCCCAATACAAAGTTAGACAAATCTAAAAAGTCTGTACATCTGATCTGTTAGTCTGAAAACTTGTTAACTTAATCTGTGAACTAGTAAATCTGAATTCTGTATGTCTGAACTTGTAAACAAGTTAATCTGAAATCTGTTAGTCTGGGGACACAAGGTTAGGAGGGGAGTTACTTGTGTCATCTGTTGTTTGGGACCCATATTAGACAGTAACCCTTTCTGGTATCAAAACTTTGTAGGGTCCGGGCACGCTTACTGAACTAATTATAAGTGGTTCATTCTGATAATGGCGAGGGGTGTTGATGGTGCGTTCCAACCGGGTCATGTGCGTGCATGGATCCCGGTCTGCCTCTGAGGATGTAAGACGCCATGACATCTGTAAATAGGTCTGTGCCAATTGGTTGTCACTTTAGGGAGTGATACACCCTACTGTGGGGCCAACACAGGATATTTATGTATTAGGGAGCCAATCGCTTGGGGTAGGGTTTTAGGGTACACTTAGTTCTGTCTGTTTCTGTTGGTACCGTCTGTTTCTGTTGGGTGGTAACACCTGTCTGTTTCTGTGTGGTACCATCTGTTCGGGTGGTAAAGGCCCATTACTAGTGTACATCTAATTCTACATTCTGTTTCCGTAGGGATTAATCTGTTTCTGCTTCTGTCTGTTTCTGATCGGGTAGTAAAGGCCCATTATTAGCATTCTGTTTCTGTTAAATTATTCTGTACCCGTTCCTGCTTCAATTTAGACATTAGGGGGACACCTAATTCTGTTATACTAGTATTAGTGCAGAGAAGTGTAAAGTAATAGCTTATATCGTTCTGTTCTTCTGTTATATCTGTTACACCTGTTACAGTTATTTCTCATCTAGTTTTATGTCCATGTCATGTTATTATTATCTGTTCATATGCTGAAAGTCACTGGACTTGCCATACTTTATGTCCGACCCTTGTTGTTTCGCCTCTTTTCTTCCGTTCCCCCCCCCCCCCCGGTCTTCTAAGGAGGGAATACTCTAGCTAGATCCGGATTTCTTCTGCTTGAAGTGCTTAAAGTATGGTTTTTCTTCTGTGGGGATTATGATTTTAAACTATGCATTCTGAAGGCTTTTGTACAAGACTGATATTTTGTACTTGAATTCTGAGATTTGAAAGGATGTAACCATATCGATTTCTGTTTCCGCTGCAATAAAGTTAAAAAATTTCAAGTATTGTTTTTATCTGTCTTGTAAGTTTCTGTTCTGTTACTAAAATGCTCCACCAAAATTAAGGCATTCCCTTTGTGAGTGTCCTTAACGGAGGTGGGGTGTTACACCAAGCATGACATTTAGTCACATCAGACCCTTCCCTTCAATTTTCCTCTCGACCACCTCTTTTATTCTCCAATGTCCCTCCTTCTCCCACCAAATGTACCATATCCATTATTGCATGCGTAGACCAACCAGCCCCATCCTCCAATATTTAAGATAATTGGTGCTTGACTAAAAATGCCTCCTCAAATTGAAATGTGAACTGCCAACTTCCCCCAAATCAATTCATAAAACCTTATCGACATGCCACCCCCGCTTCTTTCCATATAAAGTTCACCTCATAAGAGAATGTATGGCTCCAAAGCGATGAAATAAAGCCCCAAAATCTACAACGTATCAACGAACTTCACATTTTTTTCAAGGATGACCTATAAAGTTTGTGGACTTGTCGCCTACGTATTGGAGGAATTATTCACAGCTATAGGATCATTGATCATCCTAAGCCATGAGACGTTTGAGGGGAATGCTACATGTAAAACATATATTTATTTAGCATTCTTACAGAGTATGAGATTAAGGAGAACATCTAGAGTTTCACATCTAAGATCCAAGGGATGGAAAGTTATAAGACATCTGAGTAGTTTGGAGGCATCACGCATATCTTCCCTATCGTAGTAGATCCAAAGGAGATATAGACCTCCGGCTTAGGTTCATTCAACGATTGAGAGTTCGGTGAATATATATTACGTATGACCAAGCAGATCTGGTCACTCGCATCATTCAACACATTGACATCTCGTGATGGGAAGTTTTGATCAAAACTACCCCATAGTGTAGGTGGCTACCTACGTCATTATATGTAATGGCCCGCAAATCTGTACTATCTGAGTTGACTAATAACACCACATGTCCAACCCAAATTGCACAGAAATACGAATCATTAATAGAAAGAAGTTAGACGGTGAGAAATAAAAGAAAGAAATATTAGAATAGAAGTAAACAAAGAAGACAAACCTCACAGCGGAACGAATAAAATATATTACATAACATTACTTTCGAAATACAAATCGGTAACTTTATATACATATCATCATCAGAGCACAACAGTTATTCCTGGAATAGTTATAAACACTTGTTTCCAGATACAAACATTCACAGCGGAATATATGATAATCTATAGCTAACTGATGAAGCCTGCTGCTTCCAGCTCTTCCAAGTGAATCTGAAAAATCATGACTACTTGACTGCCCATACAAATTTGGGCGCCCAAGAGTTTAGGGAAAACAAAACAAAAATAAACTCTGGGTCAGTCATGGGACTGGTGTGAGTAAACTCCAACCAATTGTTTAACTTTCAAAGTCCTTTCGAAAGAAAAGATAATAGTAAGTCCAGCCCACACATAAACACGGACGGTTTTTGTAACACCCCACATCCGTTAGTGTCACTCACAAAGGGAATGCACTAGGTTCTGCGGAGCATTTAAGGTAAAAGGTACAGATAAATTACAAGACAGACAAAATTAAAATAGCGGAAAATAAAACATTACTTTATTGATAAAATAGTTTGTACAACAATTGCTTTCCAATACCAGAGTATCATCTGTCTTACAAAATAAAGAAGCATAAAATAACATTTATATTCCCCAATGTAGCATAAGCCAGCCATAGCAGCAGAAAAGAGAGTCTGAAGCGATATATCCAAGAGTCTTTAAACTTGGAAAGAGTAACAGTCCATACTAAGCAGAGCTATTCCCTCCCTGACTACCTGGGGGGGGATGGAAGAAAACAAGACGAAAGAAAAATAGAGTCAGACATAAAGCCTAAGTAAGTCTAGTGGCTTTTAGCATGTGAACAAGATAAAGTTCATGACAGGAGTAAACTGGAAAAATGGGACAGTACTAGAATAACAGACTAATATAAACCAAAGCAAGATAGTTTAAACCGAATATACTATCACACCCCATTCTATATCTCTGCACCACCTAACTAGTATCCCAACTAGTAATCTGTATAAAGATGATAACGTGATCCCAATCCCTGTAATTGCAGTTGCCTTTAGGTGTACATATATTATTTATTACCTAGATCTAATCTAGGGTTTTCTTATCGAGTGCTTCCTAGATTCAACTAGGGTTTATGCGACTTATCTAATACTTCTCGGATTCAAGATTTATGCCACCTAGGTCCAACTAGGGATTATGCTACCTGTCGAGCGATGCCCCTAGTCTAGGACACACTACCTAGAGTGGTATATATTCCTAGACTTTCCCCACGTATGTGTCGTGAATCGTTTATCTCTGTCTAGATGCATATATCCTGAAATGTGCGACCCAAGTCCCATGGCAGGGCTATTCTAGAAACACGGAACTCGGTCGGGAGCTTTCAGATATCTGCCGATGCAGATGCTAAGGTCTGTTTTTCCAGTGGCTATGGTCCCACCTGACCCCTCCCTCAACTAATGAAAGGCAATCCAAGAAAATCAAGCATGAGAACTATACTCCTGCCACCTATGCCCCACTTTCCTATTGGCCAGCCTCACCCATAACTAGATAGCAAGTATATGTTCTGTTGGGAGTTCTCTGCCTTTCCGCATGCGTATCTCGACTGACTCAAGACGGTAGGTAGACGAAGGTACGCTATCACAGGGCCATTTGTCCGGCCGAATCATGTTGGTCCATCCTAGTCTTTATGTTGCCTTATATTGCAACCAAGGCATACCCTTGGTTCTTCTAACGCAGACCTTAACCTCTGTGAGCCCAGGCGGATCATCTGCATTCTCACAGAGGGATACCAAGGGTACCCTCACGTCCCCCCGAAGCCTCGCGCTTCGTAACCCATTCGTTGGAGCCTTCTTTAAGATCAGATGGACGTTCGCTCCTCCTCGAGTTATACTAAGAATTACTACTTAGTTTTCCTAACTAAAGTTTACCACTTAGTTTCCTGAATCGTTGTTTTCTTAAGTAAGGTTTACTACTTAGCCCTCTTTCTCGTGAAGTTGGATTGGTTAAGTCTCATTAGTCAATTCAAGTTAGCTTAACCCATTCCTTTGTCATATTAAACTGGATAAGTGTTATCAGTAGTTTATGTTGACTTAACCTATCACAAACCAAGTTATATTGGTTAAGTATTTCTTATTACTTAACCCTACCCATTCATCTTGTACTGGTTAAATGTCCCTTTTAACCTAACCTTGCCCATCTGTTTTAACTAACATGTTATAACGGTAAAGTGTTCCCTTAGTTAACTTAACCCTAACATCTGTTTAATTAACATGTCCTAATGGTTAAGTATTGCCCCTTCATGTTTCAACTTAACCCTGTTCAATTTATCACACTATGATGGTTAAGTGTTCTAAGTTTACTTAAACCTACCCTCTAGTCCAGCTAACATATTAAATTGGCTAAGTGTATTTACTTAACCTTACCCACTTATCTAGCTAACGTGTTATAATGGTTAAGTATTCTAAATTTACTTAACCTCACCCACTTATCTAATTACCAGGTTATAACGATTAAGTGTCCTGAATTTACTTAACCTCACCCTTTAGTCTAGTTAATATGTTAAATTGGTTAAGTGTATTAACTTTACTTAACCTCACCTTCTAGTCTAGTTAACATGTTAAATTGGCTAAGTGTTTTCTTAGTTACTTAACCCCTACAAGTCTTGTCTTGTTAACATGTTAAGTTGGTTAATTGTTTTTGTTAACTTAACCCTACCAATCCTAACTTAGCTTTAATTGTCTTATTAAAGCACCAACCACTCACATTAGACAGGTATTGTTGTGGCTGCCTGTATGCCGGTCGGTTCCGGGCAGTCTTACGCCACAACTCAGTCTAACCTCAGGTCTTTATTGGGCTCAATGCCTTAACATCTCACATTGGATAGGTATTGTTGTGATTATTGGACAGCCGGGCGGGTCCGGGCAGGTTTACATCACAATTCAATCCAACCTCGGGTTAAGCATATTCGTATTGTCTAAATTTACATTTTAATCATGTAAATTATTCAAATTCAAGTTACTGCCAAATTTGTCTCCAATCAATCTCATTAGTTTAGGTATATAATTAATACCATTTTATGCTATAAATCACTTATGTGATTTTTAACCAATTTATGTCAAGTTTCCTATAATTACCAATTTTACCCAACGTTACCCCATCTAAATATTAGGCTAACAATCTTAGCCTAATTTTCCGTCCGCATGATTTTGACATATATTATTAGGCTAAAAACTTAGCCTAATTTAGCGTACACAAAATTGGCATAAAAATAATTCATTAACATAAACATGTCATAGGTGTAAACTTGCAAAATAATCGACATGAATATCATAACATTGCATAACATGCCACAAACTTGCATATAATTATTGGACCTAGTTAAATAGGTGTCACATGAATCATATAGTTTTAGCCTAACATAAAGGTATAACATAGTATAACCTAATAGGAGTCATATGAATCCACTAAAACATGGTATAACATGTTAATGCATAGGTCTAGGCATAACCTCAAACATAAAACTGGCGTAAGACAAAACTATATGTATAACTTTGACAACCACTTAAGGGTGTGAACTTGCAACACATATGTATAAACATAGATTTAACAATAAACTTTCATATGAATCCTAAACGGATCTTGACATGGATCCGATTATATGTTCTCACTTGCATAAAAACATGTGAATATAGATCTATTCTAGTCATGTAGGCACAATTGGTTTAAACATATATACATAGAGCCTACATAAATGACATAAATATTTGTGTAAATCTAACTTGCAACCTATAACTTGCATAAACATATATTTAGATCTAACTGTATACATACAATTCGCTTAAGGTGTTGATTGTTTAATTCACAGTACATAAAAGATTCAATCACCACAATAATTCAAATTATCACAAATAACAAATATAAAACAACATCGTTAATACTGATATAATTCCATATTATAATTTACAACAAATCATGTCTTAATCGCATTCCCATCTAAAGAGCCAATATAATTACAACGCAAGACGGTCTTGTTTTTCTGAGATATGAGGTTCTGAAATTGAGATGCGCTTCTTTGGGTAGACGTTGTTTTGATTCTTAGTTTTGAATTAGATTTGTTCTAGCTTTGTTTGTCTTTAATCTTTAGGCGACGACCATTCCAAGCTATCTTACAGCAGCGTGACGGCTCCAAGTTTAATTGTGTGAATTATGTTAAGAGCTAGGTTGTATATATTGAATTTTAGGATTAATTTAGGCCATTTGATTAACCCTAGAAATGACCACAACCGTTCAGTCAAGATAGATTTATCCTATTGACTCAGCAATGAGTCAGAAATGACTCAGCATTGACTCAGCATATTAAATGTTCATTTTTTTTCATAAATGACACATTGGTTCTTTCCTAACATATCACAACCAAAAGGACATTTTTTTTATTTAAAACAAAACATCAGCTAAATGAACATTTCTTAACTGAAATATCAATTTAATCTGAATAAACATTTTTAATCTAAATATACATTTCTTAATGAAATGTTATTCTAATGTTAACATAACAAATGTGATATTCTAATGTTCATCTTTTCTTTTTATTATTTATTGTCTTCAAACGTAAATACGTATTTAATAGATACATTTTCCCTTTACTGTTTACATTAATTACCCATATAAATAAATAAATATATATATATATATGAATAAATCTTTTCTTACTTTTAATTTGTCATAAATCCAATTGGGGAAGGCCATTTAAAAAAACAATCCTTGACAACCAAAAATGCGCAACGTACGCTACATGATGCGTACACGTCATATATATATATATATATATATATATATATATGCGTATATATATATTATATATATATATATTCATCATTTTTTCTTTTTTCTATCTTCCCAATTACCCATTTTCACACTAAACCACCTTTTTGAACTACGTTCACACTAAGCTATTTTAAGCCATTCCCCTAAAACAAAAAATAGGGCGCTGGCGGGGATCGAACTCTGTACCTCTTGTATGCATGTCATGTATTCCAACCAAATAAGCTACTAAGTCTTTTTCTTACAAAAGTTATAAAAATGCTAAACATTAATCTTTTCTCATTCCTCTTTTTCATGTTTTGCTGCAATATTTAATTTAAGGATATCTTTTTCATACGGAGTCCAATTTACGCAAACTCGGACTCTATCTCAAGCAGAATTTCAAGACGAACGCAATGGCGTAACCCGTTTCCCTTAATTCTTCTTCTAAAATTTAATTATACTTTAATTTGTGAAACTTAATGTTACAGAATTACGGGGTGTTACATTCACCCATTCTTAAAAGGATTTCGTCCCCGAAATCTTCAAGTTAGGAAGAATGTGTCCTACCATCCAATCACCCATCTACTCAACCATTCAATCACAGGCATTCATTGTCCTTAAAAAGATTTCTAAATGCTTTCATATTTATATGCATAGTGTGTTTATATGTCTTTATCTAATGCAAAATGAGGCGGTCTATAGATTCAGTCGACCTCCTTAATGCGAATTATGTCAGTGCCATGCATCTAATCATGTATGCAATCCTAATGATACATATCATTTCTATATGAGTGCACAACCATTCACTCAAATGCAACGTCCATATGATAACACATTGAGTTCAATCTGTAAACAAATACATATATGCGAATGCAATATGAAAGTGACTGAGTTGTCCTAGCGCCTTTGGTGTGTATATGCATTCACGAGCAACCACTTGCAACCATTAATCATAACATGTTTCAAATACATGTTTACATGCATTGGCTTCTACCTAAGGATCAATGATACGTCCTAGAGGATATACCTTAAAAGCTAGAAAGTATGCTTAAAGTTCCTAGAAAAAGAGATCAGGGATATACCCTTAAGAAAAAAGGGTATGATGCTCGTGTCTAGTCTCCAGTCTTATATGTCGCACCTTCTTGAGCTTCACTATACGTTACCTTATCTAATTTAACTTCTGATTGCAAAGCTTCTTCACCTCCATTTCCAAGATAAACAGATGTTAACCTTGATACTAGTGTATATACTAAGATGATTAGAGATCTCTCCTCTACTTAGCTTATCCATCATGTTACAAATCTGAGGGTCTAAAGCTAAAGGTTTCTATGTACTTTTTACCTCTCTTAAGGTCAGTCTTTCTTCCTACCTAGGGCACCTGCCACAATTATTCATCTTCCACCTTTAGCATCCTTGTGTAGCATGTTTACAGTTCTCTCTAAAGCTACCTCTATCGTACAAAGAACCCTACAAAGCTTGGAAGAAAATTTGCCGCAGGTGGAACTACCGCGACTATAGATGGAAGTCGGGCACTGCTTCGCCCTTCAATAGGTGTTGTAGCCTTATCAAGCTTACAGAACCATGCTGCGATGAGGTTACCTCCCAGAAAGCCAGGAGCCCCGAAGACTCAAGAAAGAAGGGGACAAGAATTCAAATAGAGAATCAAAAGATAATGCGTATGGCTTTGGGGAATATGCCTTTAAACCAAATCTTTTCTTTTGAAAATGCTTTTTTTTAAACCGTTTTGAAAATAATTTTTCAAATCTTTTATCTGATCCGCTAACCTTCAGCTCTGATACCACGTGTAACACCCCACATCCGTTAGTGTCACTCACAAAGGGAATGCAATAAGTTCTATGGAGCATTTAAGGTAAAAGATGCAGATAAATTACAAGACAGACAAAATTAAAACAGCGGAAAATAAAACTTTACTTTATTGATAAAATAGTTTGTACAACAATTGCTTTCCAATACCAGAGTATCATCTGTCTTATAAAATAAAGAAGCATAAAATAACATTTATATTCCCCAATGTAGCATAAGCCAGCCATAGCAGCAGAAAAGAGAGTCTGAAGCGATATATCCAAGAGTCTTTAAGCTTGGAAAGAGTAACAATCCATACTAAGCAGAGCTATTCCCTCCCTGACTACCTGGGAAGGGGGGAAATGGAAGAAAAGAAGATGAAAGAAAAATAGAGTCAGACATAAAGCCTGAGTAAGTCTAGTGGCTTTTAGCATGTGAACAAGATAAAGTTCATGACAGGAGTAAACTGGAAAAATGGGACAGTACCAGAATAACAGACAAATATAAACCAAAGCAAGATAGTTTAAACTGAATATACTATCACACCCCATTCTATATCTCTGCACCACCTAACTAGTATCCCAACTAGTAATCTGTATAAAGATGATAACGTGATCCCAATCCCTGTAATTGCGATTGCCTTTAGGTGTACATCTATTATTTATTACCTAGATCTAATCAAGGGTTTTCTTATCGAGCGCTTCCTAGATTCAACTAGGGTTTATGCGACTTATCTAATACTTCTCGGATTCAGTATTTATGCCACCTAGGTCCAACTAGGGATTATGCTACCTGTCGAACGATGCCCCTAGTCTAGGACACACTACCTAGAGTGGTATATGTTCCTAGACTTTCCCCACATATGTATTGCGAATCGTTTATCGCTGTCTAGATGCACGTGTCCTGAAATGTGCGACCCGAGTCCCGTGGCAGGGCTATTCTAGAAACATGGAACTCGGTCGGGAGCTTTCAGATATCTGCCGATGCAGATGCTAAGGTCTGTTTTTCCAGTGGCTATGGTCCCACCTGACCCCTCCCTCAACTAATGAAAGGTAATCCAAGAAAATCAAGCATGAGAACTATACTCCTACCACCTATGCCCCACTTTCCTGTTGGCCAGCCTCATCCATTACTAGATAGCAAGTATATGGTATGTTGGGAGTTCTCTGCCTTTCCGCATGCGTATCTCGACTGATTCAAGACGGTAGGTAGACGACGGTACGCTATCACAGGGCCATTTGTCCCGCCGAATCATGCTGGTCCATCCTAATCTTTAGGTTGCCTTATATTGCAACCAAGGCATACCCTTGGTTCTTCTAACGCAGACCTTAACATCTGTGAGCCCAGGCGGATCATCTGCATTCTCACAGAGGGATACCAAGGGTACCCTCACGTCCCCCCGAAGCCTCGCGCTTCGTAACCCAATTCGTTGGAGCCTTCTTTAAGATCAGATGGACGTTCTCTCCTCCTCATGTTATACTAAGAATTACTACTTAGTTTTCCTAACTAAGGTTTACCACTTAGTTTCCTGAATCGTTGTTTTCTTAACTAAGGTTTACTACTTAGCCCTTTTTCTCATCAAGTTGGATTGGTTAAGTGTCATTAGTCAATTCAAATTAGCTTAACCTTTTCCTTTGTCATATTAAACTGGCTAAGTGTTATCAGTATTTCATGTTGACTTAACCCTATCACAAACCAAGTTATATTGGTTAAGTATTTCTTATTACTTAACCCTACCCATTCATCTTGTACTGGTCAAGTGTCCCTTTTAACCTAACCTTGCCCATCTGTTTAACTAACATGTTATAATGGTTAAGTGTTCCCTTAGTTAACTTAACCCTAACATCTGTTTAATTAACATGTCCTAATGGTTAAGTATTGTCCCTTCATGTTTCAACTTAACCCTGTTCAATTTATCACACTATGATGGTTAAGTGTTCTAAGTTTACTTAACCCTACCCTCTAGTCCAGCTAACATATTAAATTGGCTAAGTGTATTTACTTAACCTTACCCACTTATCTAGCTAACGTGTTATAATGGTTAAGTATTCTAAATTTACTTAACCTCACCCACTTATCTAATTATCTGGTTATAACGGTTAAGTGTCCTAAATTTACTTAACCTCACCCTCTAGTCTAGTTAATATGTTAGATTGGTTAAGTGTATTAACTTTACTTAACCTCACCTTCTAGTCTAGTTAACATGTTAAATTGGCTAAGTGTTTTCTTAGTTACTTAACCCCTACAAGTCTTGTCTTTTAACATGTTAAGTTGATTAAGTGTTTTAGTTAACTTAACCCTACCAATCCTAACTTAGTTTTAATTGTCTTATTAAAGCACCAACCACTCACATTAGACAGGTATTGTTGTGGCTGCCTGTATGCCGGTCGGTTCCGGGCAGTCTTACGCCACAACTCAGTCTAACCTCGGGTCTTTATTGAGCTCAATGCCTTAACCTCTCACATTGGATATGTATTGTTGTGATTACTGGATAGCCGGGCGGGTCCGGGCAGGTTTACATCACAACTCAATCCAACCTCGGGTTAAGCATATTCGTATTGTCTAAATTTACATTTTAATCATGTAAATTATTCAAATTCAAGTTACTGCCAAATTTGTCTCCAATCAATCTTATTAGTTTAGGTATATAATTAATACCATTTTATGCCATAAATCACTTATGTGATTTTTAACCAGTTTATGTCAAGTTTCCTATAATTATCAATTTTACCCAACGTTACCCTGTCTAAATATTAAGCTAACAATCTTAGCCTAATTTTCCATCCGCATGATTTTGACATATAATATTAGGCTAAAAACATAGCCTAATTTAGCGTACACAAAATTGGCATAAAAATAATTCATTAACATAAACATGTCATAGGTGTAAACTTGCAAAATAATCGACATGAATATCATAACATTGCATAACATGCCACAAACTTGCATATAAATATTGGACCTAGTTAAATAGGTGTCACATGAATCATATAGTTTTAGTCTAACATAAAGGTATAACATAGTATAACCTAATAGGTGTCATATGAATCCACTAAAACATGGTATAACATGTTAATGCATAGGTCTAGGCATAACCTCAAACATAAAACTGGCTTAAGACAAAACTATATGTATAACTTTGACAACCACTTAAGGTTGTGAACTTGCAACACATATGTATAAACATAGATCTAACAATAAACTTTCATATAAATCCTAAACGGATCTTGACATGGATCCGATTATAAGTTCTCACTTGCATAAAAACATGTGAATATAGATTTATTCTAGTCATGTAGGCACAATTGGTTTAAACATGTATACATAGAGCCTACATGAATGATATAAATATTTGTGTAAATCTAACTTGCAACCTATAATTTACATAAACATATATTTAGATCTAATTGTATACATACAATTCGAATAAGGTGTTGATTGTTTAATTCACAATACAAAAAAGATTCAATCACAACAATCATTCAAATTATCACAAATAACAAATATAAAACAACATCGTTAATACTGATATAATTCCATATTACAATTTACAACAAATCATGTCTTAATCGCATTCCCATCTAAAGAGCCACTTTACTTACAACGCAAGAGGGTCTTGTTTTTCTGAGATCTGAGGTTCTGAAATTGAGATGCGTTCCTTTTGGGTAGACGTTGTTTGATTCTTAGTTTTGAATTAGATTTGTTCTAGCTTTGTTTGTCTTTAAGCTTTAGGCGGCGGCCATTCTAAGCTATCTTACAGCAGCGTGACGACTCCAAGTTTAATTGTGTGAATTAGGTTAAGAGCTAGGTTGTATATATTGAATCTTAGGATTAATTTAGGCCATTTGATTAACCCTAGAAATGACCACAACCGTTCAGTCAAGATAGAATTATCCTATTGACTCGGCATTGACTCAGCATATTAAATGTTCATTTTTTTTCATAAATGACACATTGGTTCTTTCCTAACATATCATATCCAAAAGGACATTTTTATTTATTTAAAACAACATTAGCTAAATGAACATTTCTTAACTGAAATATCAATTTAATCTGAATAACCATTTTTAATCTAAATATACATTCCTTAATGAAATGTTATTCAAATGTTAACATAACAAATGTGATATTCTAATGTTCATCTTTTCTTTTTATTATTTATTGTCTTCAAACGTAAATACGTATTTAATAGATACATTTTCCCTTTACCGTTTACATTAATTACCCATATGTAAATATTTATATATATATATATATATGAATAAATATTTTCTTACTTTTAATTTGTCATAAATCCAATTGGGGAAGGCCATTTAAAAAAAACAATCCTTGACAACCAAAAAAGCGCAACGTACGCTACATGATGCGTACACGTCATATATATATGTATGCGTATATATATATGTATTATATATATATATATATATTCATCATTTTTTTTCTTTTTATCTATCTTCCCAATTACCCATTTTCACACTAAACCACTTTTTGAACTGCGTTCACACTAGGCTATTTTAAGCCATTCCCGTAAAACAAAAAATAGGGCGCTGGCGGGGATCGAACTCTGTACCTCTTGTATGCAAGTCATGTGTTCCAACCAAATAAGCTACTAAGTCTTTTGCTTACAAAATTTTGAACAATGCTAAACATTATTCTTTTCTCATTCCTCTTTTTCATGTTTTGCCGCGATATTTAATTTAAGGATATCTTTTTCATACGGAGTCCAATTTACACAAACTCGGACTCTATCTCAAGCAGAATTTTGAGACAAACGCAATGTTACAGAATTTCGAGACAAACCCGTTTCCCTTAATTCTTCTTCTAAAATTTAATTATACTTTAATTTGTGAAACATAATGTTACAGAATTACGGGGTGTTACAGTTTTTACCTTACTATAACCCAAAACACTTTGATACAAAAATCCAGTGATATTACAATAATGTCTACATCAAATATATAGAATCTAGCGAAACGCTTGCATCTCACATAGCCATGCTGCCTCCCCGATTTTTGTCATTTCCCGGTTGTTGAGGCCTGAGGCTACGATTTCTTTCTATTCATTGATAGCACAATCACTTTGAATGCCACATTGTCAGATTCGTTAATCACTAATTGATTTTCACAAATATTCTGGATGTTATGCTAAGGGAATAAATCCGTTGCAACCATATATATTTATACATACCAATATATTCGATCATTGAAAATACTCTGTCAGACGTTCGTCCATTTACGTTCGTTTTGGGATTGAACGAAACCAAAGGCACAATTTCTATTAATAGAAAAGCCCTTGCACTTTACTCTGTCTTCGATTATCTTCATATAATATGATTCGCAATGCTACTGCCAATACAGAGTGGTTCTCGGATAATAATCCAACCGGTCTCTCCATATTGACAACGATATTGGCAAATACTTCGATAATCGGTTATTTAACTATCGAAGAAAAGCAAACATCCATTCAAAACAATCATACAATCACTGGGACCCTTGATTACCATTCATTAATTAAATCACCCTTTCCATTTCCTTATCAATATTTGTTAAACCAATATTTTCAATTATCATCTCGGTCTCTTACATTCTTTAGAAAACATTTATATATCTTGCCTTCTTTTATTTTCTACACTTTGAAAATATATTCTATTTGAAATAGAAACAATTTCAATCAGTTATCTCTTTCCCGACTACTTTAATTATATTCAGGAAATATTTACTTTTATATTTCCAAAATTCCATCATTTGGGTTAAAACGAATGCCGTGTAAAACATCGTTACAACAACCCAAATTATTTTATTCAACTAACTCTTTTCAAACACTTCTCTTCGAGACCAAATCCTGCTATTTATCAGTTAAAAATGAAATCAATCAAGTTGGGGTAAAATTACCTCTCAAACCTTGACTGAAACCATCATTAACTTCAAAACAGACAAAACCACTTACCTCTAATAATCGACATTATAAAAACCAATTATTCATTTTAAACGTATATATGTTTCTCTTCCTATTACCAGCCTATCGATTTCCCTTTTGTTTATAATATTCTATTTTAAATTCGTTTCCTTATTGAATTCTATATATATCGATACATTTATTTCTAACCATCAAATTTTTCTTAAAAATATTCTAACTCCTTAAATTCCCGGAAAAATTCGCTATAACCTCCCTTGTACCGGGAGCATCGGGATATTTCAAATAGCCTCCCATGGCCCTCACCAATCCAAAAGAAAAAGAAAAAGCCAAGCGTCTTGCCGATACGGCGCATAAAATTTCATATCTGAATTTAAACATGTACCTTTTTGTTAGGAACATAAATTAAAATCTTCATATACTTCATCCCATACCTGTCTAACACATGTTCACCTGTTTTCAATTCAATACAACTCAATCCAATCGTTTGAATTCAGTTTTGCTCATTTATTCTTTAATTAGCTATTTTGCCTGTTCCACTTCCTTGTTTGAACATAACATATTGAGATAAAATATTTAACTTGCTTATAACCAAATTGAATTCCAATTTCAATTTTAATTTCCTTTTTGATTTCGAATATAAATTTCCAAATCGAATTCACTTATTCAAAGCCTAATATTAATTCAAAATCTCTTTAACTAATTTCTATTCGAATTAGTTAATTCTATTCAATAATCAAAAATCTGATTTCTGTTTCAAAAAGCAGTTCATTACTCCACTTGAGTTTCGATATATTTTATAACTCAAATCTGAATTTTTTAAATAGAAATTCGGATTTTATTCGCTTAAAATCCTTTTATAATATTAAATAAACCGTTATGGTTTTTAAATGGTTTTGGCGCTGTTTTTCTGAAAATTTGATTTTGATATAACTCAAAATTTATTCGATGAAATCCAGATTTTTCTCCTTCATTAGAAAACTATTATCAAATCGGTCCTGATGTTTCTTGTTTCAAAGAATTCCGACTTCAGTTGAGTTTTGTATACTCAATTGAAGTTCGAAACGACAATTTACGAACTGCAGCGCTGCGGCGAGTTCGTGTTAATTATATTTATATATTTAAACATTTTAAACTTCGTTAAAATGAATTCAACTTCATTTTAACTCTATTCGAATTCTAATATTCAAACTCCATTTCATTCTGCTTGAATTCTAATATTCAAACTCCATTTTAACTCTATTTGAAATCTATATTCAAATTCCCATTCAAATTCTATTTTGAAATTCTAGTTTCAAATTCCATTTCAATCTATTTGAATTCTATATTCAAATTCCATATTTAAAATTTCTTTATCCAAATCCCATTTCACTTTCGATACTCAAATTCTACATTTGAATTTCCTTTATATTTTCTATATTCAAATTGTATTTTTGAATTCCATTTAAATTTCTATTTGAATTTTCTATCTATTCAAATTCTCTTCAAATTATATGTATTCAAATTCTAATTTCAATTTGACTTCTATTTAAATAAAATTCGAGTTAATCGAATTCAAATCATAAATCCTTACGGATTTATTCTAGTCCAATTTATATTCTGAACATCAGAATAAATTCCATCGTTTATTTCATTAAACGATTTTCCCCACTTCTATTTTTAAATTCACATTTGAATTTAAATATTCAAATTATCCAAATGATAATTTCCCCTTTTTGTTTTCAAACCCTCTTTATTTTACTTGTTTATATATTTAAACAAGTCCCGATTTCAATTTCCTTTGAAATAGATATTTCTACTTTGGAAAAATAGTTTTTTTTCCTTTTTCAAATTCAACTTATAATTTATTTCTGAATTATCCATCCAATGATAATTCTCTTCCCTTCATTTATAAACTTCATTCATAAAAGAGTTATTTATAAACTTCATTTATAAAAGAATCACTTGTTTTATTATTTTTCAATTTCTATTTGAATTTTCTATCTATTCAAATTCTTTTTAAATTATATGTATTCAAATTATAATTTCAATTTGACTTCTATTTAAATAAAATTCGAGTTAATCGAATTCAAATCATAAATCCTTACGGATTTATTCTAGTCCAATTTATATTCTGAACATCTGAATAAATTCCATCGTTTATTTCATTAAACGATTTTCCCCACTTCTATTTTTAAATTCACATTTGAATTTAAATATTCAAATTATCCAAATGATAATTTTCCCTTTTTGTTTTCAAACCCTATTTATTTTACTTGTTTATATATTTAAACAAGTCCCGATTTCAATTTCCTTTGAAATAGATATTTCTACTTTGGAAAAATAGTTTTTTTTCCTTTTTCAAATTCAACTTATAATTTATTTTTGAATTATCCATCCAATGATAATTCTCTTCCCTTCATTTATAAACTTCATTCATAAAAGAGTTATTTATAAACTTCGTTTATAAAACAATCACTTGTTTTATTATTTTTCAAAACAAGTTTATATTCCAAATCTATTTAAAATTTCAAATTCTATCTTAGAAAAAATAGAATTTCCCTTTTAAATCTCAAATACCCCTTTCCGCGATATTTTTAAATACCAACCTTTGGGCCCAGTGAAATTCAAACACCAAAGCAACCAATTATTTATTTTCTAACACATTATATATGACAGTATATATGCAAAAAAATAAACGAATAGATAATATATTTTTGAGGAATCCAGTCGGATCCCTCTAACCTATTTTCCTGCATCTAAATATATTAGTCAACATAAATAATACCCATCCTGCTTCGAGGCAGGACATCGGGATATAAAAGGGGATCCACTTATTTATGTGGGCGTAGGGTCATCCGCTAATGATACTGCGGGCATCCGCTAATAATATTGCGGGAAATATCCAATAACCACAATCACCAAGCCTATGTATAACTAACGGATATTATATATATAATAACCATAATGATTCAAAAATCCATGCACGCATTCAAACAATCAACCATTTATTTTTAACGATAAAAATAAATTAAATAACTTTGAGTGAGATTTACTCACCTTATTTTTTTTTCTTTTGCCAAATATCCTGTTTAATTCCATATTATCTCGCCTATGCATTGTCCTCACCGAATATATTCAACACCTATGATTATAGAATTTTATCTATCGATTAGTCATTATTTTATATTTAACTACTTAAACAAATAATTAAATTAATTCTATGTATTTAAATTTCCAGTAAAATTTATACCTCACTGTCGCATTTCTTCCATATTGTTTTAAACTACCCAGCACTTCCAAGCCATTTGTCGAACTAAGCTCCTCCTCCCCTTTCTAGTTTCAAACTGAAAATCACCAAGTCCCTCACTATTAAATCCTCCTGTAGCTTCCATTTCCATTGTTCTCCCCAACTAACCGAACAATATCACTTCCCTTCTTTACTGTCAACTGCCGTCTTCCCCAAATGACCTCAACTAGCTGCTCTGTTTTCCATTGCGTTCACCAGCCTTTTCCTTCTCGATACAGCAAACCCCAAATTCTCAATACCGCAAGTCCATGAACATTTCAACGTAGGTCACTATTCGACCCTGTAAAACCTAAATCGATTTGCTCGTTAAAACTGTGATGACTCCAAACTTTCGTGGTTCGAAAGTAAGGACAATCATTTTGGAATACAACATATTTACAACAAAAACAGATCTCAGATAATTATCATAACACATAAACCACTGCAGCGGAAATAAATGTCATCAGCATCATAATATCCAATACATCAGAGTACGCAGTATAGGATACAACTTAGCCAAATAAAGAGTCTCAACAAAAGGGAAATAAGTTTCAATGGAAAAGAAACAAGTCTCAAACTCATTTCATACATCAAAGCTACAGAAGATAAAATGTCTCAAAGCAGAAGTAAAAACTAGAGAAAAGGTCTTCTTCTTCTTCCTTCCAAGCAAGCTCCAATCAGAATGTATCACTTGAACCTGTCAATTGGGTGCCCATGTGGAAAGAGGCCACCCGAATTTGCAAAAGTGAAATAAATTACGAGTCAGTCATGGGACTGGTATGAGAATTCTTAACTAGTTTATCTAACAACGTGGCAAATCTCAGGACCATGCCGCTAACGCAGAGCGGGTTTACTCCATTGGGTTGCCAGTGCATAAGTAAAGTAAATCGTTCAAAAACGCTATGCCTTTTAGAAAAATGAGATCATTATAAGACCCAAGTCCCATCACACAATGCAACGCAAACTGGAGGATAGGGTTTTACCTTATAATGATCAAAAGATGATAATTACGTAAAACGAATCACTACTAGTGTATATATGTTTTCATAAATCATTTCAATATAAATGTATTAATCTTAGACGGCATAGTACCCCATCCTACTATGTCGCCATACTAGTTATACAATCGAAAACGAGATGTCGTATTGGAGATTTGTTTTTCCATCATGAGTCAAGGCTAGGGAGGAGCTCCTTACCGATTCGAGACACTCTAGCAAATGCCTCAGGATCACACCTATGGGCAACCCTTGGATAGCTGCAGGGTTGGTCCACTCCGAAGGGTCGTGGATTAGTTATACCTGAACACACGTTTCCCGATCCTTTTGGACCTATAATATGGCCACTAACAACCTATAAAAACACGAGGTACCTCAAAATCCATCATCCACATAAGTAAAATATCAGCGCTGGTAGGTCCCTGACATTACTCTAGCTAGAAAGATAACGTGTGCACTCCCTGCGTTCCCTTCTCCCGTTTTAGACTCATACCGGGGTGTGAGGCTCGTGAGGTTATGCTATACACAAAGCTATGCCTAAACAGACTATGCTTTGATCATCAACCACAAGGCCTGCTTTTCAACAAAGCCTTGATCATTGCATCTTGGCGTGCCACATTGACAATTCAACGCCATGCGATCGATAACTATTACTACATACCAAGGTGTTAAGCAGAGAAAAAATTCTCCACCACCAGACAGGCATATATTAATACCAATCGATTTAATTACATGAAGTGAATTTCAACGTCAGACACGCATCCATTTACAAGTCCTTTCTGGGTCTGAATGAAACAGGAAACACCAAAAAGGCGCTCTCTTATCCGCACGACCAACACACACGTCCGGACAATTACTGCTTCAACCCCGTCCTGGGAGCAAGTCAGTCCAAGGCATCAGTAGTCGTCGTCCATTCGATGTGAAGATCGCCGGTCTTCAACCATCGTCTTCTTACATCTTTGATTTAATCGCCGTTCAATTATTTGAAATGTGTTAAACTCGGTCTTTTCAAATAATTGTCGCATAATTATAATTTAAAACATTTCATATATATTTATAACTATTTATCGCTATTTTTATTTATTTGAAAATAGCTCAAAATAAATAAACGACGCTTCGGGTCAATGGGTGGCCTTGGCACTGTTTTTACCAAAATTTGATTTACACATATCTTAGAATCTAACCGTCGGATTTTGATGAAATTTATATCATTGGAAAGCTTTTCCCAAAGCGGTCCTAACGGTTCCAGTTTTGGGAAAATCCAACGGTCGGATCTTTCGGTATAAGCGTTTGAAGTTACGATTGTCGATACGCGAACTGCCGCTCTCGTTTCGTTAAATTTTATATTTATATTTATATATACAAATCACTTGGCGATTCCCATTATTAACATCCATTCTTTTTATACTATAAAACAATATATTTTTTCGCCAATTCTAATGCGACAAAAATGACGGTTTCAACAATGTATATTTTTATATTCAATAAAATTACATTTTTGTTCGCCAATTCTAATGCGACAAAAATGACGGTTTCAAAAATGTATACTTTTATATTTAATAAAATAATAATTTTGTTCGCCAATTCTAATGCGACAAAAATGACGGTTTCAAAAATGTATATTTTTATATTCAATAAAATTACATTTTTGTTCGCCAATTCTAATGCGACAAAATGACGGTTTCAAAAATGTATATTTTTATATTCAATAAAATAATATTTTTGTTTGCCAATTCTAATGCGACAAAAATGACGGTTTCAAAAATGTATATTTTTATATTCAATAAAATAATATTTTTGTTCGCCAATTCTAATACGACAAAAATGACGGTTTCAAAAATGTATATTTTTATATTTAATAAAATTACATTTTTGTTCGCCAATTCTAATGCGACAAAAATGACGGTAAAAATGTACTTTTTCTTTAATTATATAAAAATGTTCTTTTTATCCTATTCGTTTCAAATACATAAAAATGTACTTTTTATCCTATTCGTTTTAAATACATAAAAATGTAATTTTTATTCTATTCGTTTTAAATACACAAAAATGTACTTTTTATCCTATTCGTTTTAAATACACAAAAATATACTTTTTATCCTATTCGTTTTAAATACACAAAAATGTACTTTTTATCCTATTCGTTTTAAATACACAAAAATGTACTTTTTATCCCTTTTTCTTTTACATTGAAAAATGTAAATCTTTTATCTTTACATAGAAAAATGTAAATCCTCTAATTATCTTTATTACATTAGAAAAATGTAAATTTTCTATTTATCTTTATTACATTAGAAAAATGTAAATTTTCTAATTATCTTCTTAATGCACATTTTTCCTTATAGGGGGTATTTTCCTATCTAACTCAACTCAATTTGGTGTCAAAATATGACAACAAAAAATAATGGTTTTTGTCTAACCATTTCTATTTACCCAACGTCGTAATTTCAATGTCCACACATACAACACAATATATGATTTGGTGTATAAATTTGATGAATCACAATAAAAGGTCTCATCTTTATTTTATTTGTAAATCAAATAAAATATCTAATCTTTATTTGTAAATCAAATAAAATATCTAATCTTTATTTTATATTGTAAATCAAAATAAAATATCTAATCTTAATTTATCTTTTAATTAAAATTTAAAAGATTTAAACTTTCTTTATTTTATAAGTCATAAATCAAAATAAAGATTCAACTTTTGTTCTTATTATGCAAATCAAAATAAAGATTCAACTTTTGCTTTATTTTGCAAATCAAAAATAACGATTCAACTTTTATTTTATTTTTCAAATCAAAAATAAAGATTTAACTTTTGTTTTGTTTTGCAAATCAAAAATAAAGATTCAACTTTTGTTTTGTTTTGCAAATCAAAAATAAAGATTCAACTTTTGTTTTATTTTGCAAATCAAAAATAAAGATTCAACTTTTGCTTTATTTTGCAAATCAAAAATAAAAATTCAACTTTTGTTTTATTTTGCAAATCAAAAATAAAGATTCAACTTTTGTTTTATTTTGCAAATCAAAAATAAAGATTCAACTTTTGTTTTATTTTGCAAATCAAAAATAAAGATTCAACTTTTCATTTTATGTTGTGAATCAAAAATAAAGATTTGAACCTTCTTTGATAAATCAGAATAAAGATTCAATTTTTCATTACTATAGAGGAATAAAAAAAAAATAAAAAAAAAATGATAAAGATGAGAACTTTATAGAGATTACATCAGAATTTATAGATCTAAACTGACATGTTATATCACGATACCACAACGAATATTAATCAACCATACAACAATCACAACCTCGTAGATCAGAAACAATAACATACAATGATTCACATAACAAATATAATTAAATTATTTAATTATTCAAAATTTAGAAATCTCACCGTCGTTCGTGATTTGGTCAAAATTTCAAACTGTTCAGAATTAGCTCCAGTCAGTTTAGACGCGTAGATCTCAGTCACACGATCACACAGCTTCTGAAATTATTCGATTTCATGTTGATATGGATTAGTTATGATTGAATTAAGTTAGAAAATATTTTAAATTAAATTAATGAATTAAACAAAGAGGATTTTCACCTTCCCTCTTTACAGTCAAAGGCCGTGATTTACTTCAGGGTGTTCAAAACTTTGGATCCACTTATCGATCAAACCAGTCTATGATTCGAAGATCAGGAGGTGGCACACTGAAGGGCTTTGCACTACAAGAAAAACAACATATAGCAGCGGCAAAATCCGCTGCTAATCCGTCGCTATATTGGTTTTAGCGACGGATTTCCTGCATAACATGGTGGTCGGTAAAAACCATGACGGTAATTGTGTCAGTTTTAGCGACGGACTTTAGCATGAGTTTTCCAACAATTTTCCGTCATTTTACTATTTATATAATAAAATTAAAATTTTATTTATTAATTTAATTTTAATTTATATACCGACTGTTTACCGATGAATAATTAATTAATTATAAAATATTATTTTAAAAAGGAGTGGGTAAACCCTCACTAATTGCCAAGGGATTAGCGACGAAAATTAAAATGGAGAAAACTTAACCTCACTTTTTATTTGTTGGTAATCCGTCGGTATTCCACTTTTGATTTTTTTTGCTTCGGTTGTGCAAACAGAATTCTTGTTTGCAATTATATAATCAAACTTGATAACAATACAAATAGAATACAACACATAAATATAATTCATTGGTAGGTCAACAATTCATACATTTGAGAGCAACAACATAATAGAAAGCAATAGAATTCATTGATAATGTTATCAACCCGTGTTTAATACAACAAGATAGAACATCTAATAGCACAAAAGTTGTAAAATACAAGATGCGTCAATATCTAATAACATAAAAATTAGTTTACAGAAATTTGACTAAACATGCAATGGCATTGCTCTTATGCCACTAACACAAAGGTAACAAACACTGAAGAATAGAACCAACCCCAAAAGTACCTCGGCCTAGTTAGTGGTCCACTATCATTTGGCCTCAAAACCTTATAAGCTGCCATTCTCCATTGGGTCAAAGACGAAGAAGATGGAAATATTTGATGTGGCCACTTAATTGCATTACCTATAAATATCATACAAAGCATTATGATGTTACCAAAATTAAATTGCATATTAAACTCCAGCATTAGAGACTGAAACATACAATCTTATTGTACCACAATTAAATTGCAAGTTTAGCTATTAATTTTGTGACCATTAATTTACATATTTATAATTAAATAACATAACATAAATTGCCAAACTTCATATATTTCAAGGCGCAATAAGAAGCTTTTGCACACCCTATAAGTTACCTGGAAATTATGTGTTATTAAAAAAACATCTCAAAAGTTAACAAAATGATAAAGTTCTTACAGAGGTATATCAGCAACATTACCGCTTCCTCGTTTGGATTGAAGTAGAATTCCATGATTAAAGCATCTAATGCTTATGCATTAACTTGTCTATTTCTGGCATGCAAAAACATGAGGAAAGAAAAACATATGCATTCATTAGCCCAGAATAAACTGACCACAAACTCCGGCAAATTCGTGTTACGGAAAAAACTAAAAGTCACTTCATTGAAAATTGACATGTTACCACCCGCTAAAAACAGTCAGTATTATGCACTACAACGTTTGAAAACTGACATGTTACGATATTTGAAAATTGACTATTAGTTAGAAACTAAGATTCTCTTCATTTCCAAGCCCAAAATTGTTATTCCTATGCAACTGCCCTGCAATTACAGCTTGTATTATGCACTGCAAGTGAATATGGCTATATTGCAGTTTGTCCAAAAGATGAAATTATAAAATATTTGTTACCAAGCTCAATTTTACAACTTCACACATGACAGCATGAAACAGTATAAAGAATTCTTACTCTTCTCATGCATGCTTCTCCAAAAGGTAGCAAAAGCCCACTTCCATATATTAAAAGCCCACTGCCATATATCAAATGACAAATCCCTGCAACAGCACACGGAACCACAGTCATCCAGCTCCTGAAATGCATGCTCGCAAGAACCAACCCCAAGCCGAGTTATGCATCCCCACCTCAATCGTCCTAGAAGCTTCGACATCAATCCTGATCATCCTCCAAATCCATAACCCAAAAAGAAACTCAAAACCATGCAATGAAAGTCCGGGAAAACCCACATGGTATAAACACATAAAGCACGAAGTTTGTAATTCTAAACACTTCGGTTGTGTATCCAAAATATGCAAATATAAATAAGTTATAAAAAAACGTGCTGATTCAAGTAATGCTTATCAATTATAAGCAGTACAGCTGCATAACTCTAGTATTTAATTGAACCCAAAATCTGTCAACTTGGAATTTGTATAAAAAACATACAAAAGCTAACCTAGATTTCAAGCGCTGCTTTGTTATTCTTCTAGTGTGAGTTACCCAAATTAGAAGATGAAAACTTCAGGTTCCATCACAGAAAGGAGCTTCTTACCAAAAGCCTTGTTTAATATATGTAGAAATGCCAACAGCAACAGTAAGCCAACAATAATATTCTTGTTGACCATAACTTCTAAAAACAAAAATCTTTGTATATAACAAAGAATCAAAGGGATAGGGAATACTTTTTTGTTTTCGTGAATTATCATTCCCATTTAAACCACAGCTCGAAATAAAAGCCTGACAGTAGTAGAAGAATACAAATACTCTTTATATATACTGTCCAAAACTGTTATCATAACTTGCATTATTTTCACTGGTATAAGCTCTATAAATTAGTAACCCAAACGAGATTAACCAAGTATTTTGGATCAAAAAATATGGTAATACCTATGAATTGAATCATCAGTGTGATCTCTTCCCATGATAAAATTAAGATTCAAATCCAATTTTTTTGCAGTATACAGTACCCTAAAGAGTCTTCTCCATTTCCATACATGTAACAAATCGTGCTCTTTACTTTTGTTCCTAAAAAAATAGTCTATCATTGTCGATACCTATTGGGAAACAAAGCATCATAATAATCATAAAAATTTGGCAAGCAACGACGACCTTTCCACAATTAAACAAATTAGGGTTTATGGCTTTTACCGATATGTGTTATGCTATTGCGCTGCCCGCTTGTTTTTCCTTTCTTCACAATGTTTTCCGTCATTTTCTTTGTTCGAAGCTTTAAATGATAAAATTTCTGCCTCTATATTTTTGATGACCAGTGCGTGGGCACGGTTTGCACTATGCCAAAACCAGCCCTGCTTCTCACGGACCTTGCTTCCAGCATTGGATCATTATAATAGACTCTGCCACCTTCTTGTGGAGAACGAAGATAAGCAATTAGTATGGCTAAGAATAGAGCGGACAGCAGTATAGTAAGTGTTTAATTCAAATTTCGGATGGTTAAAAAAGACATGATTGTTTGTGTTAGAATACAGTACAGTTTCAGCATGTATAAGTCAGAATAGAAGTCGGTAGGCATAAGATGATCGGACATATGTGCAAAAGAGGTGTAGAGGAGCATGAATGTTTGATTAACTGTCATGCATATCAAACAAACAGGTAAAGACTGTGAACAATGGGCATAGATCATTTGAATAGGAATTGAAATATTTATCAACAAAACAACAGAGAAAATTCAACTAATAATCATATATTTGATTGACAATCCCTTTCCTATTCTCTTTTTTTTGGTTAAGCTTGGTCAGTTGCATGTGATACCATGACGTTAACACGTTAATCTTCCTACAAATTAAATTAAATTTCACAGTAGCCGCACATGATCAGAGTATTTTAAATGTTAACACGTTATCTGACAGTTCAGAGTATTGTAAAGGTACAGAAATTGGCATCATGATCAAGCCATTAGTACACTGGACTGAACTTGGAAGACATCAATTTATAAAAGGTAACCCAATTCACATTCTAATTTTTACAATTGACGGTCAACAGGACTAGATGGGTGGAACACCACTATTATCAAAAAATCAAACATAGATAAATCATGGACGGAGAAGGAATTGTTGGTGTGAATTTTACAATTGTCAGGCATTTCACTCACCTTTTGCTCTGCTTTTGATTCCACGCTTGTGGCTGTATTCACGTAAGGTTGCTCATTTTGAATCACAGCCATACTCCTTGTATGCCATTTATTATTTGTCTCGATAATATTATCATTCTCTCTAAAAAAAACTGAATAAATGCTTACAGATTTTGAAGGAAATATATTAGATCCACAAGTAAATTGTAAAGTAAATAAAAAAGAGGCCAGCTTGTTTAATAACAACCGAATTAAAGCTTCCATCTACATCTGAATCAATGTACAAGCCTTAAATCAACTACAGGAAGTTTCGAGACCCCAGATCCGGCACAACTTCCATCTACATCTGAATCAATGTACAAACCCAGGGTCAGATCTAGGAGGCGCAGCTACTTTCCTCTTCCTATGAGTCATCAAGAGATAGAAAACGAGGAGCGAAGGCAGAGAGGAACGAAGTACGAGGCAAGGCGTGGAGTTAATCGCTAGAGAAACTAAATCTGCAGTATCCAACTTTTTATATAAAGTATCTATTGTTGGTTATACTGCTATGCAGCTGCCATTTAGGGCTGCGATTTAGGGTTATAGGGACTGGGGTAAACGGGAACTAATTTGAGAGAAGAAGCGGAACGAAATATTTGGGAGCCCGCCTTTCTAAATTTTGCAACCCGCCTTCTGAACTTTACTTTCTTGTTTTAAGTTTTGTTTCCTATTTTCATTACAGTTAAATGAAAAAAACGTGTGGATGTTTTTATGTTAATGTGAAATTTTGAAATCATTGACCAAAACTGCATTTTTAATGTGTATTATACTATAAATATTATAGTATAAAACAAATATTAAATGTTATAAAATTTCTTATTTTTAAATTTTATAATAAGAAATTTAAAACTCTTTAATATTAAATAAAATTTAATACTCTTCAATATTTATAAAATTCTATAACATTTAATGTTTAAAGTTTTATAAAATTTAAAACTCTTTAATATTTATAAAATTTCTTATTTTTAAATTTTGAACATTTTACAAAATTTTATATTTATTTCAAATTATGAAAACGTCAAAAGTTTATATTTAAACTTATATTTATGTTAAAAAATACGAAAGTATTTTTTTTAATTAATACGTATTAAACATAATTATCAATTATAATTATTGAATTTTAGATACAAAATAATAATTTTTCCTTCTAAAACAATATAGGTATTTAGGTACATATATTTAGGTATTCACATTCGTATTATTTAGGGGAATAATTATAAAAGAACAATTTAAAATTTTGGGATTTAGCATAAAATATACTGGCATACTGACTGAGATTTGTGATGAAAGCAGAGGACTTAATTAAGAATTTAGTAATTACATTGGTTATGAGCAAAGATTATTTTGTTAATTTTAAATAAGCAATGATTATAAGTTATTTATTATAGAACGTAAATTAATATTTATTATTACTTATAAATCATTAATTAGAACAAATTAATTATTAATTATTGAACATGTTAATAATTATTAAAAAATAACCCTAAAGTATATCTTAGAAAAATAATATAAACATCTCTTGCAAATCTGTTGGAATCTTGCTGCAAAATAGCTTCGATAAGTATTCCTCGGTATTCTGCCTGGATTTGCAGCGGAAAATAGCGGCAAAAATTTTCTGTCGGTAATTTGACGCAATTTGCAACGGCTTAGTGATGGATGGTAGAAAACGACGGTAATAAATAAAAGAAAAAAAAGTTAAAAATTTAAAAAACTATCCCTTGCAGTTCACATGGAAATCCGCCGCTAATTAGCGACGGAATTTTCCGCTTCTAAAAATTTGTCGCTAATCTCGGTTTTTCTTGTAGTGTTGGGCGGTGCACTCACGGCCAGGCCGTTGGTGAACTCGGCGGCTGAGACGACCCCAAACCCCGTACTGACAGCGGCAAGGGTAATCCGTGGAATATAACACATAAACAGATAATAGCAGAACAGAATTAAACAAATACACCAGATAATGAACAATAGAATATACTGGATAAACGTAATCATCAGAGTTACACAGTATACAGGATCATACTTAGTACAAATACAGTTTAGCTATACATAAATGTCTACAACGGAAATAAACAAAATATGTACAATAGGAGCTGAACAGCATAAAAAGAGATAAATAGTAGAATCCATCTTCAGCTCCAGCTATCCAGAAAGAACCAGCTAAACCTGAGTACAAGGCTGCCCTATAGAAAAAGGGGCACCCGAGTTTGAAAGTGAAACAAACTACGAGTCAGTCATAGGACTGGTATGAGAAATCTACCCAACACATTTATAATATGGCTAATCACAGGAGCACGCCACTTTCGTGGAATGGGTTTACTCCATTGGATTGCCAGTGCTTTAAAACAAATCTTTCTTTTAAACAACGCAATGCTTTCTATAAAAATGAAGCCATTATAAGACTCAGTTCCCATCATACAATGCAACGCAAACCGGAGGATAGAGTTTTAGCTTATAATGGCCAAAATATGATTGATACGAATAAAACAAAAGCATTTGATATTATTACTAGTGTTTATATGTTTCAAAAACAATTTCAATCATAACTATCAATCATAGACGGCATGGGTACCATATATCATGTCGCCATATAAATATATACAATCAAAACCGCATGATGTCGTATTTGGAAATTGGATTTCCATAATGAACCAAGGCAAAAGATAGTCCTTACCGAATTCGAGACTGCCTAGCCCGACTCTCAGGATCAGAGCTCGAGTGACCCTTGGATCATCAGGGCCGGTCCACCGATGTGGATTAAAAATCCTGGACACTACGTTTCCCCGCCCTTTGGGGCGTAAACGAGCCAACGAATGACTCCATCGGACCCGGATCGTCCGATCTAACCGAGGCGCCTCGCAATAGCAACAACCACATAAGTCAAACTCTTCAGGGCGTGTAAAACCACTGACGCCACTTCTAGCTAGGAAGAAACGCAGGCCCTCCCTGATGTCCTCTCCCGTTTCTGGCTCATACCGGGGTGTGAGGCTCGCGAATTTACGTTATACACAAAGCTACGCCTCACAGGCGGTGCTTTGATCATCTCCACAAGACCTTGCTTTTCAACAGAAGCCCTGTTCATTTGCCACTTAGGCATGTCACGCTAGCAATTCATGCCATGCGACTGATGTCCATCGATATACAACCTCTGAGCTCGTACGTTTCAGAGAAGGGCGTTAAGCAAAAGAATAAATTCTCCGCTGCCAAACAGATGTATATTTAATAGAGATCAATCAACACAGAATGGGATATTTAATAGAGATCAATCAGATGTATATTTCAAACGATCACCACTCATTATCCATATTTCGGGATGCCTCCCAATCAGGACCTCGGTTACCATCCAAACGCGGTGAAGATCTCCGGTCTTCGACCATCGTCTTCATCTTCGATTTCTTATCGTCGATTCAGTTATTCAGAATGGGATAAACCCGGTCTTTCTGAGTAACTCGCGTATATAATAAACAAGTGCAACACTAACATATACACGCATCATTTCAATGCATTAGTCACTAACCGTCAATCAGTAAGAGAACGATTTCCCAAATATTAACCCCGAAGGCCGAAACCAACATCAGATCAACACCCAAGGAACCATTCGACTTAGCCAATCTTCAGTTAATTTCTAAATCACATCCATATCATTTATAATATTTTATAACGATTTATCGCTATTTTTATTTATTTTAAAATAGCTAATTTATTCAAAACGACGCTTCGGGCCATAACGCGACCGTGGCGCTGTTTTTCTTCAGATTTGTTTTACACATATCTGAAAATCTAACCGTTGGATCTTCACAAAATTTACATCATTAGAAAGATCTTTTTTAAACGAACCAATGGTTCTAGTTTCGGGAAAATCCGACGGTCGGATCTCCCGGTACAATCGTTTGAAGTTTCGATTTCGAAATACGAACTGCAGCGTCGTTATTCGATCAAATATAATTTTATATATATAATCGTTTCTAGCGCTGTTTTTCTTCAGATTTGAATTAAACATTCCAGACAATCCAATCGTTGGATTTTTACAAAGTTGGTGCCGTTGGAAAGATATTTCCAAAGCGAACCCAACGGTTGCGATTTCAGGAAAATCCAATGGTCGGATCTCCCGGTATAATCGTTTGAAATCACGGTTTCAAAATACGAACTGCAGCGTCGTTATTCGATATATTTTAATTCTATTTATATATATATATATATCGATTCTTCGATTACAAAACTATATTCTTTTCATACATTTGATAAAAACGATATTTTTATCTAACTGTCTTCTATTTCAACATTTCACTATTTTTAACAATTCACGTATATAATAAAATGTGATTTTTATTGTAAAACAATTCATTTCAAAACTCTATTATTTTATATAGTTCATATAGGTAATAAAAATAGGTTTTTTTATTATAAAACAATTTATTTCAAAATATGAATACCATTCAACACATGAATTTCTATCCAACGAATGAATATCGATTCAACACATGAAGATTTTCTGTAGTTTATATAAATCGATAAAAAGGTGATTTTTATATTTTAAAACACGAATACCATTCAACACATGAATTTAAATCCAACGAATGAATATCAATTAAATACATGAAGGTTTTCTATTTAACGAATAAATATAGTTTCAGCAAATGAAAATAATTCAAACACATGAATATTATTCAAAATTTCGGCAGCATAACGGCAGGGTAGTTAAAACCGGGACCGTCCCTAGTACGGCTCCTCGCTCTACCTTAAAACCTCGCGGTTTTTGACAATGGGGATCATGCATCTAGTTCGCACGCAGGCGGCATGTATATATTTATTTCATTTCCAAAAACTAATCCTATGTGGTTTCAACCAAATATTTCTCAACCACAAACGGGTATTTTTCAACCACAATCAATCAATATTAACCACAAACAATTCCAATCAACCATTCTCTATCAATCAATTTTCACACCAATCACAACCAATAAATATCGTCCATGGTTTGTGGACGAGGGGCATATATATATATATTTATATATAGCAATTCACTTCTATTTCAACACATATATAATTTGTACAACGCATATATAACTTATACATCGAACGTACAACTTATACAACGCTTATACATGAGGTGTACAACGCTTATATAACTCATACATCGACTATATAATTTATACATCATCGTTTTCCATATCGTTTTTAAATTAGAAATCTCACATTGGGTTCCACTCCACCAAAAATAGCAGAAGGCTCAGAAAAATATGCGATCTCTTCTAAAATGTAGAAGACATCTACACGTGTCCACTGTCTCTTGTTTCACTGGATTTCGACAAGAAACAAAAAAGATATGATTTTTCAAAGTTTGCAACGGTTTTAAACTGTTAAAACTGCTGAAAATAAATTTGGCAGTATACCTCATTGTTTTCTTCAAAACTAGGTCTTCAATTCTTGACCAAACCGTGAAGTATTACCACGATCGGACCACGCAGCGTTGACCAGCCTCGAGAGGCGCGCCTGAGGTGCTGACGGCGTCGAACTCGGCGGGTCCTGGGCGGCGCGATCGACCTTCGAATGGCGGATCTTCACGAGGTCGGTTCTGGAGATATACTCAACGAAAAAAATCAAACTATATATGGATTTGAAGCTCGTCTCGAGCACTTCAAAATCCTCAACTGGAGGAGGGGCTGATTTTGCTTGGTTTGGTCGGAAAGTGGACGGGAAGTGGAGAAGGGGTTTCCGCCTTTAATCGGAGCATCGGGGAGAGAGAAATTTCTGATGTGGACGAATAGGATTTTTTTTATTAATTTATATTTTTTTTTCGAAAATACCCTCTTTCACACGCGAACCCCAATTCAAACCCAACGACTATCGTCCCTAGCGTTTTACCCCCATTCCGAACACAATGGGATATGTTTCGAAGGCCCATTCGAATGTTTCAGTCAGTTTTCATTCAAATTAAAATATATAACATTCAATATTCGATTTGAACGTGCATTTCAATTTGCCGGGGCCACAAACTGATTCGAAAAATTCCAGAAAAATAAATCTGGCTATGTTTTGTCGATACGGTCCCAACAAAACTAGTTTCGTCGAATTCTGAGACTGTTTGCAAAAAGACCCATTTCTAGTCGATCCAATTTAACTATAATCGACCAAAACACGTTTTCCTTTGCCACGCTCACATACTAGCTTCAAAAATTATGAAATTTGAAACCTAGCAATAACTCACATCCTGATCCAACAAAAGTGGTATCGTCGAACTCCGAGGTCGTTTGCAAAATGGCCAATTTCACGGGCTATATAAATTCCATAGCGACCTTTCTGAAAATTCATTCGGCCATAACTTTTGCTTTCCGCTATGAAAATTCGATTTTTCAGATTCGTTAGAAAGGTATTCACTAACAGATTTAAATACTTTTGGTTTCACTCAAATCCGTTTTGTTTTGCACCCGGTACAGCCCGACAAAGTTTGAATTCAAATTTTGAAACTACCGCGCCATTTCAGGCCTTGTTTATAATTAGAATTAATTATATTCGTTTTCAATTGTCGATTCAAACTTAGTTTTCATTGCTACTATTTAATATATTTATTTTAAATATTCAAAATCCATTATTTTAGCCAATTTAAAAATTTTAAATTGGTTCAAATTTTCTGGGTCGTTACAATCTCCCCCACTTAAAACTTTTCGTCCCCGAAAAGGAACAAAGTCGAATGTGGTTTGATTAATCAACTCTACGTCCAATCTGGCTTCAATTCTCCAACTTTTCAATTTCTGAGAATTTTCAAATTCTTCAAAAATTTGGCTAACACCCGGAATTTTCGAAAAATTTCGCCATAACCTCCTTTGTACGGGGAGAGGTTTGGAAATTTATTGGGCCGTATTAGGTACCTAATAAATCCTAATAAGCATACACATATTTATAGTGATATATTCTGGTGTTTACAGGGGAGCGTGTATTGATAATAACTCCAGAGAATAAATTCTCGTCACCCTGTCAAAGCCTGAGGGAGTGTGTATTTTAAATGCTCCAGAGGATAAATCCTCGTCACCTCCTCCCATGTGGGAAATAAATAGTCCATGTGCCATATCTAATAACTAGAGAGACATGATTATTGTCAACTCCAGACCTGTGTGGGGTTTTTATTAATCTGGCAATTTTATCGTTACAATTTAAATAGTCCATATCAGTCATCAGTTCAACCTGTAAAATATAGTCATCGCCATATAAGCCTCTCGCTCGTATGGTAAATCTTCCACCTCGTCACACAAGCTCTAAATGCTTATGTGGTATATGATGAAGTATGCCATTCAGTGTAGTTCAAAATTAATTGTTACTATCCTATGGCGATATTTATTATTTCACACAGAATAACCAGCACTCCGCATCCAATGGCATTCACAGGAGTTGATATAATAATATTTCGCATCCAACTCATTAAGGTTTACCTATTTGTCGGGCACACAAATAAAATCTTTACTCAACAGCTAATCCATTTACCTGTTCAAACATATATAATGCACAAGTATATACATTTCTATCTATTTTTAACTCAGTTCAATGTGTGATATAATCGAATAAATTCTACCATTCAGTGTAACAACCCGTATTTCGATAACATGTTAAGACGAGAATCAAGGCAGAATTTAATTTTAAATTCTGAATCAAGTAAAACGGGCTATGCCATTGCGTTCGTCTCGGAAAAATACGCGAAATAGAGTCTGAGTTTTCGAGAATCGGAGTCCGTATGACCAAGTTATGGTCCGACGAAGTTTTCAGAAAATTCAAGTTCAAAAATGAGTTCTAATTTCGAAAATTTGGCCTAGAAGGCTAGGCGGGAAAATTCCCGCCAGCCACCCCAAGTCGACAGGGCTGTCGACTTGGGAGTCGACATGGCATGACCCAAGTCGACAGCCCTGTCGACTTGGGTGTCGACTTATGGTGGCCGGGCAGTTTTGCCTGGTGCACCTGTTTTCTGTTTCGGCTAGGTTTTTGGGCCTGGTTCGAAATCTGATGGTTCAGGTTGATCCTATGGTTAATCTAAGGGTCCTAACTAATCCTAATCTCTATAAATAAGCCCCTAACCCTCTCCTAAAATCCTCATTATTCATTCATGCAACTAAACTATGCCAAAATTTCTCCTCTCATGGCCTCCACTCAAAACCCTAGCCTCCATCCTCTTGCCCAAAGTTTCTATCTTCATTTCTATGAGAGGTTTCATGATCATGTGAGTGTTAGAGAGTCTCTATGTTAGTATGAGAGCTTCTCAAGTTGATTTCAAGGCAAAAGCTTTGATCTTTGTTCATCAAGATGGGGTTTTTATTGATTTGGAGCTTTGATCTTTGTTCATCAAGATGGGGTTTTTATTGATTTGGAGCTTTCATCTTTGGGTTTTTGGATGATGGCATGCATAGGCTTTGTCTCAATCTTTAATTTAATCGATTTGTGCCTTCATAGCAATGAAAGCCCTTTCCTTACTCTTAGATATTAACTATGAAGTTAAATGTTCATGTTGCAAGTTTGGGTTTGATCATTAAGTATGATACATGCTATCATGTCATGCAAGTTTATGAAGTCATTATCTTGATCTTGTGGGCTAAAAGCTACAACCTTTATGTTGAAATGTTTCATTATGCAACATGAGAACCCTCATAACCTTTATGTCAACTTGCATATGAAGTCATAACCCTTATATGATGATATATGCGAGTTACTAGTCATCATTCCATGTCTTTTGTCACCATGATTCGCTTATGTGCCAAGTTTGGGTTTATGCATGTTTTTGAGGCTTAAGAATGTAACATGCAAGTTAATGAACACAGTTGTGCCTCATTTGCCACCATGATTAACTTGTGGCTTAATATCCATTTTTGTCATGCCTTTGCCAAGTCTCTTCTTTTAATCCATTACGTTGTTGCGAACGTATATGCGAGTTTAAAAGCGTTGGGTTATGTTGTGGGTAATTTCTAATGACATGAAAATATAACTTAAAAACATGACTTGAAATATAACATGGAAGTTGACATGTAAGTATGCTTGAAAATATGAAATTGGGAATTTACTTATTAAGTTAGGTCTACCCATACTATGGAATTGGGAATTTACGTATTGAGTTAGGTCTACCCATATTCTTAAGAAAACTTGAATATGAACATGACACTAGACTAAACATGAAAGTGACCAACTCGAGGTTGGGTTGAGTTTGCAACATAAAGCTACCCGGAACCGACCGGCCTAACTAGTAGTTGCAAACAATAGGACCCAATGTGAGAAGTTGGTCATGTTGTGCTTGAACCCGAGGTTAGACCAAGTTGTGGTGTAAAGCTACCCGGAACCGACCGGCTTAACTAGTAACCACAACAAAGTCTAATGTGAGAGGTTGAGGTGCGTTAAGTAATTAATGCCACATGATAAGGTTAAGTAAGTTTCCTTAATGACACTTAACCGTATAATACAGTTAACGGATGGGGTTAAGTTAACTTAGACTTAACTAATCTAAACATGGAAATCGGATGGGGTTAAGTTAGCCTAGACTTAATTAATCCAACTTGGTAGTTTAAGGGGGTTAAGTTAAACACTTAACTAATCTAACACGATGATTTGATGTGGTTAAGTGACCTATACTTAACCAATCTAACTCGTTAATTTGATGTGGTTAAGTTAACCAATACTTAACCAATATAACGTGAAAACATGATAAGGCTAAGTCACGAATCGCTTGAATACACTTGACCGATTTGACTAAGTAAATTGATAGGGTCAAGTTAATATATACTTAACCAATCTAGAATGATAATTGGACGAGGTTAAGTCGTGAATTGCTTAATATACTTAACCAACTTGACACATGGTTTGTAGGGTTAAGTCTTGAACTTGGATACTTAGCCAATTTTGACATGATTTGTAGACGGATTAAGTCATGAACTTAAGTGACACTTAATCCATTATATAAACCCTAGTTCAGAGAATTAGGTGGATAACCGTAATTAATAAGAATAACGGGAATAAGCTAAGTGGTAAACCTTAGTTGGAGAATAGCTAAGTAATAATTCTTAGTCAAGGAATTTTGGACCAGTTCATAGATTGGATGAGTAACCCGATACGGTAGGTCATCGTTTAAGCACACGAGTAGGAGCAAGTTATCTGATTTAGATAAAGGCTCCAGCGAACTGGGTAACGAAGCAGCGGCTTCGGGGAACGCGAGGATATTCTTGGTATCCCTCTATGAGCTGCCAGGTGATCATACTAGGCTCATGAGAGGTTAAGGTCTGCGTTAGAAGAACCAAGAGTATGCCTTGGTTGCTATACGAGCGACCGAAAGACGGGGATGGATAGGGGATAGTCGATGATACGCGGTAGTGCCCTAGATAGCATTTCGTCAGGCCACCTACCATCTTTGGTCAAGCGTGTACGTACGGAAAGGCAGAGAACACCCAAAAGACCATAATTGCTATCTAATTATGGTTGCGGTAAGGCTAGGATTGTGGGTTGGCCAGTAGTGTGTTCTCATACAGGATTTATCCTGTCTTGTCTTTCACTAGTTGAGGGAGTGGTCTCGTGGGACCATAGCCACGTATAGGAAAAACAGACCTTAACATCTGCATCGGCAGATAAATCGAAAGCTCCCGACCGAGTCCTGTATTTCTTGATCTGCCCTGTGACAGGACTCGGATGGCACGATGTGATACATGTGCATACAGTCATGGAAAAACGATTCACGATGAATGCGTGGGAAAAAGGGCGCGGTTGACGGTTAGCGTAATTCCTAGTGGCCCTGGGTGGTTGAACCCAAACCGAAATACGAAAACGTGCAATAGGTAAGCATAATCACTAGTGGTCCTAGGTGGCATAAGTCCTAGTTGCACAAACGATGATTCATGTTGGGAAAGCCTAGCTAGGTCTAGGGTAACAGTCCAAACGAGCTTAAGGATCATGGAATTACATTGGAGTAGTATAGAACCTCATGGGAAATCCCGTACGGTCTACGGCAAGGAACTGAACATTTACATGGAAAGAAACATACGAGTTGAGTAACCTATAAATGCGGTATATTAGGTTGACATGAACCATTACACGACTTTTGAGTAAGGGTCATTCATGGTTAACACATGATACAGTGGGGATACTAGTATGGTAGGTGCAGAGCTAAAATACAGGATAGATACCATGGGACGTTATACGTGATAGATATCTTGGGGATATTATACTTGATAGGAACCTGACGATGGGATACCTTGTTTTATCTTGACATCGTAATTTATCATGACACCTTAGTTTATCTGAGTTCAGTAGTTCATCCGGTTATTTTGATTTAGCTTATCTATCTTGTCATCATGCTTATGTTCATCTCAGTTTCTCATGTCAGTTAACTTTACTAGTTTTTATACTGATAGTAGATAGGGATTACTCAGTCTTTTTGACTGACCCGTTTTGTTTCGCTTCTTGTCTTCCGTTCCCCCCCAGGTTACAGGGAGGAAATACTGTTGTTTAATTCGGACTTCTTCTGCTTGAAGGTCATCATGGATGGCTTGGACTTTTCTTGGCTATGGCTACTTTACTGTTTTACTTGGGGAATAATTTTCGAAAATGTCTTTATGCTTCTTTACTATTGCAAGACAGGTTTTGATGTACTCTGATGTAAAAGGCTTTAGACCTTATTTATTCATGTTATGAAAGTTTGATTTTACTTCCGTAATTTTATATGTTCTGTCTTGTGATATTTCTGTGCATGTTTACTAATAATGCCCCTCTAAAGCTAGTGCACTCCTTTGCGAGTGACCCTAGCGGAGGCGGGGTGTTACACGTGGTATCAGAGCAGAAGGTTACCAGACTGGGCAAAAGTTTTTAAAGACCTTCTGAAAACTATTTGAAAATCGTTTACAAAGAAGCATTTTTCAAGAAAATTTTCTTTTAAAAGAAAAAGGCTATTCCCCAAAAGCCATTAGCACTATCCTTGTTTCCTTAATTGAATCTCTTTTCCTTTCTTTCCTCCATCTGTAGTCACAGTGGTTTTAACTGCGACTAGTCATTTCTATCTACGAAAGTGCTTTCCATACGATGGAGGTGGTTCTCGAGAGACCAGTGGCCGCGTTATAAGAAAGGATAGTGAGAAAGAGGATAAAGGATGCGAGCTTAAGGATGAGCAACTTGTTGGTATGGCTTAGTCCTCAAAGGAGGGAGAAAGATGAATAATGAAACCCATGACGAGAGAGTACCTTTGGCATGGTAAAACGGGGCGGATAGTTAAGTATTATGGGACAAGGACAAGATCATCGGGAGGGCAATAGTATGCTCTCATTTCTAGGGTACCTCGGAAGGAGGGTAACGATCTTGTTAAAGGTTTAGCTTTTCTTCTCTATCATCCCATTAGGACTTCGTTTTTCGTATCATTTATGTCTGCTTCGATAGTTGAGTCTCTGCACCTTAAGTACTAGCGTAATAGAGAATCCCATTTTTGTCTCAAAGTCCTATTGGAGAATCAGTCCATTTATACATGACTTGTTTGGATTTGAGAATGTCTATGCCAAGTGTTGAGTTTGGAAATAATGCTTATGTTTATAAGCTATGGATGGATTCTAGGGATGAAGTGGTTATCCAGTAGGGGGTGCCACTCTCGGTTTTGATAGGAGGGTAGTTAGACCTTTTGACTAGCCTTGGTAATACCCTCGAAGTATCGTGTAACCTTTTTGAGGTTATGTCATGACTAGTTACTTAGAATCCCTTGATGCCTTTATTGGAAATTTGAAGCCCGATCGAGTGGTGTTCGCCGATAAGACGGATGGTTTACTTCATTTATGCATGGGTTATAGAGATCACACTAGTAAGTGCGCTTGATAACCTGGTTGACATCTGTTTACTTTCAAGAGAAAGTTCTTCTACATGGAATACCTTATAGTATATAAACGAGATCCAAGATTCACTAGTGAATTTTGGAAAGCTTGCATGAGATCATGAGTACGCAGTCATGTTTGCGCCAAGTATTCTAGAAAAAGGATAAGTGCAAGTAGAACGAGAGGCGACGAAGAAATGAGTTCCAGCTCATGTTATGGAAACAGGAAATAAGAAGCTACGAAATCGCGAAGTTAAAAGACGGTCAAGGCACAATGGAATTAAGCTCAAGGAAATACGACTTTGATGGTCAAAGACTAGATACGCGCATGATATCTCTTTTTGGGAGTATATCCTTGATCCCTGTTTTCTGTAGAGCTTACTTGTAGGCTATCTTTTGTGGACATCCTCTCGGTCCTATTTTCTGTTACAAACCCCGTAAGGAGTTTGTCTTGTTTATCTTCTCGACCCTGTTTCAGGGAATCCTAGGTAGAACCCTATGGATGTAAACATGTATTTGAAACATGTTATGATTGATATGGTTGCAAGTGGTTGCTCGTGGATGCGCGAATACACATTAGATACTAGCTCGACTCGGTCACATTTCATATTGCATATGCACGAGTATTTATACTTGTTTATGGATGAAATCGAATGTATTATCATGCGGTTGTTGCATATGAATGAATGATTGTGCACGCATATAGTATCTATATGACTAGGACTATTTGCATACATGTTGGATTCATGGCACTATACATATTTTGCATTAGAAAGATTATTCAGGCCTGATCATTAGCATTAGCTAAGGAACATGTACACACACGTTTTGCATATATTCATACAGCATTATAAATCATCTAAGGACAATGGTTGCTTGTGGATGATGTTTTGAGTAGATGAATGATGGATGGTAGGATATGTTCTTCCTAACTTGGAGATTTCGGGGACGAAATCCTAAAAGGTGGGGAGAATGTAACAACCCGTATTTCGATAACATGTTAAGACGAGAATCAAGGCAGAATTTAATTTTAAATTCTGAATCAAGTAAAACGGGCTATGCCATTGCGTTTGTCTCTGAAAAATACGCGAAATAGAGTCTGAGTTTTCGAGAATCGGAGTCTGTATGACCAAGTTATGGTCCGACGAAGTTTTCAGAAAATTCAAGTTCAAAAACGAGTTCTAATTTCAAAAATTTGGCCTAGAAGGCTAGGCGGGAAAATTCCCGCCAGCCACCCCAAGTCGACAGGGCTGTCGACTTGGGAGTCGACATGGCATGACCCAAGTCGACAGCCCTGTCAACTTGGGTGTCGACTTATGGTGGCCGGGCAGTTTTGCCTGGTGCACCTGTTTTCTGTTTTGGCTAGGTTTTTGGGCCTGGTTCGAAATCTGATGGTTCAGGTTGATCCTATGGTTAATCTAAGGGTCCTAACTAATCCTAATCTCTATAAATAAGCCCCTAACCCTCTCCTAAAATCCTCATTATTCATTCATGCAACTAAACTATGCCAAAATTGCTCCTCTCATGGCCTCCACTCAAAACCCTAGCCTCCATCCTCTTGCCCAAAGTTTCTATCTTCATTTCTATGAGAGGTTTCATGATCATGTGAGTGTTAGAGAGTCTCTATGTTAGTATGAGAGCTTCTCAAGTTGATTTCAAGGCTAAAGCTTTGATCTTTGTTCATCAAGATGGGGTTTTTATTGATTTGGAGCTTTCATCTTTGGGTTTTTGGATGATGGCATGCATAGGCTTTGTCTCAATCTTTAATTTAATCGATTTGTGCCTTCATAGCAATGTAAGCCCTTTCCCTACTCTTAGATATTAACTATGAAGTTAAATGTTCATGTTGCAAGTTTGGGTTTGATCATTAAGTATGATACATGCTATCATGTCATGCAAGTTTATGAAGTCATTATCTTGATCTTGTGGGCTAAAAGCTACAACCTTTATGTTGAAATGTTGCATTATGCAACATGAGAACCCTGATAACCTTTATGTCAACTTTCATATGAAGTCATAACCCTTATATGATGATATATGCGAGTTACTAGTCATCATTCCATGTCTTTTGTCACCATGATTCGCTTATGTGCCAAGTTTGGGTTTATGCATGTTTTTGAGGCTTAAGAATGTAACATGCAAGTTAATGAACACATTTGTGCCTCATTTGCCACCATGATTAACTTGTGGCTTAATATCCATTTTTGTCATGCCTTTGCCAAGTCTCTTCTTTTAATCCATTACGTTGTTGCAAACGTATATGCGACTTTAAAAGCGTTGGGTTATGTTGTGGGGAATTTCTAATGACATGAAAATATAACTTAAAAACATGACTTGAAATATAACATGGAAGTTGACATGTAAGTATGCTTGAAAATATGAAATTGGGAATTTACCTATTAAGTTAGGTCTACCCATACTATGGAATTGGGAATTTACGTATTGAGTTAGGTCTACCCATATTCTTAAGAAAACTTGAATATGAACATGACACTAGACTAAACATGAAAGTGACCAACTCGAGGTTGGGTTGAGTTTGCAACATAAAGCTACCCGGAACCGACCGGCCTAACTAGTAGTTGCAAACAATAGGACCCAATGTGAGAAGTTGGTCATGTTGTGCTTGAACCCGAGGTTAGACCAAGTTGTGGTGTAAAGCTACCCGGAACCGACCGGCTTAACTAGTAACCACAACAAAGTCTAATGTGAGAGGTTGAGGTGCATTAAGTAATTAATGCCACATGATAAGGTTAAGTAAGTTTCCTTAATGACACTTAACCGTATAATACAGTTAATGGATGGGGTTAAGTTAACTTAGACTTAACTAATCTAAACATGGAAATCGGATGGGGTTAAGTTAGCCTAGACTTAATTAATCCAACTTGGTAGTTTAAGGGGGTTAAGTTAAACACTTAACTAATCTAACATGATGATTTGATGTGGTTAAGTGACCTATACTTAACCAATCTAACTCGTTAATTTGATGTGGTTAAGTTAACCAATACTTAACCAATATAACGTGAAAACATGATAAGGCTAAGTCACGAATCGCTTGAATACACTTGACCGATTTGACTAAGTAAATTGATAGGGTCAAGTTAATATATACTTAACCAATCTAGAATGATAATTAGACGAGGTTAAGTCGTGAATTGCTTAATATACTTAACCAACTTGACACATGGTTTGTAGGGTTAAGTCTTGAACTTGGATACTTAGCCAATTTTGACAAGATTTGTAGACGGATTAAGTCATGAACTTAAGTGACACTTAATGCATTATATAAACCCTAGTTCAGAGAATTAGGTGGATAACCGTAATTAACAAGAATAACGGGATTAAGCTAAGTGGTAAACCTTAGTTGGAGAATAGCTAAGTAATAATTCTTAGTCAAGGAATTTTGGACCAGTTCATAGATTGGATGAGTAACCCGATACGGTAGGTCATCGTTTAAGCACACGAGTAGGAGCAAGTTATCTGATTTAGATAAAGGCTCCAGCGAACTGGGTAATGAAGCAGCGACTCCGGGGAACGTGAGGATATTCTTGGTATCCCTCTGTGAGCTGCCAGGTGATCATACTAGGCTCATGAGAGGCTAAGGTCTGCATTAGAAGAACCAAGAGTATGCCTTGGTTGCTATACGAGCGACCTAAAGACGGGGATGGATAGGGGATAGTCGACGATACACGGTAGTGCCCTAGATAGCATTTCGTCAGGCTACCTACCATCTTTGGTCAAGCGTGTACGTACGGAAAGGCAGAGAACACCCAAAAGACCATAATTGCTATCTAATTATGGTTGTGGTAAGGCTAGGATTGTGGGTTGGCCAGTAGTGTGTTCTCATACAGGATTTATCCTGTCTTGTCTTTCACTAGTTGAGGGAGTGGTCTCGTGGGACCATAGCCACGTATAGGAAAAACAGACCTTAGCATCTGCATCGGCAGATAAATCGAAAGCTCCCGACCGAGTCCTGTATTTCTTGATCTGCCCTGTGACAGGACTCGGATGGCACGATGTGATACATGTGCATACAGTCATGGAAAAACGATTCACGATGAATGCATGGGAAAAAGGGCGCGGTTGACGGTTAGCGTAATTCCTAGTGGCCCTGGGTGGTTGAACCCAAACCGAAATACGAAAACGTGCAATAGGTAAGCATAATCACTAGTGGTCCTAGGTGGCATAAATCCTAGTTGCACAAACGATGATTCATGTTGGGAAAGCCTAGCTAGGTCTAGGGTAACAGTCCAAATGAGCTTAAGGATCATGGAATTACATTAGAGTAGTATAGAACCTCATGGGAAAGCCCGTACGGTCTACGGCAAGGAACTGAACATTTACATGGAAAGAAACATACGAGTTGAGTAACCTATAAATGCGATATATTAGGTTGACATGAACCATTACATGACTTTTGAGTAAGGGTCATTCATGGTTAACACATGATACGGTGGGGATACTAGTATGGTAGGTGCAGAGCTAAAATACAGGATAGATACCATGGGACGTTATACGTGATAGATATCTTAGGGATATTATACTTGATAGGAACCTGACGATGGGATACCTTGTTTTATCTTGACATCGTAATTTATCATGACACCTTAGTTTATCTGAGTTCAGTAGTTCATCCTGTTATTTTGATTTAGCTTATCTATCTTGTCATCATGCTTATGTTCATCTCAGTTTCTCATGTCAGTTAACTTTACTAGTTTTTATACTGATAGTAGATAGGGATTACTCAGTCTTTTTGACTGACCCGTTTTGTTTCGCTTCTTGTCTCCCGTTTCCCCCCAGGTTACAGGGAGGAAATACCGTTATTTAATTCGGACTTCTTCTGCTTGAAGGTCATCATGGATGGCTTGGACTTTTCTTGGCTATGGCTACTTTACTGTTTTACTTGGTGAATAATTTTCGAAAATGTCTTTATGCTTCTTTACTATTGCAAGACAGGTTTTGATGTACTCTGATGTAAAAGGCTTTAGACCTTATTTATTCATGTTATGAAAGTTTGATTTAACTTCCGCTATTTTATATGTTCTGTCTTGTGATATTTCTGTGCATATTTACCAATAATGCCCCTCTAAAGCTAGTGCACTCCTTTGCGAGTGACCCTAGCGGAGGCGGGGTGTTACATTCAGCCTCTTATTAATTAAATTAACTATCGTTTCAATAATCTAATTAATCTAATTTACTATCACACAAAACAAACAACAATCAAATCATTTTTAACTTTTCAAAAAAATACTAATCAATTTTTGTATTCTTTAAAATTCATTCAGACTATAGAATTAAAAGTGCACATCCATGGAAAGAAAATAACAACAGAGTAGAGAACTAATTGGTAATGCAAAGTATGGTAAATGTACCTTGCACTGGAGTCAAACAGAGATATCCACTCGGCTTCTAGGATAAGATTTCTGAATGCTCTCCTCGGTTTCCCAAGTACAATCTCGCGGATCTCCACTCCATTTCACTTTGACTAAGCGAACCTTCTTGTTCCTCAGCTCTTTGGTTTCTTTGCCGATGATCTTTAGCGGCTCTCTCCTCACAGCTAATTCTGGAGTAATTTCAATATCCTGTTGAGCTGCTTCTTCCACGATCAAGTCTAGGTCATGAACGTGCTTTCGAAGTTGAGATATATGAAATACATCATGCACTCCAAGCAACCAATCAGGCAATTTAACCCTATAAGCGAGAGTTCCGATCCGTTCCAGAATAGGAAACAGACCAATGAATTTAGGCGCCAATTTTCCAATTTTACCGAACCGGATAACTCCCCACATCGGCGATACTTTCAAATATACGTAGTCGCCAACAACAAAGGATATATCTCTTCTTCTCCTATCGGCATAGCTCTTTTGTCGGCTTTGAGTGGCGAGTAATCGCTTCTTAATAAAATCGAATTTGTCGGCGGCTTCTCGGATCATATCAGGACCCAACACAAGTCTATTTCCGGGTTCGACCCAACAAGTAGGAGATCGGCATGGTCTACCATACAACGCTTCGAATGGCGACATTGTCAGGCTCGCCTGGTAGCTGTTATTATATGAGAATTCAGCCAAATGTATATGGTCTTCCCATGATCCACCGAAATCTAGAACACAAGCCCGCAATAAATCTTCTAAAATACGATTCACCCTCTCAGTCTGACTGTCTATCTGAGGATGATAAGCGGTGCTCAAGTTCAGCTTCGTTCCCATCTCGACTTGAAATGCCTCCCAGAATTTGCTAGTAAATATTGTATCTTTATCACTAACTATACTGAGTGGCACTCCATGTAGTCTAACAATTTCCCTGAAGTATATCTGCGCTAGACTCTGAGCAGTTCTGTTTGATCTGACATGTATGAAATGGGCGTTCTTCGTGAAGCGATCTACGATCACCCAAATACTGTCATACCCTTTTCTGGTTCTGGGTAGACCATCAATGAAATCCATAGAAATATGTTCCCACTTCCAACCTGGAACGTCTAGCGGTTGTAACAATCCAGTCAGCTTCTGTTGGTCGCTCTTGACTAGTTGGCAAGTAGGGCATCGGCTAACATATAAAGAAATGTCCCTCTTCATCGACTTCCACTAGAAAGTGCGTTTGATGTCATTATACATTTTTCTTACTCCCAGATGGATACTAAGTTTTGACTTGTGGCATTCATCCAGTACTTCCTTTCGAAGCTCAGGAATGTTAGGGACACAGATTCGACCTTTGAGCCTTAGAATTCCATCATTATCAACTTGAAAACTCGAGGGTTCGCCTTGTTGAATTATCTCTCTGATCTTCTGAATGAAGTGATCATCCTTCTGAAGAGCAGATATTTTATCTATCAATGAAGTCGTGATAATAAAACTGGCGATCATTTCGTTCTTTCGGCTTAACGCATCGACCACAACATTGGCTTTCCCTGGAGTGTATATAATCTCAAAATCGTATGCTGCAAGGAACTCTAGCCAACGTTGCTGCCTCAGATTCAGGTCTTTCTGAGTGAACGGATACTTTAACGACTGATGGTCCGTATACAGTTCAAATCTCTCACCCAGAAGATAGTGTCTCCAGATTTTTAAGGCGAATACTATAGCCAATAACTCAAGATCGTGAGTTACGTAGTTCTTTTCGTGCGGCTTCAGTTGACGGCTAGCATAAGCAATCACTTGGCCCCTTTGCATTAACACTGCGCCAAGGCCCTCTCTAGAAGCATCAGTCCAGACTTTCAAATCCTGATTGCCATCGATGATGGTTAACACTGGAGCAGTCGTTAGTCTTAACTTTAGCTCTTCGAAAGCCTCCTCACTTTCTGGAGTCCATTTGAATTTAGAGTGCTTCTTCATAAGCTTCGTTAAATGACCAGATATCTTCAAAAAGTTTTTAACGAACTTCCGGTAATAGCCAGCCAATCCGAGAAAACTGCGGACCTCAGTGGGGGTACTGGGCTGTTTCCAATTCTGAATAGCTGTGATTTTGCTTGGATCCACAGCAATTCCTTCTTTAGATACGACGTGGCCCAGAAATTTTACTTCATCTTGCCAGAATATACATTTGGAAAACTTTGCTTTCAATACATTCCTTCTCAGAATTTCTAGAACCTGTTCCAAATGCTTTTCATGTTCGGCCTTGGACTTAGAGAAGATAAGAATATCGTCAATAAAAACCAGAACAAATTTATTCAAAACCCCTCTAAACACCCTATTCATCAGATCGACGAAATAAGCAGGAGCGTTACATAAGCCGAACAACATTACTAACCACTCGTAGAATAAGTCAGGACCTCTGAATGTTGTCATTGGAACACACTCTTCGGCAATTCGAAGTTGATGGAAGCCTGTAGCTAGGTCCATCCTTGAAAATACTTGTGCGCCATTTAATCGATCCAACAAATCATCAATCCGCGGCAATGGATATTTGTTCTTTATTGTCTGTTTGTTCAGATCACGATAATCCACACATAGACGTAGAGTACCGTCAGATTTTGGGACAAACACCACTGTTGCACCCCAATCAGAGAAACTAGGCCTGATCAGACCATTCCATTCTAGCTGTTGTGTTTGATTGTCAAGTTCTTCTTTCTCTTTCAAGGACATTCTTCGAATAGCGTGAACTACCGGCCTTGCATTGGGAATCAAAGCGATCTTGAAATCTATTTCTCTCTGCGGGGGTAAGCGAACAACTTCTTCAAACACATCCGCATAATTTTTGATGACAGGAATGTCTTTGATGAGGTCAGGAATATTCTCTGCGACTTCAGGGATATTTTCTATTTGGGCTGGAGAGACATCCAAAGCTGCCCAGAAGTCCTTTCTATTAGCATTCTGACCTTCACAGGGGATGGTTATATAATCACCTGATTTAATCTTCGCTTTAACGACTCTGTCGGTGCATCTAACCTCTGCCTCATATTTGGTTAGCCAATCCAATCCCAAAATAAGATCGAATTCATTAAAATTCATGACCATAGAGATAGTAGGGAATTTATAGCAGGAAAAAGAGACAGGTACTGCACAAGCCCAACTGAGACCGATGGAACCCCCGACCGGATTTTGGACAGTCATTAATTCTTTGAGCTTCTTCACATTTAAATTCAACCTCTTAACTGCATTCTTGGCAATGAAGCTTCGTGACGCGCCTGTATCAAACAACACTTTAACTGGAATGTTCTTGACATTGAGCGTGCCTTCTAATACATCAGACCTTTCCTGAGCAGACGAAGATGCAGGTACTTCTACCACTTCATTTACATGTACTGCTTCATGCTTTCCGAATAGCGGGCAGGCCTTTGAAAGATGACCGGTCTGATGGCATTGACTGCACTTTCTATTCTCTTGGAACTTCTTACTGGATTTAGTTTCATCTTTCCTTAGCTTCTTCGAGGGTTTACAATTCCTGGTCAAATGCCCCTGTTTATGGCAGTTACTGCATACAGCTGTCGTTACTGGTTCTTTTTCGGATCTGGCCCTTTTTCGATTTACTTTGGGCTCCTTACCGACTTCAGACATTGTACTGGCCTCAGGACGATCAGTTTCAGACTCAATTTTATTACTAGAGATGACTTCTTCGTACTGTAGCATACCTTTCTTGTCTAGATCTTCGTACTGGTAAGCCATGTATATCATTTCAGAAAAGGGGAGCTTCACGTTCCTCATTACACTGTTCTGATATTTTCTTTGAAGCCCGTTGATAAATCTCATATTCTTCCTCTTCGGATTCTCAATTAGATGAGGAGCAAAGTGAGAAAGTTCGTTGAATTTCTTATGATATTCTGGGATGGTCATATCTCCTTGTATCAAATATGAAAATTCATCACATAGTCGCTCAATTGCTTCTGGAGGAGTAGATCTTTCCAGGAAAATCACTTTGAATCTATCCCTGGTGGTATCACCTTCTGGATTATCCTTAATAACATAATCCCACCAGAACAAGGCTTCGTCTTTGAGTGCCCAGTAGGCCAGTAATCTTTTTTGGTCATCCCTCAGGTTTAATCCTTCGAAGATTTTCTCAGCCGAACGAATCCATGCTTGTGTTCTCATAATAGATTCTTCGCCCGAGAACGGCTTTCCACCCAGATTTCTATATTTCATAAATAGAGCTTCAATATCCGGGTCAGTATCACTTCTTCTGTTTCTGGCACTCATTTTCTAGCTCTTCTACAAATGGAAGATCAAGTGTCAGGTCAACAAAAAAGATATTTCAAAACATAGAGACAAATACTTGAATGTAAATGCGTCTATCTAGGTGTTATTTCATTCTGCTACTCATACTAGGATATTACTGATCCTATCAGTAATGAGTTACCCGTCCTAAAACACTACTGGTTCTATCTCTGACGAGTTCGTTAATATGTTATATTCCAGAACTAAGCTCAACCAAAGCTCTAATACCAAATGAGACGACCCCAAACCCCGTACTGACGGCGGCAAGGGTAATCCGTGGAATATAACACATAAACAGATAATAGCAGAACAGAATTAAACAAATACACCAGATAATGAACAATAGAATATACTGGATAAACGTAATCATCAGAGTTACACAGTATATAGGATCATACTTAGTACAAATACAGTTCAGCAATACATAAATGTCTACAGCGGAAATAAACAAAATATGTACAATAGAAGCTGAACAGCATAAAAAGAGATAAATAGTAGAACCCATCTTCGACTCCAAGGTTGCCCATGTAGAAAAAGGGGCACCCGAGTTTGAAAGTGAAACAAACTACGAGTCATTCATAGGACTGGTATGAGAAATCTACCCGACACATTTATAATATGGCTAATCACAGGACCACGCCACTTTCGTGGAACGGGTTTACTCCATTGGATTGCCAGTGCTTTAAAACAAATCTTTCTTTTAAACAACGCAATGCTTTCTATAAAAATGAAGCCATTATAAGACTCAGTTCCCATCACACAATGCAACGCAAACCGGAGGATAGAGTTTTACCTTATAATGGCCAAAATATGATTGATACGAATAAAACAAAAGCATTTGATATTATTACTAGTGTTTATATGTTTCAAAAACAATTTCAATCATAACTATCAATCATAGACGGCATGGGTACCATATATCATGCCGCCATATATATACACAATCAAAACCGCACGATGTCGTATTTGGAAATTGGATTTCCATCATGAACCAAATCAAAAGATAGTCCTTACCGAATTCGAGACTGCCTAGCCCGAGTCTCAGGATCAGAGCTCGAGTGACCCTTGGATCGTCAGGGCCGGTCTACCAATGTGGATTAAAAATCCTGGACACTGCATTTCCCCGCACTTTGGGGCGTAAACGAGCCAACGAATGACTCCATCGGACCCGGATCTTCCGATCTAACCGAGGCGCCTCGCAACAGCAACAACCACATAAGTCAAACTCGTCAGGGCGTGTAAAACCACTGATGCCACTTCTAGCTAGGAAGAAACGCAGGCCCTCCCTGATGTCCTCTCCCGTTTCTGGCTCATACCGGGGTGTGAGGCTCGCGATTTTACGTTATACACAAAGCTACGCCTCACAGGTGGTGCTTTGATCATCTCCACAAGACCTTGGTTTTCAAAAGAAGCCCTGTTCATTTGCCACTTAGGCATGCCACACTAGCAATTCATGCCATGCGACTGATGTCCATCGATATACAACCTCTGAGCTCGTGCGTTTCAGAGAAGGGCGTTAAGCAAAAGAATAAATTCTCCGCCGCCAAATAGATGTATATTTAATAGAGATCAATCAACACAGAATAAAATCCAATGTCAGACACACAGTCCATTTACAAGTCCGTTCTGGGTCTGAACGAAACCGGAGGCACTAAATACCTCGCAAACCCATCGATCACCACGTACGTCTGGACGATCACCACTCATTATCCATATTTCGGGATGCCTCCCAATCAGGACCTCGGTTACCATCCAAACGAGGTGAAGATCTCCGGTCTTCGACCATCGTCTTCATCTTCGATTTCTTATCGTCGATTCAGTTATTCAGAATGGGATAAACCCGGTCTTTCTGAGCAACTCGCGTATATAATAAACAAGTGCAACACTAACATATACACGCATCATTTCAATGCATTAGTCACTAACCGTCAATCAGTAAGAGAACGATTTCCCAAATATTAACCCTGAAGGCCGAAACCAACATCAGATCAACACCCAGGGAACCATTCGACTTAGGCAATCTTCAGTTAATTTCTAAATCACATCCATATCGTTTATAATATTTTATAACGATTTATCGCTATTTTTATTTATTTTAAAATAGATAATTTATTCAAAACGACGCTTCGGGCCATAACGCGACCGTGGCGCTGTTTTTCTTCAGATTTGATTTACACATATCTGAAAATCTAACCGTTGGATCTTCACAAAATTTACATCATTAGAAAGATCTTTTCTAAACGAATCCAACGGTTCCAGTTTCGGGAAAATCCGACGGTCGGATCTCCCGGTTGTAACAACCCGGAAAATCTGGGCCAGTTTAAAAATTTTATTTTGGCAATTCTAGCGAATTTTGATTATTTAAAATGAATTATTTTAAATAATATCGACGAAAATTTATTTTGAATATAATTCGAACGTATATATTTATACGCGTCGTCGTTAGAATATAAATAATTATTTATATATATAAATAGAATTGGAAATGGCGCGGTAGTTCGATAATTCGATTTCAAACTTCAATAGAATGTACCGGGTGCAAAACAATCCGGATTTTAGTGAAACCAAAAACATTAGGATCTAATTGTGAATATCTTTCCAACGAATCCGAAAAATCAAGATTTCATATCGGGAATCAAAAGATATGTCCAGTTGAAAATTCTGAATAGTCGCTATAGAATTCAGGCCCTTAAAAATTGGCATTTTGCAAACGACCTCGGATTTCGACGAAACCAGTTTTGTTGGGTCCGCAGTGTCAAGTTGTTGCTAGGTTTCAAATTTCATAATTTTTCGATTCAATATGTGAGCGTGGCAAAGGAAAACGCGTTTGACCAGTTCCAGTTGATTTTAATCGACTGGAAATTGGCCATTTTTCAAATGGTCTCGGAATTCGACGAAATCAGTTTTGTTAGGACCGTATCGTCAATACGAAGCTAGAAAATATTTTTATAGAATTTTTCTAGTTAGTATGTGGCCCCGGTAATTTGAAATGTACGTTTAGAATTCAATAAAGTGATTTAAATGTAAATTTAACGGAAACTGATTGTAACAGCCGAATCAGCTGACGATACATATCCCATTGTGTTCGGAATGGGGGTTAAACGCTATGGACGACAGGTGGTGGGCCTCGTTTTGATGACGTATGTAAAAGTCAACTTTCAAAAATAATAAAATAATAAATAAATAAATAAAACCCCCTTATCTCCTTTGCCCCCCCCCCCCGTCCAAATTCATTCAACAGAAAAAAAAAGACCTCGAAGACGACGAAGACATCGTCGATCTCCCCCCCCCTTTTTCCACCACCGCCCTTTGTCGAGGGCGCCACTGGAGGTCGGCCTCCCAGCGCCGCCTCCTTCCCCTCGCCTCCTCCTTCTTCCTCCATTCGAACGCCCCAAAACCCAAGCCCCCTCGCCGCAAATCACCACCGAGACCCAGAGCCGCCACCCACCTCCGCCTCCGCCCAGTCCTCCACCGTCCAGCCAGAGCGCGACCCACCTCCGACGCCGGCCTGATAGCCCCCCCTGTAAGTTTTTTTAACTTTTTTTTTTTTTTTTATTTTATATAAATAAAAAGGAAACTGATTTTTTTTTTAGGATTTTAAAACCGAATTTCTAAAAAAAAAAAAAGAAAGGAAAGAGCATTCGAAAACTGATTTTGAAAGGGTTTTAAAAACCGATTTTATTTTTAGATTTTAAATAGCAAAAGATTTAAACTTTAAAATAGAAAAAGATTTAAGCTTTAAAAAGAGAAGGGTTTGAACTTTAAAATTGAAAAGATCGGGTTTTCAGAATAGGAAAGATCATATTTTAAAAATAGAAAGAGCGGAATTTTTATTGGGTAGAAGAAATAAAAATATGATTTTTATCTATTGAACTTAGAAATAAAAATATGATTTTTATCTATTGAACTTAGAAATAAAAATATGATTTTTATCTATTGAACTTCGAAATAAAAATTCGATTTTTATATATTGAGAAGCAAAGTAAAAATTCGATTTTTATATATTGAATAGCGAAGTAAAAATTCGATTTTTACATATGTAGTGAAAGCGGACAACGAAGGCGAGTTGGCGAAGATTTCCTGCATTAGAAGTGCCGTGGAGCTAGGATAGCTATAGGTGAGAATCTCTCACTCTAAATTTCTTTTCTAGTTATATATATATACTAGGATGCAGACGGTGCTTAGTAGCACCCGACACAATCGTCCACAGACCATGGACTTGTTTGTTTGGTTGCATAGATTAGTTATATGATTTGATTTGAATTTGGTTGTTTGGTGATTTGATTGATGTGTGAATGGCGTGGGCCTTCACTAGACCGGGGATTAGGCTAGGCCTCGTCCCGTTTCTGGTATCGTGCCGTTATGCCGCCGAAATTTTCTAAAATATGTTAGAAAAATAAAAATATCATTTTATTGAATAAATGAATTGAATAGAAATTCATAGGTTGAAATAAAATGTTTTATCGTTAAAAATATAATTTTTAACGTGAAGTGAATAAAATAAATTATTCATTTTCAAACCGGACGGTTTGGTTATGTACACCTATTTGAAGGACATTGATTGGGTCGATAAATTTTACACATCGCCCAACTGCACTAATAAAATCTGTGTTTGATTGTTTGAAACCCCACACAGGTGTTGGGATGAAATTTGAAGTTCACTCATCCTGATTGATTAAATATGTCGGCCGATTGATTGACAGGCTGTTATAAGCGTTAGATATCTATATTTGATGCTTACACAGTGTAGTGCACTTTGGTTGATGGTTGATTATTTTTCAATGCTATTATATGTGTGTAATGCGTGAAAATCCATATAATTAACTTTATATGGTAATTGATTGGGCCTCATTCCAATTTGAAAAATAAAGAATATTATAAAATAAAAGTTCATGTGTTGACAGTACTCATCTATTGAGATTGGTCATGTGTTGAACGAAATATTTTAGTAATAAAATTTACATCTTTATCAATATAAAATAAAAGTTCATGTGTTGACAGTACTCATCCATTGAGATTGGTCATGTGTTGAACGAAATATTTTGGTAATAACAACTATTTTGAAAATAGAAATTTATGAAGCCGTGTTGATTAGATTAACGCCATTTTGACGTGAACGATATTTATATCGATTTTATTCGATTTCGAAATGAAATGAATTGAATTGAAAACGATTTCGAAATGAATTGAATTGAAAACGATTTCGAAATGAATTGAATTGAAAACGATTTCGAAATGAATTGAATTGAAAACGATTTCGAAATGAATTGAATTGAAAACGATTTCGAAATGAATTGAATTGAAAACGATTTCGAAATGAATTGAATTGAAAACGATTTCGAAATGAATTGAATTGAAAACGATTTCGAAATGAATTGAATTGAAAACGATTTCGAAATGAATTGAATTGAAAACGATTTCGAAATGAATTGAATTGAAAACGATTTCGAAATGAATTGAATTGAAAACGATTTCGAAATGAATTGAAATTTGAATTGAATAGAAATGAATTTTGAAACGAATTTGTAAAGAAGAATTCAATTTTGCTTTGAATTGAAATGGAAGTTGAAAATGTTTTTGAAACGAATTCAAAACTATTTATATAATTCGTTTTGAATAAGGATCGACGAAATATTATATATATTATATATATAATATAATGGCCTGAATAGAACGCGCCGCGCCGCGGCAGTTCGCGAATTTCGACCATTGATTTCAAACGGACATTACGGGAGATCCGACCGTCGGATTCTCCTAAAACCGGAACCGTTGGGTTCGTATCGAAAAGAGCTTTCTAACGAATATTAGAAATTTGAAATCTAACGGTTGGATTTGGAATTATGTCCAAATCAAATTTGAAAAAGGTCGCTGTAAGTGCAGTTCGATGGCCATTGATGGAAATCGACTATACGGGCCTTGTTAAAATTATTAAAAATAGTAATAATTTTTGTAAAATCATAAGAAATGATTTAGAAAGGATTGAGACGAAAAACTCCATATTTGAAAAGATAAAAATAGATTTTTATCGAAATGAACTAGTTTTGAACTAGAATTATAATTCTATTTATTTTTAAATAAATAAATTGAATTTGAAAAGGGTTTTGAAAATAACCAAAATTTCCAATGATTGCATTGGAGTGGATTTGAATCGAAATTGTCTTCGGAATATTTAGATGTTGGAATTCGTGATTATACAGATGTTGTTATGGAAATTTGAAAGATATATATATTTATATCGTTATTTCCAATACGGCATTTGTTAGTCGTAGAATTTGATATTGAATATAAGCCGATATATTTTCTATTCAGAGCCTAGTATTGAATATCAAATGTGATTTGGGTTTGTCGTGAATGGTGTCTTCACTAACACTGTTCTTGAACCCAGTTGTGAAAAGATTAAATCTTTTTATTTAGATTTAATGAAGTGTGCCAATTGAATAATATTTAATTGGAATTGAATTGGTATTGATTTTTGGGTTTATCGTGAACAGTGTTTTAAATAACACTTGTTCTTTAACCCGATAATTAATGGAATGTGATTTTGGGTTTATCGTGAACTGTGTTTTAAATGACACTGATTCTTTAACCCAGTTAACGATTAAAACTAAGTAGAGTTTTAATGAATCTTTAATTAGATTGAAAAGATCGAAAATGGAGTACCACCAGTTTTGCTCCAGGCGATAGTCAAATCTTTAATTAGGTTTGAACGTGAAATGGTAATTGAGTTTACCGATAACACCGTGGTGTTAGATATGAAGTATTACCAGTTTTACTTCATGGGATGAATAGGTTGGGATTGGGAAATTAAAACAAATGATTACTTCGGTAAGTTTCGTTAATCCCGACTAGTTGAATCGAAATTCAAAAGTAGATTAAAGAATAAATTCAAGGAATTTATCTTGGATAAAATTAATGGGAACCTTTCCCTATGAATGTGAAATTTAGAAACTAACTGTCGGTTAGCCAAGCAGAATGGTTTTCTGAATATCGATCTGATGTTGGTTTCGGCCTTCGGGGTTAATATTTGGGGAATTATTCTCTTGATTAATTCACGGTTAGTGACTAATGAATTGGAATGAGGCGTATGTTGTGTTTGTGTAACACTTACTTAAGATATACGCGAGTTATTCGGAAAGACCGGGTTTATCCCATTTTGAATAACTGATACGACGATAAGTCGAAGATGAAGACGATGGTCGAAGACCGGAGGTTTTCACGTCGTTTGGGTAATTACTGATGATCTTGATTGGGCTGTACACCCAAGAAGATGGAAACAGTTAGTGATCGTCCAGACGTACTTGGAGATCGATGGATATGCGAGGTACTAGGTGCCTCCGGTTTCGTTCAGACCCAGAACGGACTTGTAAATGGACTGTGTGTCTGACATTGGATTTTAGTCCGTGCGATTGATCTCTATTAAATATATATCTGTTTGGCGGCGGAGAATTTATTCTCTTGCTTAACACCCTTCTCTGAGACGTACGAGCTCAGGGGTTATATATCGATGGATATCAAACGCATGGAGTGAATTGCCTGTGTGGCATGCCTAAGTGGCAGTTGATCGAGGCTTCTGTTGAAAAGCAAAGTCTTGTGATGATGATCAAAGCACGGCCTTTGTGGCGTAGCTTTGTGTAACGTTTGCTTCGCGAGTTTCACACCCGGTATGAACCAAAAACGGGAGACGGACCTCAGGGAGGGCATGCGTTTCTTTCTAGTTAGAAGTGGCGTCAGTGGTTTTACACGCCCTGACGAGTTTGACTTATGTGGTTGTTGCTGTTGCGAGGCGCCTCGGATTGATCGGTCGTTCTCGAACCGATGGAGTCATTTAGTTGGCTCGTTTACGCCCCATAGGGCGGGGGAACGCATGTTCAGGGTTTAAGTTTAATCCACATCGGTGGACCGGCCCTGTCGCTCCAAGGTCACTCGAGCTCTGACCTGTGGCTCGGGCTAGAGAGTCACGAATCGGTTGAGGACTATCTTTTGCCTCGGTTCATAGATGGAAATCCAATTTCCAAATACGTGACATTTGCGGTTTTATTTGTAAACCTATATATGGTGACATGATATATGGTACCCATGCCGCCTATGATTGATACTTATGATTTGAAGTTGTTTTATACACTATACACTTATAATAGTATCAAATGATTTGTTTTAAACGTATCAAGCATTCTTTGGCTGTTATAAGGGAAAACCCTATCCTCAGCTGCGTTGCATTGTGTGATGGGACCTGGGTCTTATAACAGCTTCATTTTTCTTTATTTAGCATTGCGCTGTTTGTTTTATGCACTGGTATTCTTGGGAGGAAACCCGTTCCGTGTTATACGGCGTGGTCCCTTGATTTACCTAATGATTTAAAATAAAGATTAACTGTTTTAATTCTCACACCAGTCCCATGACTGACCTGGAGTTTATTGTTTTAACCTAAACTCTGGGTGCCCTTATTTTGACACGGGCAGCTAGTAGTTTTGGTTTTGCAGATTTATATTCACAGGATCCTGGTTTACAGCTGGAACGATATCCGGAAAGCTTTGTATCCGTATATCTCATTCTAGTTGTGTATTGTATTATTTTCCGCTGCTATGTATTTAAATGTAATTTAAATCTCTGATGTTTCTGTGTAATATTTATTCATTTATACTCTGTATATTCTTGTAATCTGATGCATTGTTGTAATATACAATGAAATGTTCTTCTGTATGTGTTCTGTTGTGGTTTGTTCTCGAACTATCCGCTACTTTCCTTTACGGGGTAGTTACGGGTTTTCACAATAGATAAGATAGAAACTTAGAAAAGAAGAAGAAGAAGAACACAACATAAGAGTAACACGAACCTCACAGCGGAACGAATAAATATAATTCATAACATAACTTTGAAATACAAATCTGTACTTGAATATACATATCATTATCAAAGTACAGCACTTACAACACAGCGGAAATAACTATAGCTATATGATCCTGAAGCCTCCTGCTCCAAGCTCTTCAAATGTATCTGTAAAATCCCGACTACTTGACTGCCCATACAAATTTAGGCACCCAAGAGTTTAGGGAATACAATAAAGTAAACTCCGGGTCAGTCATGGGACTGGTATGAGTAAAACAGTTTAAAAACAGTTCGAACAAGTAAACGATATCTCATAAGACCACGCCGCATAACGGAACGGGTTTTTCCCTTATGAGAATCCAAGATAACTTTATATCAAAAACCTTTTGATATTATAATAATGTATATCAACCACAGTATATATAATCATCTAGCAGAAACGCTTTCATCTCACGTTCTACATATATAGTATACAACTCAAAACCGCAAGTACGTATTGGGTAATGGATTTCCAACTATGACAAGGTATGGAACCACCTTTCGCTCGTGTACCTCTAGAGATGAATACACTGGGTTCAACAAGAACATCTTGCAACCCGGCCACACATGACTGACCACTCATTTCGCTTGAGCATATCGAATGTATATCACCAACGGTTGGGATCTGCAACCGTTTCCCGAATGGGATAGCATCAACAATAGATTTTTAGAAGTAAATGAAACTCTAGATCAGGTGATTATACACCCTACTTCGGTGCGACCGACTTAGCCATGCTGCTTGCCCGATTTCTGTCATTTACCGGATGTGAGGCTAGAAGCTACGCTTTATCATCACACCAGATTCACTTTGAATGCCACATCGTCAAATCCATCAAATCACCGATTGACGTCCTCAGCCATACATTATGTGTTAGCGAAAAGAAGTTTCCTTCTCCGCTTCCACTCTTGGTGCGGTTGGAGAAATCAATATACGTGATCGTCTGGAAATACTCTGTCAGACATCCGTCCATACAAGTCATCCAGGAACAGGATGAACCGAAGGCACTATTCTATAAATAGGATAGCCCTTGCATAACTCCGTCTTCAATTTCCTTTGGCATATATGTTTCGCAACGCTTATGCCAATACAGAGTGATTCTTTGGATAATAATCCAACCGGTCTCTCCATATTAACAACGTTAAAATGGTCAAAACTTCGATAGTCTGTGATTTAACTATCAAAGAAAAATAGGTGTGCAAACAACGATATCATTTCCAAATGGAAATTTATATCGATCAAACATCATTCAACATCTTTCTCTTTATTTCATTAATTTACTTATCTCCTGTTTCCCTACGTTCAATATTCCTTATTTTCTAAATTGGGAAAATATACGTTATTAACAATGGAAAACATTTCCATTTCTTGTTTCCTTTATTTGAAAACATTTCTAGTTTCTTATTTGGAAAACATTTCCAAAGCTTCTTCATTGGACTTAGACAGATGTTTAAACAAACCATCGCGATGCCAACTCAAACCATTTCCTTTACTGCCGAACCTTAACTATTACTTAGTTAAAAATGAAGTCAATCAAGTTGGGGTAGAACTACCTCTCAGACCTTAACTGAACAACATTTCTAACTTTGAAATAGACAAAGTTCACCCTTCTAATTCTTTAACAAACTTCCTTACTTAACCCTCTTCGAATAGCTATATTCGATTGACTCTTTTCAATTAACTCTATTCGATTAACCCTTATCAATTAACTCTATTGGACTAACACTATTGGATTAACTCTATTCGACTAACGCTATTGATTTACTCATTACACTTAACTCCTTTCGAATAAACTATATTCGATAACTCCCTTTATTTTCTTCGAATAAACTATATTCGATTAACTCCTTTTACGTTATTCTCTAATCGATTAACTAACATCGATTAATTCCTTTTACTTTAACTCTAATCGATTAACTAACATCGATTAACTCCTTTTACTTTAACTCTAATCGATTAACTAACATCGATTAACTCCTTTTACTTTAACTCAAATCGATTAAACTAACATCGATTAACTCCTTTTACTTTAACTCAAATCGATTAAACTAACATCGATTAACTCCTTTTACTTTAACTCAAATCGATTAAACTAACATCGATTAGCTCCTTTTACTTTAACTCTAATCGATTAAACTAACATAGATTAACTCCTTTTACTTTAACTCTAATCGATTAAACTAACATCGATTAGCTCCTTTTACTTTAACTCTAATCGATTAAACTAACATCGATTAACTCCTTTTACTTTAGTAACAGTTCTTCACTTTACAAATGATTTCCCTTTTATAAAACTCTATTTATTTTAAAAACATTTTTCCCTTTTATTTATTTTCGAAATATTTCCTTTTATAAAATCTGTTGATTTTATAAAACCCCTTTTATTTCAATATACATTGAAATAATTCTTTTTACATCCCAGGGTCTTTTATAATATTTAAAATATCGAATAAAAATGATCAACATCATTCCAACACCCATAATCCATAACAGATTATATAACACATCATATATCACAATATATGAAAACAGTAAAATAAATGTTGAGCAATCCAGTTGGATTCCTCCAACCTGTTTCCCTGCATCACAGATGTTAAACAATATAGATAATATCACTTTCAGTTCTATATGATACATTCTGTTAAACAGAATCAAATATAGAAATTCAACTAACTGTCTAGCAGTTCAATCAAATAGTCAACACACAGTCAATCAGCCAATATTTAACAGTTCTAAAAATACAACATGAAATTTAAACTGTTCAGAGTTAGTGAGATTTACTCACATTAGACGATCATCGTTAATAACGATAACCATCGCTTTATTCAGACGGACAATTTATTTCGCCATAAATTGTGACGAGCCCTGATTCACTCCCAGTCAGTCTTATCGTATGTTGCTCCCATCCATACAATCCCAAGGGATCTTGTTTCGCATCATTTTCCCAGCCCAATACCCGTATACTCTTCTTCCTCCCCGTGACAATTTGCTTCTGCTCCTCACGATAAGGACCATAGGCGAACTCTTTTATTTTCCCCTTTTTCTTTTATATGTATAACATGGGCTTACGAACTCGGCCCAATATCACTTCACCGACCCACAAAAACTCCAGCCCGAACTTCTGTACCCACGCCCGCTTCCAATATGGATAACCCAGTCCTCCTTTCATGATAAAAACTCAAGCCGCTGCTCCTGTTTTTAATACTTCTTCCCGGTTGAGAAAATACCACGCTGCTCCCGTGTAAAACACAGTGACCGTAACTCCTCATCCCTTTTCAAATGTTTCAACGCACTGTACTTACCCCAAACCCATGCCATGTTGTTTCTCTTCACCTCCTCTTTCTACTTCGGTCGTTGAAACCTAACTCGCCGGCATCGCGTTCAAGTTTCTGGCGAGCCATTCCCGTACAGTATCGAACAACTTCATCACCAATCTCATCCAAATTCACCCAAACTCCCCTCCTTAGCACCACAAACCCAAATCTAAACTCTGAAACACTTCTAGTTGCCTTATTCCCACCTGCGATCGAACCCTAGCTCAAGAACCCGACCTATACACAACCCGCGATGACCCAAACATTACCGAGTTCAACTCCAGGCGTACAAGCGTGAAACCTAGACCACAACGAGCTCAAGGATGTAGCTTTTTTACAAAATTTAAGTAGTATATTTTATTTTTCTTTGAATTAAAAAGGATCAAACTTTTTCTGCTGAGAGAAAAAACCAACGACGTAAAAGTACCTCGTTGACAAAAAGAGAAAAAATAGGAATTAGGTTTTCAGTTAGGAAGGCACGGTATTTATAGTTTTTAGATGGAATCATTTTGTGGATTTGTGGATAACACGTATTGTTTTGAGGACCAAGGGAAAGGTGCAGCTGAGAACTTTGAAGCTTGGCAGGAGAATGGCCAAAGAAACGAAATTATGTTTAGTTGTTGAGTAGGGTATTAAAGCTTTATATTTTTATATTCGATAATTAACTCAATTTATCATTTAGGGACCACTATGGACAAAAACAAAAATACCAATGAGACGAGCAATGTCCCACGATCCCAAAAATATAATAATACCGGTAGGTTAGCTTATTCTGTGAAACCCCGAAATGTTGATTACAGGGTGCAAAATACTCCAAACAAAGAGTTGATTATTTAATTAATTAAAAATTACAGTAAAATTCTAAAAATTAAATTATCACTACGTCTCAAAAGAAGCTTGTCTAAATTCAAACTTGATCTTTAATTATATCGAATAAACCGATACGGTTGATAAACGATTCTATAACGACTAATTTAAAATTTGATTTGCACATATCTCAAAATCTACACGACGAAATCCTGATTTTTCTCTTCCACTAGAAAGATATACTCCACCAGCTCTGTACGTTTCTTGTTTCGCAGAAATTCGAATTAAAACAAACCCTGTATATTCAGTTGAAGTTCAAATCGCCAAATAGCGAACTACAGCGCCTTTCAAGCTCTATTTTAATTGTATTATAATTATACGTTCAAACTGACGTCGATTGAATATATTCGTCAATATAATTCAACTCCTAACTGATATATATATTTTAGATAACCCAAATTACACCATACTGTGAATTTCACTATTTATTATTATTACTGAATTAAATATATTATTTAATTTATTATTTTAATTAAATATTTACCATTATTTAATTCCACAACCAATAAATTCTTTTAATTACCTTTTAAATAATTAAATAAATTAATTCTAATACCTCTGCCAATGCGGGTCATTACAGGTTGCAACAAACCTGCCAGTTTCTGTTGATCACTTTTAACTTGCTGACAAGTGGGACATCTAGCAACGTAAATAGAAATATCTCCCTTCATCGCTTTCCACCAAAAGGTGCGCTTAAGATCATGGTACATTTTGTTTACACCTGGATGGACACTGATTTTAGATTTGTGGCACTCATCCATAACTTCTCTTTTTAGCTCAGCAATGTCTGGCACACAAATTCGTCCTTGCAATCTAAGGGTCCCAGTATTGTCAATCTGGAAACTTGAGGCCTCGCCCTTATGAACTCGCTCACAAAGCTTCTGAATAAATTTATCATTCTTCTGAAGAGCAGAAATTTTATCAATCATAGTAGGAGTGATAATGAGACTGGCGATAATGAGATTGTTGCATTCTGCATTCTTTCTACTGAGTGCATCGGCTACAACGTTGGATTTTCCCAGAGTATATAGGATATCCAGGTCATATGATGCAAGAAATTCAACCCAGCGTTGCTGCCTCATATTCAAATCTTTTTGGGTAAAAAGGTGTTTCAAGGATTTGTGATCCGTGTAAATTTCAAACATTTCACCCAAGAGATAATGCCTCCATATTTTAAGAGCAAACGCAATAGCCATTAGCTCAAGATCATGCGTGACGTAATTCTTCTCATGCGGTTTTAGCTGGCGGCTAGCATATGCGACTACTCTGCCTCTTTGCATCAGCACCGCACCAATACCTTAAATAAATAAGGGATAACATGTTAAAATGAGATTTGACATTAGAAGAAAATGTTATCTCTGACATGTTAATTTATAAAAGAAACAACCTTGCTTAGAAGTGTCGGTCCAGACCTTCAAATCCTGATTGCCTTCTGTGATGGTCAACACAGGAGCATTAGTCAACCTCTTCTTTAGCTCTTGGAAAGCTGTCTCGCATTCCGGTGTCCAATTGAATTTTGTATGTTTCTTGGTCAGGTTTGTCAATGGGAAAGCTAACTTCGAGAAATCTTTGAAAAATTTCCGATAATAGCCAGCCAGTCCTAAGAAACTTCTGACCTCTGTGGGAGTTCTAGGCTGCTTCCACTCTTGGATGGTTGAGATCTTTCCTGGATCTACTGAGATGCCTTCCTTTGATACAACATGACCGAGGAATTTCACCTCTTCTTGTTAGAATATGCATTTAGAAAATTTGGCTTTCAGCACATTCCTTCTCAAAATCTCCAAGACTTCTCTGAGATGTTGTTCATGCTCAGTAGTGGATTTAGAAAAGATGAGGATGTCATCAATGAAAACGAGCACAAATTTATTTAAAACATCTCTGAACACTCTATTCATCAGATCAACAAAATATGCTGCAGCATTACATAGACCGAAGGGCATTACTAGCCATTCATAAAAGATATCCGGTCCTCTGAAAGCAGTTAAAGGCACACATTCTTCTGCAATGCGAAGTTGATGGAAGCCTATAGCTAGGTCCATCCTAGAAAATACTCGTGCTCCATGCAAGCGGTCAAGCAAGTCATCTATACGAGGCAGTGGGTATTTGTTTTTCAGAGTTTATTTGTTGAGATCACGGTAGTCTATACATAGCCTGAGAGTACCGTCTGATTTTGGGACGAACACCACTGCTGCTCCCCATTCTGAGAAGCTGGGCCTGATCAGGCCCTTCCACAAAAGCTGCTTGGTTTGATTTCTCAGCTCCTCTCTTTCTTTTGGCGACATTCTCCGAATGGGATGTACGACAGGCTTCGCATTCGGAGCTAACTCAATTCGGAAGCTGATTTCTCTATGCGGAGGCAAGCCCTCAACTTCTTTGAATACATCAGCATAATCTTTGACGACAGGGATATCCTCAATAGAATTAGGGGCATATCCCTACTTCTTTTCTGTCAGTGGCTGAGCCGTGGCATGGTATAGAAATAGTCTTTCCCAATTTAGTTTTAATTTTGACTATTCTTTCAGTGCATAATACCTCAGCCTCATATTCCGTCAACCAGTCCATTCCCAATATGATATCATATCCGGAGAAATTCATGACGATCAAATTAAAAGGGAACGAGAAATAAGAATAAGAAACAGGTACTCTACAATATTGTTCGAGAACAAGAGAACCTCCTATCGGGCTATGGGCTCTAATCAAATTTTTGAGTTTCCTTGGTTTCAGTTTCAACTTTTTAATTGCATCATTCAAAATAAAGCTTCGTGCAGCACCAGTATCAAATAAGACAGTAATATGGATGTTCTTAATATTAAGTGTACCTCCTAAGACATCGGGTTTACCTGGCCCCTCGGCAGAAGCTGGTGCATCTGCTCCCTCATAAACATGTGCCACTTCAGTTTTCTTCAACAGGGGACAGTTTCTGACAAAGTGTCGCGGCTTATGGCAGTTATAGCAATCCTGGTGTTCCTGGGGTTCTGACCATGATTCTGAGAATTCTGGCCACGATTCTGGGAACTCTGACCACGGTTCTGACTAGGGCATGAATCGTTTCTCTTGACCTTTTTAGGTGCTCTACACTCATAATCAAAATGTCCAATCTTGCCGCAGTTATAGCATGTTACCTTGCTCCTGTCCCTCTTCTTCCCTTGGGGCTTAGCGGTAGAAGAATTGCTCGCCTTCGGTTTCTTGTAAGCCTGTTCCTTCTGGTTGTTGCCTTGGCCTTTCACTTTATCCTGCGGTCCAGACTCGTCATTTTCCTCGTAGCGGCACGCCATCTCTACTACCTCATTGAAAGGAAGCTTGATATGAGCAGTGACTCGGTTCAAATATTTCTTTGACAGGCCCTTGATAAAATTTTTATTCTTCTCTACCGGATCTTGAATCAAACCAGGAGCATATCGTGAAAGCTCATCAAACTTCCTCACATACTCAGAAACGGTCATATTCCCTTGCTGTAGGTTAACGAACTGCTCGCGCAGGCGCTCTCTAGCTTGTGGGGGTACATACTTCTCATTGAAAAGTTCCTTAAATTTGGCCCAAGACATATTGGCTATGTCATTGCAGATCTTGATCGTATCCCACTAATGCCCGGCTTCCTCTTTTAATTGCCATACTGCCAGGTAACGCTTTGGCTGATCTTCTAGTTCTAAGCCCTCTAGGATCTTTTCACAATCTTCAAGCCATGCTTCTGCCTGAATCACAGACTCTCGCCCTGTGAAAGGTACACCTCCTAGGTTTTTGAATTTCTTTGACATTCTCTCCAAATCGAAGGGCTGTCGAGGTGGAGGTAGTTCGGGTACGACCTCTGAAGTATCCTGTTCCTGAGTGATGGGGGTCTCGTCTCTAGCTTGCCCTCTAGCTCCTACACGGGCTCCTCCTCTGGCCCCGCCTCGAGCTCCACCTAGGGCTCCGCCCCGGGCTGTTCTTGCTCTAGTATCCATTTAAATTAGTCTGTACCATCAAGGAAAGAGTCAGACCAACAAAAATGAGAATTTTCAAGAAAAGATAACATAAGGACAAGATGAAAAGATGATGATGTAATGACTGATAAATATGTGCTATTTTGTTGTGCTCATTCTAGGACATTACTAGTCCTATCTCTAATGAGCTACTTGTCTTAGAATAATGTGGATTCTACCTAGACGAATTGTTCTAAATATGTTATATTCCGAGGCTAAGGTTAACCTGGCTCTGATACCAACTGTGATGACCCCAAACTTCCGTGGTTTGAAAGTAAGGATAATCATTTTGGAATACAACATATTTACAACAAAAACAGATCTCAGATAATTATCATAACACATAAACCACTGCAGCGGAAATAAATGTCATCAGCATCATAATATCCAATACATCAGAGTATGCAGTACATGATACAACTTAGCCAAATAAAGAATCTCAACAAAAGGGAAATAAGTTTCAATGGAAAAGAAACAAGTCTCAAACTCATTTCATACATCAAAGCTACAGAAGATAAAATGTCTTAAAGAAGAAGTAAAAACTAGAGAAAAGGTCTTCTTCTTCCTTCCAAGCAAGCTCCAATCAGAATGTATCACCTGAACCTGTCAACTGGCTACCCGTGTGGAAAGAGGGCACCCGAGTTTGCAAAAGTGAAACAAACTACGAGTCATTCATGGGACTGGTATGAGAATTCTTAACTAATTTATCTAACAACGTGGCAAATCTCAGGACCACGCCGCTAACGCGGAACGGGTTTACTCCATTGGGTTGCCAGTGCATAAGTAAAGTAAATCGTTCAAAAACGCTATGCCTTTTAGAAAAATGAGATCGTTATAAGACCCAAGTCCCATCACACAATGCAACGCAAACCTGAGGATAGGGTTTTACCTTATAATGATCAAAAGATGATAAATACGTAAAACGAATCACTACTAGTGTGTATATGTTTTCATAAATCATTTCAATATAAATGTATTAATCTTAGACGGCGTAGTACCCCATCCTACTATGTTGCCATACTAGTTATACAATCGAAAACGAGATGTCGTATTGGAGATTTGTTTTTCCATCATGAGTCAAGGCCAGGGAGAAGCTCCTTACCGATTCGAGACACTCTAGCAAATGCCTCAGGATCACACCTATAGGAAACCCTTGGATAGCTGTAGGGTCGGTCCACTCCGAAGGGTCGTGGATTAGTTATACCTAAACACACGTTTTCCGGTCCTTTTGGACCTATAATATGGCCACTAACAACCTATAAAAACACGAGGTACCTCAAAATCCATCATCCACATAAGTAAAATGTCAGCGCTGGTAGGTCCCTGACATTACTCTAGCTAGAAAGATAACGTGTGCACTCCCTGCATTCCCTTCTCCCGTTTTAGACTCATACCGGGGTGTGAGGCTTGTGAGGTTACGCTATACACAAAGCTATGCCTAAACAGACTATGCTTTGATCATCAACTACAAGGCCTGCTTTTCAACAAAGCCTTGATCATTGCATCTTGGCGTGCCACATTGATAATTCAACGCCATGCGATCGATAACTATTACTACATACCAGGGTGTTAAGCAGAGAATAAATTCTCCACCACCAGACAGGCATATATTAATACCAATCGATTTAATTACATGAAGTGAATTTCAACGTCGGACACGCATCCATTTATAAGTCCGTTCTGGGTCTGAACGAAACAGGAGACACCAAAAAGGCGCTCGCTTATCCGCACGACCAACACACACGTCCGAACAATTACTGCTTCAACCCCGTCCTGGGAGCAAGTTAGTCCAACGCATCAGTAGTCGTCGTCCATTCGATGTGAAGATCGCCGGTCTTCAACCATCGTCTTCTTACATCTTCGATTTAATCGCCGTTCAATTATTTGAAATGAGTTAAAATCGGTCTTTTCAAATAATTGTCGCATAATTATAATTTAAAACATTTCATATATATTTATAACTATTTATCGCTATTTTTATTTATTTGAAAATAGCTCAAAATAAATAAACGACGCTTCGGGTCAGTGGGTGGCCCTGGCGCTGTTTTTACCAAAATTTGATTTACACATATCTTAGAATCTAACAGTCGGATTTTGATGAAATTTATATCGTTGGAAAGCTCTTCCCAAAGCTGTCCTAACGGTTCCAGTTTTGGGAAAATCCAACGGTCGGATCTTTCGGTATAATCGTTTGAAGTTACGATTGTCGATACGCAAACTACCGCTCTCGTTTCGTTAAATTTTATATTTATATTTATATATATAAACCACTTGGCGATTCCCATTATTAACATCCATTCTTTTTATACTATAAAAACAATATTTTTGTTCGCCAATTCTAATGCGACAAAAATGACGGTTTCAACAACGTATATTTTTATATTCGATAAATTACATTTTTGTTCACCAATTCTAATGCGACAAAAATGACGGTTTCAAAAACGCATATTTTTATATTCAATAAAATAATATTTTTGTTCGCAATTCTAATTCGACAAAAATGACGGTTTCAAAAATGTATGTTTTTATATTCAATAAAATTACATTTTTGTTCGCCAATTCTAATGCGACAAAATGACGGTTTCAAAAATGTATATTTTTGTATTCAATAAAATAATATTTTTGTTCGCCAATTCTAATGCGACAAAAATGACGGTTTCAAAAATGTATATTTTTATATTCAATAAAATTACATTTTTGTTCGCCAATTCTAATGCGACAAAATGACGGTTTCAAAAATGTATATTTTTATATTCAATAAAATAATATTTTTGTTCGCCAATTCTAATGCGACAAAAATGACGGTTTCAAAAATGTATATTTTTATATTCAATAAAATTAAATTTTTATTCGCCAATTCTAATGCGACAAAAATGACGGTAAAAATGTACTTTTTCTTTAATTTTATAAAAATGTTCTTTTTATCCTATTCGTTTTAAATACACAAAAATGTACTTTTTATCCTATTCGTTTTAAATACACAAAAATGTACTTTTTATCCTATTCGTTTTAAATACACAAAATTGTACTTTTTATCCTATTCGTTTTAAATACACAAAAATGCACTTTTTATCCCTTTTTCTTTTACATTGAAAAATGTAAATCTTTTATCTTTACATAGAAAAATGTAAATCCTATAATTATCTTTATTACATTAGAAAAATGTAAATTTTCTATTTATCTTTATTACATTAGAAAAATGTAAATTTTCTATTTATCTTCTTAATGCACATTATTCCTTATAGGGGGTATTTTCCTATCTAACTCAACTCAATTTGGTGTCAAAATATGATAACCAAAAATAATGGTTTTTGTCTAACCATTTCTATTTACCCAACGTCGTAATTTCAATGTCCACACATACAACACAATATATGATTTGGTGTATAAATTTGATGAATCACAATAAAAGGTCTCGTCTTTATTTTATTTGTAAATCAAATAAAATATCTAATCTTTATTTGTAAATTAAATAAAATATCTAATCTTTATTTTATATTGTAAATCAAAATAAAATATCTAATCTTAATTTATCTTTTAATTAAAATTTAAAAGATTTAAACTTTCTTTATTTTATAAGTCGTAAATCAAAATAAAGATTCAACTTTTGCTCTTATTATGCAAATCAAAATAAAGATTCAACTTTTGTTTTATTTTGCAAATCAAAAATAAAGATTCAACTTTTGTTTTATTTTTCAAATCAAAAATAAAGATTCAACTTTTGTTTTGTTTTGCAAATCAAAAATAAAGATTCAAATTTTGTTTTATTTTGCAAATCAAAATAAAGATTCAACTTTTGTTCTTATTATGCAAATCAAAATAAAGATTCAACTTTTGCTTTATTTTGCAAATCAAAAATAAAGATTCAACTTTTGTTTTATTTTGCAAATCAAAAATAAAGATTCAACTTTTGTTTTACTTTGCAAATCAAAAATAAAGATTCAACTTTTGTTTTATTTTGCAAATCAAAAATAAAGATTCAACTTTTCATTTTATGTTGTGAATCAAAAATAATGATTTGAACCTTCTTTGGTAAATCAGAATAAAGATTCAAATTTTCATTACTATAGAGGAATAAAAATAAAAATAAAAATAAAAATGATAAAGATGAGAACTTTATAGAGATTACATCAGAATTTATAGATCTAAATTGACATGCTATATCATGATATCACAATGAATATTAATCAACCATACAACAATCACAACATCGTAGATCAGAAACAATAACATACAATGATTCACATAACAAATATAATTAAATTATTTAATTATTCAAAATTTAGAAATCTCACCATCGTTCGTGATTTGGTCTAAATTTCAAACTGTTCAGAATTAGCTCCAGTCAGTTTAGACGCGTAGATCTCAGTCACACGATCACACAACTTCTGAAATTATTCGATTTCATGTTCATATGGATTAGTTATGATTGAATTAAGTTAGAAAATATTTTAATTTATATTAATGAATTAAACAAAGAGGATTTTCACCTTCTTCCCTCTTTACAGTCAAAGGCCGTGATTTACTTCAGGGTGTTCAAAACTTTGGATCCACTTATTGATCAAACCAGTCTATGATTCGAAGATCAGGAGGTGGCACACTGGAGGGCTTTGGGCGGCGCGCTCAAGGCCAGGCCGTTGGTGAACTCAACGGCTGACAGGGGGCAGGGCGGAGGTGCAAAGGCGACGGGTTTTGATGGTCGGGGCGGGCGCTACAGGCGTCAATGGTGGGTGATGGCTGTATGGATGTGAAGGTGGTAAAAATCTCTTCAAAATATTGAACTAGAGTGGTGGGATTTACTGAGTAGATCGATGGGAATTTGTGGAGGAAGTTTCGACGGGTTTAGGCCATTGATTTTAAGGTGGCGGCGGCAGAGATAATGAATAGTAGTTTTTTTAAGGGTTTAAATCCCTATATTTATAATATTTTTAATGTATTTTTACAATTAAATCCATATCTTACAAACCAGTTCATTTTCGGTCCAGCAGAAGGTGCCCCTAGCCATAGCCCATATTCCGGATCCAATGGGACAGGTCCCGTCAACCCAAACGGCTGTCTGTGGCCTATATTATTTAATTTAACAATTAAATCCATTATAAATTTAATTCGTCTGCATAAATAAATTCACCGAGGCCACATACGGACTCAGAAAAATCCAAGAAAAATATATTTGTCTTCGTTATGACTATACGGTCCTAACAAAACTAATTTCGTTGAATTCTGAGACTGTTTGAAAAATGGCTATTTTTCAGTCGATTAAATTTGACTGAAACCGACAAAACACATATTCCTTCGCCACACTCACATATTAATTCGAAAAATTCTAAAAATTGAAACCTAGAAATAATACGACATTCCAGTTCCAACAAAAGTGGTTTCGTCGAAAATAGAGAACGTTTGAAAATTGACTATTTTCACTGGCTTTAATATTATTTAAAAATGAAAATTTTAATTTCTGCCACATTTCCACCAAATTATTTAAAATAAAAATTTTAAATTGGTTCGGATTTTCCGGATTGTTACAATAACCTTCATCGAAACTGATGTCAAACCCTAGTTTCGATGTGATAACGTCGATCCCATCTTCAAATAAACCCAGCCCTAGCAAACTGCGTTCATGCGAGTTTCAGATCTTTGACGCGGCTTCGATTCTCGGAGGACTGGAATGGAAACAAGAAACTCGAATAGGATTTCTAGAAACTTGGATCTTGAGTGGAGTGGCCATTTAATTAGAAGCTTTCAATTTAATTTACTTTGGAAGAATGAAAATTTAAGGGAAAACAAAAGGGGAATGTCGCGATTTATAGAAGAAGGAGGGGAGACACCAGAAGTACACGAGTAATAAAGGGATGTAGGGTGAAGTACAATGCATATTTAATAGATTTGATTTCTAGAGATTTTCACTTTAATTTATACAGAAATCGATTTGATCTGATGCTTATCCACTAAAATAATATCCGGGTTTATTACTTAAACTGCGAACCGCTATTCTAGCGTACCGACCGACATTTCAATGTAATAACCCTACTCTGGACTCAACAGAATAGACTATAAAATTCAATTTGAACGTATATAAAATCACTATATTAAATCGATATAATATACTTTAAATTCAAAAACAAATAAATTCTCTGATAATAAAATATTTTTATTATCATCTATATTCAAATAAAATTAATACCGATCATCTGAACCATTTCGATTCAGTTTTATCTTCGAATTGAATTTATTTTAAATTCTCGTATTACGATGATTATCAAAATAAATCGTATATCGATTATTCAATTGATAACCAAATTAAAAACCATTTATATTATAAATTCAATATTTAAAACCATACTAAATATTTAAAATAAATCGACCAAAAATCTGGGTCGCTACATTCTTCCCCCCTTAAAATAATTTCGTCCTCAAAATTGCTAAGGTGGGAAAAATGGTACAAATCCATTACTTTTCAAAATATCACTTATGTTGAAACTCAACTCCTCATTTTCAACAAATTCAACTTCACCAAAACCTTTGGTTTTCTTACATATGCATTCTAATTCATTCAACTTGAATATTCTGATTCAATTTATTCACTTCAATCCATTTAAATTTCCACATTCACATTCCTGGGATTTCATTTTAAATCCTTTCGAAATCACATAAATATATACATATATATTTATTTCCATTTCAAATTCAAAACATTTTAATTTTCAAACCACTTGTTTTCTTCCAAAACAAATTTCCATCGAAACTTTTCTAAGGGAGCAATCCATCACTTAGAAACTCGAAAATGAACATTGATGATGTCGCGACCATCATCAGAATTATTTCCCAGCCACCGAAGTGAGTTCAGTGCTTAAACAATTTCCAATCCATTCAAAATCCTTTTAAAACCAAGCTATATTGTTGTAATATACTTCCAAAATATTTTCAAACTTTCCAGGATTTAAATTTCAAATTCTGGTTTGAATTCAATTCTAATTCATCTCATTTGTATATTTAATTCATATACAAATTCTATTTTGGTTATATATAACCATTCCAATTTTTATAATCCCATCTGATTATAATAACAACCAACACATTCATGTATTATAATAGTTTCAGAAAATTATCCTTTTACTATCAAAGTAGAATTTTGGGTAAAATTATTTCATTTACCTACTTAAAAACAATATCGTGTTCAGTCATCTGTTCAAGTGTTTAGAAATTCTTATCAACTTTGTGGCGTCCCACGATTCGATCAGAATTCATAAATCACTCAACAGACTAGTCAACACAATATAAAACAGTTTTTATATCAAATATCAAATACGCTCTCTCCTATATATATACACTCAACTCATTCTAGGGTACAACTGACCCTATTTCTAATGAGCACAATCCCACCAAAGCCTAGGTATTCGCTCAAACCTGGCTCTGATACCAACTGTAATGGCCCGCAAATCCGTACTATCTGAGTTGACTAATAACACCACATGTCCAACCCAAATTGCAGAGAAATACGAATCGTTAATAGAAAGAAGCTAAAGGGTGAGAAATAGAAAGAAAGAAATATTAGAATAGAAGAAAACAAAGAAGACAAACCTCACAGCGGAATGAATAAAATATATTATGTAACATAACTTTCGAAATACAAATCGGTAACTTTATATACATACCATCATCAGAGCACAACAGTTATTCCTCGAACAGTTATAAACACCTGTTTCCAGATACAAACATAGTTCACAGCGGAATATATGATAGTCTATAGCTAACTGGTGAAGCCTCCTACTTCCAGCTATTCCAAGTGAATCTGAAAAATCCCGACTACTTGACTGCCCGTACAAATTTGGGCACCCAAGAGTTTAGTGAAAACAAAACAAAAATAAACTCCGGGTCAGTCATGGGACTGGTGTGAGTAAACTCCAACCAATTGTTTAACTTTCAAAATCTTTTCGAAAGAAAAGATAATAGTAAGTCCACCCCACACATAAATGCGGAAGGTTTTTACCTTACTATAACCCAAAACACTTTGATACAAAAATCCAATGATATTATAATAATGTCTGCATCAAATAAATAGAATAGCGGAACGCTTGCATCTCACGCTCCACATACATAGTATAAAATCAAAAACCGCAGTGCGCTTATTGGAGATTAGATTTCCAACATGACAAGGTATGGAACCACCTTTCGATCAGTGTACTCTAGAGGTGATACACTGGGGTTCAACAAGAACATCTTGCAACCTGGCCCACACATGACCGACCAATCATTTCGCTTGAGTGTATCGAATGTATATCACCAACGGTTGGGATCAGCAACTGTTTCCCGAATGGGACAGTATCAAATAGAATAAGGAATTAAATGAATCTCTAGATAGGTGATAATACACCCTAATGGGAGCGACCCACATAGCCATGCTCCCTGCCCGATTTTTGTCATTTCCCAGTTGTTGAGGCCTGAGGCTACAATTTCTTTCTATTCATTGATAGCACAATCACTTTGAATGCCACATTGTCAGATCCGTTAATCACTTATTGATTTGCACAAATATTCTGGATGTTATGCTAAGGGAATAAATCCGTTGCAACCATATATATTTATACATACCAATATATTCGATCATTGAAAATATTCTGTCAGACGTTCGTCCATTTACGTTCGTTTTGGGATTGAACGAAACCGAAGGCACAATTTCTATTAATAGAAAAGCCCTTGCACTTTACTTTGTCTTCGATTATCTTCATATAATATGATTCGCAATGCTACTGCCAATACAGAGTGGTTCTCGGATAATAATCCAACCAGTCTCTCCATATTGACAACGATATTGGCAAATACTTCGATAATCGGTTATTTAACTATCTAAGAAAAGCAAACATCCATTCAAAACAATCATACAATCACTGGGCCCCTTGATTACCATTCATTAATTAAATCACCCTTTCCATTTCCTTATCAATATTTGTTAAACCAATATTTTCAATTATCATATCGGTCTCTTACATTCTTTAGAAAACATTTCTATATCATGCCTTCTTTTATTTTCTACACTTTGAAAATATATTCTATTTGAAATAGAAACAATTTCAATCAGTTATCTCTTTCCCGACTACTTTAATTATATTCAGGAAATATTTACTTTTATATTTCCAAAATTCCATCATTTGGGTTAAAACGAATACCGTGTAAAACATCGTTACAACAACCCAAATTATTTTATTCAACTAACTCTTTTCAAACACTTCTCTTCGAGACCGGATCCTGCTATTTATCAGTTAAAAATGAAATCAATCAAGTTGGGGTAAAATTACCTCTCAGACCTTGAATGAAACCATCATTAACTTCAAAACAGACAAAACCACTTACCTCTAATAATCAACATTATAAAAACAAATTATTCATTTTAAACGTATATATATTTCTCTTCCTATTACCAGCCTATCGATTTCCCTTTTGTTTATAATATTCTATTTTAAATTCGTTTCCTTATTGAATTCTATATATATATATACATTTATTTCTAACCATCAATTTTTTCTTAAAAATATTCTAACTCCTTAAATTCCCGGAAAAATTCGCTATAACCTCCCTTGTACCAAGAGCATCGGGATATTTCAAATAGCCTCCCATGGCCCTCACCAATCCAAAAGAAAAAGAAAAAGCCAAGCGGCTTGCCGATACGGCGCATAAAATTTCATATCTGAATTTAAACATGTACCTTTTTGTTGGGAACATAAATTAAAATCATCATATACTTCATCCCATACCTGTCTAACACATGTTCACCTGTTTTCAATTCAATTCAACTCAATCCAATCGTTTGAATTCAGTTTTGCTCATTTATTCTTTAATTAGCTATTTTGCCTATTCCACTTCCTTGTTTGAACATAACATATTCGGATAAAATATTTAAATTGCTTATAACCAAATTGAATTCCATTTTCAGTTTTAATTTCCTTTTCGATTTCGAATATAAATTTCCAAATCGAATTCACTTATTCAAAGCCCAATATTAATTCAAAATCTCTTTAACTAATTTCTATTCGAATTAGTTAATTCTATTCAATAATCAAAAATCTGATTTCTGTTTCAGAAAGCAATTCATTACTCCACTTGAGTTTCGATATATTTTATAACTCAAATCTGAATTTTTTAAACAGAAATTCGGATTTTATTCGCTTAAAATCCTTTCATAATATTAATTAAACCGTTATGGTTTTTAAATGGTTATGGCACTGTTTTTATGAAAATTTGATTTTGATATAACTCAAAATTTATTCGATGAAATCCTGATTTTTCTCCTTCATTAGAAAACTATTATCAAATCGGTCCTGACGTTTCTTGTTTCAAAGAATTCCGACTTCAATTGAGTTCTGTATACTCAATTGAAGTTCGAAATGACAATTTACGAACTGCAACGCTGCGGCGAGTTCGTTTTAATTATATTTATATATATAAATATTTTAAACTTCGTTAAAATGAATTCAACTCCATTTTAACTCTATTTTAATTCTAATATTCAAACTCCATTTCATTCTGCTTGAATTCTAATATTCAGACTCCATTTTAACTCTATCTGAAATCTATATTCAAATTCTAATTCAAATTCTATTTTCAAATTCCATTTCAATCTATTTGAATTCTATATTCAAATTCCATATTTAGAATTTCTTTATCCAAATCCCATTTCACTTTCGATATTCAAATTCTACATTTGAATTTCCTTTATATTTTCTATATTCAAATTCTATTTTTGAATTCCATTTGAATTCCTATTTGAATTTTCTATCTATTCAAATTCTCTTCAAATTCTATATATTCAAATTCTAATCTCAATTTGACTTCTATTTAAATAAAATTCGAATTAATCGAATTCAAATCATAAATCCTTACGGATTTATTCTAGTCCAATTTATATTCTGAACATCAAAATAAATTCCATCGTTTATTTCTTTAAACAATTTTCCCCACTTCTATTTTTAAGTTCACATTTGAATTTAAATATTCAAATTATCCAAATGATAATTTTTCCCTTTTTGTTTTCAAACCCTATTTATTTTACTTGTTTATATATTTAAACAAGTCCCGATTTCAATTTCCTTTGAAACGGATATTTCTACTTTGGAAAAATAGTTTTTTTTTCCTTTTTCAAATTCAACTTATAATTTATTTCTGAATTATCCAATGATAATTCTCTTCCCTTCATTTATAAACTTCGTTTATAAAAGAATTATTTATAAACTTTGTTTATAAAAGAATCGCTTGTTTTATTTTTTTTCAAAACAAGTTTATATTTCAAATCTATTTAAAATTTCAAATTCTATTTTAGAAAAAATAGAATTTCCCTTTTAAATCTCAAATACCCCTTTCCGCGATATTTTTAAATATCAACCTTTAGGCCCAGTGAATTTCAAACACCAAAGCAACCAATTATTTATTTTCTAACACATCATATATGACAGTATATATGCAAACAAATAAACGAACAGATAATATATTTTTGAGAAATCCAGTCGGATCCCTCCAACCTATTTTCCTACATCCAAATATATTAGTCAATGTAAATAATGCCCATCCTGCTTCGAGGCAGGCCATCGCGGTATAAAAGGGGATTCACTTATTTATGTGGGCGTAGGGTCATCCGTTAATGATACTGCGGGCATCCGCTAATAATATTGCGGGAAATATCCAATAACCACAATCACCAAGCCTAGGTATAACTAACGGATATTATATATATTATAACCACAATGATTCAAAAATCCATGCACGCATTCAAACAATCAACCATTTATTTTTAACGATAAAAATAAATTAAATAACTTTGAGTGAGATTTACTCACCATATTTTTTTCCTTTTGCCGAATATCCTGTTTAATTCCATATTATCTCGCCTATGCATTGTCCCCACCGAATATATTCAACACCTATGATTATAGAATTTTATATATCGATTAGTCATTATTTTATATTTAACTACTTAAACAAATAATTAAATTAATTCTAAGTATTTAAATTTTCGGTAAAATTTATACCTCACTTGTAATAACCCGGAAATCCATGCCAGTTTAAAAATTTTATTTTGGCAATTTTAGCGAATTTTGATTATTTAAAATGAATTATTTTAAATAATATCCACGAGAAATTTATTTCGAATAGAATTCGAACGTATATATTATATAGATCGTCGTTAGAATATAAATATTTATTTTAAATTATAGAAGGAATTGAAAATGGCGCTGTAGTTCGATAATTCGATTTCAAAATTCAAATGAATGTACAGGATTCAAAATAAATCGGATTTTAGTGAAACCAAAAATATTTGAATCTAATTTAGAATATCTTTCCAACGAATCCGAAAAATCAAAATTTGATAGCGGGAATCAAAGGATATGTCCAGTTGAAATTTCAGAATAGTCGCTATGGAATTCTGGCCCTTAAAAATGGAAATTTTGCAAACGACCTCGGATTTCGACGAAACTACTTTATTTGGATCCAAGATGTAAAGTTTTTGCTAGGTTTCAAATTTCGTAATTTTTCGAATCAATATGTGAGCGTGGCAAAGGAAAACGCGTTTGATCAGTTTCAGCTGATTTTAATCGACTGGAAAATGGCCATTTTTCAAACGGTCTCAGAATTCAACGAAGCTAGTTTTGTTAGGACCGTATCGTCAATACGAAGTTAGAAAATATTTTTTGGGAATTTTTAGAGATAGTATTTAGCCCCAGTAAATTGAAATGTGCGTTCAAATTGAATATATACTAATTTATATTGTAATCTCAACGAAACTGATCGTAGCGACCGAATTGGCTTACCAGACATGTCTCATTATGTTCGGAATGGGGGTATTTAGCTAGGGGCGACAGTCATTGGGTGCGATTTGGTATTCGAAATAAAAGTCAACTAAATGGGAATTAAAAAGAAAATAAAATAATATATAAATTCACTAAAACCCCCCCTCTCTCTCTTTATTTTTCTCCTAAACCTAAATCGATCAGCCCCTTTTCAAAACCTCCGCTCCTCCGATCCATCGCCTTCCCCTCCCTATCGCCGCCACCCACTGATGTCAGCCCCACCCAGTCAACCCTGCGCCTCTAGTCCCCGATCTCGTGAGCTCCCTCCGATGCCAGAAACCCCAAACCCGATGACCCCTACCTCGTTTCCTCAAATCGATCAGCCACCGCACCTGGAGCCCAACGCCGCGCCACCACCGATGTAAGCACCACCACGCGTGAACAGCAACCTCCTCGCCTCCGTCGACAGCAGCTCCACTACCCTCCCTTCTCCTTTTCAAAGCGTAGAAACCCCCACCCAGTAGAAAACAAATCAAGGTAATCCTTTATTTGTTTTGTTTATTTACTTTTGTTTGGTTTATTTAAGGTAGACGATTTTAGAAAATCAAAAATCAGTTTTAAAAACATTTTAAATTCAGTTTGTATTTGAGATCGATTTCTTCATGTAGCGTAGAATAAAAATGAGATTTTTATTATATATAACATTGTATGAAGAAAGTAAGGATTTTTATTTTATGAAAAGATAGAATTTTTATCGTAGCAAAGGGATGATTTTTACTGTAGGAAAGGCTTTTATTTTTAGAAAAGAAAAATATAATTTTTATATAATCAAGAAGATAAAAATATAATTTTTATATTAGAGAAAGGATAAAAATATAATTTTTATATTAGAGAAAGGATAAAAATATAATTTTTATATTAGAAAAGTATAAAAATATAATTTTTATATTGGAGAAAGGATAAAAATTTAATTTTTATATTAGAGAAATGAAAACAAAAATTCGATTTTATATATATATGAAAGTGAAATAAAAATATAATTTTTATTATGAACAGCGTGAAAAGAGCTACCGTAGAATTTCAAACAGATTCAGATGATTCAGCAGTTCAAAAGCAAAGCACGGCGGAGTGGACCCCTCTGTGAGAACTTCTCACCTTTAAATTTAATTTTCTAGTTAAAGTATATACTAGGATGCAGACGGTGTTTAGTAGCACCCGACATTCGTCGTCCACAGACCATGGACGGCTTGTATGCTTGTTTGTTTGGTTTTGATGTGTAGTTGATTGTGCAATGTGATGTGAAATGAAATAAAATATTTATATAGTTAAAATATTTTATAGTTGAAAATAGAATTTTAACGTGTATTTAAAATGAGATAAATATAAACAAATCGAACGATTTGTTTATATACACACATTTGACTGATATTGATTGGGACGATAAATTTTACGCATCGCCCAACGGCACAAATAAAATCTGTGTTTGATTGTTTGAAACCCCACACGGGTATTGGGATGATATATGACATGCACTAATCCCAATAATTAGTTGTATGTCGATTGATTGATTGACAGACTGTTATAAGCATTGAATATTTATATTTGATGCTTATACAGTGTAGAATACAGTTTGGATGATGGTTGATTATTTGTCATTGTTGATATATACATGCGTTGTATGGAAGTCCATAGAAATAAAATCTATGGTAATTGATTGGGCCTCATTCCAGTTTTGAATAGAAATATTTGAAAAAGAAATATTTGAAATAGGATATTTGAAAATAGAAATATATGAAGCCGTGTTGATTAGATTGACGCCATTTTGACGCAAACGATATTTATATCGATTATACTCGTTTTTAAAATGAATGTTGAAAAGTGATTTCAAAATCAAATATTTTGAAAATGAATTCGAATCAAATTGAAATTGAATAGAATTGAATTCTAATTGAAAATGAATTGAACTGAGAACGAACTAAAATTGAATTAGAAATTAATTTGAATTGAAATCAATTTGAAATCAATTTGAAATGAATTTAAAACGAATTTATAAGGAAAAATTCAATTTTGATTTGAATTTGAAAAGAAGTTGAAATCGTTTTGAAAACGAATTTAAAACGATTTATATAATATGTTTTAAAAGGAAATCGACGAAGTATATATTATATTATATATATATATATATATATATATATATAATGGCCTGAATAGAACGCGACGCGCTGCGGTAGTTCGTGAATTTCGACCATTGACTTCGAATGGATATTGCGGGAGATCCGACCGTCGGAGTCTCCTAAAACCAGAACCGTTGGGTTCGTATCGAAAAGAGTTTTCTAACGAATATTAGAAATTAGAAATCTAACGGTTGTATTTGGAATTATGTCCAAATCAAATTTGAAAAAAGGTCGTTGTAAGTGCAGTTCGATGGCCGTTGATGGAAATCGATTGTACGGGCCTTGATAAAATTATTAGAAATAATAATAATTTGTGTAAAATCATAAGAAATGATTTGGGAAAAACTGAGATGAAAAACTCTATATTTGAAAAGATAAAAATAGATTTTTATCGAAATGATCTAGTTTTGAACTAGAATTATAATTCTATTTACTTTTAAATAAATAAATTGGATTTGAAAAGGGTTTTAAAAATAACCAGAATTTCCAATAATTGAATTGGAAGGGATGTGAATCGAAATTGTCTTTGGAATATTTCGATGTTGGATTTCGTGATTATACATATATTGTTATGGGAATTTGAAAGATATATTTATATCGTTATTTCCAATACGATATTTGTTGGTCGTAGAATTTGATATTGAATATAAGCCGATATATTTTCTATTCAGAGCCTTGTATTTAATATCAAATGTGATTTGGGTTTGTCATGAATGGTGTCTTCATTAACACTATTCTTAAGCCCAGTTGAGAAAAAGATTAAATCTTTTATTTAGATTTAGTGAATGTACCAATTAAATAATATTTAATTGGAATTGAATTGGTATTGATCTTTGGGTTTATCGTGAACAGTGTTTTAAATAACACTTGTTCTTTAACCCGATAATTAATGGAATGTGATTTTGGGGTTTATCGTGAACAGTGTTTTAAGTAACACATTTTCTTTAACTCGATAATTAACGGAATGTGATTTTAGGGTTTATCGTGAACCGTGTTTTAAATGACACTGATTCTTTAACCCAGTTAAAGATTAAAACTAAGTGGAGTTTTAATGAATCTTTAATTAGATTGAAAAGATCGAGAATGGTGTATCACGAGTTTTACTCCAGGCGATAGTTAAATCTTTAATTAGATTTGAACGTGAAATGGTAATTGAATTTACCGATAACACCGTGGTTTTAGATATGAAGTATTACCAGTTTTACTTCATGGGATGAATAGGTGGGGATTGGGAAATAAAGTAAATGATTACTTCGGTGTAGTTCACTAATCCCGACTAGTTTGAATTGATATTCAAAGAAGACTAAAGAATAAATTTAAAGAATTTATCTTTGATAAAATTAATGGGACCTTTCCCAAAGTATAAGAATATTTGAATGAAAGAATATTCTGAATTGGAATGAGGCGTATGTTGTGTTTGTGTAACACATGTTTATTATATACGTGAGTTATTCAGGAAGACCGGGTTTATCCCATTCTGAATAACTGATTCGACATAGTGTCGAAGATGAAGATGGTGGTCGAAGACCGGAGGTCTTCATGTTGTTTGGATGATTACTGATGATCTTCATTGGGCCATACACCCAAGAGGAGGGAATCAGTTAGTGATCGTCCAGACGTACTTGGAGATCGATGGATATGTGGGGTACTAGGCGCCTCCGGTTTCGTTCAGACCCAGAACAAACTTGTAAATGGACGGTGTGTCTGACATTGGATTTTAGTCTGTGTGATTGATTTCTATTAAATATATATATGTTTGGCAGCGGAGAATTTATTCTCTTGCTTAACGCCCTTCTCTGAGACGTACGAGCTCAGGGGTTATATATTGGTGGATATCAATTGCACGGAGTGAATTGCCTGTGTGGCATGCCTAAAGTGGCAATTGATCAAGGCTTCTGTTGAAAAGAAAAGTCTTGTGGTGATGATCAAAGCACGGCCTGTGTGGCATAGCTTTGTGTAGCGTGGATTCGCGAGCCTCACACCCCGGTTGTGAACCAGAAACGGGAGAAGGATCCAGGGAGGGCATGCGTCTCTTTCTAGCTAGAAGTGGCAACAGTGGTTTTACACGCCCTGACGAGTTTGACTTATGTGGTTGTTGCTGTTGTGAGGCGCCTCAGATATATCGGTCGTTCTCGAACCGATGGAGTCATTCGTTGGCTTATTTACGCCCCATAGGGCAGGGAGACGTAGTGTTCAGGCATTTTAATCCACATCGGTGGACCGACCCTGTGGCTCCAAGGTGCAGTTGCGGTTGTTCCTGAGACATGGTAGGCTAGATTGTTTCGAATTAGTAGAGGACGATCCCTGGCCTCGGTTCATAGTTGGAAATCCGATTTCCAAATACGTGACTTTGCGGTTTTGATTGTAGAGCCTAGTATGGCGACATAGTGGTATGGGGCACTTATGCCATCTATGATTGATACTTATGATTTGAAGTTGTTTTATACACTATGCACTTATAATAGTATCAAATGAAATTTAGCGTATTAAGCATTCTTTGGTTGTTATAAGGTAAAACCCTATCCTCCGGTTTGTGTTGCATTGTGTGATGGGACCTGGGTCTTATAACAGCTTCATTGTTCTTTATTTAGCATTGCGCTGTTGTTTTATGCACTGATAACCCTGTGACACTCACTGGATTCGAACCCCCGACCTCCCGGAAAGCAACACCATGCACTAACCACTGTGCTAAAAGATCTTTGTGTTAGCTTTTCGAGAGGGGTGTTTCAGACTATCCCCTTTAAAGAGCCCAACGTCCTCGTTGGCTGATATCACTCACCGCCCAGGCGTTGTGCATGTAACCCGCATCAGTATCACACCGACTGACATCCGCAGCATTACACACACAATTCCGACTGCGTATAGGCTCCGATACCACTGTAACAACCCGCACCTCCGTTCACTAATAAAGTTTTGGCCAAAATGTTCACAAATAGAGTTTGGCCAAAAAAAAATGTGATCTCTTATTTCGGTACTTATGCTTTAACCAAAATGTTATTTTTATTTCAATATTAATTATATTGAAAATATAATCATTTTACTTCAATTTTAATTACATTGAAAAATATAATCATTTTATTTATATTTTAATTACATTGAAAAATGTAGTATTTAATTTATTTCTAATTACATTAAAAATATAATCTTTTTGATTAATTTCTAACATTTCAACCAAAACAAATAAAAGGATAACTTTGTTTTATGTTTTCCAACACTTTTATTTTAACATGAACAAATTTCCATATGAATAATTCTGTTCATAAAAAAGAAGATTTTTAATGTTTCATGTTTTCATTTTAAATAGATGAACATTTTTAATCTATACTAAAATGTAAATTTTATCGTTAACATGGTTTCAATTCAAACAAATGAACGTTTTATGTTTTTATTGTAATTCATAAACCATGTTCTAAATGTAAACAAACAAAAATAGGATTTTCATTAGTTAGCCAAATTCTATCGTAATAAATATATATTCTATTTGTTTTTCATATTCTATTGTAAATAAACAAATAAAAAAATATTTTATTTATCGTTCAAATCTTATTGCAAAGTAAACAAATAAAAGTAAGGTTTTATTTGTTTACTTTGCAATAAGATTTGAACGACAAATAAAATATTCTTTTTATTTGTTGATTTACAATAGAATATGAACAAAAAATAGAATATATTTTTATTACGACAGAATTTGGCTAACTAATGAAAATCCTATTTTTGTTTGTTTACATTTAGAACACGGTTTATGAATTACAATAAAAACATTAAATGTTCATTTGTTTGAATTGAAACCATGTTAACGATAAAATTTACATTTTTAGTATAGATTGAAAATGTTCATCTATTTGAAATGAAAACATGAAACATTAAAAATCTTCTTTTTTATGAACAAAATTATTCATATGAAAATTTGTTCATGTTAAAATAAAAGTGTTGGAAACCATAAAACAAAGTTATCCTTTTATTTGTTTTGGTTGAAATGTTAGAAATTAATCAAAAAGATTATATTTTTAATGTAATTAGAAATAAATTAAAAGATTACATTTTTCAATGTAATTAAAATATAAATAAAATGATTACATTTTTCAATGTAATTAAAATTGAAGTAGAATGATAATATTTTCAATATAATTAATATTGAAATAAAAATAACATTTTGGTTAAAGCATAAGTACCGAAATAAGAGATCACATTTTTTTTGGCCAAACTCTATTAGTGAACATTTTGGCCAAAACTTTATTAGTGAACGGAGGTGCGGGTTGTTACAAACCCGTTCCGTGTTATACGGCATGGTCCCTTGATTTACCTAACTTTGAAATAAAGATTAATAACTATTTTAGTTCTCACACCAGTCCCATGACTGACCTGGAGTTTATTGTTTTGACCTAAACTCTGGGTGCCCTTATTTTTGACACGGGCAGCTAGTAGTTTAGGTTTTGCAGATTTATATTCACAGAAACCTGGTTTACAGCAGGAATGATATCCGGAAAGCTTTGTATCCGTATATCTCCTTCAGTTGTGTTTTGTATTATTTTCCGCTGCTATGTAATGTAATTGTAATATCTGATATTTTATGATGTATTTTATTTATTTATACTCTGTATATTCTTGTATTATGATGGAATTGTTGTAATATACAATGAAATGTTCTTCCGTCTGCGTTCTGATTTGTCGTGTTCTCAAAACAATCAGGCGTTTCGAACGGTCTTGATCGGTTTAGCGACTGATTCGGATCGAGCGGAATTCCCGGTCGTAACATCACTGCCGCATTTCTTCCTTATTGTTTTAAACTACCCAGCACTTCCAAGCCATTTCTCGAACTAAGCTCCTCCTCCCCTTTCTAGTTTCAAACTGAAAATCACCAAGTCCCTCAGTATTAAATCCTCCTGTAGCTTCCACTTCCATTGTTCTCCCCAACTAACCAAACAATATCACTTCCCTTCTTTACTGTCAACCGCCGTCTTCCCCAAATGACCTCAACTAGCTGCTCTGTTTTCCATTGCGTTCACTAGCCTTTTACTTCTCGATACAGCAAACCCCAAATTCTCAATACCACAAGTCCATGAACATTTCAACGCAGGTCACTATTCGACCCTGTAAAACCCAAATCGATTTGCTCGTTAAAACCTTCATCGAAACTGATGTCAAACCCTAGTTTCGATGTGGTAACGTCGATCCCATCTTCAACTAAACCCAGCCTTAGCAAACTGCGTTCACGTGAGTTTAAGATCTTTGGCGCGGCTTCGATTCTCGAAGGACTGGAATGGAAACAAGAAACTCGAATAGGATTTCTAGAAACTTAGATCTTGAGTGGAGTGGCCATTGAATTAGAAGCTTTCAATTTAATTTACTTTGGCAGAATGAAAATTTAAGGGAAAACAAAAGGGGAATGTCGCGATTTATAGAAGAAGGAGGGGAGACCAGAAGTACACGAGTAATAAAGGGATGTAGGGTGAAGTACAATGCATATTTAATATGATTTGATTTCTAGAGATTTCCACTTTAATTTATACAAATATCGATTTGATCTGATGCTTATCCACTAAAATAATATCGGGATCTATTACTTAAACTGCGAACCGCTATTGTAGCGTACCGACCAACATTTCAATGTAATAACCCTATTCTGGACTCAACAGAATAGACTGTAAAATTCAATTTGAACGTATATAAAATCACTATATTAGATCGATGTAATATACTTTAAATTCAAAAACAAATAAATTTTCTGATAATAAAATATTTTTATTATCATCTATATTCAAATACAATTAATACCAATCATCTGAACCATTTTGATTCAGTTTTATCTTCGAATTGAATTTATTTTAAATTCTCGTATTACGATGATTATCAAAATAAATCGTATTTCGATTATTCAGTCGATAACCCAATTAAATACCATTTATATTATAAATTCAATATTTAAAAACATACTAAATATTTAAAATAAATCGACCAAAAATCCGGGTCGTTACATTATATGTGATACTAGAGTGAATTAGTTCAAGGCAATTATAAGTTACCACCTAGGCCCTAGTGTTAAGACTCCAAAGAACTTCATTCCATACTGTCATCTTTTCCATCATGTATCCAGATAGTATAGAGTGAATCTTAAAGGGGAGAAGGTGCAGATAAGATGCTTGCTATATTAGATAGGCCCTCCGTTAGGATAAGGAGATAGTGGAGGAAGTAACATAGGAGGCTATAAGGAAGGCATATAAGGCATGGTTGAGAGGTAGCAAGACAAATCATGAGCTTATAGTAGTTTGAAACTGTCAGATGTAGGTTGAGGCAGAGATATGAAAGATACGACTTAAGTAGTAGCACCAAGGTCGCATGCTTTGACACATAGCTGTCAAGCTACATCCATCAATGGCCATGACAATGGATTTAGTTCTCATAAGGCATTCGGGGGATCCTGTATCTCGTAATTAGCAGTTGGGATTACTAATAGTAATGTAATGGCCCGCAAATCCGTACTATCTGAGTTGACTAATAACACCACACGTCCAACCCAAATTGCACAGAAATACGAATCATTATTAGAAAGAAGTTAGAGGATGAGAAGTAGAAAGAAAGAAATATTAGAATAGAAGAAAACGAAGATCACAAACTCACAGCGGAGCGAATAAAATATATTATATAACATAACTTTTGAAATACAAATTAGTAACTTTATATACATACCATCATCAGAGCACAACAGTTATTCCTGGAACAGTTATAAACACCTGTTTCCAGATACAACATAGAACATAGCGGAAATATGATAGTTTATAGCTAACTGGTGAAGCCTCCTGCTTCCAACTCCTCCAAATGAATCTGTAAAATCCCGAAAACTTGACTGCCCCTACAAATTTGGGCACCCAAGAGTTTAGGGAAAACAAACAAAATAAACTCTGGGTTAGTCATGGGACAGGTGTGAGTAAAATCCAATCATTTGTTTAACTTTAAAAATCCCTTCGGAAAAAAATGATAATCGTAAGATCGATCCACACATGAACACGGTTGGTTTTTACCTTATGATAACCCAAAATATCTTTGATACCAAATCTAGTGATATTATAATAATGTTTACATCAAATAAATAGAATCTTACGGAACACTTGCATCTCACGCTCCATATATAATATAAAATCAAAAACCGCATGGCGCTTATTGGAGATTGGATTTCTAACATGACAAGGTATGGAATCACCTTCCGATAGTGTATCTCTAGAGAGGAATACACTGGGTTCAACAAGAACATCTTGCAACCCGGCCCACATATGACCGACCACTCATTTCGCTTGAGTGTATCGAATGTATATAACCAACGGTTGGGATCAGCAACCGTTTCCCGAATGGGACAGAATCGAATAGAATAAGGAATTAAATGAATCTCTGGATATGTGATAATACACCCTAATGGGAGCGACCCACATAGCCATGCTTCCTGCCTGATTTTTGTCATTTCCCGGTTGTTGAGGCCTGAGGCTACAATTACTTATCATTCACTGATAGCACAATCACTTTGAATGCCACATTGTCAGTTCCGTTAATCACTAATTGATTTGCACAAATATATTCTGGATATTATGCTAAGAGAATAAATTCTCCGGCACCATATATATATTTATACAGACCAACATATGCGCTCACTGGAAATACTCTGTCAGGCATTCGTCCATTTACGTTCGTTCTAGGATTGAATGAAATCGAAGGCACAATTCTATTAATGGAAAAAGCGCTTGCACTTTACTTTGTCTCTGATTATCTTCATATAATCTGATTCGCAACGCTACTGCCAATATGGAGTGGTTCTCGGATAATAATCCAACCGGTCTCTCCACATCGACAACGATAATGGCAAATATTTCGATAGTCGGTTATTTAACTATCGAAGAAAAACAAACATCCATTCAAAACATCAAACAATCACTGGGCCTCTTAATTAATATTTAATTAATTAAATCACTTTTTCATTTCCTTACAAACATTTGTTAACCAAATATTTTGAATTATCATCTTGGCCTCTTACGCTATTTGGAAAACATTTCCATATATCGCCTTCTTTTATTTCCTATACTTAGAAAATATATTCTATTTATAATTGGAAAACATTCCAATTACTTATCTCTTGCTCGACTCATTTAATTCTACTCTCGGGAATTATATATTATTATATTTCCAAAACTCCACTTATTTGGGTTAAAAACGAATGTTGTGTAAAACATCGTTACAAACAACCCAAAATATTTCATTCAACTGTCTTTTATTTAACCATTGATCTTCGAGACTGGATTTTTGCTATTTATCGGTTAAAAGTGAAATCAATCAAGTTGGGGTAAAATTACCTCTCAGACCTTGACTGAAAACATCCTTAACTTCAAAACATACAAGACCATTATTTCCGAATAATCAACACCATAAAAACCAATTATCCATTTCTAAACACGTACACGCTTCTCTTTCTATTTTTAACAAATCTACTTTATAGATTTCCTTTTTGTTTATAATATTCTATTTTTAAGTTCATTTACTTATCGAATTCTATATATATCGAAAATTGATTTCTAACTATCAAATTTTCTTAAAAATAATCTAACCCTTAAATTTCTGGAAAATTTCGCCATAACCTCCTTTGTACCGGGAGCATCGGGAAATTCCCCAAACTGCCACACAGGCCTCTCCAATCAAAAATAAAAATAAAAAGCCAAGCAGCTAGCCGATACGGCGCATAAAATCTCATATGGAATTTAAATGTGTACCTTTTTGTCGGGCACATAAATTAAAATCTTCAATCCCTTCATTCCATACCTGCTTAACAAATATTCACCTGTTTTCAATTCAATTCAACTCAATCCAATCGTTTGAATTCAGTTTCGCCCATTTGTTCTTTAATTAGCTTCTTAGCCTATTTCACTTGTTATTTGAACATATCATGTCTGTATATTTTTTAGTTTTCTTATAAATCAATTGAATCCCAATTTCCTTTCAGGTTTCATATTCGATTTCGAATATGAAATTCACAAATCTCTTTTACTTATCAAAAGAAATATCTCGATCTAAAATTCGATTAACAAATTATTCTTTCACTTAGTTAATTCTATTCAAAAATAAATAACTATTTTGTTTCAAAAATCAATCTGTTTACCCCACTCGAGTTCATATTTATTTTATAACCCAAGTCCAGATTTTTCAAAATGGAAATTCAGAATTTATTTGCTTAAAAATCCTTATATTTATTTATATAAACCATTATGGTTTTTAAACGATTTTGGCGCTGCTTTTATGGAAATTTGATTTGACATAACTCAAAATTTATCAGATGAAATCCAGATTTTTCTCTTTCATTAGAAAACTATTATTCAACTGGTCCTGACGATTCTTGTGTCAAAGAATTTCGACTTTATTTGAGTTCTATATATTCAATTGAAGTTCGAACACTAATTTACGAAATGCAGAGCTGCGGTGAGTTCGTTTAAATTATATTTATATATATAAAAAATTAAACTTCGTTTATAATAAATTCAACTCCATTCTGATATATTTTTAATATATATCGAATCAGTTTCCCAATTCAACATTATATTTTCGATTATATATAAATTGTCGACTTTTCCCTACTCGGTAATATATTTATTTATACTTTGATCTTCTATATTAAATTCCAATTCTTTTTTTACAAATTATAAATTCTTTGGATTTATTTTCTATTCTATTTAAAAATCCGCATTCTGAAATATGTTTCATCGTCCCCATTTCGAAATGATTTAAATTTCTATTTTCAAATTCTATTTTCAATTCTATTTGAATTTTCTATATTCAAATTCCATTTGAATTTCTATATTCAAATTCCATTTTTAAATTCATATTTGAATTTAAATATTCAAATTACCTCTTGATAATTAATTCATTATATTTGTAAACACCATTTTATAAATTTCCTTGTTTTATATTTAAACAAGTCTATTTCGAAATCTATTTAAAACCAAAATCTTATTTTGGAAATATCTATTTATAATAATATATATATTTATAACAACCAATTTATTTTCATATTTAACTTCTATTTAAATAAATTCGAATTAATAGAATTCAAATCATAAATCCTTACGGATTTATTATAGTTCAATTTATATTCTGAACATCAGAATAAATTCCATCGTTTATTTCTTTAAAACGATTTCCCCATTTCTATTTTTAAATTCACATTTGAATTTAAATATTCAAATTTTCCAATTATAATTTTTCCACTTTATTTATAAACACCGTTTATAAATTCATTTCAAATCCCACATTATCGATTTATAAACAACGTTTATAAATTCCAATACTTGTTTTATATTCAAAACAAGTTAATATTATTATAGCCCGCTAAAAATTCAAATTCTATTTTTTTAAAAATAGATTTCTCCTTTTAAATCTCAAATATCCTTTTCATGCTATTTTTCATATATCTTCAGGCCTTAGTGATTTTTAAACACACTCAAAACACTCAATTATCAATTACGGGTTTTCTAACACATCATATATGATAATATATGTTAAACAAACAATAATATTTTTGAGGAATCCAGTTGGATCCCTTTAACCTGTTTTCTTGCATCCACAAACGTTAGTCAACAAAAATAATACTCATCCTGCTTCGAAGCAGGATATCGTGGTATAGATGGTCATCCATTAATATATATTTGTGGGGCGCATAGGGAAATCATCCGCTAATGGTACTGCGGGCATCCGCTAATGAGGCTGCGGGAACAATCCAACCACCCAATATATATATATAATAATCACAAACATCAATCCTATATAACTAATAAATATATAGAATAGCCACAAAAATATTTAAACGCATCAAATCAACTAACAAACAATTATTTTTAATGAATAAAATAATACTAAATAAATTTGAGTGAGATTTACTCACTGTGGTTTTCCTTTTTGATCCTTTTCACTTTTGAATTTAAATCTATTGTTCGGATTAAACTAAAAAATCAAGCTGACTTCGAGAAATCTCAAATCCCTTTTTAAAGTATAGCATTCATCACTACGATTTTCAGCACACTTTGTTTTGCCAAGAATTGTTATCATTTGAGATAATTAACGATGTTACAAATTTGAAATAATTTAATTTGTCAATAACTTGTGAACCAGAATTTAAATTAAATAATTAACATTAACTTAATAACACTTACCCCTCAACGGCAAATCACGATAATCGTCTTCCTCCCACTGCCAGAAACATCCATATCTTCCTCGTTCAGTATCCAAATCCTGCTATACGACTCCTCTTCCTAAAATGAATGCAACAACCCTTTCTCCCATTGGTCAACCCACGGGCCTCTTCACATTACTGTTATGGCCTCAACGTCCCCAAATCCTACGGCAACAATCAACAACCATAAATATTGCAATCCTTATTTCATAAAACTCAAGAACCATCACCAAAGTTTATTTTAGTTAGTTCCGCATCATTTGAACCCAACGCATATTCCTGTTAACCCATGGACTCGAACTCAACACGAACATCCTCCATTTGACAGAACAATCCCCTCCTCAAACTCAGTAAGTCGACAAATCGTACCTCCTGGTCTTTCGAAGTCGAGATCCCTAATGACAACAATCGCGACTGTGTTTACAATGAAAAAAAAATTGATATTTTTTATGCCTAAATCGCGCCCTCCCAACATCAGAATGAACCCTAGATCGACTGCCAGGGTCTTGCGAGTGTTGTCTTCATCACCCTTGCTCCAGAATCGAACTCGATTTCGGGTTCCCCCTTTGAATGGCGTGCCCTTATTTCACGAATTATGGAAGAGGATTTAACTTAAAAATATAGAAAAAGGGGCGGTATTCAGATTTTTAGTTTCCTTTGTTGCCTGAAGGATTGAAAGTGAAAGAGGGGAAGTGTGTTAAGCTCGCTGTGAATTTATACAGGTTTGAAGGGGACTGTAAGTACATTGCCACTAAATAGATGTTTTACTTAGTGATGAAGGTGAGGAACCAACGTACAACCGAATTTAAGGGATGTTGGCAAAAGTACAAGCAACTCTCTTTTTTTTTATTTAAAAAGATTTTCCCATTGATTTGATTTGATTTCATACTGAATACGATTTGATATAAAAGGGATTTTTATTCTTTTTAAACAGATTCGATTTGATTTTCGATTTGATTTCGATTTTATCCATTATAAATATCTCGAGGTTCACAATTAAAAATCGTGAACCGCTATTTTAGTGTACTGGTCGTCGTTCCAATGTAATAACGTTATTCTAAATTGAACAGTATATATTCTGAAATTTAATTTGACCTATATACCATATTAACTTAATATAATATAATTTAAATTCGAAAACCACAAATTCTTTGAAAATAAATTATTATTTATTATCTTACATATCAAATAAAATTCCTACTTATCATCTAAATCATTTGGATTCAGTTTTTAACTTCAATTTCAATTATATTTCGAATTACGATAATTTAATATATTCGATATTAGATCGAAATCGCTTTTCAGATTGATAAGTAAATATAAAAATTCATTTATATTATTAATTCAATATTTGAAACGATATTAAATATTAAAAATAAACTGACCAAAAATCTAGGTCGTTACATCTTCCCCCCTTAAAAAGAATTTCGTCCCCGAAATTAGTAAGGTAGGAAAAAATGGAAAAAACCTATTACTTTTCAAAAACCCACTTATTTTGGAACACAACATTTCACATTTCAACAAATTTAATTCCACCAAAACTTTTGGTTTTCATTTATATTGCACTCCTTATATTTACATTGAATCTGTATTCCATTAATCTATTCAAATTGATTTTAGTCAATTTATTCACTTCAATTTATTTAACTTGCTTAAGTTAAATATAAATTCCAGCATTTAAATCCCCAGGTTTTCATTTCAAATTCTTTTTATATCACATAAATATATACATATATTTATTTCCATCTCAAATTCAAAACATTTTAAATTTTCCAAAACAGATTGCTTTCTTCCAAACAAATACTCCATCAAAACTTTTCTAAGGTAGCAATCCATCACTTAGAAACACGAAAATTAACATTAATGATGTTGCAGTCATCATCGAAATTATTTTCTAGCCATTGAGGTGAGTTCAGTGCTTTATCACTTTCAAAATCCATTCAAATATGATTTTTATTCAAAACTCCTTCCAAAACAAAGCTATATTATTTTAATGTACTTCAAAAACATTTTTCAAATCTCCTAGGATTTTAAATTCTTAATTCCGATTCTGAATTCAATTTCAGTTCAGCTCATTTGTATATATTATTCATATACAAATTCTATTTGGTTATATATAACCATTTCAACTTTATAATCTCATTGGATTAAAATATTAACATCCAACACATCCATATATTATAATAATTTCTGAAAATTATTCCTTTTCTATATCAAAATAGAATTTTGGGTAAAATTATTTCGTCTACCCACTTTAAAACAATACTGCGTCGAAATTTTCTGTTCAAGTATTTAGAAATTCCTATCGACTTCGTGGCGTCCCACGATTCGATCAGAATTCATAAACCACTCAACAGACTAACCAACACAATATAAAATAATTTTTATATCAGTTAACAAATATGCTCTTTCGTATATATACACTCAACTCATTCTAGGGTACTACTGACCCTGTCTCTAATGAGCACATGACACCCAAGCCTAGGTATTCGCTCAACCTAAGCACTGATACCAACTGTAATGGCCCGCAAATCCGTACTATCTAAGTGGACTAATAACACCAAACGTCCAACCCAAATTGCACAGAAATACGAATCATTATTAGAAAGAAGTTAGAGGATGAGAAATAGAAAGAAAGAAATATTAGAATAGAAGAAAACGAAGATCACAAACTCACAGCTGAACGAATAAAATATATTATATAACATAACTTTTGAAATACAAATCAGTAACTTTATATACATACCATCATCAGAGCACAACAGTTATTCCTGGAACAGTTGTAAACACCTGTTTCCAGATACAACATAGTACACAACGAAAATATGATAGTTTATAGCTAACTGGTGAAGCCTCACGCTTTTAGCTCCTCCAAATGAATCTGTCAAATCCCGACTACTTGACTGCCCGTACAAATTTGGGCACCCAAGAGTTTAGGGAATACAAACAAAATAAACTCTAGGTCAGTTATGGGACTGATGTGAGTAAACTCCAATCATTTGTTTAACTTTAAAAATCCTTTCAAAAAAAATGATAATCGTAAGACCAATCCACACATGAACACGGATGTTTTTTACCTTATGATAACCCCAAATATCTTTGATACCAAATCCAGTGATATTATAATAAAGTCTACATCAAATAAATAGAATCTAGCGGAACGCTTGCATCTCACGCTCCATATATAATATAAAATCAAAAACCGCATGGCGCTTATTGGAGACTGGATTTCTAACAAGACAAGGTATGGAACCATCTTACGATAGTGTATCTCTAGAGGGGAATACACTGGGTTCAACAAGAACATCTTGCAACCCGGCCCACACATGACCGACCACTCATTTCGCTTGAGTGTATCAAATGTATATCACCAATGGTTAGGATCAGCGACCGTTTCCCGAATGGGACAACATCGAATGGAATAAGGAATTAAATGAATCTCTAGATAGGTGATAATACACCCTAGTGGGAGCGACCCACATAGCCATGCCGACTACCCGATTTTTGTCATTTCCCGGTTGTTGAGGCCTGAGGCTACGATTACTTATCATTCACTGATAGCACAATCACTTTGAATGCCACATTGTCAGATCCGTTAATCACTAATTGATTTGCACAAATATATCATGGATATTATGCTAAGAGAATAAATTCTCCGCCACTATATATATATATATATATATATATATATATATATATACAGACCAACACATGCGATCACTGGAAATACTCTGTCAGACATTCGTCCATTTACGTTTGTTCTGGGATTGAACGAAACCAAAGGCACAATTTATATTAATGGAAAAAGCGCTTGCACTTTACTCCGTCATTGATTATCTTCATATAATCTGATTCGCAACACTACTGCCAATACGGAGTGTTTCTCGGATAATAATCCAACCGGTCTCTCCACATCGACAACAATAATGGCAAATATTTCGATAGTCGGTTATTTAACTATCGAAGAAAAACAAACATCCATTCCAAACATCAAAACAATCACTGGGCCTCTTAATTAATATTTCATTAATTAAATCACTTTTTCATTTCCTTACCAACATTTTTTAACCAAATATTTTCAATTATCATCTTGGCCTCTTACGCTATTTGGAAAACATTTCCATATATCACCTTCTTTTATTTCCTATACTTAGAAAATATATTCTATTTATAATTGGAAAACATTCCAATTACTTATCTCTTGCTCGACTCATTTAATTCTACTCTCAGGAATTATTTATTATTATATTTCCAAAATTCCACTTATTTGGGTTAAAAACGAATGTTGTGTAAAACATCGTTACAAACAACCCAAAATATTTCATTCAACTATCTTTTATTTAACCATTGATCTTCGAGACTGGATCTTTGCTATTTATCGGTTAAAAGTGAAATCAATCGAGTTGGGGTAAAATTACCTCTCAGACCTTGACTGAAAACATCCTTAACTTCAAAACATACCAGACCATTATTTCCGAATAATCAACACCATAAAAACCAATTATCCATTTCTAAACACGTACACGCTTCCCTATTTTTAACAAATCTAATTTATATATTTCCGTTTTGCTTATAATATTCTATTTTTAAGTTCATTTACTTATCGAATTCTATATATATCGATACATTGATTTCTAACTATCAAATTTTCCTAAAAATATTCTAACCCCTTAAATTTTCGGAAAATTTCGCCATAACCTCCTTTGTACCGGGAGCATCGGGAAAATCCCCAAACCGCCACATAGGCCTCTCCAATCAAAAAGAAAAAGAAAAAGCCAAGCGGCTAGCCGATACGACGCATAAAATCTCATATGGAATTTAAACGTGTACCTTTTTATCGGGCACATAAACTAAAATCTTCATTCTCTTCATTCCATAGCTGCTTAACATATGTTCACTTGTTTTCAATTCAATTCAACTCGATCCAATCGTTTGAATTCAGTTTCGCCCATTTATTCTTTAATTAGCTTCTTAGCCTATTTCACTTGTTATTTGAACATATCATGCTCGTATGTATTTCAGTTTGCTTATAAATCAATTGAATCCCAATTTCCTTTCAGGTTTCATATTTGATTTCGAATATGAAATTCACAAATCTCATTTACTTATCAAAAGAAATATCTCGATCTAAAATTCGATTAACAAATTATTCTTCCACTTAGTTAATTCTATTCAAAAATAAATAACTGTCTTGTTTCAAAAATCAGTCCATTTACCCCACTAGATTTCATATTTATTTTATAACTCAAGTCCAGATTTTTCAAAATGGAAATTCGGATTTTATTTGCTTAAACTCCTTGTATTTATTTATATAAACCATTATGGTTTTTAAATGATTTTGACGCTATTTTTCTGGAAATTCAATTTTGACATAACTCAAAATCTATCAGACGAAATCCAGATTTTTTTTCTTTTATTAGAAAACTATTATTCAACTGGTCCTGACGATTCTTGTTTCCAAGAATTGTGACTTTATTTGAGTTCTATATATTCAATTGAAGTTCGAATCGCCAATTTACGAACTGCAGCGCTGCGGCAAGTTTGTTTTAATTATATATATATATATATATATATATATAAATTTTTAAACTTCGTTTATAATAAATTCAACTCCATTCTGATATATTTTTAATATATATCGAATCAGTTTCCCAATTCAACATAATATTTTCGATTATATATAAATTGTCGATTTTTCCTTACTCGGTAATATATTTATTTATACTTCGATCTTCTATGTTAAATTCCAATTCTTTTTTACAAATTATAAATCCTTTGGATTTATTTTCTATTTTGTTTAAAAATCCGCATTCTAAAATATATTTCGTCGTTCCCATTTCGAAATGATTTCAACTTTCTATTTTCAAATTCTATTTTCAATTCTATTTGAATTTTCTATATTGAAATTCCATTTGAATTTTCTATATTCAAATTCCATTTTTAAATTCATATTTTAATTTGAATATTCAAATTATATCTTGATAATTAATTCATTATATTTGTAAACACCATTTTATAAATTTCCTTGTTTTATATTTAAACAAGTCTATTTCGAAATCTATTTAAAACCAAAATCTTATTTTGGAAATTTCTATTTATAATAACTTATATATATAATACCTAATTTATTTTCATATTTAACTTCTATTTAAATAAATTCGAATTAATCGAATTCAAATCAAAAATCCTTACGGATTTATTTTAGTTCAATTTATATTCTGAACATCAGAATAAATTCCATCGTTTATTTCTTTAAAACGATTTCCCCATTTCTATTTTTAAATTCACATTTGAATTTAAATATTCAAATTTTCCAATGATAATTTTTCCACTTTATTTATAAACACCGTTTATAAATTCATTTCAAATCCCGCATTATCGATTTATAAACAATGTTTATAAATTCCAATACTTGTTTTATATTCAAAACAAGTTTATATTTTTATATCCCATTAAAAATTCAAATTTTATTTTTTTAAAAATAGATTTCTCCTTTTAAATCTCAAATATCCTTTTCACGCTATTTTTCATATATCTTCAGGCCCTAGTGATTTTTAAACACACTCAAAACACTCAATTATCAATCACGGGTTTTCTAACACATCATATATGATAATATATGTGAAACAAACAAACAATAATATTTTTGAGGAATCCAGTTGGATCCCTCCAACCTGTTTTCCTGCATCCACAAACGTTAGTCAACAAAAATAATACCCATCCTACTTCGAGGCAGGATATCGTGGTATAGAAGGTCATCCACTAATATATATTTGTGGGGCGCATAGGGAAATCATCTGCTAATGGTACTGCGGGCATCCGCTAATGAGGCTGCGGGAACAATCCAACCAACCAATATATATATATATATATATATATAATAACCACAAACATCAATCCTATATAACTAATAAATATATAGAATAGCCACAAAATTATTTAAACGCATCAAATCAACCAACAAACAATTATTTTTAGTGAATAAAATAATTCTAAATAAATTTGATTGAGATTTACTCACCGTGGTTTTCCTTTTTGATCCGTTCCGCTTTTGGATTTAAATCGACTGTTCGGATTAAACTGAAAAATCTAGCTGACTTCTAGAAATCTCAAACCCCTTTTTTAAGTATAGCATTCATCACTACGACTTTCAGCACACTTCGTTTTGCCAAAAACTGTTATCATTTGAGATAAATAACGATGTTGCCAATTTGATATAATTTAATTTGTCATTAACTTGTGAACCAAAATTTAAATTAAATAATTAACATTAACTTAATAACACTTACCCCTCAACGGCCAATCACGATAATCGTCTTCCTCCCACTGCCAAAAACATCCATTTCTTCCTCGTTCAGTATCCAAATCCTGCTATAGGACTCCTCTTCCTAAAATGAATGCAACAACCCTTTCTCCCATTGGTCAACCCACTGACCTCTTCACGGTACTGTTCCGGCCTCAACGTCCCCAAATCCTACGGCAACAATCAGCAACTGTAAATATTGCAATCCTTATTCCGTAAAACTCAAGAACCATCACCAAAGTTGATTTCCGTTAGTTCCACATCATCTGAACCCAACGCATATTCCTGTTAACCCATGGACTCGAACTCAACACTAACATCCGTCATTCAATCGAACAATCCCTTCCTCAAACTCGGAAAGTTAACAAATCGTGCCTCCTGGTCTTTCGAAGTCGAGATCCCAAATGACAACAATCGCGACTGTGTTTACAGTTAAAAAAAATCGATATTTTCAACGCCTAAATCGCGCCCTCCCAACATCCGAATGAACCCTAGATCGACTGCCAAGGTCTTGCGAGTGTTGTCTTCATCACCCTTGCTCTAGAATCGAACTCGATTTCGGGTTCCCCCTTTGAATCGCGTGCCCTTATTTCATTAATTATGGAAGAGGATTTAACTTAAAAATATAAAAAGAGGGGCGTTATTTGGATTTTTAGTTTCCTTTGTTTGCTTGAAGGATTGAAAGTGAAAGAGTGGAAGTGTGTTAAGGTCGCGGTGAATTTATACAGGTTTGAAGGGGACTGTAAGTACATTGCCATTAAATAGATGTTTTACTTAGTGATGAAGGTGAGGAACCAACGTACAACCGAATTTAAGGGATGTTGGCAAAAGTAAAAGCAAATCCCTTTTTATTTTATTTAAAAAGATTTTCCCATTAATTTGATTTGATTTCGTACTGAATACGATTTGATATAAAAGGGATTTTTATTCTTTTTAAATAGATTTGATTTTCGATTTGATTTCGATTTTATCCATTATAAATATCTCCGGGTTCACAATTAAAAATCGTGAACCGCTATTTTAGCGAATCGACCATCGTTCCAATGTAATAACGTTATTCTAAATTGAACAGTATATATTCTGAAATTAAATTTGACCTATATACCATATTAAATTAAAATAATATAATTTAAATTCAAAATTCACAAATTCTTTGAAAACAATTTATTATTTATTGTCGTATATATCAAATAAAATTCCTACTTATCATTTGAATCATTTGGATTCAGTTTTTAACTTTGATTTCAATTATATTTCGAATTACGATAATTTAATATATTCGATATTAAATAGAAATCGCTTTTTAGATCGATAAGTAAATATAAAAAATAATTTATATTATCAATTCAATATTTAAAACGATATTAAATATTTAAAATAAACTGACCAAAAATCTGGGTCGTTACAAGTAATAACATATATCTTTGTCTTCCAATATTCTATTTTCTTGTAGATTTTGGATCATGAGCATTAGTTGTCTCTGTTTAAGACATGATGTTTTTTGAGAAAAGTTCCTCCTTATAATTGTGTTGATTTTTTAAATTGACTGTGATCTAGATTGGAAAATAACATTTATAAAATTAATATCACAAAGAAACTTTGCTAATGAAAAGTAAGACTGGGAGTGTACAAAATAAATTAGGGATATTATTGAACTAGCCACTAAAAGAAAATATTTTTAATCCATAAAAGCATTAAATTTTAGGAAAATGATTTAAGGTGTGAGGGATAGAAAATGTAATTACAGAACCATAAGTCTCTATCCTTATGCCTTAAAAGTTGAATTTATAGATGTACTTGTATGTTGCTTATTTTTTATTTGAATAAAAAAGTATCAAAACTTAAAAAATTGTTGTGTAATAGGCTTAGTAAATCAAAGCACTAATTCCTTAATTGAATCTTGATTATGCCGAGAAGTGGCTTGATTTTTTTTGGGAACTAAAAATATATTTGAACAAAATCGTTAAAACTTTAAAATATAAAATACTTTTTAAAGAGGTTGAAAGCGAGTTGTTTATAAAATTTCCATTTATCTATAAATTTAACTAAAAGATATTTTGAGCAATGAAATGGAGAAATTTTTATTTTGATAAGCCACATGTTTAGTGTAAGCAAAGTCGACGAGTAGAAAATACGAATTTTCTTGTTTGCTAGAAGTGATAGTATGTTAAATATTGTTAACAACACAAGAAGAGCGATCTTAACTTTGTAATTCTCTTTTCATACCTCATTACAAAAATAATGTTTTTTAGATAATATTTTTGTTTAAATTTTTTGAAGATAAGCATCTTTATGCGTAGCATACTTGGAAAAATTGGAAAATATCGTGGGCAAAAGAGCAGGTCCAAGGAATAGCGGAATGTACTAAAAAGTAGAGAGGAAATGTAATTTTTCCATACGAGTCCCTTTTTTCCAGCATAAGAGTATAAAATTAAGAAAACTAAATTTTCAAAAATTTGGATGTTAGAAATTGTATGTTTGGTATTGGATGGCAGCGTCGGACAAAAAATTTGTTGAACCATACTTATACTCATAGCAGTCGAGATTATTGTACAGAATAAGATTTTTTATTTTGAAAACTTGCAAACATATGTGACAATCAGTATAAATAGGTTGTTTGCACCATATTTTTAAAAACAATTTTAGATAATGCATTCATATAGTAAGCACCAATTTTGTATTATTTATCTCACATATCATAAGTGAATGATACACCATGCTCCCATACACGATTGGCTATAGAATTGACTGCATACTAATTCGTTGGATAACTTAAAATGGTTATGCACTATGTTACATGATTTGATCATTGAGAAATTTTGCGGTTGTAATAACCCAGAAATCCGAGCCAATTTAAAATTTTTATTTTGGCAATTTTAGTGAATTTTGATTATTTAAAATGAATTATTTTAAATAATATCGATGAGAAATTTATTTTGAATAGAAATAGAACGTATAGTTTTATTTGAATCATCGTTAGAATATAAATATTTTATTTTAGTTATATAACGAGCCTGAAATGGCGCGGTAGTTTGAAAATTCGATTTCAAAATTCAAATGAATGTGCAGGATTCAAAATAAACCGGATTTTAGTGAAACCAAAAATATTTGAATCTAATTGAGAATATCTTTCCAACGAATCCGAGAAATCGAAATTTCATAGTGGGGATAAAAAGTTATGCCCAGATGAAAATTCAGAATAGTCGCTATGGAATTTCGGCCCTTTAAAATGGAAATTTTGCAAACGATCTCGATTTTTGACGAAACCACTTTTGTTGGATCTGTGATGTCAAGTTATTGCTAGATTCCAAAATATGTAATTTTTCGAATCAATATGTGACCGTGGCAAAGGAAAACGCATTTGACCAATTTCAGTTGATTTTAATCGACTGGAAAATGGCCATTTTTCAAAAGGTCTCAGAATTCGACGAAGTTAGTTTTGTTAGGACCGTATCGTCAATACAAAGCTAGAAAATATTTTTCAGGAATTTGAAGAGTCCGTATGTGACCCCGGTAAATTGAAATGTGCGTTCAAATTCAATATATAGAGTTATATTTTGATTTTGACGAAAACTGATCGAAACGATTGAATCGGCCTGCGATACCTATCCCATTGTGTTCGGAATGGGGGTAATTAGTTGTGGACGACAGGCGGTGGGTCTCATTTCGAGGTCAGAATAAAAAGTACCTTTTTGAAATAAATAAATAAATAAAAACTCTCTCTCCTCTACCCCTTACTTTCTCTCAGCCCCCCCCCCCCTCCGATTCATTACATTCGAAAAAAAAGAAGAAAAAAAATCACGCCCCCCACATCTGCAGTCGCCGCCATCGCCCTCTCCACCCCACTGCCTTCCTCCTCCTTGCGTCAGCCCCCCTCTCTTCTCTCCGTCTTCAAAAACCTAGGCACCCCCAAATCGATGAATTGAAACCCCACGACCCTCACTCCTTGAAACTGCGACGCCACCACCACCTAGGGCCACCGCCGCCACTCAGATGAACCCCCGCACCCACTCCGGCCTCTGACTGCTTCCCCTCCTCCACTCCGACGCAATGCAGCCTCCTCCAACCGCCAACAGCGACAAGATACCCCCTCCTCCTCCTCCGAATTAATGTAAGCTTTATATTTAAAGAGATTAGATTTAGATGTTGATATTAAAAAGGGATTTTTAGGTGATAAACGAATGGATTTTCATATTGATTAAATATATAATTTTTGTTTGATTAAAATTATGAGTTTTTGTAAACAAAATATGTCTTTTTTTATTAGTTAAAAAGATGAGATTTTTTAACATACAAAAGATTAGATTTTGATACGGAAAAAGTTTAGATCTTTGATTAGGAAAAGCTTGGATATTTAAATATGAAAAGATCGGATTTTTAAATATAAAAAGGCGAAATTTTTATACCTAGGATTTTTGAATTTTTATATAGAAAAGTTCGTATTTGTAACTTTAAAATGATCGTATTTTTAACTTTAAAAAGTTTGTATTTTTAGCTTTAAAAAGATCGTATTTTTAACTTTAAAAAGATCGTATTTTTAACAAGATAAAAAATAGATTTTTTGTCTATGTGAAGTGACGATAAGAGTATGATTTTTAATTTATTGAAGTGAAGTGATAAAAATATAATTTTTATTATGAAGTTAGCGTGATAAAAATGTAATCTTTATTATATGAACACCGGGGTAAAAATAGAATTTTTATCTATATAGTAGTGGTGTAAAAATAGAATTTTTATCTATATAGTAGCGGTGTAAAAATAGAATTTTCATCTATATAGTAGCGGTGTTAAAATAGAATTTTTATCTATATAGTAGTGGTATAAAAATAGAATTTTTATCTATATAGTAGCAGTGTAAAAATGTGATTTTTATATATGTAGTGGATAGGGGCAACAAAATTGACAAAAGGCGAGCACGACGAAGATTTCTACAAATGAAGAGCCGTGGCGTTTGGTTTAGCTAGTCGGTGAGAACTTCTTACTTTAAATCTTGTTTTCGAGTAAAAATATATATACTAGGATGTAGATGGTGCTTAGCAGCACCCGACACGTCATCCACAGACCATGGATTACTTGCTTGTTTGATTGCTGTGTTGTGAGATTTGATTGTGTTATGTGGAGTGAAATAAAATATTTTATAGTGGAAATTATTTTATAGTTAAAAATATAAATTTTAACGTGTATATAAAATAAACATTTATAAAAAATCGGACGATCTCTTTATATACACTAATTTGACTGATATTGATTGGAACGATAAATTTTACACATCGCCCAACTGCACAAATAAAATCTGTGTTTGTTGATTTGAAACCCCACACGGGTATTGGGATGATATATGACGTACACTAATCCCGATTGTTTAGTTGTATGTCAATCGATGGGTTGATAGACTGTGTAAGCATTAATTATTTATATTTAATGCTTATGCAGTTGTGTGGTGCACTCTGGATGATGGTTGATTATTTATCGTTGCTATTATATACATGTGTTGTAGAAAATCCATATAATTAACATTATATGGTAATTGATTGGGCCTTATTCCAATAAAAAAAAAATATTCATGTGTTGAATAGAAAATAAATTCATGTGTTGAATTGAAAATAAATTCATGTGTTGAATTGAAAAATATTCATGTGTTGAATATAATAAACATTCATGTGTTGAATAAAAGCCGTGATGATTAGATTGACGCCATTTTGACGTAAACGATATTTATATCGATTTTATTCATTTTTCAATGAATATTGAAAGTGATTTCAAAATTCAAATTAAATTGTAACAACCCGGAAAAAGCGAGCCAATTTAAAATTTTTATTTTGGTGAATTTAGCGAATTTTGATTATTTAAAATGAATTATTTTAAATAATATCGATGAGAAATTTATTTTGAATAGAATTCGAACGTATATATTTATTTGAATCGTCGTTAGAATATAAATATTTATTTTAAATTATAAAAGGAATTGAAAATGGTGCGGTAATTCGATAATTCAATTTCAAAGTTCAAAGGAATGTACCGGGTGCAAAATAAGCCGGATTTTAACGAAACCAAAAATATTTGAATCTAATAGAGAATATCTTTCCAACGAATCTGAAAAATTGAATTTCATGGAGGGAATCAAAAGATACGCCAAGTTGAAAATTCAGAATAGTCGCTATGGAATTCTGGCCCTTAAAAATGGAAATTTTGGAAACGATCTCGGTTTCGACGAAACCACTTTTGTTGGATCCATGATGTCAAGTTATTGCTAGATTCCAATTTTCGTAATTTTTTGAATCAATATGTGAGTGTGGCAAAAGAAAATGCATTCGACTAGTTTCTGTTCATTTTATTCGACTGGAAAATGGCCATTTTTCAAACGGTCTCAGAATTCAACAAAATTAGCTTTGTTAGGACCGTATCGTCAATACGAAGCTAGAAAATATTTTACTGGAATTTTTAGACTCAGTATGTGGCCCCGGTAAATAGAAATGTGTGTTTAAATTAAAAATATATAGTTTTATATGTTAATTTTGACGAAAACTGATCGAAACGGTCAAATCAGCTAATGAAACATATCCCATTATGTTCGGAATGGGGGTAATTAGCTAGGGGCGACAGTAGTTGGGTTCGATTTGAAGTGTGAAGACTAAACGAATCATTTTTGAATTAAATAAAATAATTTTATAAATATATGGGCCAAGGTATATTTGGTCAAAACCCCCCATAACTTCCCAGCGCGGTCAATGCTGAAGAACCTCTCGCCCCCCTTTTGAATAACGACGGAAATGGCTCAAATATTTGAGCTCAATTTCCGTCCAAACCACTCAATGATTTCAACAATTTGAAGAAGCAAAATCATAGAAGGATCTTCAGTCTTCAAATCCATCTAGGCGTGATGATTCTTCGTGTCCTCTTACGCTCAAAATTGCTCCTCAAAGAAGCCGGCTTCACATCAGTTTTCCCGCCGCAGGGGGAGTGCAAGTTCGACCACGACAAGGGCGACTGGAGGCATTGCGGAGGTGCTTCACGTTGTAGCGGAAGATCGACTCCAGGTGCCTCGGTTTGCGAGCGGTTGGGAACCCTAGGATTTGTGCTATGGGTTCAAATGATGGTCGATATCTGGAAGAAGGTACGGTGAGTGTTTTAAAATATATAATACGTTAGTGTTTTAAAAATATATAATATCTTAGCTTAAAAATATAAAATATCTTAGTTTTGAAATATAAAATGGCATATAGTTTTGAAATATAAAATGGCATATTAAAAATATGAATTTTTATATTATAGAAAGTATGAAAATACGATTTTTATATTATATAGATGATAAAAAAAATCGATCTTTGTATATGAGGTAGAAATATAAAAATATCATTTTTATATAGAAAGGAAGCGTTATAAAAATATAGGAAGTAGAAATAAAATATGATTTTTATTTATTGAAATAAAGTGATAAGAATATAAATTTTATCACGAACAGCGTGAAACATTGTGTGATGGAACTGGTGGAAAGCAAACGCAATTCTCAAACGCGCAGAAATAAAGCACGGCGGAGTGGTACCCACGGTGAGAACTTCTCACTTTCATTTTAATTTCTAGTTGAAATATATACTAGGATGCAGACGGTGTTTAGTAGCACCCGACACTCGTCGTCCACAGACCATGGACGGCTTGTATGCTTGTTTGTTTGATTTTGATGTGTAGTTGATTGTGTGATGTGAAATGAAATAAAATATTTATATAGTTAAAAATATTTTATAGTTGAAAATAAATTTTTTAACGTGTATATGAAATGAAATAAAAATAAAAAAAATCGGACGATTTGTTTATATACACACATTTGACTGATATTGATTGGGACGATAAATTTTACACATCGCCAAACTGCACAAATAAAATTTGTGTTTGATTGTTTGAAACCCCACACAGGTATTGGGATGATATATGACGTACGCTAATCCAATTCATTAATTGTATGTCGATTGATTGATTGACAAACTGTTAGAAGCGTTGAATATTTATATTTGATGCTTATACAGTGTAGAATGCACATTGGATGATGGTTGATTATTTGTCGTTGTTGATATATACATTCGTTGTATGGAAATCCATATAATTAACATTATATGGTAATTGATTTGGCCTCATTCCAGTTTTGAAATAGAATATTTGAAGAGAACTATTTGAATAAAATATCTGAATAGAAATATTTGAAAAAGAAATATTTGAAATAGAATATTTGAAAATAGAAATATATGAAGCCGTGTTGATTAGATTGACGCCATTTTGACGTGAACGATATTTATATCGATTTTATTCATTTTATAATGAATATCGAAAGTGATTTCAAAATCGATATTTTGAATAGAAATGAATTCGAATTGAAATTGAATAGAATTGAAATTCGAATTGAAATTGAATAGAATTGAAATTCGAATTGAAATTGAATAGAAATGAATTTGAATTGAAATTGAATAGAATTGAAATTCGAATTGAAATTGAATAGAATTGAAATTCGAATTGAAATTGAAAAGAAATGAATTCGAATTGAAATTGAATAGAAATGAATTCGAATTGAAATTGAATAAAAATGAATTCGAATTGAAATTGAATTGAAAACGAACTGAAATTGAATTAGAAATCAATTTGAATTGAAATCAATTTGAAATGAATTTAAAACGAATTTATAGTGAAAATTTCAATCTGGATTTGAATTTGAAAATGAAGTTGAAATCGTTTTGAAAACGAATTTAAAACGATTTATAAAATACGTTTTAAAAGGAAATCGACGAAGTATATATTATATATATTATATATGTATAATATAATGGCCTGAATAGAACGCGCCGCGCTGCGGTAGTTCGTGAATTTCGACCATTGACTTCGAATGGATATTGCGGGAGATCCGACCGTCGGATTCTCCTAAAACAGAACCGTTGGGTTCGTATCGAAAAGAGATTTCTAATGAACATTAGAGATTTGAAATCTAACGGTTGGATTTGGAATTATGTCCAAATCAAATTTGGAAAAGGTCGCTGTAAGTGCATTTCGATGACCGTTGATGGAAATCGACTGTACGGGCCTTGATAAAATTATTAAAAATATCCATAATTTGTGCAAAATCATAATAAATGATTTTGGGAAGAATTGGGATGAAGAATTCCATATTTGAAAAGATAAAAATAGATTTTTATCGAAATGAACTAGTTTTGAACTAGAATTATAATTCTATTTATTTTTAAATAAACAAATTGGATTTGAAATGGTTTTGAAAATAACCAGAATTTCCAATAATTATATTGGAATGGATTTGAATCGAAATTGTCTTCGAAATATTTCGATGTTGGATTTCGTGATGATATAGATATTGTTATGGGAATTTGAAAGATATATTAATATCGTTATTTCCAATACGATATTTGTTGGTCGTAGAATTTGATATTGAATATAAGCCGGTATGTTTTCTATTCAGAGCCTTGTATTGAATATCAAATGTGATTTGGGTTTGTCGTGAATGGTGTCTTCATTAACACTGTTCTTAAGCCCAGTTGAGAAAAAGATTAAATCTTTTTATTTAGTTTTAATGAAATGTACCAATTAAATAATATTTAATTGGAGTTGAATTGGTATTGATTTTTGGGTTTATCGTGAACAGTGTTTTAAATAACACTTGTTCTTTAACCCAATAATTAATGGAATGTGATTTTGGGTTGTCATGAACGGTATCTTCAATAATACTGTTCTTAGACCTAAAGGATTTAAGAAAATCAGAAACTAACTGGAGATTAGTTAAGTTTAATGGTTTTTGGGGTATTGATCTGATGTTGGTTTCGGCCTTCGGGGTTAATACTTAGGGAATTGCTCACTTGCTAATTTACGGTTAGGGACTGATTGAAATTTGATGTGATTTTGGGGTTTATCGTGAACCGTGTTTAAATGACACTGATTCTTTAACCCAGTCAAAGATTAAAACTAAGTGGAGTTTTAATGAATCTTTAATTAGATTGAAAAGATCGAGAATGGAGTATAACCAGTTTTACTTCAGACGGTATTCAAATCTTTAATTAGATTTGAACGTGAAATGGTAATTGAATTTACCGATAACACCATGGTGTTAGATATGAAGTATGACCAGTTTTACTTCATGGGATAAATAGGGTGGGATTGGGAAATAAAATAAATGATTACTTCGGTATGGTTCGCTAATCCCGACTAGTTTGAAGTGATATTCAAAGGAAGATTAAAGAATAAATTTAAAAGAATTTATCTTTGATAAAATTAATGGGAACCTTTCCCTAAGATTGTGAAATTTAGAAACTAACTGTAGGTTAGCTAAGCAAAACGGTTTCCTGGGTATTGATCTGATGTTGGTTTCGGCCTTCGGGGTTAATATTTGGGGAATTACTCTCTTGTTAATTTACGGTTAGTGACTGATGAATTGGAATGAGGCGTATGTTGTGTTTGTGTAACAATTGTTTATTATATACGCGAGTTATTCAGAAAGACCGGGTTTATCAATTTCTGAATAACTGATTCGACGATTAGTCGAAGATGAAGACGATGGTTGAAGACCAGAGGTCTTCACGTCGTTTAGGTGATTACTGGGTATCTTGATTGGGTCGTACACCCAAGAGGAGGGAATCAGTTAGTGGTCGTCCAGACGTACTTAGAGATCGATGGATATGCGGGGTACTAGGTGCCTCCTGTTTCGTTCAGACCCAGAACGAACTTGTAAATGGACTATGTTTCTAACATTGGATTTCAGTCTGTGTGATTGATTTCTATTAAATATATATCTGTTTGGCGGTGGAGAATTTATTCTCTTGCTTAACGCCCTTCTCTGAGACGTACGAGCTCAGGGGTTATATACTGATGGATATCAAACGCATAGAGTGAATTTCCTGTGGAGCATGCCTAAGTGGCAAATGATCAAGGCTTCTGTTGAAAAGCAAAGTCTTGTGGTTGAAGATAAAAGCAAGGCCTTTATGGCATAGATTTGCGTAACGTTTACTTCGCGAGTTTCACACCCTGTATGAACCAGAAACGGGAGAAGGACCTCAGGCAGGGCATGCGTTTCCTTCTAGTTAGAAGTGGCATCAGTGGTTTTACACGCCCTGACGAGTTTGACTTATGTGGCTGTTGTTGTTGTGAGGCGCATCGGATATATATCGGTGACTATGTGAAGCCGATGGAGTCATTTGTTGGCTCATTTATGCCCCATAGGACGGGGAAACGCAGTGTTTAGGAATTATAATCCACATCGGTCGACCGGCCCTGACGATCCAAGGGTCACTCGAGCTCTGATCCTGAGACATAGGCTAGATCGTCTCGAATCGGAGAGGACGATCCCTAGCCTCGGTTCATACCATAAATGATAACCCAACTTCCAATACGACATTTTGCGGTTTTGATTGTAGAGCCTAGTATGGCGACATGATATATGGTACCCATGCTGCCTATGATTGATACTTATGATTGAAATTGTTTTGACACTATACACTTATAGTAATAAAAGATTTGTTTTTAGCGTATCAAGCATTCTTTGGCTATTATAAGGTAAAAACCTATCCTCTGGCTTGCGTTGCATTGTGTGATGGGACCTGGGTCTTATAATGGCTTCATTTTTCTTTATTTAGCATTGCGTTGTTTGTTTTATGCACTGGTATTCTTGGGAGGAAACTCGTTCCGTGTTATACGGCGTGGTCCCTTGATTTACCTAACTTTAAAATAAAGATTAATAACTGTTTTTAGTTCTCACACCAGTCCCATGACTGACCTGGAGTTTATTGTTTTAACTTAAACTTTGGGTGCCCTTATTTTGACAGGGGCAGCTAGTAGTTTTGGTTTTGCAAATTTATATTCACAGGATCCTGATTTACAGCTGGAAAGATACTCGGAAAGCTCTGTATCCGTGTATTACTTCTAGTTGTGTTTTGTATTATTTTCCGCTGCGATGTATTTAAATGTAATTTAAATCTCTGATATTTCTATGTAATATTTATTCATACTCTGTATATTCTTATATTCTGATGGAATTGTTGTAATTAACAATGAAATGTTCTTCTGTTTGTGTTCTAATTCGTCTTGTCCTCAATTCTATCTGTGCTTTCCTTCACAGGGAAGTTCGGGTCGTTTCATTTGGTATCAGAGCTTTGGTTTACAAAGCTCAGAGAACAAGGCATATTAGAACCATACGAAAGAATTCATCAGATATTGGATTAGTAATATCCAATGGAATGACTCGTTAGAGATGGGATCAGTAGTATCCTAGAACGAGTGTGAAGAGTATATTTATGAAAATGAAAACAAGTTTTGTTTTGAAAATTTAAATCAATTATTCGTATTTGATTATTTAATTTATATTGATTTGGACTATCAGGTATATAGAGATTTTAATATACGTCTGATCCACGTGTATTAGAAGCCTCCAATATACTGGATAGATATAGAGTCACACTTTAGTCGCCCGGAGATGATTCTGATGATAGTTCGAACATCATCAGAATTGGTATTCGAGTTTCGAAAGTGTGACATCTATATATTTCCTATTGATTGGTGTGAGAACCAAAATTTGATAAGGCCTATTGTTGTGATTTGGCACCAAAAATGTGATTTTTGACTAGATAACAAAATTATGTGTTTGAAATGCTAATCAAATAATCGATTGATGGTTGTGTTGTTTGATTAATTAAATGTTGAACCTTTAGCCAAATTGTATCAAATAGTGAGTGTATTGAAATTTGGTCGCATTTGCTTACATGTACTTACATTGAACAGGTCATAGCAAAGAGGCTAGAGCAGAAGAATAAAATTGTTTGCCCAACAAATAGGTACATGCTTACCATAATTTACTGTTTTGTTTGGGTGATAATGATTTTATGAGCCGATTGTCTAGCCGCTTGGCTTTTTCTTTTTCTTTTGGAGATCAGAGGGCCTGTATGGCAATTTCGAGATTTTCCCGATGCTCCCGGTGCAAGGGAGGTTATGGAGAAATTTTTCGAAAATTTAGGGTGTTAGCCAAATTTTTGAAAAATTTGAAACGTTTTTAGAAACTGAAAAGTTGGAGAACTTAAGCCGTAGTGATAATAATGAAAGTTGAGTTGATTTGTTAAACAACTTTCGGCTTCGTTCATTTTCGGGGACAAAAAGTTTTAAGTGGGGGAGATTGTAACAACCCGGAAAATGCGAGCCAATTTAAAAAATTTATTTTGGCGAATTTTGATTATTTAAAATGAATTATTTTAAATAATATCGACGAGAAATTTATTTTGAATATAATTTGAACGTATTTATTTATTTGAATCGTCGTTAGAATATAAATATTTATTTTAAATTATAAAAGGAATTGAAAATGGCACGGTAATTCGATAATTCGATTTCAAAGTTCAAAGGAATGTACCGGGTGCAAAATAAACCGGATTTTAACGAAACCAAAAATATTTGAATCTAATAGAGAATATCTTTCCAACTAATCTGAAAAATTGAAATTTCATAGCGGGAATCAAAAGATATGCCCAGTTGAAAATTCAGAATAGTCGCTATGGAATTCTGGCCCTTAAAAATAGAAATTTTGCAAACGACCTCGGTTTTCGACGAAACCACTTTTGTTGGATCCGTGATGTCAAGTTATTGCTAGATTCCAATTTTCGTAATTTTTTGAATCAATATGTGAGTGTGGCAAAAGAAAACGCGTTTGACCAGTTTCAGTTGATTTTATTCGACTAGAAAATGGCCATTTTGCAAACGGTCTCAGAATTCGATGAAATTAGCTTTGTTATGACCGTATCGTCAATACGAAGCTAGAAAATATTTTTTTGGAATTTTTAGAGTCAGTATGTGGCCCCGGTAAATAGAAATGTGTGTTTAAATTAAAAATATATAGTTTTATATGTTAATTTTGATGAAAACTGATCGAAACGGCCGAATCAGCTGATGAAACATATCCCATTGTGTTTGGAATGGGGGTAATTAGCTAGAGGCGATAGTAGTTGGGTTCGATTTGAAGTGTGAAGACTAAACGAATCATTTATGAATTAAATAAAATAATTTTATAAATATATGGGCCAAGGTATATTTGGTCAAACCTCCCCCCCCCATAACTTCCCAGCGCGGTCAACGTTGAAGAAACTCTCGCCCCCCCCCCCCCCCTTTGAATAACGGCGGAAATGGCTCAAATCTTTGAGCTCTATTTCCGTCCAAACCACTCAATGATTTCAACAATTTGAAGAAGCAAAATCATAGAAGGATCTTCGGTCTTCAAATCCATCTAGGCGTGGTGATTCTTAGTGTCCTCTTTCGCTCAAAATTGCTCCTCAAAGAAGCCGGCTTCGCATCAGTTTTCCCACCGCTGGGGGAGTGCGAGTTCGACCACGACAGGGGCGACTGGAGGCGTTGCGGAGGTGCTTCACATGGTGGCGGAAGATCGACTCCAGGTGCCTCGTATTGCGAGCGGTTAGGAACCCTACGGTTTGTGCTATGGGTTCAAATGATGGTCGATATCTGGAAGAAGGTACAGTGAGTGTTTTAAAATATATAATACGTTAGTGTTTTAAAAATATATAATATCTTAATTTAAAAATATATAATATCTTAGTTTAAAAATATAAAATATCTTAGTTTTGAAATATAAAATGGCATATAGTTTTGAAATATAAAATGGCATATTAAAAATATGAATTTTTATATTATAGAAAATATAAAAATACAATTTTTATATTATATAGATGATAAAAAAATCGATCTTTATATATGAGGTAGAAATATAAAAATATCATTTTTATATAGAAAGGAAGCGTTATAAAAATATAGGAAGTAGAAATAAAATATGATTTTTATTTATTGAAATAAAGTGATAAGAATATAAATTTTATCATGAACAGCGTGAAACATTGTGTGATGGAACTGGTGGAAAGCAAACGCAATTCTGAAACGCGCAGAAATAAAGCACGGCGGAGTGGAACCCACAGTGAGAACTTCTCACTTTTATTTTAATTTCTAGTTGAAATATATACTAGGATGCAGACGGTGTTTAGTAGCACCCGACACCCATCGTCCACAGAACATGGACGGCTTGTATGCTTATTTGTTTGATTTTGATGTGTAGTTGATTGTGTGATGTGAAATAAAATATTTATATAGTTAAAAGTATTTATAGTTGAAGATATAGTTTTTAACATGTATATGAAATGAAATAAAAATAAATAAATCGGACGATTTGTTTATATACACACATTTGACTGATATTGATTGGGACGATAAATTTTACACATCGCCCAACTGCACAAATAAAATCTGTGTTTGATTGTTTGAAACCCCACACGGGTATTGGGATGATATATGACGCACACTAATCCCAATAATTAGTTGTATGTCGATTGATTGATTGGCAGACTGTTATAAGCTTTGAATATTTATATTTGATGCTTATACAGTTTAGAATGCACTTGGATGATGGTTGATTATTTGTCATTGTTGATATATACATTCGTTGTATGGAAATCCATATAATTAACATTATATGGTAATTGATTAGGCCTCATTCCAGTTTTGAAATAGAATATTTGAAGAGAACTATTTGAATAAAATATCTAAATAGAAATATTTGAAAAAGAAATATTTGAAAAAGAAATGTTTGAAATAGAATATTTGAAAATAGAAATATATGAAGCCGTGTTGATTAGATTGATGCCATTTTGACATGAACGATATTTATATCGATTTTATTCATTTTATAATGAATATCGAAAGTGTTTCAAAATCTGATATTTATAATAGAAATGAATTCAAATTGAAATTGAATAGAATCGAAATTCGAATTGAAATTGAATAGAATTGAAATTCAAATTCAAATTGAATAGAAATGAATTCGAATTGAAATTGAATAGAATTGAAATTCGAATTGAAATTGAATAGAATTGAAATTCGAATTGAAATCGAATAGAAATGAATTCGAATTGAAATTGAATAGAAATGAATTCGAATTGAAATTGAATAGAAATGAATTCGAATTGAAATTGAATAGAAATGAATTCGAATTGAAATTGAATTGAATTGAAAACGAACTGAAATTGAATTAGAAATCATTTTGAATTGAAATCAATTTGAAATGAATTTAGAATGAATTTATAGTGAAAATTTCAATCTTGATTTGAATTTGAAAATGAAGTTGAAATCGTTTCGAAAACGAATTTAAAACGATTTATAAAATACGTTTTAAAAGGAAATCGACGAAGTATATATTATATATTATATATATATATATAATATAATGGCCTGAATAGAACGCGCCGCGCTGCGGCAGTTCGTGAATTTCGACCATTGACTTCGAATGGATATTGCGGGAGATCCGACCGTCGGATTCTCCTAAAACCGGAACCTTGGGTTTGTATCGAAAAGAGCTTTCTAATGAATATTAGAGATTTGAAATCTAACGGTTGGATTTGGAATTATGTCCAAATCAAATTTGGAAAAGGTCGCTGTAAGTGCAGTTCGATGGCCGTTGATGGAAATCGACTGTACGGGCCTTGATAAAATTATTAAAAATATCCATAATTTGTGTAATATCATAATAAATGATTTGGGAAGAACTGGGATGAAGAATTCCATATTTGAAAAGATAAAAATAGATTTTTATCGAAATGAACTAGTTTTGAACTAGAATTATAATTCTATTTATTTTTAAATAAACAAATTGGATTTGAAATGGTTTTGAAAATAACCAGAATTTCCAATAACTATATTGGAATGGATTTGAATCGAAATTATCTTCGGAATATTTCGATGTTGGATTTCGTGATGATACAGATATTGTTATAGGAATTTGAAAGATATATTAATATAGTTATTTCCAATACGATATTTGTTGGTCGTAGAATTTGATATTGAATATAAGCCGGTATATTTTCTATTCATTGCCTTGTATTGAATATCAAATGTGATTTGGGTTTGTCGTGAATGGTGTCTTCATTAACACTGTTCTTAAGCCCAATTGAGAAAAAGATTAAATCTTTTTATTTAGATTTAATGAAATGTACCAATTAAATAATATTTAATTGGAATTGAATTGGTATTGATTTTTGGGTTTATCGTGAACAGTGTTTTAAATAACACTTGTTCTTTAACCCGATAATTAATGGAATGTGATTTTGGGTTGTTGTGAACGGTATCTTCAATAATACTGTTCTTAGACCCAAAGGAGTTAAGAAAATCAGAAACTAGCTGGAGATTAGTTAAGTTGAATGGTTTCTGGGGTATTGATCTGAAGTAGGTTTCGTCCTTCAGGGTTAATACTTAGGGAATTGCTCACTTGCTAATTTACGGTTAGGGACTGATTGAAACGTGATGTGATTTTGGGGTTTATCATGAACCGTGTTTTAAATGACACTGATTCTTTAACCCAGTCCAAGATTAAAACTAAGTGGAGTTTTAATGAATCTTTAATTAGATTGAAAAGATCGAGAATGGAGTATCACCAGTTTTACTCCAGAAGTTAGTTAAATCTTTAATTAGATTTGAACGTGAAATGGTAATTGAATTTACCGATAACACCGTGGTGTTAGATATGAAGTATGACCAGTTTTACTTCATGGGATAAATAGGGTGGGATTGGGAAATAAAATAAATGATTACTTCGGTATGGTTCGCCAATCCCGACTAGTTTGAAGTGATATTCAAAAGAAGATTAAAGAATAAATTTAAAATATTTGGGTATTGATCTGATGTTGATTAACTAACTGTTGGTTAGCTAAGCAGAACGGTTTCCTGGGTATTGATCTGATGTTGGTTTTGGCCTTCGGGGTTAATATTTGGGGAATTACTCTCTTGTTAATTTACGGTTAGTGACTTATGAATTGGAATGAGGCGTATGTTGTGTTTGTGTAATAATTGTTTATTATATACGCGAGTTATTCAGAAAGACCGGGTTTATCAAATTCTGAATAACTGATTCGACGATTAGTCGAAGATGAAGACGATGGTTGAAGACCAGAGGTCTTCACGTCGTTTGGGTGATTACTGATGATCTTGATTGGGTCGTATACCCAAGAGGAGGGAATCAGTTAGTGGTCGTCCAGACGTACTTCGAGATCGATGGATATGCGGGGTACTAGGTGCCTCCTGTTTCGTTCAGACCCAGAACGAACTTGTAAATGGACTATGTTTCTAACATTGGATTTCAGTCTGTGTGATTGATTTCTATTAAATATATATCTGTTTGGCGGTGGAGAATTTATTCTCTTGCTTAACGCCCTTCTCTGAGACGTACGAGCTCAGGGGTTATATACTGATGGATATCAAACGCATAGAGTGAATTTCCTGTGGAGCATGCCTAAGTGGCAAATGATCAAGGCTTCTGTTGAAAAGCAAAGTCTTGTGGTTGAAGATAAAAGCAAGGCCTTTATGGCATAGATTTGTGTAACGTTTACTTCGCGAGTTTCACACCCTGTATGAACCAGAAACGGGAGAAGGACCTTAGGGTGGGCATGCGTATCCTTCTAGTTAGAAGTGGCGTCAGTGGTTTTACACGCCCTAACGAGTTTGACTTATGTGGTTGTTGCTGTTGCGAGGCGCCTCAGATATATATCGGTGACTATGTGAAGCCGATGAAGTCATTTATTGTCTCATTTACGCCCCATAGGGCGGGGAAACGCAGTGTTCAGGAATTATAATCCACATCGGTGTACCGGCCCTGACGATCCCAGGGTCACTCGAGCTCTGATCCTGAGACTTGGGCTAGATTGTCTCGAATCGGAGAGGACGATCCCCATCCTCGGTTCATACCATAAATGATAACCCAACTTCCAATACGACATTTTGCGGTTTTAATTGTAGAGCCTAGTATGGCGACATGATATATGGTACCAACGCCGCCTATGATTGATACTTATGATTGAAATTGTTTTGACACTATACACTTATAGTAATAAAAGATTTGTTTTTAGCGTATCAAGCATTCTTTGGCTATTATAAGGTAAAACCCTATCCTTTGACTTGCGTTGCATTGTGTGATGGGTGCTGGGTCTTATAATAGCTTCATTTTTCTTTATTTAGCATTGCACTATTTGTTTTATGTACTGGTATTCTTGGGAGGAAACCCGTTCCGTGTTATACGGCATGGTCCCTTGATTTACCTAACTTTAAAATAAAGATTAATAACTGTTTTTAGTTCTCACACCAGTCCCATGACTGACCTGGAGTTTATTGTTTTAACCTAAACTCTGGGTGCCCTTATTTTGACACGGGCAGCTAGTAGTTTTGGTTTTGCAGATTTATATTCACAGGATCCTGATTTACAGCTGGAAAGATACTCGGAAAGCTCTGTATCCGTGTATTACTTCTAGTTGTGTTTTGTATTATTTTCCGCTGCGATGTATTTAAATGTAATTTAAATCTCTGATATTTCTGTGTAATATTTATTCATACTCTGTATATTCTTATATTCAGATGGAATTGTTGTAATTAACAATGAAATGTTCTTCTGTTTGTGTTCTGATTCATCTTGTCCTCAATTGTATCCGTGCTTTCCTTCACGGGGATGTTCGGGTCGTTTCATAAATTGAAATGAATTGAAATTCGAATTAAATTAAAATGAATTGAAATTCGAATTAAATTGAAATGAATTGAAATTAATTGAAATTCGAATTAAATTGAAATGAATTGAAATTCGAATTAAATTGAAATTAATTGAAATTCGAATTAAATTGAAATGAATTGAAATTCGAATTAAATTGAAATGAATTGAAATTCGAATTAAATTGAAATGAATTGAAATTCGAATTAAATTGAAATTGAATTGAAATCGATTTGAAATGGAATTAAAATGAATTTATATTGAAATATTCAATTTTGATTCGAAATTGAATAGGAAGTTGAAATCGTTTTGAAAACGAATTTAAACGATTTATAAAATACGTTTTGAAAGGAAATCGACGAAATATATATATTATATATATATAATGGCATGAATAGAACGCGTCGCGCCATGACAGTTCGCGAATTTCGACCATTGACTTCGAATGGATATTGCGGGAGATCCGACCGTCAGATTCTCCTAAAACCGGAACCGTTGGGTTTGTATCGAAAAGAGATTTCTAACGAATATTAAAAATTTGAAATCTAACAGTTGGATTTGGAATTATGTCCAAATCAAATTTGGAAAAGGTCACTGTAAGTGCAGTTCGATGGCCGTTGATGGAAATCGACTGTACGGGCCTTGATAAAATTATTAAAAATAGTAATAATTTGTGTAAAATCATAAGAAATGATTTGTGAAGAATTGGGATGAAAATTTCCATATTTGAGAAAATAAAAATAGATTTTTATCGAAATGAACTAGTTTTGAACTAGAATTATAATTCTATTTATTTTTAAAATAAATAAAGTGGATTTGAAATGGTTTTGAAAATAACCAAAAGTTCCAATAATTGAATTGGAATGAATTTGAATCGAAATTGTCTTCGGAATATTTCGATGTTGGATTTTGTGATTATACAGATATTGTTATGGAAATTTAAAAGATATATTTATACCGTTATTTCCAATACGATATTTGTTGGTCGTAGAATTTGATATTGAATATAAGCCGATATATTTTCTATTCAAAGCCTTGTATTTAATATCAAATGTGATTTGGGTTTGTCATGAATGGTGTCTTCATTTACACTGTTCTTAAACCCAGTTGAGAAAAAGATTAAATATTTTTATTTAGATTTAATGAAGTGTACCAATTAAATAATATTTAATTGGAATTGAATTGGTATTGATTTTGGGTTGATCGTGAACAGTGTTTTAAATAACACTTGTTCTTTAGCCCGATAATTAATGGAATGTGATTTTGGGTTCATCATGAACTGTGTTTTAGATGACATTGGTTCCTAAACCCAGTTAAAGACAGGATATTGATTTCTGTGAAGATTAAAACTAAGTGAGGTTTTAATGAATTTTAATTAGATTGAAATGGTCGAGAATGGAGTATCACCAATTTTGCTCCAGGCGATAGTTAAATCTTTAATTATATTTGAATGTGAAATGGTAATTGAATTTACCGATAACACTGTGGTGTTAGATATGAAGTATGACCAATTTTACTTCATGGGATGAATAGGTTCGGATTGGGAAATAAAATAAATGATTAATTCGGTGTGGTTCGCAAATCCTGACTAGTTTGAATTGATATTCAAAAGAAGATTAAAGAATAAATTTAAAGAATTTATCTTTGATAAAATTAATGGGGCCCTTTACCAAAGTATAAGAATATTTGAATAAAAGAATATTCTGAATTAGAATGAGGCGTATGTTGTGTTTGTGTAACACTTATTTATTATATACGCGAGTTATTCATAAAGAACAGGTTTATCCCATTCTGAATAACTGATTCGACGTGGTGCCGAGGATGAAGACGGTTGACACGACCCATAACTTCCCCGGTAAGGAAAGCCCGGATTGCATTGAGAATAACACATATATGAACGCAAACAGAAGAACATTTCATTATATATTACAACAATTACATCGAATACAGGAATATTACAGAGTATTAATAAATATTACACATTTGACAAATATCAGACATTTAAACTACATTTAAATTCATAGCAGCGGAAAAATAATACAACACACAACTGAAAGAAACACACGGATACAGAGCTTTCCGAGTGTCGTTCCAGCTGTAAACCAGGATCCTATGAATATAAATCTGCAAAACCAAAACTACTAGCTGCCCGTGTCGAAAATAGGGGCACCCAGAGTTCAGGTTAAAACAATAAAATCCAGGTCAGTCGTGTGACTGGTGTGAGAACTAAAACAGTTATTTAAAACTTTACTTTTAAAAGAGAGTAATTCAAGGGACCACGCCGTATAACACGGAACGGGTTTCCTCCCAAGAATACTTGTGCATATAACAAAACAACGCAATGCTTTTTGGAAAAATGAAGCTACTATAAGACCCAGGTCCCATCACACAATGCAACGCAAGCCGGAGGATAAGGTTTTCCATTATAATAGCCAAATAATGCTTGATACGTTTAAAAACAAATCATTTGATACTATTATAGGTGTATAGTGTCAAAACAATTTCAATCATAAATATCAATCATAGACGGCATGGGTACCATATATCATGTCGCCATACTAGGCTCTACAAATAAAACCGCAAGTCACGTATTGGAAATTGGATTTCCGTCATGAGTCGAGGAAGGGGCAATCTCCTCTCCGATTCGAGACACTCTAGCAAATGTCTCGGGACCCCACTATGATCCTTGGATCTTCAGGGCCGGTCCTCTCTTACTTTTGAGGATTGGCAATTCCTGAGCACACGTTTCCCGGTCCTATAGGACCTATATCCGAGGCGCCTCGCATTCCAACAACCACATAGGTGAAAAGTATATAAATGTCAGCCAGTTTAAGCACTGACACCACCACTAGCTAGAAAGAAATGTCGTGCTCTCCCTGCAGTCACTATCCCGTTTTTGACTCATACCGAGGTGTGAGGCTCGTGAATTAACGCCATACACAAAGCTGCACCACAAAGGTCGTGCTTTGATCATCAACCACAAGACTTTTCTTTTCAATAGAAGCCTTGATCATCTGCCACTTAGGCGTGCCACACAGGCAATTCATGCCATGCGACTGATGTCCATCGATATACAACCTCTGAGCTCGTACGTCTTAGAGAAGGGCGTTAAGCACGAGAATAAATTCTCCACCGCCAAACAGATGTATATTTAATAGATATCAATCAACACAGAATAAAATCCAATGTCAGACACACAGTCCATTTACAAGTTCGTTCTGGGCCTGAACGAAACCGGAGGCACTTTCCTCGCATATCCATCGATCTCCAAGTACGTCTGGACATTCACCAACTGATTCTCTCCTATTGGGTGTACAACCCAATCAAGATCATCGGTAATCACCCAAACGATGTGGAGACTTCCGGTCTTCAACCACCGTCTTCATCTTCGACATATCGTCGAATCGGTTATTCAGAATGGGTATAAACCCGGCCTTTCTGAATAAACCGTGTATATAATAAACACGTGTTACACAAACACAACATACGCCTCATTCCAATTCAGAATATTCTTTTATTCAAAATTTCAGATTCTTAGGGAAAGGTTCCCATTAATTTTATCAAAGATAAATTCTTTTAAATTTATTCTTTAATCTTCCTTTGGATATCTTTTCAAACCATATTATGGTTTTCCAAACTAGTCGGGATTAGCGAACCACATCGAAGTAATTATTTATTTTATTTCCCAATCCCAACCTATTCATTCCATGGAGCAAAAGTGTTATTACCCCATAACTTACACCACGGTGTTATCAGTAAATATTAATTACCATTTCACGTTCAAATCTAATTAAAGATTTAACTATCGCTTTGGAGCAAAACTGGTGATACTCCATCGTCGATCACTTTCCAAATTTGATAATTTAAATTATCAATTCACATTTCAATTTAACTACAAATTCATTAAAACTCCACTTCGTTTTAATCTTTCCCCCAAATCAATATCCTGTCTTCAACTGGGTTAGAGAACCAATGTCACCTAAAACACGATTCATGATAAACCCAAAATCACTTTCAAATTCAATTCCAATAAAATATTATTTAATTGGTACACTTCATTAAATCTAAATAGGAAGATTTAATCTTTTTATCAATTGGGTTTAAGAACAGTGTTAATGAAGACACCGTCCATGACAATCCCAAATCACATTTGATATTAAATACAAGGCTCTGAATAGAAAATACATCGGCTTATATTCAACATCAAATTCTACGACCAACAAATATCGTATTGGAAATAACGATATAAATATATCTTTCAAATTCCCATAACAATATCTGTATAATCACGAAATCCAATATCGAAATATTCCGAAGATAATTTCAATTCAAATCCATTCCAATTCAATTATTGGAAATTCTGGTTACTTTTAAAACCCCTTTCAAATTCAATTTATTTATTTCAAAGATAAATTAATTTTAATTCTAGTTCAAAACTAGTTCATTTCGATAAAAATATATTTTTATCCTTTCAAATGTGGAATTTTTCATCCCAGTTCTTTCCAATTCACATATTATGATTTTACACAAATTATTAATATTTTTAATAATTTTATCAAGGCCCGTACAGTCGATTTCCATCAACGGCCATCGAACTGCACTTACAACGACCTTTTCCAAATTTCATTTGGACATAATTCCAAATCCAACCGTTGGATTTCAAATTTCTAATATTAATTGAAAAGCTCTTTTTGATACGAACCCAACGGTTCTAGTTTCAGGAGAATCCGACGGTCGGATCTCCCGTAATGTCAATTCGAAGTCAATGGTCAAAATTCACGAACTACCACGGCCCGGCGTGGTCTATTCAGGCCATTATATATATAATATATATACTATATATATATTTCGTCGATTTCCTTTTAAAACAAATTTTATAAATCGTCTCAAATTTGTTTCAAAAACAATTTCAACCTTCATTTCAAATTCAAATCAAAATTGAATTTCCCGTTATAAATTCTTTTTACATTCATTTCTATTTGATTTCAATTCAAATCGATTCCAATTTGATTTGAATTCATTTCAATTCGAATTCACTTTATATTCAATTCGAATTCATTTTCTTTTCAATTCAATTCGAATTCATTTTCTTTCCAATTCAATTCGAATTCATTTTATATTCGATTCAATTCGAATTCATTTTCTATATTCTATTTATAAATCTCTTTTCATTGTTCATTATAAAAATGAATATAATCGATATAAATACCGTTCGCGTCAAAATAGCGCATCTCTAATCAACACGGCTTTATATTTTTCAATAACTTCGTTATTCTATTCAACAAATGAATATTTATTCTGTTCAACACATGAATCTATATTTCCTTCAACACGTGATTAATCTCAACAAATGAGTACTGTCAACACATGAATCTATATTTTATAATATTCTTTATTTTTCCAATTGGAATGAGGCCCAATCAATTACCATATAATGTTGATTATATGGATTCCATACAACACGTGTATATAATAGCACTGCCAAATAATCAACCATCATCCAAAGTGCACTACACAACTGCATAAGCATTAAATATGAATATTTTACTCTTACACAGTATGTCGACCAATCGATCGACATACAATTAATTAATTGGGATTAGTGTACGCCAAACATCATCCCAACACCCGTGTGGGGTTTCAAATCAACAAACACTGAATATTATTTGTGCAGTTGGGCGACGTGTAAAATTTATCGTCCCAATCAATATCCTTCAAATAAGTGTACATAAACAAACCGTCCGGTTTGTAAATGAATATTTATTTATTCACATTCACTATATTCATATTCACATAAAAAAAATTATTTTTAACGATAATTAATTTATTTCAACACATTAATCTATATTATCGATTTCACATCAACATCACAAACAAATTTCACAACACATCAAACAAGCATACAAGTCATCCATGGTCTGTGGACGACGGGTGTCTGGTGCTGCTAAGCACCGTCTGCATCCTACTATATATTTTTAACTAGAAAAGAAGAGTTAAAGTGAGAAGTTCTCACCGACTAGCTAAACCAAACGCCATGATTCTTCATGTGTAGAAATCTTCGTCGTGCTCGCCTTTTGCCACTTTCGTCGCCCGTATTTGCTACATATATAAAAATCACATTTTTATATTCTCTCTTCTTCACGATAAAAATAAAGTTTAGATTTTTTTTCACTTCATATATTTACAATGCACCTTTCTGTATAAAAATTATATTTTTATATTTCTACTTCTTGTATAAAGATCGAATTTTTATTATCATACCTATATAAAAATTATATTTTTATTACTCTACCTCAATAAAAACCATATTTTTAATGCTCTACTAAGTAAAAATCATATTTTTATTATCTACATTATATAAAAATCATAATTTTATTATCCTATATGTATCAAAATCTCGTCTTTCTATATATAAAAATCTCCTTTCATATGTTAAAAAAATCCAGTGTTTTCGTTAATAAAAATCTGAACTTTCTCCTTTGCTTTTATGAGAGTAAATATCTCATCTTTATTGTTTTGAAATTTCTTTCTACTTATAAAAATATATTCCTTTTCCTTCTTATAAAAAATATATTTCTTTTCCTATATACATAAAAACTATATTTTTTTTGCTACTCAAACAATAAAAATCCCATTTTTAGTTTACTACCTTTAAAATAAAAATCAAATTTTTATCACGTTACTATATAAATAAATAAAATCTGAACTCTTCATGTTAAAAATCAAACTTGGTTTTATATTAAAGATCAAAACTTTACTTCTATAAAATCATTCCCTTCATAAATTAATTAAACTAAGTAAATAAATAAAAAGAATTTACCTTTAGCTCTGTTTTAAAGCTGTTGTTTTCCTTTTTCAAAGGAGGGAAGAAGAGTTTGTCACCATCACCTGGGGGGTCTACTCGCTGCCTTCATCGCTGAGGAGGGGCTGCTCTTTAGTTTGGAGAAGGGGAGAGAAGGGAGCGGAGGAGGAGTGGACGTGGACGAGGAAGGGGGGTCTGAAGTCGGGTTCGCGGTTTCAGGAGGGGTGCGGAATCTTGCGTGGATCGACGGAGGAGGAGTAAGAGGAGAAGGAGAAGAAGATGGGGCGGCGACAGCTCTGACTGGGGGGGGGGGGCTTCGGTGGCGGTGGCCACCCTGGGCGGCGCGGCGAACTGGTCGGGTGGGGGGTGACGAGATCGCGATCTCCCCCCGTCCATTTTCCTCTTTTTTTGCTGTAGAAATGAAATTGGGGGGGGGGGAGGGGGTTATATGAGATAATAAATTTTTTTATTAACTAATTATTTAATTTCAAAAAGCAACTTTTTATTTCGACCTCAAAATCGAACCCACCAACTGTCGTCCATAGCTAATTACCCCCATTCCGAACACAATGGGATATGTATCGCAGGCTGATTTGATCGTTTCGAACAATTTTCATCAAAATCAAAATATAACTCTACATATTGAATTTGAACGCGGATTTCAATTTACCGGGGCCACATACTAACTCGAAAAATTCCAGAAAAATATTTTCTAGCTTTGTATTGACGATACGGTCCTAACAAAACTATTTCATCGAATTCTGAGATCGTTGGGAAAATGGCCATTTTCCAGTCGATTAAAATCAACTGAAATTGGTCAAACGCGTTTTCCTTCGCCACGCTCACATATTGATTCAGAAAATTATGAATTTTGAAACCTAGAAATAATTTGACATCTTGGATCCAACAAAAGTGGTTTCGTTAAAATCCGAGCTCGTTTGCAAAATTTCTATTTTTAAGGGCCAAGATTCCATAACGACTATTCTGAATTTTCACTGGACGTAACTTTTGATTCCCGCTATAAAATTTTAATTTTTCGGATTCGTTGGGAAGATATTCTCAGTTAGATTCTATTATTTTTGGTTTCACTAAAATCTGGTTTATTTTGAATCCGGTATGTTCAATTGAAATTTGAAATCGAATTATCGAACTACCGCGCCATTTTCAATTCCTTTTATAATTATAATCTAACAACGATCTATATAAATATATACATTCTAATTCTATTCAAAATAAATTTCTCGTTGTTATTATTTAAAATAATTCATTTTAAATAATCAAAATTCATCAAAACTGCCAAAATAAAAAATTTTAATTGGCTTAGAATTTCCGGGTTATTACAATCTCCCCCACTTAAAACTTTTCGTCCCCGAAAAGGAACGAAGCTGAAAGTTGTTTAACTAATCAACTCAACTTTCATTATTTTCATTGCGGCTAAAGTTCTTCAACTTTTCAGTTTCTAAGAACTTTTCAAAAATTTGGCTAACACCCTAAATTTCCGATTTTTTTTGCCATAACCTCCCCTGCACCGGGGACTTCGGGATATTTCATATAGCCTCCCATGGCCTTCTTCAATCCAAAAGAAAAAGAAAAAGCCAAGCGGCTTGTAACACCCCGTAATTCTATTAATATTAATATTCACAAATTAAAGAATAACTAATCTCAGACGTGAGAATTGTGGGAAACGGGTTGCGCCATTGTGTTCGTCTCAGAATTCTGGTTGGAATAGAGTCCGAGTTTGTTTGAATTGGACTTCGTATGAAGAAGTTATGGCCATCAGAAGTTTCAGAAAATTCAAAACAGATTTCAGAAATTCAAAATTCAAAATTCGGAGTCAAACAGGCTAGGCGGGGAAATTCCCGCCCAGCACCCCAGGTCGACTGGGGAGTCGACTGGGCAGTCGACACCCCCCAGGTCGACTGGGGAGTCGACTGGGCCGTCGCCCTGGGTATCGACCTGTCCGGGTGGCTAGGGTTTTGACTGAGCCCAATCTTGAGCTGCTGATGTGTCTTTAGGGCTGAGTTGGCAAATTAAACGGTTCAGTTTAGTTCTGAGTTGATCTGACGGTCTAAATAAACCCTAAACTCTATAAATACCTAGGTAGTCTTTCACTCTAATTCACATGAAAAATAGAATAGCCACCGTCATACCGTCACCATGGAGCTCAGTCTAGCCGCCGCCAACTAAGAAGGAAGAAAAGCTAATCAAGCCCTAATTCTACTCAACTCTAAATCAAATTAAGGCTCTCTTTCTTCTCTAATTGTGAGTATGATGATCTTAACAAGATTATTATTAAACTAATTAGATTAATTTATGAATGGATTATGAGTGAATGATGTGAATTTTCATATATGTTGTTGTAAACCTTATGCTATCATGTATGTTGTAAATCCAATGTTATGTGATGATGATATCCTATATGTTGTAAATCATGCTATGATGATATTGTATAGGTTGTAATTTTCTATGCTAAATTGTGATAAATTATACATGTCATAAAGTCATGATGTTATTATCTATGCTAATTAGTTCATGTTAATCAAGTCATAATGTTGATATTATTTGGGCTATGTTGATGACAAATCATGTATGCAAGTTTGGATTGACTAGTAAAGATGGTGAACATATGCCATGATATCTATTTAGATCTAGAATTATGACATCTAGAATTATGCTATGACATATGTGAATTCTATGCTAGTTCACACCATCATTATGTTGCCTAAAACCACATATGCAAGTTTATACATAAATTTGGGTTATGATCATATCATGTAAATTGTGACATTAAACAGGTTGACACCTTTAGATCCTTAACATTCGTAGTTTATGCAAGTTTCACCCCTATTATGATTAGATTTATTTCATTTGTCTATATGTTGTGATAATTTATCTTTGTGCTATGAGTTAGACTATTCGAGTCTAACGTATGTTCTGCGTTGAATAAGCGAATGTATAATGTGGGGTAGGGGTAATATTAAGGATTTAATATTAAGAAGTTGGGGTGCAATTGATATGATTTTGCATGCCATGAATGGATGGCCATAATTGAGTCAATTATGGAAATCATTAAAATTGGAGTTAATTAATAATTTGAATAGGGAATTATTAAAACTGGGGGAAAAGATTATAAGTGATAATCAATGCTTAGGACACGAGGTTGGACTCGTTTGTGACGTAAACCTGCCCGGACCCGCCCGGCAAATCTAGTGCTCACAAATGTCAGCCCAATGTGAGAGGTCCTAGGTCCAAATTAAAGCATAACAGTTGTAAAGACACGAGGTTAGACTCTTTTATGGTGTAAGACTGCCCGGACCTGCCCGACAAATCCAGCTGCCATAAATGCCAGTCTAATGTGAGAGGTCTTTATGAGGTTGTGGCCTGAATGAATTAAGAAATACTTAACCAGATAAACATGTAAGGTGGGACATGGGGGTTAAGTAGGTGCCTTGGGTGGCATGAGGAATCTAGTGGTTGCCCTTAGTGGCATGTGAAATACGATTAGTAAGACTTAACCAAACACACATGTAAATGAACATGACTAAGAGGGTTAAGTGGGATATACTAGTGGTGACAAGCTTAGGTGGGTAGCTTGTGGGGGCCCATTTCAACCAGTATTCCAAACGTATCTTTGTGGGCTCGACCCAAGTCGAGGACAGGACACGCATGCTGGGTTTGACTATAAGAGGCCAAAACGGGGAGCGGTGGCAACGCACGTCCAACGGGTTTCATATGCATGTGTGGACCCGGGCCGGTAGGTAAGACGTTGTTGCATCGTGTAGGGGTAAGTCGTGCATTCTCAAGTTGCATTGGGTTGCCACTTTAGGGGAGTGATACACCCCACTGTGGGGCCAGCACGGGTATCTACGAGTAGGGAGCCGATCGAAAGTGGGTAGTGGGGTACACCTAGTGGAGATAGGGGCAGACGACACCTATGTAGTCAGCTAGGGGTACGCAAGGCTATTTATATAGTTTCTGTGTGAAGCAAGTGGGATCAACTTTGAGGGTGACTGGTGCGGTGCAGTGTAGTAATTATTCGTTAGTAATTAGGTGTGCCTTTAACGTTATCTTTATCTGCTTTTCCATACCCAATAGTTCATAGACATTTCCTTGTTTTCCAGCTTATGCCTTAGTCTAATTACGTTGATAATAGTATTGTTAGAATTATCATACTCGCCAGACTTTATGTCTGACCCCCTCTATTTCCATCCTTTTTCCCCCTCCAGGTCCTCAGGGTGGACCCAGCTCTAGTGGAGTTTGATTGGATTGCTTTATCTCTTTGGGAAAGCTTGGACCGCTGAAGTAAAGTCCAGCTTGTTATCTTCTTTAATGGCTATTTATGTAATGGGGTTATGTATTTTGTTTTAGCAAGATGGATGTTGTACTTTTCTCTGATTTATGGTTTTTATGATGTAACAAACATGGTTAATTTCCGCTGCAATAAAATGAAGTTTTAGATTTCCAAGTACTACTTATTATCTGTCTTGTTGTAATTTTTCTGTTCTATATTCACTTAAAACCTCCATGGAAGTTAATGCATTCCCTTTGTGAGTGACATTAATGGACGTGGGGTGTTACACGTGGTATCAGAGCTTAAGGTTACCAGAACAGATAATTTTTTTAGAAAAACTATTTTTCTAAAGTATTTTTGGAAGAAGTATTTTCAAAAACATGTTTTGATGAGTAATTTAAAGAGGAAAGTTTTTATGAAAAACATAATCCCCAATAGCCATATATCTTTATCTTTCGAATTCTCCATTTTGAATCTTTCCTTTTTCGTTTCAGCATGGCTGAAGATCTTAACCTTTCGGACGGTGTAACAATACCAGGATGGTATAGGAGGTTATTAGAGGCTAGGGCCGCTGCAGGTCCAGCCAATGTTCCTCCACCACCAGTTGCACCCGCTCCTCCTTCTCCTCGCGTTGATACTTTTGCAAAGACGTGCAAGGAATTTAAGGCTATGGGTGGAAAACCTTTTCAAGGGTCAGAAACGTTTGTGGAAGCTAGAGATTGGCTTAGGGAGGTCGAAGAATTGCTAGAAATCTTTGAAGTAGAAGAAGGGAGGAAAGTCAAATTAGCAGCTTGGTTAATGAAGGGAGACGCCTCGTTTTGGTGGGAGGTCACTAATGGGGAGCGTCCTATTGATTCTTGGGCGGATTTCAGGCGTAGGTTTGAGGTGAAGTTTCTCTCAAGTGCAGAAGAGAATCTATATATGGAAAGGTTCTTGACATTAAAGCAAGGAAGCTCATCAGTGAAAGAATATGTCAACAAATTTAATCAATTAGCAAGGTTTGGCTTGGACTTAGTGAACACGCCGGAGAAGAAGGCTCTGAGGTTCGTTAATGGATTGAATGAACCGTTGCAGGGGTTGGCTATGACCCACATCCCTATGGGGCCCACCTTTGAGAAGCTAGTAGACATGACACTCATGCACGAGGAGAAAGGCACTAAAGCTGATAAGGCACCCGAGAATAAAGGGGATCAGAAGAAACCACAACAACAAAACAAGAAGGGTGGTAAAGACAATAATGGCAAGGGAAAGAAGAAATGCTTTAACTGTGGGACACTAGGCCATCTCAGCAAGGATTGCCGAAAGAAAAAGAAGACTGGCTGTTTACACTGTGGCGAAGCGGGACATCTAGTGAAGGACTGCCCAAAGAAGGGGCAGAGGGAAGGGTCTACCTCGGGAGGACAGGTGCACGCTCTTATGGCACCAGGGCAGGCAAGGGGACAAGTTCAGGCTCTCGCGGTCCCACCGCTGCAAGAACGAGGTAGAACCATTTCTGTTGAAAGCTTAGTTTTTCTGTTTGATCATCCTGTCCGTACTTTATTCGATTCGGGAGCATCGCATTCATTTATCTCTAAATCATTAGTTGAATCACTGCACTTAAACACCAGTTTAGTAGAGGATCCCTTAGTTGTTTCGAATATAATTGGGGGCTCAGCTTATTTGTCCATGATGTGTTTGGATTTGAAAATTTCTATACTTAGCGTTGAGTTTAGATGTGATGCTTATGTGTTGGGCTTCACGGGCTATGGGCTAATTTTAGGAATGGATTGGTTATCCAGAAATGGGGCCGTTCTTGATTGTGAAAGGAGAGTAGTTAGGCTCGTGACTCGCCTTGGCAACACTCTCGAAATCTTTTGTAATCCCATAAATTCCGTTATGCTAAGTTATTTAGAATCGTTTGACGCATCTGAGGAAAATCTACGATCTGTTAGAGTGGTCCGAGAATACTCGGATGTTTGAGGAGGTGAAAGGCTTGCCTCCAAAGCGGGAGATAGATTTTCGAATATATCTTGTGGATAATGCAAAACCAGTATCTTTGCCAGTACGCCACATGGCTCCACACGAAAGGAGGGAACTCAATAAGTAAGTGAAGGAGTTTCTTGAGAAGGGGTTCATAAGACGAAGTATATCGGAGTGGGGTGCTCCAGTAGTATTTGCCACGAAAGCGGATGGGTCCCTTAGACTTTGTGTGGACTATAGAGAACTTAATAAGCTTACTAAGAAGAACATACACCCACTGCCGAGGATTGACGATCTCTTCGATCAGTTAGTTGGTGCCTCAGTGTTTTCGCAGTTGGACTTAGCCACTGGTTTCCATCAGCTGAGAGTGGCTGAGGATAGCATAGACAAGACTGCCTTTAGGACTCCGGACGGTTTCTATGAATGGCTAGTGATGCCCTTCGGTTTGACAAACGCCCCCGCATACTTTGTTGATTTGATGAGTAGGGTGTTTAGGGAGTACCTTAACAAATTCGTGGTAGTCTTTGTAGACGACATCTTGATCTTTTCTAAGGATGAAGAAGAGCATGCCCTACATCTTAGGGAAGTATTGGAGACCCTACGAGCGCATAATCTTAAAGCTAAATTTTCTAAGTGTCACTTCTGGAGGAAGGAAGTACGATTCTTAGGGCACGTGGTTTCCAAGGAAGGGATAGCTGTGGATCCCGCGAAGGTGGTGGCCATCCAAGATTGGAAGGTCCCTAAAAATGCTACCGAAGTGAGAAGTTTCTTGGGGTTGGCTGGCTACTATAAGAAGTTTATCAAAGACTTCGCAAAGATATCAGCTCCATTGACACGCTTGACGAAGAAGAATCTAGTCTTCGAGTGGGACGTAGATTGTGATGATGCGTTCCAACGTTTTAAGAGAGCTTTGACTTCAGCCCCAGTCTTAGTATTGCCAGACGGGAGTAAGCCGTTTACTGTTTATACCGATGCTTGTGGGATAGGACTAGGCGCAGTCTTAATGCAAGAGGGAAGGGTAATAGCCTATGGTGGAAGGCAGTTGAGAGCGCATGAGAAAAATTACCCTACACATGACCTAGAGTTGGCCGCTATTGTTCTCGCGCTTAAGTCTTGGCGTCATTATCTTCTTGGCGAGAAATTCGAATTATTCACAGATCACAAATCGTTAAAGTACTTGTTCTCTCAGAAGGACTTGAACTTAAGGCAGCAAACGTGGATGGAGTTCTTAGCGTCCTACGATTTCGAGATAGCATATACCCCTGGCAAGGGTAACGTGGTGGCAGATGCCTTAAGTAGAAAAAGGTTGTCCTTGAGTCCGTTGTTTGTTGAGCGGCGAAGCTTAGAATTCATTTCGATGTTTGACTTTAGACCTTCCGTTGACTTTGTACCCGGTTTCCTAGCATCCTTGGAGGTCAGACCTACGCTTTTGGGACGGATTGGCAAGGCACAGCGAGACGACCCACAGTTGGTTGAGTTCATAGAAAAGCTCAAAAGAGGGGAGTCATCAAGCCATCTCCGTAGGTATACCCTAGATGATAAGGGTTGGTTACGTAGGGACGGTAGACTTTGTGTACCAAAAGACGATGACCTAAGGAAGACTATTCTTGACGAAGCACATCGTTCGAAGATGACCATTCATCCCGGCGGGGACAAGATGTACAAAGACATGAAGCGAGTTTTCTTTTGGGCCGGTATGAAGAAAGATGTGGCCGAGTATGTCGCTAGATGCTTGGTGTGCCAACAAGTAAAAGCGGAGCAAAAGAAACCCGGTGGGTTGCTTCACCCATTGGGGGTTCCACTATGGAAGTGGGAAAGTGTCTCGATGGATTTTGTCGATGGATTACCAAGATCAAGGAAAGGTAATACGGGGATTTGGGTTATAGTAGATAGACTTACTAAGAGTGCCCATTTCATTCCCGTGAAGAGTAAGAGGACTGCTCCATGGTTAGATTTTGTATACGTCCGAGAAATAGTTCGTTTGCATGGTGTTCCTTCTAGCATAGTGAGCGATCGCGATCCTATTTTCACTAGCGAATTTTGGAGAAGCTTGCAAGAGGTGGTAGGGACTCGGTTATGTTTGAGCACCGCATATCATCCTCAGACGGACGGCCAGACCGAGAGGGTGAATCGCATTCTAGAGGTTCTTTTGAGGCTATGTATCCTAGACTTTGGGGGTACATGGGAAGAGCATCTTCCATTGGTGGAGTTCGCATATAATAATAGCTTTCAGTCTAGCATTGGCACGGCACCTTTCGAAGCTCTTTATGGACGACCTTGTCGTTTACCTACATGTTGGTGGGAATCTACAGATAAGATCTTACTTGGGCCCGATATGATTAGGGAGACCTCGGAGAAGATCGACTTGATTCGAAGGAGATGAAAGCAGCGCAAGATAGGCAGAAATCTTATGCGGATAAGAGGAGGGTAGATCTTGAGTTTGAAGTTGGGGACATGGTATTTATCAAAGTGTCTCCATTACGGAAAGTTGTTCTCTTTGGGTCCGTTGGGAATTTAGCACCAAGGTTCGTAGGGCCGTTTCCTACTAAGGAAAAGATTGGACGGATGGCGTATAGAGTGGAGTTTCCCGAGAGACTTAGTGGTGTACATGATGTATTCCATGTGTCACATTTGAGGAAGTTCTTGCATGAGACCGCGGAAGTGGTAGAGCCGAGCTTTCTTAGAGAGGTGGAGATCGAGCGTGATGCGACGATTCGACGAGCTCCTACGCGCATTCTTAGGTCGAAGATCAAGAAGCTGAGGAATCGAGAGGTCAGACTAGTCAAAGTACAGTGGGGAGATGATGAGAGCAACACTACTTGGGAGACAGAAGAGAAGATGCGTTCATGATACCCTTTTCTTTTTGAGGGTATGTCCTTTAATTTCTCCTTTATCGCTTATCTTGTACTTATCTTACCTTTAGAGTATCCTCTCGCTAGTATTCTTGACCTTTAGTTAGGATAATCCAAGGGTTGAAACATTTGTTTGAGACATGTTATGTATGATGGATGCAAAGTGGATGCAAGTGTTTGCTAGTGGTTTCTCGTGGACGCATATACACACACTGTAAGCACTAGATTGGCTCAGTCACTTCGTATTGCATATTCCATACATATGGTTGTATTAAGTAAAATGGATGTACGATGATTGTATTATCATATGGATACTGCATTCGGATGATGATTGTGCACACATATAGAGATAATATGTAGCATTAAGGAACTTTTGCATACATAATGGACGTATGGTACTATCATGATTTGCATTAAGGAGGTCAACTGAATCAGCGGACCGCCTGATTTTGCATTAGATATGGACATGTACACACATTGTGCATTTAAACATAAAAGCATTAGAAGTCTATAAGGACAATGGATGCCTGTGGTTGATGGTTGAGTAGATGGACGATTGGATGTTAGGATATACATTCTTCTTGACTTGAAGATTTCGGGGTCGAAATCCTTTAAGGAGGGGAGAATGTAACACCCCGTAATTCTGTTAATATTAATATTCACAAATTAAAGAATAACTAATCTCAGACATGAGAATTGTGGGAAACGGGTTGCGCCATTGTGTTCGTCTCGGAATTTTGGTTGCAACAGAGTCCGAGTTTGCGTAAATTGGACTACGTATGAAGAAGTTATGGCCATCGCAAGTTTCAGAAAATTCAAAACAGATTTCAGAAATTTAAAATTCAAAATTCGGAGTCAAACAGGCTAGGCGGGAAAATTCCCGCCCAGCACCCCAGGTCGACTAGGGAGTCGACTGGGCAGTCGACACCCCCCTAGGTCGACTGGGGAGTCGACTGGGCAGTCGACCTGGGTGTCGACCTGTCCAGGCGGCTAGGGTTTTGACTGAGCCCAATCTTGAGCTGCTGATGTGTCTTTAGGGCTGAGTTGGCAAATTAAACGGTTCAGTTTAGTTCTAAGTTGATCTGACGGTCTAAATAAACCCTAAACTCTATAAATACCTAGGTAGTCTCTCACTCTAATTCACATGAAAAATAGAATAGCCACCGTCATACCGCCGCCATGGAACTCAGTCTAGCCGCCGCCAACTAAGAAGGAAGAAAAGCTAATCAAAACCCTAATTCTACTCAACTCTAAAGCAAATCAAGGATTTCTTTCTTCTCTAATTGTGAGTATGATGATCTTAACAAGATTATTATTAAACTAATTAGATTAAGTTATGAATGGATTATGAGTGAATGATGTGAATTGTCATATATGTTGTTGTAAACCTTATGTTATCATGTATGTCGTAAATCCTATGTTATGTGATGATGATATCCTATATGTTGTAAATCATGCTATGATGATATTGTATAGGTTGTAATTTTCTATGCTAAATTGTTATAAATTATACATGTCATAAAGTCATGATGTTATTATCTATGCTAATTAGTTCATGTTAATCAAGTCATAATGTTGATATTATTTGGGCTATGTTGATGACAAATCATGCATGCAAGTTTAGATTGACTAGTAAAGATGGTGAACATATGCCATGATATCTATTTAGATCTAGAATTATGACATCTAGAATTATGCTATGACATATGTGAATTCTATGCTAGTTCACACCATCATTATGTTGCCTAAAACCCCATATGCAAGTTTATACATAAATTTGGGTTATGATCATATCATGTAAATTGTGACATTGAACAAGTTGACACCTTTAGATCCTTAACATGTGTAGTTTATGCAAGTTTCACCCCTATTATGATTAGATTTATTTCATTTGTCTATACGTTGTGATAATTTATCTTTGTGCTATGAGTTAGACTATTCGAGGCTAACGTATGTTCTGCGTTGAATAAGCGAACGTATAACGTGGGGTAGGGGTAATATTAAGGATTTAATATTAAGAAGTTGGGGTGCAATTGATATGATTTTGCATGCCATGAATGGATGGCCATAATTGAGTCAATTATGGACATCATTAAAATTGGAGTTAATTAATAATTTGAATAGGGAATTATTAAAACTGGGGGAAAAGATTATAAGTGATAATCAATGCTTAGGACACGAGGTTGGACTCGTTTGTGACGTAAACCTGCCCGGACCCGCCCGACAAATCCAGTGGTCACAAATGTCAGCCCAATGTGAGAGGTCCTAGGTCCAAATTAAAGCATAATAGTTGTAAAGACACGAGGTTAGACTCTTTTATGGTGTAAGACTGCCCGGACCTGCCCGACAAATCCAGCTGCCATAAATGCCAGTCTAATGTGAGAGGTCTTTATGAGGTTATGGCCTGAATGAATTAAGAAATACTTAACCAGATAAACACGTAAGGTGGGACATGGGGGTTAAGTAGGTGCCTTGGGTGGCATGAGGAATCTAGTGGTTTCCCTTAGTGGCATGTGAAATACGATTAGTAAGACTTAACCAAACACACATGTAAATGAACATGACTAAGAGGGTTAAGTGGGATATACTAGTGGTGACAAGCTTAGGTGGGTAGCTTGTGGGGGGCCATTTCAACCAGTATCCCAAACGTATCTTTGTGGGATCGACCCAAGTCGAGGACGGGACACGCATGCTGGGTTTGACTATAAGAGGCCAAAACGGGGAGCGGTGGCAACGCAAGCCCAACGGGTTTCATATGCGTGTGTGGATCCGGGCTGGTAGGTAAGACGTTGTTGCATCATGTAGGTATAAGCCGTGCATTCTCAAGTTGTATCAGGTTGCCACTTTAGGGGAGTGATACACCCCACTATGGGGCCAGCACGGGTATCTACGAGTAGGGAGACGATCGAAAGTGGGTAGCGGAGTACACCTAGTGGAGATAGGGGCAGACGACACCTATGTAGTCAGCTAGGGGTACGCAAGGCTATTTATATAGTTTCTGTGTGAAGCAAGTGGGATCAACTTTGAGGGTGACTGGTGCGGTGCAGTGTAGTAATTATTCATTAGTAATTAGGTGTGCCTTTAACGTTATCTTTAACGTTATCTTTATCTGCTTTTCCATACCCAATAGTTCATAGACATTTCCTTGTTTTCCAGCTTATGCCTTAGTCTGGTTACTTTGATAATAGTATTGTTAGAATTATCATACCCGCCAGACTTTATGTCTGACCCCCTCTATTTCCATCCTTTTTCCCCCTCCAGGTCCTCAAGGTGGACCCAGCTCTAGTGGAGTTTGATTGGATTGCTTTATCTCTTTGGGAAAGCTTGGACCGCTGTAACACCCCGGAAATTCTATAACTGTGGAATTAACAAATTAAAGTATAATCAAATTCAAATCAAAGAACTAAGGGAAACGGGATACGCCATTGCGTTCGTCTCGGAAAAATACGCGAAATAGAGTCCGAGTTTTCAAAAAACGGAGTCCGTATGAAGAAGATATGGCCTTCGGAAGTTTTGAATTAAATTTAAAATTCAAACAGAATAAAATAATAATTTGAAATGGGGCCCAATGGGCCAGGCAGATAAAAGACCCGCCTAGCCACCCAGGTCGACTGGGCTGTCGACCTGGGCTACCCATGTAGACAGGGCTGTCGACAGCCCTGTCGACAGGGGTATCGACCTGGTCGAGCCCAGTCAACCTGGCTGGCCAGGTCGGTGTGTGGTCGAATTTCTGTGGTCTGCTTTGTCATTAGGGCTAGGTGGCGGGTTTTTATTGGTCTCTCTTCCTAATGAATGGCTATGATCTAACCTAGCAACATCAAGGGTCCTAATTAGTTCTTAACCTCTATATAAATAACCCTAGACTAAACCCTAATCTATTCATTAAAAATTAAGAACATAGCCGCCATGTTGCTGAGGAACGACAAAGCATAGCCGCCAACTAAAGAGAGGATTAGGGAGGAAGTTCTAAGGCCTAAAGCAATTCAAGCAACCTAAAGCTAATCAATTCAACAAAGGAATTTGCGTCTTCAATCCCTAAACTAGAGAATTCATCAAACCATTGTAAGTAGAGTATTACTTTGGTATAATAAACAACTGTGTTGATGTGTATGCTTGAATTGTGGCAATGGAAGTAATTCATATTTGTGCGTTCTTATCAATTTATATACGTTTGGATACTCTTGAATTATATTATTCATTATAAAGAACTACATGCGGTAGTTCTATGCAAATATACGTTTGGAATATTGCGCAAATTATGTAGTCTATGTTGAAGCTACATGTATATAGTTGAGTGAAATTTATGCAAGTTTGGGGCTTTGTTATTATGCCATTATGATGTATGTTTTTATGTATAAATCATTTTGCAAGTAATTGAAACAAGTTTGGTTATTATAGTTCATATGAAACTATGTGGAATTTTGACACCATGTATTAGTCATGCTTTTGCAAACTTATGAATATGGCTAGGAATGATATTTGGCATAATTGAGATCTATGATTAAGTCTATCTTGTTTTAAAGAATTATATGATGACATATGTGAGACATGGTTAGATTAGACTCAAAAATCCCCTTTTTGCAAGTTTAAAGAAAAAAACCATGATTAGGAATATTTATGCATAAGTATGTTTATACCATCGTTATGTGATTAGGCTTAAATCATGATTAAGTTGAATTATGCTATGCTCATGCTAGAAGTATTTTATGCCATGCTTATGTTTGACAATATGCCATGCTAGAAGTATTTTATGCCATGCTTATGTTTGACAATATGCCATGTTTATGCTAGAAGTATTTAGGCCATGCTTATGTTTGACATTATGCCTAAATAAGAATATAGGTTCATGTTGTAGCTAAACCTATGCAAGTTCACATGCTTTGATTCATGTCACCTATGTTGCCACTATGCAAGTACACCAATTCCTATTATGTATTTTCCAACGTCATATGCAAGTTCATGCGCTCACTTTCCCCTCTTTGTGTATACGCCATAAGCCTCCCCTTTTCGCATGGCTAAATTGGGCTTTAAAAGGCTAAGCCCAATATATATAAACGGACGTGTAAAACGGGGGAAAATAACGTTGGGTTAAAAATTAATTAATGAATGAAAATATGAAATAGAAGGGCCCAAAGTCAAGTATGGGTTGGGCCCGTGATTGGTGTAATCTTTACACCATTAACTTAATAATGGGCCGCAAATATTTACATATAAATAAAGAAGAATGACAAAATATGTAAATGTAGAAAAGACGATGTGTTTAACCCGAGGTTGGATTGAGTTGTGATGTAAACCTGCCCGGAACCGCCCGGCTGTCCAGTAGTCACAACAATACCTATCCAATGTGGGAGGTTAAACATGGAGCCCAGCAAGGACCCGAGGTTAGACTGAGTTGTGGCGTAAGACTGCCCGGAACCAACCGGCAACAGGCAGCCACAACAATACCTGTCTAATGTGAGAGGTCAGGGCCTTAATAAGACAATTAAGGCTGAGTCAGGATTGTTAGGATTAAGTGAACTAAAGACTTAATCAAAATGGAACATGCTAAACTAAACGGACTGGTGGGGTTAGGTTAGGAAACACTTAACCAACTTAGCATGCTGGCTAGAGATAGAAAACCTAGTAACGGGGGACCCTTTTCAGCAGTAACCCAAAAAGGTGTATCAGGATACCCTGAAACTAGGCAGGGTGGGGCACGATTACTGGGCTGATTGTAAGAGGTCAAATCGACGGCGGTGGTGTAGCAGTGTAGGTTCTAACGGTGTGCGGGCGTGCACGCACTCCGGCGCAGAAAAATAAAGCACTGGACACCAGTAGCATACCTTTGCACTCTAAGGTTGTGTCGGGTTGCCACTATGGGACTTGATACACCCCATGGTGGGACCAGCATAGGTAACTACAGACATCGGGGGCCGTAAGACACATGTAACTATGCGAGTAGGAGCCGATCATCATTGAATGGATCACATCACCCTGATTATGGGGTGCAAATTGGAAACTAGTTTATATGGGTTCAGAGATTAACATGGGGTACGATAGTATATTCGACCCTAGATAACTTAACCAAGTTCATAGTGTTTGCCCACTTCCTGTTTTACTTATCATACCCAGTTCTTTATTCATAGACAAAGTAGTACTAGACTTACTCAGGCTTTATGTCTGACTCTATTTTTCTTTCGTCTTCTTTCTTCCGTTTCCCCCCCCCCCCAGGTCCTCAGGGAGGGAACACAGCAGCTTGACCAGCCTCAACATCCAGCTTGAAGAAGAGAAATGTATTGCTTGGACTTTCCTGTTTTGAACTATGGCTTTGGACAATCCACTATGGGACTTTGGCAGTTTGTCTATGTTTTATTTATGCTTCTTTAAAAATAATGTACTCAAGACAGATTATGAAGTGTTATGTTATGTTTTTGGAAAGGATGTTGTTGTAACACGTATTTGACTTTATGAAATAAAGTTTGTTGTTCTTCCGCTGTTTACAAATATGTGTTCTTATATCTGTCTTGTATATCTGTGACTTGTACTTATAAACCTCCACCAAAATTAGGGCATTCCCTTTGAGAGTGACCCTAACGGAGGTGGGGTGTTTCACTTGGTATCAGAGCATAGGTTTACCAGATAAGATAAAAAGTTTTGAAAAATTATTTTCAAAAAGGAAATTTAAAGAAGCATTTTTAAAAGAAAAATATTATTTTATTTTAAAAGGCAAAGTCCACTCCCCAAAGCCATAGGTATTATCTCTTATCCTTTGTTTTGAATCTATCCTTTTTTTGTTTCAGCATGTCCCAAGAACTTAACTTGCCTGAAGGGGTGCCAATACCTGGTTGGTTTAGACGTTTCTTAGAAGCTAGGGCCACTCAGCCTGGTCCTACCATTCCTCCTCCCCCAGCAGAAGGAAATCATCCAGCTGCAGCAGCACCTTTTCCTCCACCTCCTCCTCGGGGAAACACATTCGCTAAGATATGTAAAGATTTTAAAGCTATGGGAGGAAGGGATTTCCATGGAACTGAGTCCTTCGTAGCAGCTAGGAATTGGCTAAAAGAAACGGAGGACCTATTCATCATCTTTGAGGTAGAAGATAGACAAAAGGTACAACTAGCGGTGTGGCTATTGAAGGGCGAGGCTTCCTACTGGTGGGAAGTCACCAATGCTGAAAGACCAGTGGAGACATGGGAGGACTTTAGGGCAAGGTTTGAGACCAAATTTCTCTCAGATGCAGAAAGAAGTTTGCAGTTGGAAAAATTCTTATTTCTTAAGCAAGGATACAAGACTGTCAGAGAGTATGTGAATCAGTTCGATGAGCTGGCTAGGTTTGGGCTTGACCTAGTCAACACCCCGCATAAGAAGGCTCTCCGTTTCGTCAAGGGGTTAAATGAGCCATTACATAGTTTGGCCATGACCCATATACCCATGGGAGCCACGTATGAAAGATTGGTGCAAATGGCATTGCTGAACGAAGAGGACAAGGGCAAGAAGGAGACCAAGGCAGAAAGCTCTCAAGGGAAGAAAGAGGGTTTGCAGCCTAAGAAGACAGACTTTAAGAAGGGCGGAAAAGGCAACAAAGAGAAGAGGAAGTGTAATTTCTGTGGCAAAGTGGGGCACTTAGTAAAGGACTGCCGGAAGAAAAAGGCCAAGGAGAATGGTGGGTGCTTTACGTGCGGTCAGACAGGCCATAGGGCTAAGGACTGCCCAAGGAAACGAGGACAGGGGCAGGGCACTGGATCCACCCCAGGGGCACAGGTTCATGTGCTAGAAGCGCCACCATTGCAACAGCGAGGTACCAATACTTCTGTAGAAAGTGTAGTTTATCTTTATGATCACCCCGTTCGCACTTTATTTGATTCTGGCGCATCACACTCCTTTATCTCGTCTGCTTTAGTAGAATCTCTGCACCTAAAAACTAGTATGGTAGAGGACCCCTTAATTGTTTCAAACCCAATTGGGGGCCCAGCTCATTTGTCTATGATCTGTTTGGATTTGAAAATTTCTATCCTAAGTGTTGAATTTCAATGTAGTGCCTTTGTTTTGGGCTTTTCGGGGTATGGATTGGCTATCCAGTAATGGGGCCATCCTTGATTGTGAGAAAAGGGTTGTTAGGCTCCTAACCCAGCTCGGTAATACTTTGGAAATTTCTTGTAATCCCTCGTATGCGGTTATGCTTAGTTATCTTGAATCGCTAGATGCCTCCGTTGAAAATTTGAAATCAGTTAGAGTGGTCCGGGAATATCCGGATGTCTTTGAAGAGGTGAAGGGCTTGCCTCCGAAGCGGGAAATAGACTTCCGCATATATCTTGTAGATAATGCAAAGCCCGTTGCATTGCCCGTTAGACATATGGCTCCACGTGAAAGGAAAGAGCTCAGTAAACAGATTAAAGAGCTTCTAGAAAAGGGGTTCATTAGGAGGAGCATTTCAGAATGGGGCGCTCCAGTGGTGTTCGCTACAAAGGCGGATGGTTCACTCCGTCTATGTGTTGACTATAGGGAGCTCAACAAGCTAACGAAAAAGAATAGGCACCCTCTCCCTAGAATTGACGATTTATTTGACCAGCTTGTAGGAGCGTCTGTTTTCTCCCAACTCGATTTAGCAACCGGTTTTCATCAGCTAAGGGTGGCTGAAGATAGCATCGATAAAACGGCTTTCAGAACCCCAGACGGCTTCTTTGAATGGCTTGTCATGCCTTTCGGCTTGACAAATGCACCTGCGTACTTCGTGGACCTGATGAGTAGGGTATTTAGAGATTTCCTCAACAAATTCGTAGTGGTCTTCGTAGATGATATCCTTATCTTCTCAAAGAGTGAAGAGGAACATGCTCAGCACTTAAGGGCAATCATGGAAACTTTGCGAGTCCATCAACTAAAAGCCAAATTCTCCAAATGCCACTTTTGGAGAGAAGAGGTGAGGTTCCTTGGGCACATAGTATCCAAACAAGGGTTAGCGGTGGACCCTGCTAAGGTAGTGGCGGTACAAGATTGGAAGACACCAAGGAATGCAACTGAGGTCCGAAGCTTTCTAGGACTAGCAGGTTTCTATCGAAAATTCATAAGGGATTTTGCGAAAATTTCAGCTCCGCTCACGAAATTGACCAAGAAGAATCTAGTATTCAATTGGGATTTGGATTGCGAGTTTGCTTTCCAACGACTGAAGAGGGCTCTCACAACAGCCCCAGTTTTGACGTTGCCAGATGGGAGCAAGATGTTCACTGTTTATACGGATGCATGTGGGACAGGGCTAGGCGCCGTCTTAATGCAAGAAGGAAGGGTAGTAGCTTATGGCGGGAGGCAGTTGAAGGTGCACGAAAAGAACTACCCAACCCACGATCTAGAGCTAGCCGCCATCGTCTTTGCACTCAAGTCTTGGCGACACTATCTCCTAGGTGAGAAGTTCGAACTTTACACTGACCATAAATCGTTGAAATATCTTTTCTCGCAGAAAGATCTTAACTTGAGGCAACAGAGGTGGATGGAGTTTCTTGCCTCGTACGATTTCGAGATCTCCTACACTCCGGGCAAAGGCAACGTAGTGGCAGACGCGTTGAGCCGAAAGAAATTGACCCTAAGCCCGTTGTTTGTTGAAAGACAAAGCCTAGAGTTTATAGCCAGTTTCGACTTTAGGCCCTCCTCCGATTTCGTACCAGGCTTGCTTGCATCTCTCGAAGTGCGCCCAACTTTAGTGGATTCAGTAGGGACAGCACAACGCGAAGACCCTCAGCTTGTGGAAATAATTGATAGGCTAATTAGGGGTGAGACTTCAAGTCACCTCAACCGATACTCCATTGACGATAAGGGTGTACTAAGGCGAGATGGAAGACTATGCGTCCCACAGACAAACGATTTAATAAAGAAGGTTCTCGAGGAAGCACATCACTCCAAGATGACGATACACCCAGGCGGAGATAAAATGTACAAAGACATAAAAAGGACTTTCTTCTGGAACGGCATGAAAAAGGACGTGGCAGAATTCGTTTCTAAGTGTATGGTGTGCCAACAGGTTAAGGCGGAACAGAAAAAGCCTAGCGGACTGCTACATCCTCTGGAGGTCCCGCAGTGGAAGTGGGATAGCATCTCAATGGACTTCATCGATGGGCTGCCTAGGTCTAGGAGAGGCAACACTAGTATTTGGGTAATAGTGGATAGGCTTACTAAAAGCGCCCACTTTTTTACCTGTCAAAAGTAAGAGAACTGCCTCATCCCTAGCATCACTTTACCTCAAGGAAATCGTGCGACTCCATGGAATACCATCTAGCATCGTTAGTGACCGAGACCCCATCTTCACCAGCGAGTTTTGGCGGAGTCTGCAAGAAGCAGTAGGAACGCAGTTATGCTTGAGCACGGCCTATCATCCCCAAACCGACGGCCAAACAGAGAGAGTGAACAGAGTTTTGGAAGACCTTTTAAGGTTATGCGTCCTCGACTTCGGAGGGACATGGGAAGACCACCTCCCTTTGGTGGAATTTGCCTACAACAACAGCTATCAAGCAACCATCGGAATGGCGCCCTTCGAAGCTTTATACGGAAGACCGTGCCGATCGCCCACTTGTTGGTGGGAGTCCACGGATAAGCTCATACTTGGACCAGACATGATCCGAGAGACCTCAGAGAAAGTAGACTTAATACGAAGAAGGATGAAGACGGCCCAAGACAGACAAAAGTCCTATGCCGACAAGAGGAGGACCGACCTTGAATTTGAAGTTGGAGACAGAGTTTTTCTCAAAGTATCACCGCTAAGGAACGTTGTTCGTTTTGGAACTACGGGAAAGCTAGCGCCAAGATTCGTAGGGCCATTCCCTATCATCGAGAAGATTGGGAAAATGGCCTATAGATTAGAGCTACCCGAGAAGTTGGCTGGAGTCCACAACGTTTTTCACGTTTCACATCTCCGAAAATGTCTGCATGAGTCAGCTGAAGTGGTAGAGCCAAACATCCTCGAAGAGGCCGAAGTGGAACGCGAAGAAACCATAAGGAGAGTTCCAACCCGCATATTAGGAACGGAAGTGAAGAAGCTACGCAACCGCGAAGTCAAGCTCGTCAAAGTTCAGTGGAGCGACGCCGAGGGAGACGCGACTTGGGAAACTGAAGATAGAATCCGTACTGCCTACCCTTTTCTGTTCGAGGGTACATCCTTGATCTTTCTTTTCCTTAAGTTGCGCTTTTATCTATCTATCTTTTAGGGTATATTTCCTCGACCGTATCTTTTAGGTAGAAAACCTTTGGATGAAAACATGTAGTTGAAACATGTTATGTATGAATGGTTGCAAGTGGTTGCAAGTGATTGCTAGTGGTTGCTCGTGGTTGCATATACACACACAATCTAGGTTTTAGATCGGCTCAGTCACTTCATATTGCATATGCATATATGTTTGTATTCGTATGTGGTTGAACTATAACGTGTTGTCATGTGGATGTTGCATTTGTATTGAATGGTTGTGCACTCATGTAGAATCAAGAATAGGAAAATTTTGCATACATAATGGATGCATGGCACTTACATAATTCGCATTAAGGAGGTCAACTGAATCAGTAGACCGCCTGATTTTGCATTAGATAAGTACATGTACACACACACTTTGCATATGATCATGAAGCATTAGAAGTCTTTTAAGGACAATGGATGCTCGTGTTTGATGGATGAGTAGATGGATTATTGGATGTTAGGATTTACGTTCCTCCTAACTTGAAGATTTCGGGGACGAAATCCTTTTAAGTGGGGGAGAATGTAACACCCCGGAAATTCTATAACTGTGGAATTAACAAATTAAAGTATAATCAAATTCAAATCAAAGAACTAAGGGAAACGGGATACGCCATTGCGTTCGTCTCGGAAAAATACGCGAAATAGAGTCCGAGTTTTCAAAAAACGGAGTCCGTATGAAGAAGATATGGCCTTCGGAAGTTTTGAATTAAATTTAAAATTCAAACAGAATAAAATAATAATTTGAAATGGGGCCCAATGGGCCAGGCAGATAAAAGACCCGCCTAGCCACCCAGGTCGACTGGGCTGTCGACCTGGGCTACCCATGTCGACAGGGCTGTCGACAGCCCTGTCGACAGGGGTATCGACCTGGTCGAGCCCAGTCAACCTGGCTGGCCAGGTCGGTGTGTGGTCGAATTTCTGTGGTCTGCTTTGTCATTAGGGCTAGGTGGCGGGTTTTTATTGGTCTCTCTTCCTAATGAATGGCTATGATCTAACCTAGCAACATCAAGGGTCCTAATTAGTTCTTAACCTCTATATAAACAACCCTAGACTAAACCCTAATCTATTCATTAAAAATTAAGAACATAGCCGCCATGTTGCTGAGGAACGACAAAGCATAGCCGCCAACTAAAGAGAGGATTAGGGAGGAAGTTCTAAGGCCTAAAGCAATTCAAGCAACCTAAAGCTAATCAATTCAACAAAGGAATTTGCGTCTTCAATCCCTAAACTAGAGAATTCATCAAACCATTGTAAGTAGAGTATTACTTTGGTATAATAAACAACTGTGTTGATGTGTATGCTTGAATTGTGGCAATGGAAGTAATTCATATTTGTGCGTTCTTATCAATTTATATACGTTTGGATACTCTTGAATTATATTATTCATTATAAAGAACTACATGCGGTAGTTCTATGCAAATATACGTTTGGAATATTGCGCAAATTATGTAGTCTATGTTGAAGCTACATGTATATAGTTGAGTGAAATTTATGCAAGTTTGGGGCTTTGTTATTATGCCATTATGATGTATGTTTTTATGTATAAATCATTTTGCAAGTAATTGAAACAAGTTTGGTTATTATAGTTCATATGAAACTATGTGGAATTTTGACACCATGTATTAGTCATGCTTTTGCAAACTTATGAATATGGCTAGGAATGATATTTGGCATAATTGAGATCTATGATTAAGTCTATCTTGTTTTAAAGAATTATATGATGACATATGCGAGACATGGTTAGATTAGACTCAAAAATCCCCTTTTTGCAAGTTTAAAGCAAAACACCATGATTAGGAATATTTATGCATAAGTATGTTTATACCATCGTTATGTGATTAGGCTTAAATCATGATTAAGTTGAATTATGCTATGCTCATGCTAGAAGTATTTTATGCCATGCTTATGTTTGACAATATGCCATGCTAGAAGTATTTTATGCCATGCTTATGTTTGACAATATGCCATGTTTATGCTAGAAGTATTTAGGCCATGCTTATGTTTGACATTATGCCTAAATAAGAATATAGGTTCATGTTGTAGCTAAACCTATGCAAGTTCACATGCTTTGATTCATGTCACCTATGTTGCCACTATGCAAGTACACCAATTCCTATTATGTATTTTCCAACGTCATATGCAAGTTCATGCGCTCACTTTCCCCTCTTTGTGTATACGCCATAAGCCTCCCCTTTTCGCATGGCTAAATTGGGCTTTAAAAGGCTAAGCCCAATATATATAAACGGACGTGTAAAACGGGGGAAAATAACGTTGGGTTAAAAATTAATTAATGAATGAAAATATGAAATAGAAGGGCCCAAAGTCAAGTATGGGTTGGGCCCGTGATTGGTGTAATCTTTACACCATTAACTTAATAATGGGCCGCAAATATTTACATATAAATAAAGAAGAATGACAAAATATGTAAATGTAGAAAAGACGATGTGTTTAACCCGAGGTTGGATTGAGTTGTGATGTAAACCTGCCCGGAACCGCCCGGCTGTCCAGTAGTCACAACAATACCTATCCAATGTGGGAGGTTAAACATGGAGCCCAGCAAGGACCCGAGGTTAGACTGAGTTGTGGCGTAAGACTGCCCGGAACCAACCGGCAACAGGCAGCCACAACAATACCTGTTTAATGTGAGAGGTCAGGGCCTTAATAAGACAATTAAGGCTGAGTCAGGATTGTTAGGATTAAGTGAACTAAAGACTTAATCAAAATGGAACATGCTAAACTAAACGGACTGGTGGGGTTAGGTTAGGAAACACTTAACCAACTTAGCATGCTGGCTAGAGATAGAAAACCTAGTAACGAGGGACCCTTTTCAGCAGTAACCCAAAAAGGTGTATCAGGATACCCTGAAACTAGGCAGGGTGGGGCACGATTACTGGGCTGATTGTAAGAGGTCAAATCGACGGCGGTGGTGTAGCAGTGTAGGTTCTAACGGTGTGCGGGCGTGCACGCACTCCGGCGCAGAAAAATAAAGCACTGGACACCAGTAGCATACCTTTGCACTCTAAGGTTGTGTCGGGTTGCCACTATGGGACTTGATACACCCCATGGTGGGACCAGCATAGGTAACTACAGACATCGGGGGCCGTAAGACACATGTAACTATGCGAGTAGGAGCCGATCATCATTGAATGGATCACATCACCCTGATTATGGGGTGCAAATTGGAAACTAGTTTATATGGGTTCAGAGATTAACATGGGGTACGATAGTATATTCGACCCTAGATAACTTAACCAAGTTCATAGTGTTTGCCCACTTCCTGTTTTACTTATCATACCCAGTTCTTTATTCATAGACAAAGTAGTACTAGACTTACTCAGGCTTTATGTCTGACTCTATTTTTCTTTCGTCTTCTTTCTTCCGTTTCCCCCCCCCCCAGGTCCTCAGGGAGGGAACACAGCAGCTTGACCAGCCTCAACATCCAGCTTGAAGAAGAGAAATGTATTGCTTGGACTTTCCTGTTTTGAACTATGGCTTTGGACAATCCACTATGGGACTTTGGCAGTTTGTCTATGTTTTATTTATGCTTCTTTAAAAATAATGTACTCAAGACAGATTATGAAGTGTTATGTTATGTTTTTGGAAAGGATGTTGTTGTAACACGTATTTGACTTTATGAAATAAAGTTTGTTGTTCTTCCGCTGTTTACAAATATGTGTTCTTATATCTGTCTTGTATATCTGTGACTTGTACTTATAAACCTCCACCAAAATTAGGGCATTCCCTTTGAGAGTGACCCTAACGGAGGTGGGGTGTTTCAACCGCTGAAGTAAAGTCCAGCTTGTTATCTTCTTTAATGGCTATTTATGTAATGGGGTTATGTATTTTGTTTTAGCAAGATGGATATTGTACTTGATTCTGATTTATGGTTTTTATGATGTATCAAACATGGTTAATTTCCGCTGCAATAAAATGAAGTTTTAGATTTCCAAGTACTACTTATTATCTGTCTTGTTGTAATTTTTCTGTTCTATATTCACTTAAAACCTCCATGGAAGTTAATGCATTCCCTTTGTGAGTGACATTAATGGACGTGGGGTGTTACACGGCTAGCCAATCGGCTCATAAAATCATCCAAACCCAAACAAAACAGTAAATTATGGTAAACATGTACCTATTTGTAGGGTAAACAATTTTATTCTTCTGCTCTAGCCTCTTTGCTATGACCTGTTAAATGTAAGTACATGTATACGTATGCAACTGCAATCATTTTTCAATACAGTTCAATATTCGGTTCAATTTGGCATAAAGGTTCAAAATTTCAAATAAATGAAACCAACAATTAAACAACACGACCAGCAATCAATTAGTGGATTATCGTTTCAAATTCATAATTTTGATATATATACAGAAAATCATGTTTTTGATGCCAAATAACAACAATAAACTTATCTAGTTTTGGTTCTCACACCAGTTTAATGGAAATATGTAGATATCACATCTTCGAAACACGAATATAAATATTGGTGATGGATCTCCATCATCAAAATCATCTCCGAGCGACTAGAGTGTGATCCTATATCTATCCAGTATATTAAAACTTCGAATATACGTTCATGACGCGTATACACAAAATCCTTATATACTCGATTGTCCAAATTCAATACAAATAAAATATTCAAATACGTATAAATTGGTTTAAATTTTCAAAACAATATTGTTTTCATTTGAAAAATATACTCTTCAAACTCGTTTTAGGATACTACTGATCCCATCTCTAACGAGTCATTCTAATTGGATATTACTAATCCAATATCTGACGAATTCTTTCGTATGGTTATAATGTGTCTTGTTCTCGAGCTCTGTAAACCAAAGCTCTAATACCAAACTGACACGACCCGTAACTTCCCCAGTAAGGAAAGCCCGGATTGCGTTGAGAACAACACACATCGGAACGCAAACAGAAGGACATTTCATTGTATATTACAACAATTCCATCATAATACAGGAATATTACAGAGTATTAATAAATATTACACATTTGACAAATATCATAAATTTAAACTACATTTAAATACATAGCAGTGGAAAAATAATACAACACACAACTGAAAGAAATACACGGATACAGAGCTTTCCGAGTTTCGTTCCAGCTGTAAACCCGGATCCTTTGAATATAAATCTGCAAAACCAAAACTACTAGCTGCCCGTGTCGAAATAGGGGCACCCAGAGTTTAGGTCAAAACAATAAACTCCAGGTCAGTCATGTGACTGGTGTGAGAACCAAAACAGTTATTTAAAACTTTACTTTTAAAAGAGAGTAATTCAAGGGACCATGCCGTATAACATGGAACGGGTTTCCTCCCAAGAATACCAGTGCATATAACAAAACAATGCAATGCTTTTTGGAAAAATGAAGCTATTATAAGACCCAGGTCCCATCACACAATGCAACGCAAACCGGAGGATAGTGTTTTCCCTTATAATAGCCAAATAATGCTCGATACATTTAAAAACAAATCATTTGATACTATTATAGGTGTATAGTGTCAAAACAATTTCAATCATAAATATCAATCATAGACGGCATGGGTACCATATATCATGTCGCCATACTAGGATCTACAAATAAAACCGCAAGTCACATATTGGAAATTGGATTTCCGTCATGAGTCGAGGCAAGGGGCAAGCTCCTCTCCGATTTGAGACACTCTAGCAAATGTGTCAGGACCCCACTATGATCCTTGGATCTTCAGGGCCGATCCTCTCTTACTTTTGAGGATTGGCAATTCCTTAGCACACGTCTCCCGGTCCAATAGGACCTATATCCGAGGAGCCTCGCATTCCAACAACCACACAGGTGAAAAGTATATAAATGTCAGCCAGTTTAAGCACTGACACCACCACTAGCTAGAAAGAAACGTCGTGCTCTCCCTGCAGTCACTATCCCGTTTTTGACTCATACCGAGGTGTGAGGCTCGCGAATTAACGCCATACACAAAGCTACGTTACAAAGGCCATGCTTTGATCATCAACCACAAGACTTTGCTTTTCAATAGAAGCCTTGATCATCTGCCACTTAGGCGTACCACACAGGCAATTCATGCCATGCGACTGATGTCCATTGATATTCTGAGCTCGTACGTCTTAGAGAAGGGAATTAAGCAAGAGGATAAATTCTCCGCCTCCAAACAGATGTATATTTAATAGAGATCAATCAACACAGAATAAAATCCAATCTCAGACACACAGTCCATTTACAAGTTCGTTCTGGGTCTGAACGAAACCGGAGGCACTTTCCTCACATATCCATCGATCTCCAAGTACGTCTAGACGATCACCAACTGATTCTCTCCTCTTAGGTGTACAGCCCAATCAAGATCATCAGTAATCACCCAAATGATGTGGAGACTTCCAGTCTTCAACCACCGTCTTCATCTTCGACATATCGTCGAATCGGTTATTCAGAATGGGTATAAACCCGGCCTTTCTGAATAACCCGCGTATATAATAAACACGTGTTACACAAACACAACATACGCCTCATTCCAATTCAGAATATTCTTTTATTCAAATTTTCACATTCTTAGGGAAAGGTTCCCATTAATTTTACCAAAGATAAATTCTTCTAAATTTATTCTTTAATCTTCCTTTGGATATCTTTTCAAACCATATTATGGTTTTCCAAACTAGTCTGGATTAGCGAACCACACCGAAGTAATTATTTATTTTATTTCCCAATCCCAACCTATTCATTCCATGGAGCAAAATTTTATTACCCCACAACTAACACCACAGTATTATCGGTAAAAATTACTTACCATTTCACGTTCAAATCTAATTAAAGATTTAACTATCGCTTTGGAGCAAAACTGGTGATACTCCATCCTCGATCACTTTACAAATTTGATAATTTAAATTATCAATTCACATTTCAATTTAACTGCAGATTCATTAAAACTCTACTTCATTTTAATATTTCCCCCAAATCAATATACTGTCTTTAACTGGGCTAAAGAACCAATGTCACCTAAAACACGATTCACGATAAACCCACGATTACTTTCAAATTCAATTCCAATCAAATATTATTTAATTGGTACACTTCATTAAATCTAAATAGGAAGATTTAATCTTTTTCTCAACTGGGTTTAAGAACAGTGTTAATGAAGACACTATCCACGACAAACCCAAATCACATTTGATATTAAATACAAGGCTCTGAATAGAAAATATATCGGCTTATATTCAACATCAAATTCTACGACCAACAAATATCGTATTGGAAATAACGATATAAATATATCTTTCAAATTCCCATAACAATATCTGTATAATCACGAAATCCAATGTAACAACCTGAATTTTTATAACATGTTAAAACCATAAATCAAGGCAGAATTAAATTTTAAAATAAGAATCAAGGGAAACGGGTTACTCCATTGCGTTTGTCTCAAAATTTTACATGAAATAGAGTCCGAGTTTTCGAAAATTGGAGTCTGGATGAAGAAGTTATAGCCTGTAGAAAATTCAGCAGATTTTAGGCAGCACAGGACCAGGCAGGTCGACCTGGGGGTCGACCTGGGTACCAGGTCGACCATATGGTCGACCCTAGGGTCGACCTACCCCCCAGGTCGACCATGTTGTCGACCTCCCCCCCTTACAGGTCGACCTAGTCGGCCTGTTTTGACCCAGAACCTATTTTTGAAGCCTGAGACATGTTTTGATGGTCCGGATTGATTCTAGGTTAATCTAAGGGCCTAAACTAGTTGCTTGCCCTATAAATACATCCTAAGATCTAGCCTAATTCATATAAATCATTCTTACACTGCTATGCTGCTAATTCACCTCTTGAACCATGGCCGCCGCCTCCAAATTAAAGCTTAAGCATTCAAACTCGATTCAAATCAAAGATCAACGCTTCTACAACAATTCAAGAGAATAGATCAGCGACACCGCAACAATTCGACGACTAATTTCTAGACTTGACTTCTAAATTTCTTAGACCACGATCTGTAAGTTCCAGTTACTTTTAGATAAAAACTATAAATCTAATATGGGCATGTTATAAATTGGAATTGATTTATGTATGATTCATATCTATTCTTGTTTTCTTCTTGGATCTTGACTATTGGGGATATTGCCAACGACGTTGAAACTATTGCTAATGGCCTAAGACTATGACTATGCCTATGACTATGGACATAATATTTTGCCTATACCTATGACTATGATGGTGAACATAAGACTATGCCTATGACTATGACGGTGGACATAAGACTATGCCTATGACTATGACGGTGAACATAAGACCGCCTATGACTATGAACAATAAGACTACGCCTATGACTATGACAAGGACAATTGTGACTAATTACCTAAGATTCATGACCATGAGGTTATTTCCTAGGATTATAACTTTGAAATTGGATCTAAGCTTGACTTTCTTTGTTAATCCTTGGATCTTGATTTTGGGGATTTTCTATTTAAGTTAGATCTATCCATGTTCTTGAAACTAAATTATTATTCAAACCATTTCATGTTCATATTGTTATCAGATCTATATGCCTGCGATGTTTTAGTCAATTTAGTTATGTCATACCTTGGAATTAAATTAATAATAGAACGATGTCTATTATGTTATAAGTGAAATTGAATGATACTGATCTATGTCTGTAGTTCTATTTTATTATCATGTTGAATTGAGAATTAATGAATAAGTCTATTCATATGTATATGAACTTGGAATATAACATGTTATGAACAGTTGTGTAGTTTATCATGTTATGCAAGTTTTAGGTTGTAAAATCGTATCACATACGTGACCAAATGTTAGATCTACATGTTTATGTGTTAAACCTACATCATATTTCAAGTTCACACTTATTCATATATTCGTGATTGATTTGCAAGTTCACATATATGTAAGTTGAACTAGTCTATGTTGCAAATTCACATATATGTATGTTGAATTAGTCCACGTTGCAAGTTCGCGCCTATGATATTCATGTTGATTACTTTGCAAGTACACACCTATGGTGTTCATATTGACTATGCCGAGAATGCCAAGTTTACACCTATGACATGTTTATGTTAATGGATTTCTTTATGCAAATTTTGTGTACGTTAAATTAGGCTAAGTATTTAGCCTAATATTATGTGTCAAAAATCATGCGGACGGAAAATTAGGCTAAGATTGTTAGCCTAATATTAGATGGGGTAACGTTAGGAAAAATTGGTAATCATAGGAAACTTGACATGAAACTTGCCTTGAAAACTTGACACGAACTTGACATGAATCTTGAACATGGACATGACACTAGAATAAACATGAAAATGGCCAACTCGAGGTTGGGTTGAGTTTGTAGTATTAATCTGCCCGGAACCGCCCAGCAAATCCAGTTACTGCAAACAATAGGATCCAATGTGGGTAGTTGGTCATATCGCGCTTGAAACCCGAGGTCGGACTGAGTTGTGGTGTAAATCTGCCCGGAACCGCCCGGCATATCCAGTTACCACAACAACGGGTCTGATGTGAGAGTTTAGGGTGCATTAATGAATTAATGCCACATGATAGGGTTAAGTCATGAACCGCTTGAATATACTTAACCAATTTGACACGATGATTTGATAGGGTTAAGTCATGAACCGCTTGAATATACTTAACCAATTTGACACGATGATTTGATAGGGTTAAGTCATGAACCGCTTGAATGTACTTAACCAATTTGACACGATGATTTGGTAGGGTTAAGTCATGAACCGCTTGAATGAACTTAACCAATTTGACATGATGATTTGATAGGATTAAGTCACGAACCGCTTGAATGAACTTAACGAATTTGACACGATGATTTGGTAGGGTTAAGTCATGAACCGCTTGAATATACTCAACCAACTTGACACATGGTTCGTAGGGCTAAGTGATGAACTTGAACGACAACACTTAGCCAATTTGACATGACACGTAGGCGGGTTAAGTCACGAACTTGAATGACAACACTTAACCAACTTGACATGCTAGACTGATGGGGTTAAGTCTCGAATTTTAATGACAACACTTAATCTACTGGATGGAAACCTTAGTTACGCGGTCCTTTTCAGCAGTAACCCACTAGATGTATCACGGTACCCTGGAACTAGGCAGGGTGGGGCACGATTACTCGGCTGATTGTAAGCGACCAGAACGACGACTGAGTTGGTGCGCCATTGTAGGTTCAGGCGGACTATGGTCGTGCACGTAGTCCGGAGTTGAAAAAGCAGGCATTGGGCACCAGTAGGTTTACACTGTGCGTGCTTGATTCGTGTCGGTGGTTGGCACCCTAGGGCTTGATACACCCTATGGTGGACCTAGAACAGGTAACTACATTCGTGATAGGGCCGTATGACACAGACGCATGACGAGCTAGAACTTGTATAGAGCCGATCGATTAATAGATCGTTTCGTGGGACCAAGTAATGGGTCATTTCACGATATTGGGATAGGGATCATTTCATAGTTATTACATGACATGGATTGGGTTACTAGTATAGGTGGTAAAGGCCCATTTCTGTTTCTGTTTCTGTTAGGGAGGTAAAAGCCCATTACTAATTCTGTAAAGATCACCCTATTTTTGTTTCCGTTTCTGGTTGGACATTAGGATAACACCTAATTCTGTTATACTAGTACTAGTGCAGAGAATGTTAAACATGCGATGCTATACGTAGTTTATCTGGTTAGCATAGTTTATCTTGTTACCGTAGTTTATCTGGTTAGCATAGTTTATCTTGTTATCTTAGTTTAATTGGCTTATCTTGTCATCATCCTTATGTTTACTTTCAGTTTATACATGTCATGTTATCTTTACTTGTCTCTATGCTGAAAGTCACTAGGACTTGCCAGTCTTTATGACTGACCCGTTTTCTTTCGCCTCTTTTTCTTCCCCCCCCAAAGTTCTCAGGGAGGAAACACTACTTCTTAGTTTGGACTTCTTTCTGCTTCAAGATCATCATATATGGCTTGGACCTTTCTTGGCTATGGCTGCTTTACTGTTTTACTTGGGGAATGATTTATGACTATGGTTTTATGCTTCTTTACTATTGCAAGACAGATTTCGATGTAATGGATTTAATGGCATTTTGATGTAAAAGGCTTTAGACCTTTCTAGATTTTAAAGCAATGAAATTTGGTTCTTCTTCCGCTGTTTTATATGTTCTGTCTTGTAATATTTCTGTGTATGTTTACCTAGATAATGCTCCACCAAAGCTAGTGCATTCCCTTTGTGAGTGACCCTAGCAGAGGTAGGGTGTTACATTTGGTATCAGAGCAGAAGGTTAACAGACTGGGCAAAAGTTTTTAAAACCTTTTGAAATTATTTTCAAAACCATTTACAAAGAAGCATTTATCAAGAAAAGTTTTATTTTTAAAGGCTATTCCCCAAAGGCCATTAGCATTACCCTTTGTTTCCGTGTTTGAATCCCTTTTCCTTTCTTTCCTCCATCTATAGTCACATTAGTTCCATCTACGACTAATCTTATTTCAAGCTTTGTAGGGTTGTCGTGCTATGGAGGTAGTTCTCGAGAGACCTGTTAACACGTTATATAAGAGGGGATAAGAGTGGTTAACGCGAATGAGGCTCAGAATAACAAGGTAGAAATGTTTCTATAGGAAAGTCTAGTTTATCTTTCTATCCTGTTCGTACCTTTTTTGATTATGGTACATCGCATCCTTTTTATTTCGGCTTCGATAGTTGAGTCTCTGCACCTTAGTACTAGCATAGTAGAGGATCCCAATTTTTTTTTCTTCTCAAATCCTGTTGGGGAATCGGTTCATTTATTCATGACTTGTTTGAATTTGAGAATGTCTATGCTAAGCGTTGAGTTTAGAAGAAATTCTTCTGTTTTTGGGCTACGGGTCGATTCTAGGGATGGAATGGTTATCCAGTAATGGTGCCATTCTTGAGTATGAAAAGAGGGTAGTTAGACTCTTGACTTTCCATGGTAATACCCTCGAAGTCTAGTGTAATCCTTAGGATTCTGCCATGCTTAGTTACCTAGAATCTCTTGATACATTTGTTGATCCTGAGTAGTGTTCGCCACTAAGGTGGATGGTTCATTTCGCTTATGCATGAGTTATAGGAAATCACCTTAGTAAGTACATTTGGCAACATGGTTGACATCTGTTTATTTGCAAGAGATAATTCTTCTGCATGGAATACCCTATAAACGAGATCCAGGATTCACTATTGAATTTTGGAGAGCTTGCATGAAACAATGAGTACGTAGTTATGTTTGAGCCAAGTATACTAGAAGGAGGATAAGGGAAAATGGGACGAGAGACAACAGTGAAATGAGTTCCAACTCATATTTTGGAAACAAGAATTAAGAAGCCACGAAATTATGAAGTTAAAGATGGACAAAGCACAATGGAGTTAAGCTCAAGGAAATGCGACTTAGAAGATTGAAGACTAGATACGCGCATCATATCTCTTTTTAAGAGTATATCCTTGATCCCTCTTTCCTGTAGAGCTTACTTGCATGCTATCTTTTATGTATATCCTCTCGGTCCTATTCTCAATCTTATTTCTGTTGCAAACCCCATAAGGAGTATGAATCATCTGGTTGTGATATATGTTGGGGTTTGAGGGTGTCCGTTGGGTTGACTAAAGTTTTTGGGCTTTATAGGATATGGGTTGGTTTTAGGAAGGGATTTCTTGCGACCTAAAAGGAGTTTATCATGCTTGGTTTCCTAGAATCATATATATTGGTTTTGGGCTGGTGTTTAGGGTACAAAGTTTTTCTTTACTTGCTTCTATCATTCGGTTATACCTTTAGGTAGGAACTAATGGATGTAAACATGTGTTTGAGACATGTTATGGTTTATGGTTGCAAGGGGTTGCAAGTGGTTGATAGTTGTTGCACGTGGATGCATGAACACACATTAGGCACTAGATCGGCTCAGTCACATCTCATATTGTATATGCATGGATGTTTATACTTGTTTATGGATGGAATTGAATGTGTTATCATGTGGATGTTGCATATGGATGGATGTTTGTGCACACATATAGTGTTTATATGACTAGGACTATTTGCGTACATGTTGGATTCATGGCACTAAACATATTTTGCATTTAAAAAGATCAATCAGGCCTAATCATTTGCATTATACAAGGAACATATACACACACTTCTTGCATATGTTCATACAGCATTAGAAATCTTTTAAGGAGAATGGTTGCTTATGAATGATGGTTGAGTAGATGGTTGATTGGATGATAGGATGCATTCTTCTTAATTTGAAGATTTCGGGGACGAAATCCTTTAAGGAGGGAAGAATGTAACAACCCGAATTTTTATAACATGTTAAAACCATAAATCAAGGCAGAATTAAATTTTAAAATAAGAATCAAGGGAATTGGGTTATGCCATTGCATTCGTCTCGAAATTTTACATGAAATAGAGTCCGAGTTTTCGAAAATCGGAGTCCGGATGAAGAAGTAATGGCCTGTAGAAGATTCAGCAAATTTTAGGCAGCACAGGACCAGGCAGGTCGACCTGGGGGTCGAACATGTGGTCGACCCTAGGGTCGACCTACCCCCCAAGTCGACCATGTGGTCGACCTCCCCACCTTACAGGTCGACCTAGTTGGCCTATTTTGACCCAGAACCTATTTTTGAAGCCTGAGACATGTTTTGATGGTCCGGATTGATTCTAGGGTTAATCTAAGGGCTTAGACCAGTTGCTACCCCTATAAATACATCCTAAGACCTAGCCTAATTCATACAAAACATTCTTACACTGCTATGCTGCTAATTCACCTCTTGAACCATGGTCGCCGCCTCCAAATTAAAGCTTAAGCATTCAAACTCGATTCAAATCAAAGATCAACGCTTCTACAACAATTCAAGAGAATAGATCAGCGACACCGCAACAATTCGACGACTAATTTCTAGACATGACTTCTAAATTTCTTAGACCATGATCTGTAAGTTCCAGTTACTTTTAGATAAAAACTATAAATCTAATATGGGCATGTTATAAATTGGAATTGATTTATGTATGATTCATATAAATTTTTGTTTTCTTCTTGGATCTTGACTATTGGGAATATTGCCTACGACGTCGAAGATAATGTTAATGGCTTAAGACTATGACTATGCCTATGACTGTGGACATAATATTTTGCCTATGCCTATGACTATGACGGTGAACATAAGACTATGCCTATGACTATGACGGTGAACATAAGACTATGCCTATGACTATGACGGTGAACATAAGACCGCCTATGACCATGAACAATAAGACTATGCCTATAACTATGACAAGGACAATTGTGACTAATTACCTAAGATTCATGACCATGAGGTTATTGCCTAGGATTATAACTTTGAAATTGGATCTAAGCTTGACTTTCTTTATTTATCCTTGCATCTTGATTTTGGGGATTTTTCTATTTAAGTTAGATATATCCATGTTCTTGAAACTAGATTATTATTCAAACCTTTTCATGTTCATACTATTATTAGAACTATATGCCCGTGATGTTTTAGCCAATTTAGTTATGTCATACCTTGGAATTAAATTAATAATAGAACGATGTCTATTATGTTATAGGTGAAATTGAATGATATTGATCTATATCTGTAGTTCTATTTTATTATTATATTGAACTGAGAATGAATGAATAAGTCTATTCATATGTATATGAACTTGGAATATAACCTGTTATGACAAGTTGTGTAGTTTATCATGTTATGCAAGTTTTAGGTTGTAAAATCATATCACATATGTGACCAAATGTTAGATCTACATGTTTATGTGTTAAACCTACGTCATATTTCAAGTTCACACTTATTCATATGTTCGTGATTGATTTGCAAGTTCACATATATGTAAGTTGATTTAGTCTATGTTGCAAATTCACATATATGTATGTTGAATTAGTCCACGTTGCAAGTTCGCGCCTATGATATTCATGTTGATTACTTTGCAAGTACACACCTATGGTGTTCATATTGACTATGCCGAGAATGCCAAGTTTACACCTATGACATGTTTATGTTAATGGATTTCTTTATGCAAATTTTGTGTACATTAAATTATGCTAAGTTTTTAGTCTAATATTATATGTCAAAAATCATGCAGACGGAAAATTAGGCTAAGATTGTTAGCCTAATATTTATACGGGGTAACGTTGGGGAAAATTGGTAATCATAGGAAACTTGACATGAAACTTGCCTTGAAAACTTGACACGAACTTGACATGAATCTTGAAATAGACATGACACTAGAATAAACATGAAAATGGCCAACTCGAGGTTGGGTTGAGTTTGCAGTGTAAATCTGCCCAGAACCGCCCGGCTAATCCAGTTACTGCAAACAATAGGATCCAATGTGGGTAATTGGTCATATCGCGCTTGAAACCCGAGGTCAGACTGAGTTGTGGCGTAAATCTGCCCGGAATCGCCCGACATATCCAGTGACCACAACAACAGGTCTAATGTGAGAGGTTGGGTTGCATTAATGAATTAATGCCACATGATAGGGTTAAGTCATGAACCGCTTGAATATACTTAACCAATTTGACCCAATGATTTGATAGGGTTAAGTCATGAACCGCTTGAATATACTTAACCAATTTGACACAATGATTTGATAGGGTTAAATCATGAACTGCTTGAATGTACTTAACCAATTTGACACGATGATTTGGTAAGGTTAAGTCATGAACCGCTTGAATATACTTAACCAATTTGACACGATGATTTGATAGGGTTAAGTCATGAACCGCTTGAATGAACTTAACCAATTTGACACGATGATTTGATAGGATTAAGTCATGAACCGCTTGAATGACGTTAATCAATTTGACACGATGATTTGGTAGGGTTAAGTCATGAACCGCTTGAATATACTCAACCAACTTGACACATGATTCGTAGGGCTAAGTCATGAACTTGAACGACATCACTTAGCCATTTTGACATGACACGTAGGCGGGTTAAGTCACGAACTTGAATGACAACACTTAACCAACTTGACATGCTAGACTGATGGGGTTAAGTCTCGAATTTAAATGACAACACTTAACCTACTAGACGGAAACCCTAGTTACGCGGTCCTTTTCAGCAGTAACCCACTAGATGTATCACGGTACCCTGGAACTAGGCATGATTACTGGGCTGATTGTATGCGACCAGAACGACGACTGAGTTGGTGCGCCATTGTAGGTTCCGGGGGACTATGGTCGTGAACGTAGTCCGAAGTTGAAAAAGCAGGCATTGGGCACCAGTAGGTTTACACTGTGCGTACTTGATTCGTGTCGGTGGTTGGCACCCTAGGGCTTGATACACCCTATGGTGGACCTAGCACAGGTAACTACATTCGTGATAGGGACGTATGACACAGACACATGACGAGCTAGAACTTGTAGGGAGCCGATCGATTAATAGATCGTTTCGTGGGACCAAGTAATGGGTCATTCAATGATATTGGGCAAGGGATCATTTCATAGTTAATACATGACACGGGTTGGGTTACTAGTAGAGGTGGTAAAGGCCCATTTCTGTTTCTGTTTCTGCTAGGGAGGTAAAAGCCCATTACTATTTCTGTAAAGATCACCCTGTTTCTGTTTCCGTTTCTGTTTGGACATTAGGATAACAACTAATTCTGTTATACTAGTACTAGTGCAGAGAATGTTAAACATGCGATGCTATAGGTAGTTTATCTGGTTAGCATAGTTTATCTTGTTACCGTAGTTTATCTGGTTAGCATAGTTTATCTTGTTATCTTAGTTTAATTGGCCTATCTTGTCATCATCCTTATGTTTACTTTCAATTTATACATGTCATGTTATCTTTACTTGTTTCTATGTTGAAAGTCACTGTAATGACCCGGGATTTTGACGACTTTGGTTATCGCCATAAACTCAATGATGACTAACCAAACATCGAAAAATACCAGTCATTTGTGAAAGAAATTAGAGGGTGAGGAAAGATAAGACAGAAATTTAGAATAGAAGAAGAAGAACACAATATCAGAGGAACACGAATCTCATAGCGGAACGAATAAATATATTTCATAACATAACTTTGAAATACAAATATGTACTTGAATATACATATCATTATCAAAGTACAGCACTTACAACACAGTGGAAATAACTATAGCTATATGATCCTGAAGCCTCCTGCTCCAAGTTCTTCCAGTATATCTGTAAATCCCGACTACTTGACTGCCTGTACAAATTTAGGCACCCAAGAGTTTAGGGAAAACAACAAAATAAACTCTGGGATAGTGATGGGACTGGTGTGAGTAAAACAGTTTAAAACAGTTCAAGCAGGTAATCGATATTTCATAAGACCACGCCATATAACGGAACAGGTTTTCTCCCTTATGAGAATCCAAATTATCTTTATATCAAAAACCTTTTGATATTATAATAATGTCTATCAACACGATATAATAATCATCTAGCAGAAACGCTTTCATCTCACGTTCTACATATATAGTATACAATCAAAACCGCAAGCACGTATTGGGTAATGGATTTCCAACTATGACAAGGTATGGAACCACCTTTTTCTAGTGTACCTCTAGAGAGGAATACACTGGATTCAACAAGAACATCTTGCAACCCGGCCACACATGACCGACTACTCATTTCGCTTGAGTGTATCGAATGTATATCACCAATGGTTGGGATCAGCAACCGTTTCCCGAATGGGACAGCATCAACAATAGATTTTTAGAAGTAAATGAAACTCTAGATCAGGTGATTATACACCCTAATTCAGTGTGACCGACTTAGCCATGCTGCCTGCCCGATTTCCGTCGTTTACCGGATGCGAGGCTAGAAGCTACGCTTTATCATCACACCAGATTCACTTTGAATGTCACATCATCAAATCCATCAAATCACCGATTGACGACCTCAACCATACATTATGTGTTAGCTAAAAGTAGTTTCCTTCTCCGCTTCCACTCTTGGTACGGTTGGAGAAATCAATATACGTGATCGTCTGGAAATATTCTTTCAGACATCCGTCCATACAAGTCATCCAGGAACAGGATGAACCGGAGGCACTATTCTGTAAACAGAATAGCCCTTGCATAACTACGTCTTCAATTTCCTTTGGCATATATGATTCACAACGCTTATGCCAATACAGAGTGGTTCTTTGGATAATAATCCAACCAGTCTCTCCATATTAACAACGTTAAAATGGTCAAAACTTCGATAGTCTGTGATTTAACTATCGAAGAAAAACGGGTGTGCAAACAACGATATTATTTCCAAATGGAAATTTATATCGACCAAACATCATTCAACATTTATCTCTTTATTTCATTAATTTACTTATCTCCAGTTTCCCTATATTCAATATTTCTTATTTTCTAAATTTGGAAAATATACGTTATTAATAATGGAAAACATCTCCATTTCTTGTTTTCTTTATTAGAAAACATTTCTGGTTTCTTATTTGGAAAACATTTCCAAAGCTTCTTCATTGGACTTAGACAGATGTTTAAACAAACCATCGCGATGCCAACTCAAACCATTTCCTTTAATTTCTAAATTCACTTAACCATCCTTTACTATCGAACCTTAACCATTCCTTAGTTAAAAATGAAGTCAATCAAGTTGGGGTAATACTACCTCTCAGACCTTAACTGAACAACGTTTCTAACCTTGAAATAGACAAAGTTCACCCTTCTAATTCTTTAACAAACTTCCTTACGTAACTCTCTTTCAAATCTTTTATATTCGATAATTCTTTCCTTCGATAAGGTATATTCGATAACTCTATTCAATTTATTTTATTCACTTAACTCTTTTGATTTAACTCTAACTCTATTCACTTAACTCCTATCGAATAAACCATGTACGATAACTCTTTTTGAATAAACTATATATTCGATTAACTCCTTTTACTTTATATTCGAATAAACTATATTCGATTACTCACTTCGATTAACTAATAATCGATAACTCTTTTCGATTAAACTATAATTGATAACTCCTTTTACTTCTATTCGAATAAACTAAATTCGATTAACTCCTTTTACTCTATTCAATAAATTCTAGTTCGATTTAACTCTATTCAATAAATTATAGTTCGATATAACTCTATCGATTTACTTTAACTGATTAACACTAACTGTTTAACTCTAACTGGTTTACCTTAATGGTTTAACCTAACTGATTTACTCTAAACAACTAACTCTAACTGGTTAACCCTAACTGATTTATTCTGTTTGATTAACTCCAATCAATTTATTCTATTCGATGAATTTTGATCGAATAACTCCTTTTTGCTAAACTATATTCGAATACCTCCTTTTAACTTTATTCGATAACTTCCTTTATTCTGTTTGAATAACTAATTCGATTAAATCCTTTTACTCTATTCATTTATAAATATTTACTTTTAGTAACGGTCCTTTTCTTTACAAATGATTTCCTTTTATTCTAACTTATCCTTTGATTTTATAAATATTTCTTTTATAAAAAATCCTTTTCCTTTTCTATATAAAATCCATCAATTTTATATAAATAAATTCATTTTTAAAATACACTATGAAAATCCCCTTTCCCATATCCAGTATTTCTTATGGTATTTAGCATACCATATAACAACGATAAATATCATCCAAACACACATAATCAACAACAGATTATATATCACATCATATATCACAATATATGAATCACAGTAAAATAAATGTTGAGGAATCCAGTTGGATTCCTCCAACCTGTTTCCCTGCATCACAGATGTTAAAAAATATAGATAACATCACTTTCAGTTCCATATGATATATTATGTTAAACAGAATCAAAATGGAAATTCAACTAACTGACTAGCAGTTCAATCAAACAGTCAACACACAGTCAATCAGCCAATATCTAACAGTTCTAAAAATACAACATGAAATTATAAACTGTTCAGAGTTAGTGAGATTTACTCACATTGGACGATCATCGTTAATAACGATAACCATCGCTTGATTTAGACAGACAATTTATTTTGCTATAAATTGTAATGAGCTCAGATTCACTCCCAGTCAGCTCCACAGTGTAGCCATCGTCCATACGATCCCAACGCAACCGACGGTTCTAGATTTCGACTCCATATGAGCTAGAACCGCGTAAACAAGTCAACACATTTTAATTTAAAATAGAAACTTGAATTTCTATTTCTTATTGGGCTTTACCCTTTCAACGGCCCAAACTCCTTCTTAAATCCACGACCCATCTTCTTTCCTTATTCCCTAAACCCAAGACTGACGCCTGCTCCAAATACAACAGCCATTCCCAAATGTTCATCTCCAAACCGCACCTTCTCTCTTCACTTACAAATCAAACCGAAAATCCCAAAATTCTCGTCATGGTTTCCTCTCCAACTTGATCCCAGAAGCACAAAACTCGGTGGCCCTTTCACATTTGCGTCGAGCAGATCTACAGGGAAACCCGCGTCGACTTTTTGGACCGACCCCCTCGAAATTTTCGCAGCAGCTCCTACTCGACACCACAAATCCAAATACGAACTCAAATCCATCCACTTCTTCCTCAATTTCCTGGTATGTCAAACCCTAATGGCGCTGCTATAAAAACCAGCGACAGGAAATTTGTTCGAAGAGACGAGGACAAGGATAGAAATAGGAAAATTTCTATAGTAGGTTTAATTTCTTTATCTGATTGTGACTTTTTCTAATTTTGGTATTTTGATTTTGTAATCGATACTCTGCACTTTAATGCTAGTATTATTTCTGAATTCCGCTATAGACTCAGACCCATAAGGGTTATGGATCATCTGTTAGAGACTGGGGTTTGAGGGATATCTATGTTAGGCGTCAAGTATGACGCATACATTCTGAGTTTTCGTGGGGTATCAATTTGATGCTGGTTTCGGTCTTTGGGGCCGATACTTAGGACCCATGTCTAATGGGAACCAAATTTTCGTTCTATCTGTACTCGCTTCCATCATTCGACTGTATCCTATCGATTGAATCTTCGAACTTTAGGTAGAAACTAATGGGTGTAAACATGTGTTTGAGACATGTTATGTTTGATGGTTGCAAGTTGATGCAAATGGTTGCTAGTGGTTGCCCGTGGATGCATATACACACACTAGGCACTAGATCGGCTCAAAAACACTCTCATACTGCATATGGATGGGTGAGCATTTTTCAATTCTTGTGGATGCAAAATGGTTGATTCAGCACATGGATGTTGCATTTGAGTGAATGATTGTGCACTCATATAGAAATAATATATATCATCAGAATTCTATTGCATACATGTTGGACTCATGGCACTGACATAATTCGCATTAAGGAGGTCAACTGAATCAGTAGACCGCCTGATCTTTGCATTAGATAAGGAACATATACACACACTTTTGCATATGTTCATACAACATTAGAAGTTTTCTAAGGACAATGGATGCTTGTGGATGATGGTTGAGTAGATGGGTGATTGGATGGTAGGACACATTCTTCTTAACTTGAAGATTTCGGGGACGAAATCCTTTTAAGTGGGGGAGAATGTAACACCCCGTGTATTCTATAACTGTGAAATTAACAAATTAAAGTATAATTAATTTGAAATCAAAGAACTAAGGGAAACGGGATACGCCATTGCGTTCGTCTCGGAAAAATACGCGAAATAGAGTCCGAGTTTTCGAAAAACGGAGTCCGTATGAAGAAGATATAGCCTCCGGAAGTTTCTGAATTAAGTTTAAAATTAAAAATCGGGCCCAATTGGCCAGGGCGGGAAAATTCCCGCCTAAGACACCCAGGTCGACTGGGTTGTCGACCTGGTCTAGCCAGGTCGACAGGGCTGTCGACAGGGCTGTCGACAGGGCTGTCGACCTGGTCCATACCCAGGTCGAACCCAGTCCACCCTGGCTAGCCTAGTCTATGTTGGTCGATTTTCAGAAGCATGCTTTGTCATTAGGGCTAGGTGGCAGGCTCTAATTGGTCTCTCTTTCGAATGAATGGCTACGATCAATCCAAGCAACATCGATGGTCCTAATCAGTTCATAAACTCTATAAAAATGACCCTAGACTCTTCCTAACCTAAGTCTCTAACACAATTCTCTAGCCTCCATTACTCTCTCTCCTTCTAATTAAAAATAAAAATGGCGTCGCTACTCTGCTAGAATCAAAACTAGAAGTCAATCAACATCATCCTAAATTCAAATTTGAGATAAAAGCTTCTGCAACAATTCTGTAACAACTAAAGTTCTTTCTTTAATCCAATCAAGGCAAGTACAGTTATTTTCCGCTATAAACGTTAATTATAATTTTGATATGTTTTTAATTCTGAATCTGAGATTGTATATATATTCTCTTCTGTCAGATCTGTTTTTCTGTGACTGTTCTGTATCCCTTTTCTTCTTTTCTGTTTCTATAGCCAGGCTACCACGAGCCTGTGCCTAATCTCATGAGAGATGAACGTATGAACGCAAATTTTGGGATAAATAAGGAATGATGCGAAATTTGACAAGACTGAATTGAATGTATGACTTTAGGTCTGAGGCATAAAATATATTGGACATGTGACTTGGGATTGGATGCATAAATTTGACTATGAACATATAATTTATATATGTTGTATGCATAGTGTATGTTGTAATTTAGATCTGTAATTAATTAGAAAAAAAGATGAGCATATGTTGTAAACTAGATTTGGATCTATGCATATTCTATGATAGAAGAAAAGAGGAACCATTGTATGATTACATATGATTTGAGACTTTGGACAAAATGCATATAAAAGTCAAGATCTGATTTTTAGAAGATATAATTTAAAGATTTAGATTGTTGGGTATATTCTGCATTATGATTCATGACTTGAAAAGAAGAAGGATATGGAAAGTTAGGTGTAAAGATTTACATTAATTAGGATATCTATTATTGTGATTACACCTAAATAGGGAATTTTGCATATATGGCATGCACTGTAATTAATGATCATATTTGGTATAATTTATATGTGAATCTGCTGTATAAGGTTAGTTTAACAAAAATTGGAACATATGTTATAGGGTAAATTATGTCCATATTCTGCGCTATGTAAAGGTATGCAAACATGGAAGTATATGATCTTATTGTGAATCACGACAATTATTTAGGCATATGAATTTAGGCCAATTTATGATTAGGCAAGGCATGTAAATAGAACCTTTAGAAATATTAAATTTGCTAAATATGCTAATTTGCCAAGTTGCCTAAACTACTAGTTTTGTTATATTGCCTAGACTGCTAATTAGATTGAAATGCCTAATTTGTTAAATTTGTCGGTTGAAATGCCTAACCTGTTATATGCCAAAATCTGCTAAGTTGCTAAATCTGTTAAATCCGTTAAGTCATATAAAACCTGTTATCTGCTAAAAGTCTGTTATCTGCTGTGTTGATATAATCATCCTGTTATTGATATAATCTGAATTGGTATATATATTGGGCGTGCGCATAAACGGTAAATTATTAATTAATTGGCCGCAAAGATAAACATGGCTAACTCGAGGTTAGAATGAGTTTGCGGCGTAATTCTGCCCGGAACCGCCCGGCACATCCAGTGGCCGCAAACAATAGGTTCTAATGTGAGAAGTTAGTCATAACCTGCTTAAGACACGAGGTTAGGTCTGGCTTGTGGCAGAAGTCTGCCCGGAACCGCCCGGCCCATCCAGCGGCCACAAGCTAGCGACCTAATGTGAGAGGTCTGGGCATTAATAATTAATTAATGCAAATCTAAGATAAGAATGACGTCTAAAACGTATTGGGGGAAAATAGGGTTAAACCAACTGGATTAATAGGTGTAGTAAACCCGTCCATGAATCTGTAGGCCCAATACAAAGTTAGACAAATCTGAAAAATCTGTACATCTGATCTGTTACTCTGAAAACTTGTTAACTTAATCTATGAACTAGTAAATCTGAATTCTGTATGTCTGAACTTGTAAAAAAGTTAATCTGAGATCTGTTAGTCTGGGGACACAAGGTTAGGAGGGGAATTACTTGTGTCATCTGTTGTTTGGGACCCATATTAGTCAGTAACCCTTTCTGGTATCAAAAACTTTGACCCAACAGTAGGTAGGGTCCGGGCACGCTTACTGAACTAATTATAAGTGGTTCATTCTGATAATGGCGAGGGGTGTCGATGGTGCGTTCCAACCGGGTCATGTGCGTGCATGGATCCCGGTCTGCCTCTGAGGATGTAAGACGCCGTGACATCTGTAAATAGGTCTGTGCCAATTGGTTGTCACTTTAGGGAGTGATACACCCTACTGTGGGGCCGACACAGGATATTTATGTATTAGGGAGCCGATCGCTTGGGGTAGGGTTTTAGGGTACGCTTAGTTCTGTCTGTTTCTGTTGGTACCGTCTGTTTCTGTTGGGTGGTAACACCTGTCTGTTTCTGTGTGGTACCGTCTGTTCGGGTGGTAAAGGCCCATTACTAGTGTACACCTAATTCTACATTCTGTTTCCGTAGAGATAAATCTGTTCCTGCTTCTGTCTGTTTCTGATCGGGTAGTAAAGGCCCATTATTAGCATTCTGTTTCTGTTAAAGTATTCTGTACCCGTTCCTGCTTCAATTTAGACATTAGGGAGACACCTAATTCTGCTATACTAGCATTAGTGCAGAGAAGTGTAAAACAATAGTTTATATCATTCTGTTTTTCTGTTATATCTGCTACACCTGTTATAGTTATCTCACATCCAGTTTTATGTTCATATCATATTATTATTATCTGTTCATATGCTGAAAGTCACTGGACTTGCCAGACTTTTTGTCTGACCCTTGTTGTTTCGCCTCCTTTCTTCCGTTTTCCCCCCAGGTTATCCAAGGAGGGAAATACTTTAGCTTGATCCGGATTTCTCTTTGCTTGAAGTGCTTAAAGTATGGCTTGGCTCTGTATAGCTTCCGTTCCATGGGGATTATGATTTTAAACTATGCATTTTGAAGGCTTTTGTACAAGACTGATATTTTGTACTTGAATTCTGAAATTGAAAGGATGTAACCATATTAATTTCTGTTTCCGCTGTAATAAATTTAATTTTTTTTCAAGTACTGTTTTATCTGTCTTGTAAGTTTCTGTTCTGTTTACTAAAATGCTCCACCAAAGTTAAGGCATTCCCTTTGTGAGTGACCTTAACGGAGGTGGGGTGTTACACTTGGTATCAGAGCTAAAGGTTACCAGATTGGGTAAAGTTTTTGAAAACTGTTTTCAAAAAGGTTTTGGAAGGAAGTATTTTCAAAAATAAAGCTTATTTTGGAAAACATGTTCCCCAAGAGCCATATATCTTTCTTTCAGTCCTTTTTGTATTGAACCTTTCCTTTTTCGTTCCAGCATGTCTGAAGCATCTGAGATACCAGAGGGTGTTCATGTACCCAGTTGGTTTCATCAATATCTTGAGGCTAGGACCGCCGCTGCAGGTCCAGCAAATGATCCCCCTCCTCCACCCCCTCCTCGTGCAATTGCTTTCTCAAAGATCTGTAGAGATTTTAGGGCCATGGGTGGGAAGGATTTCAAAGGAACTGAATCATTCGTAGAAGCAAGGAATTGGCTCAAAGAAACTGAGGATCTATTCGTTATCTTCGAGGTGGATGATAGGCAGAAGGTACAGTTGGCAGTATGGCTGCTCAAAGACGAAGCTTCCTACTGGTGGGAAGTCACTAACGCCGAGAGGCCGGTTGAGACATGGATGGATTTCAGAACAAGGTTTGAGACAAAATTCCTCTCGCAAGCTGAACGAAGTTTACAATTGGAAAAGTTCTTGTCTCTTAAGCAAGGAAGTATGACGGTCAAGGAATACGTCAACCAGTTCAACCAACTAGCAAGATTCGGATTGGATTTAGTCAACACTCAGCATAAAAAGGCTCTCCGCTTTGTTAAAGGATTGAATGAGCCACTGCACAGCCTAGCCATGACCCATGTACCCATGGGAGCAACTTACGAGAAATTGGTGGATATGGCACTACTGCATGAGGAAGACAAGGGCCCGAAAGAGACAAAGAAGGAAGAACCACAGAATAAGAAAGCGGGGCCCAAAAAGGAAACACAAAAGAAGGATGAGAAGTCTGAAGATAAGAAGGGGAAAAAGTGCTTTACTTGTGGGAGCTCAACTCATCTGAACAAGGATTGCAGAAAAAGGAAGGGCGCTTGCTTCAACTGTGGGGAGATGGGACACTTCACTAGGGACTGCCCAAAGAGACGAGGACAAGGAGGGCAGGCGAACACTCTTGAGGCTAGTGGCTAGGATAGAAATAGGAAAATTTCTATAGTAGGTTTAATTTCTTTATCTGATTGTGACTTTTTCTGATTTTGGTATTTTGATTTTGTAATCGATACTCTGCACTTTAATGCTAGTATTATTTCTGAATTCCGCTATAGACTCAGACCCATAAGGGTTATGGATCATCTGTTAGAGACTGGGGTTTGAGGGATATCTATGTTAGGCGTCAAGTATGACGCATACATTCTGAGTTTTCGTGGGGTATCAATTTGATGCTGGTTTCGGTCTTTGGGGCCGATACTTAGGACCCATGTCTAATGGGAACCAAATTTTCGTTCTATCTGTACTCGCTTCCATCATTCGACTGTATCCTATCGATTGAATCTTCGAACTTTAGGTAGAAACTAATGGGTGTAAACATGTGTTTGAGACATGTTATGTTTGATGGTTGCAAGTTGATGCAAATGGTTGCTAGTGGTTGCCCGTGGATGCATATACACACACTAGGCACTAGATCGGCTCGAAAACACTCTCATACTGCATATGGATGGGTGAGCATTTTTCAATTCTTGTGGATGCAAAATGGTTGATTCAGCACATGGATGTTGCATTTGAGTGAATGATTGTGCACTCATATAGAAATAATATATATCATCAGAATTCTATTGCATACATGTTGGACTCATGGCACTGACATAATTCACATTAAGGAGGTCAACTGAATCAGTAGACCGCCTGATCTTTGCATTAGATAAGGAACATATACACACACTTTTGCATATGTTCATACAACATTAGAAGTTTTCTAAGGACAATGGATGCTTGTGGATGATGGTTGAGTAGATGGGTGATTGGATGGTAGGACACATTCTTCTTAACTTGAAGATTTCGGGGACGAAATCCTTTTAAGTGGGGGAGAATGTAACACCCCGTGTATTCTATAACTGTGAAATTAACAAATTAAAGTATAATTAATTTGAAATCAAAGAACTAAGGGAAACGGGATACGCCATTGCGTTCGTCTCGGAAAAATACGCGAAATAGAGTCCGAGTTTTCGAAAAACGGAGTCCGTATGAAGAAGATATAGCCTCCGGAAGTTTCTGAATTAAGTTTAAAATTAAAAATCGGGCCCAATTGGCCAGGGCGGGAAAATTCCCGCCTAAGACACCCAGGTCGACTGGGCTGTCGACCTGGTCTAGCCAGGTCGACAGGGCTGTCGACAGGGCTGTCGACCTGGTCCAGACCCAGGTCGAACCCAGTCCACCCTGGCTAGCCTAGTCTATGTTGGTCGATTTTCAGAAGCATGCTTTGTCATTAGGGCTAGGTGGCAGGCTCTAATTGGTCTCTCTTTCGAATGAATGGCTACGATCAATCCAAGCAACATCGATGGTCCTAATCAGTTCATAAACTCTATAAAAATGACCCTAGACTCTTCCTAACCTAAGTCTCTAACACAATTCTCTAGCCTCCATTACTCTCTCTCCTTCTAATTAAAAATAAAAATGGCGTCGCTACTCTGCTAGAATCAAAACCAGAAGTCAATCAACATCATCCTAAATTCAAATTTGAGATAAAAGCTTCTGCAACAATTCTGTAACAACTAAAGTTCTTTCTTTAATCTAATCAAGGCAAGTACAGTTATTTTCCGCTATAAACGTTAATTATAATTTTGATATGTTTTTAATTCTGAATCTGAGATTGTATATATATTCTCTTCTGTCAGATCTGTTTTTCTGTGACTGTTCTGTATCCCTTTTCTTCTTTTCTGTTTCTATAGCCAGGCTACCACGAGCCTGTGCCTAATCTCATGAGAGATTAACGTATGAACGCAAATTTTGGGATAAATAAGGAATGATGCGAAATTTGACAAGACTGAATTGAATGTATGACTTTAGGTCTGAGGCATAAAATATATTGGACATGTGACTTGGGATTGGATGCATAAATTTGACTATGAACATATAATTTATATATGTTGTATGCATAGTGTATGTTGTAATTTAGATCTGTAATTAATTAGAAAAAAAGATGAGCATATGTTGTAAACTAGATTTGGATCTATGCATATTCTATGATAGAAGAAAAGAGGAACCATTGTATGATTACATATGATTTGAGACTTTGGACAAAATGCATATAAAAGTCAAGATCTGATTTTTAGAAGATATAATTTAAAGATTTAGATTGTTGGGTATATTCTGCATTATGATTCATGACTTGAAAAGAAGAAGGATATGGAAAGTTAGGTGTAAAGATTTACATTAATTAGGATATCTATTATTGTGATTACACCTAAATAGGGAATTTTGCATATATGGCATGCACTGTAATTAATGATCATATTTGGTATAATTTATATGTGAATCTGCTGTATAAGGTTAGTTTAACAAAAATTGGAACATATGTTATAGGGTAAATTATGTCCATATTCTGCGCTATGTAAAGGTATGCAAACATGGAAGTATATGATCTTATTGTGAATCACGACAATTATTTAGGCATATGAATTTAGGCCAATTTATGATTAGGCAAGGCATGTAAATAGAACCTTTAGAAATATTAAATTTGCTAAATATGCTAATTTGCCAAGTTGCCTAAACTGCTAGTTTTGTTATACTGCCTAGACTGCTAATTAGATTGAAATGCCTAATTTGTTAAATTTGTCGGTTGAAATGCCTAACCTGTTATATGCCAAAATCTGCTAAGTTGCTAAATCTGTTAAATCCGTTAAGTCATATAAAACCTGTTATCTGCTAAAAGTCTGTTATCTGCTGTGTTGATATAATCATCCTGTTATTGATATAATCTGAATTGGTATATATATTGGGCATGCGCATAAACGGTAAATTATTAATTAATTGGCCGCAAAGATAAACATGGCTAACTCGAGGTTAGAATGAGTTTGCGGCGTAATTCTGCCCGGAACCGCCCGGCACATCCAGTGGCCGCAAACAATAGGTTCTAATGTGAGAAGTTAGTCATAACCTGCTTAAGACACGAGGTTAGGTCTGGCTTGTGGCAGAAGTCTGCCCGGAACCGCCCGGCCCATCCAGCGGCCACAAGCTAGCGACCTAATGTGAGAGGTCTGGGCATTAATAATTAATTAATGCAAATCTAAGATAAGAATGACGTCTAAAACGTATTGGGGGAAAATAGGGTTAAACCAACTGGATTAATAGGTGTAGTAAACCCGTCCATGAATATGTAGGCCCAATACAAAGTTAGACAAATCTGAAAAATCTGTACATCTGATCTGTTAGTCTGAAAACTTGTTAACTTAATCTATGAACTAGTAAATCTGAATTCTGTATGTCTGAACTTGTAAAAAAGTTAATCTGAGATCTGTTAGTCTGGGGACACAAGGTTAGGAGGGGAATTACTTGTGTCATCTGTTGTTTGGGACCCATATTAGTCAGTAACCCTTTCTGGTATCAAAAACTTTGACCCAACAGTAGGTAGGGTCCGGGCACGCTTACTGAACTAATTATAAGTGGTTCATTCTGATAATGGCGAGGGGTGTCGATGGTGCGTTCCAACCGGGTCATGTGCGTGCATGGATCCCGGTCTGCCTCTGAGGATGTAAGACGCCGTGACATCTGTAAATAGGTCTGTGCAAATTGGTTGTCACTTTAGGGAGTGATACACCCTACTGTGGGGCCGACACAGGATATTTATGTATTAGGGAGCCGATCGCTTGGGGTAGGGTTTTAGGGTACGCTTAGTTCTGTCTGTTTCTGTTGGTACCGTCTGTTTCTGTTGGGTGGTAACACCTGTCTGTTTCTGTGTGGTACCGTCTGTTCGGGTGGTAAAGGCCCATTACTAGTGTACACCTAATTCTACATTCTGTTTCCGTAGAGATAAATCTGTTCCTGCTTCTGTCTGTTTCTGATCGGGTAGTAAAGGCCCATTATTAGCATTCTGTTTCTGTTAAAGTATTCTGTACCCGTTCCTGCTTCAATTTAGACATTAGGGAGACACCTAATTCTGCTATACTAGCATTAGTGCAGAGAAGTGTAAAACAATAGTTTATATCATTCTGTTTTTCTGTTATATCTGCTACACCTGTTATAGTTATCTCACATCCAGTTTTATGTTCATATCATATTATTATTATCTGTTCATATGCTGAAAGTCACTGGACTTGCCAGACTTTTTGTCTGACCCTTGTTGTTTCGCCTCCTTTCTTCCGTTTCCCCCCCCCCAGGTTATCCAAGGAGGGAAATACTTTAGCTTGATCCGGATTTCTCTTTGCTTGAAGTGCTTAAAGTATGGCTTGGCTCTGTATAGCTTTCGTTCCATGGGGATTATGATTTTAAACTATGCATTTTGAAGGCTTTTGTACAAGACTGATATTTTGTACTTGAATTCTGAAATTGAAAGGATGTAACCATATTAATTTCTGTTTCCGCTGTAATAAAGTTAATTTTTTTTCAAGTACTGTTTTATCTGTCTTGTAAGTTTCTGTTCTGTTTACTAAAATGCTCCACCAAAGTTAAGGCATTCCCTTTGTGAGTGACCTTAACGGAGGTGGGGTGTTACAAATAACAAATACGTTCACTCGTATATATGTACCCTCAACTCAATCTAGGGTATTGCTAACCCTATCTCTACTAAGTCACGCCACACAGCCAAGGTAATTCAATTAACTTAAGCTCTGATACCAACTGTAATGACCCGGGATTTTGACGACTTTGGTTATAGCCATAAACTCAACGATGACTAACCAAACATCGAAAAATACCAGTCATTTGTGAAAGAAATTAGAGGGTGAGGAAAGATAAGATAGAAACTTAGAATAGAAGAAGAATAAGAACACAATATCAGAGTAACACGAATCTCACAGCGGAACGAATAAATATATTTCATAACATAACTTTGAAATACAAATCTGTACTTGAATATACATATCATTATCAAAGTACAGCACTTACAACACAGCGGAAATAACTATAGCTATATGATCTTTAAGCCTCCTGCTCCAAGCTCTTCCAGTATATCTGTAAATCCCGACTACTTGACTGCCAGTACAAATTTAGGCACCCAAGAGTTTAGGGAAAACAACAAAATAAACTCTGGGTCAGTCATGGGAATGGTGTGAGTAAAACAGTTTAAAACAGTTCAAGCAGGTAATCGATATCTAATAAGACCACGCTGTATAACGGAACGGGTTTTCTCCCTTATGAGAATCCAAATTATCTTTATGTCAAAAACCTTTTGATATTATAATAATGTCTATCAACACGATATAATAATCATCTAGCAGAAACGCTTTCATCTCACGTTCTACATATATAGTATACAATCAAAACCTCAAGCACGTAGTGGGTAATGGATTTCCAACTATGACAAGGTATGGAACCAACTTTCGCAAGTGTACCTCTAGAGAGGAATACACTGGATTCAACAAGAACATCTTGCAACCCGGCCACACATGACCGACTACTCATTTCGCTTGAGTGTATCGAATGTATATCACCAACGATTGGAATCAGCATCCGTTTCCCGAATGGGACAACATCAACAATAGATTTTTAGAAGTAAATGAAACTCTAGATCAGGTGATTATACACCTTACTTCGGTGTGACCGACTTAGCCATGCTGCCTGCCCGATTTCTGTCATTTACCGGATGTGAGGCTAGAAGCTATGCTTTATCATCACAACAGATTCACTTTGAATGTCACATCATCAAATCCATCAAATCACCGATTGACGTCCTCAACCATACATTATGTGTTAGCTAAAAGAAGTTTCCTTCTTCGCTTCCACTCTTGGTACGGTTGGAGAAATCAATATATGTGATCGTCTGGAAATACTCTGTTAGACATCCATCCATACAAGTCATCCAGGAACAGGATGAACCGGAGGCACTATTCTATAAACAGGATAACCCTTGCATAACTCCGTCTTCAATTTCCTTTGGCATATATGATTCGCAACGCTTATGCCAATACAGAGTGGTTCTTTAGATAATAATCAAACCGGTCTCTCCATATTAACAACGTTGAAATGGTCAAAATTTCGATAGTCTGTGATTTAACAATCGAAGAAAAACAGGTGTGCAAACAAGGATATTATTTCCGAATGGAAATTTATATCGACCAAACATCATTCAACATTTATCTATTTATTTCATTAATTTACTTATCTCCTGTTTCTCTATATTCAATATTTCTTATTTTCTAAATTTGGAAAATATACGTTATTAACAATGGAGAACATTTCCATTTCTTGTTTTCTTTATTAGAAAACATTTTTGGTTTCTTATTTGGAAACCATTTCCAAAGCTTCTTCATTGGACTTAGACAGATGTTTAAACAAACCATCGCGATGCCAACTCAAACCATTTCCTTTAATTTCTAAATTCACTTAACCATCCTTTACTATTGAACCTTAACCATTCCTTAGTTAAAAATGAAGTCAATCAAGTTGCGGTAATACTACCTCTCAGACCTTAACTGAACAACGTTTCTAACCTTGAAATAGACAAAGTTCACCCTTCTAATTCTTTAACAAACTTCCTTACGTAACTCTCTTTCAAATCTTTTCTATTCGATAATTCTTTCATTCGATAAGGTATATTCGATAACTCTATTCAATTTATTCTATTCACTAAACTCTATTGATTTAACTCTAACTCTATTCACTTAACTCCTATCGAATAAACCATATACGATAACTCATTTTGAATAAACTATATATTCGATTAAGTTCTTTTACTTTATATTAGAATAAACTATATTCGATTACTCACTTCGATTAACTAATAATCAATAACTCTTTTCGATTAAACTATAATTGATAACTCCTTTTACTTCTATTCGAATAAACTAAATTCGATTAACTCCTTTTACTCTATTCAATAAATTCTAGTTCGATTTAACTCTATTCAATAAATTCTAGTTCGATATAACTCTATCGATTTACTTTAACTGATTAACACTAACTGTTTAACTCTAACTGGTTTACCCTAATGGTTTAACCTAACTGATTTACTCTAACCAATTAACTCTAACTGGTTAACCCTAACTGATTTACTCTGTTTGATTAACTCTAATCAATTTATTCTATTCGATGAATTTTGATCGAATAACTCCTTTTTGCTAAACTATATTCGAATACCTCCTTTTAACTTTATTCAATAACTTCCTTTATTCTATTTGAATAATTAATTCGATTAACTCCTTTTACTCTATTCTATAAAGATTTACTTTTAGTAACGGTTCTTCACTTTACAAATGATTTCCTTTTATTCTAACTTATCCTTTGATTTTATAAATATTTCTTTCATAAAAAATCCTTTTCCTTTTCTATATAAAATCCATCAATTTTATATAAATAAATTCATTTTCAAAATATACTTTGAAAATCCCCTTTCCCATATCCAGTATTTCTTATGGTATTTAAAATACCATATAACAACGATAAATATCGTCCAAACACACATAATCAACAACAGATTATATATCACATCATATATCACAATATATGAATCACAGTAAAATAAATGTTAAGGAATCCAGTTGGATTACTCCAACCTGTTTCCCTGCATCACAGATGTTAAATAATATAGATAACATCACTTTCAGTTCCATATGATATATTTTGTTAGACAGAATCAGTATAGAAATTCAACTAACTGACTAGCAGTTCAATCAAACAGTCAACACATAGTCAATCAGCCAATATCTAACAGTTCTAAAAATACAACATGAAATTATAAACTGTTCAGAGTTAGTGAGATTTACTCACATTGGACGATCATCATTAATAACGATAACCATCGCTTGTTTTAGACGGACAATTTATTTTGCCATAAATTGTAACGAGCTCGGATTCTGTAACACCCCACCTCCGCAAGCGTCACTCGCAAAGGAATGCACTAGCTTTAGAGGGGTATTATTGGTAAACATGTACAGAAATATTACAAGACAGAACGTATATAAAAAGAGCGGAAGTAAAACAACTTTCATATCATTAATAAATAAGGTCTAAAGCCTTTTTACATCAGAGAATTTCTTACATGGAAACCTGTCTTGCAATAGTAAAGAAGCATAAAAACCTTTTCATAAATTATTCCCTAAGTAAAACAGTAAAGTAGCCATATCCAAGAAAAGTCCGAGCCATACATGATGACCTTCAAACAGGAGGAGCCCGAACTAACAATAGCATTTCCTCCCTGTAACCTGGGGGTAAACGGAAGACAAGAGGCGAAACAAAACGGGGTCAGTCATAAAGACTGGTAAGCCCTATCTACTATCAGTATATAAAATAGTAAAGTTAACTGGCATGAGGAACTGAGATGAACATAAGTATGATGACAAGATAGATAAACTAAACCAAAATAACAGGATGAACTACTGTACCAAGATACATGAGTGTGTCATGATAAACTACGATGTCAAGATAAATCAAGGTATCACATTGTCAGGTTTCTATCAAATATACTATCCCAAGGTATCTATCATGTATAACATCCTAAGGTATTTATCATGTATATTTGCTCTGCACCTCTCATACTAGTATCCCAACCCGCGTTATGTGTTAACTATGAATGTCCCTTGCCCAATATCATGAAATGGTTCATGTCAACCTAAGATATAACATATGTAGGTTTTCCCAACTCGTATGTTTCTTTCCATGTATGAGTTCAGTCCTTTGCCGTAGGCCGTACGGGCTTCCCCATGTAAATCTATACCATCTCGTCGTAGTACCATTTTATCCTTGAAGTTGTTTTTGACTGCTACCCTTGATCAAGTTATGTTTTCTTACCATGAACCATCGCGTGTTCACTTAGGGTTTATGCCACATAGGACCACTAGGGATTATTCTACCTAATGAACGTTTCCGTGTCTCGGTTTGGGTTCAGCCATCTAGGGCCACTAGGGATTATGCCACCCGTCAACCGTGCCTTTTTTCCCGCGTATGCATCGTGAGTCGTTTTCCATGTCTAGACGCACATGTATCAAATGTGCCATCCGAGTTCCGTGCCAGGGCAAATCAAGAAATACGAAACTCGGTCGGGAGTTTTAAGTCATCCGCCGGTGCAGATATCAAGGTCTGTTTTTGTATCCGTGGCTATGGTCCCATGTGACCCCTCCCTCAACTACTGAAAGGCAAAATAAGAAAAGTCATGTATGAGAACTACGCTACAGCCATCGCTACCCTCATTCCGGACGGCTAACCTCACCCATACTTGATAGCCAGTATGGTTTGTTGGGTGTTCCCTGCCTTTCCGTACGTACACGATTGACTAAAGATGGTAGGTGGCCGACGAATGTGCTATCCAGGGCTACCATGAAAATATCGCCGACCCCACGCTAATCCACCCTAGTCTTTAGGTTGCTCGCACAGTAACCAAGGCATACCCTTGGCTCTTCTACCGCAGACCTTAACCTCTGTGAGGCCTGGTTTCATGGACCATCCGTAACCTCACAGAGGGATACCAAGAGTATCCTCACGTTCCCCGAAGCTACCGCTTCGTCACCCAGTTCGTTGCAGCCTTTATCTAAATCAGATATTGCTCCACCTCGTATTTTAAGCGACGACCTACCGTATCGGGTTACTCATCTATATGTGAACTGGTCCCAATTCCTTGACTAAGAATTATTACTTAGTTCCCTAAACTAAGGTTTACCACTTAGTCTTCTTCCCCGTTATCCCTGTTAATCCCTGTCTTCCACCTAGTCCCCTGAACTAGGGTTTTGTCTAATGGGTTAAGTATTTTCGTTTAAGTTCATGACTTAACCTGCGTACGAATCATGTCAAGATCTGGCTAAGTATTCAAGTCCAAGACCTAGCCCTACAAGTTGGGTAAGTATACCAAGAAGCTCATGACTTAACCTTATTCAATCATCAAGTCAAATTGGTTAAGTATTTGTTTGTCTTACCCTATTAGCTTATCGTGGTAGATTGGTTAAGCACAGATTATCTTAACCTCATCGGATTATTGAGTCGGATTGGTTAAGTATAGGTTAACTTAACCCCATCCACTAATCGTATTAGAATGGTTAAGTATATTTAAACGGTCTTGTGACTTAACCCTATCAAGTTCTCACATTAGATTGGTTAAGCATGGTTGCTTAACCTTATAAAATCATCATGTATAATTGATTAATTATAAGTTACTTAAGCCCATTAAATTATCATGTTTAGTTGGTTAAGTATTGGTTACTTAACCCCATTGAATTACCAAGTTTAGATTGGTGAAGTGTTTAACTTAACCCCATCGAATTACCGTGTTTGGATTAGTTAAGTGAAAGTAACTTAACCCCATCTAGTTACCGTGTTTAGATTAGTTAAGTGTAGGTTACTTAACCCCATCTAATTACCGTGTTTAGATTAGTTAAGTGTAAATTACTTAACCCCATCTAATTACCGTGTTTAGATTAGTTAAGTGTAGGTTACTTAACCCCATCTAATTACCGTGTTTAGATTAGTTAAGTGTAAATTACTTAACCCCATCACCTAATTGTCTAATATGGTTAAGTGTTATTAAGAAATCAAGCCCGGTCCCACTTAACCTACCCATTCGTGTCACATCGGTTAAGTGTCATTAGTCAAACTTACTTAACCTTATCATGTGGCATTAATTTAATTAATGCACTCTCAACCTCTCAGATTAGACTTTGTTGTGGTTACTAGTTAAGCCGGGCGGGTCCGGGTAGTTTTATACCACAACCTAGTCTAACCTCGAGTCTTAAGCGCGACATGACCAACTTCTCACATTGGATCCTCTTTTTTGTAGCCACTAGTTAAGCCGGGCGGGTCCGGGTAGATTTATGCTACAAACTCAACCCAACCTCGATTTGGTCATTTTCATGTTTGGTCTAGTGTCTTATTACACTTACAACCCATACGTGTCAAGTTTTCAAATCCCATGCTCATAGCCAAAGTTACATGTTGTCATGTTTATACCCATTTACCCAAATCATGTTTCACGTCATTCAAGTTTACCCATAACGTAACCCCAACGCTTTTAGACTCGCATATACATTCGCAACAACGCATAACGGATCAAAAGAAGGAACTTGGCAAGGGTATGACAAAGGGGGTATAAAGCCGCAAGTTAAACATGGTGGCATATGAGACATAATGTGTTCACAAACTTGCATGTTACATTATTAAGCCCCAAAAACATGCATAACCCCAAAACTTAGCATATAGGCGAATCATGGTGATAGATGACATATAAAAATGGCTAGTAGTTCGCATATAGCATTCTATGCAAGTTAACTTAAGGGATAAGAGAGTTCTTATGTTGCATAATGCAACATTTCAACATAAAGCTTATAGCTTTTAGCCCAAAAAATCAAGGTGATGACTTTTACGAATATGCATAGTACAAATCTACACATAACATGATAGTTTCTAAGCACACAACCTACTCAAGTTCAAACCCAAAGCTTGCAACATGAACATTTAACTTCATAGTTAATATCTAAGAGTAGGAGGGGGCTTACAATGCTATGAAGGCACAAATCAATATATAAAAAGATTGAGACGAAGACACACTAGCAAAAAACCCCAAATCAATAAGCTCCAATAAAACCCTTGAGAAAATAATAAGAAAGATCCTTGCTTTGAAGTATAAAGGTTGCAACTTTGGCCTTGAATCGAGCTTAGCAACTCTCATGTAACTTAGAAACACTCAAATGATCATCTAATCTCTCAGGAGAATGAAGATAGAATTTATGACAAGAGGATGGAGGCTAGGGTTTTGAGTGGAGGCCATGATCATTAGAAATTTTGGCATAGTTTAGTTGCTAGAATGATTTTTAGTGATTTAGGTTAGGTCCTAGGGTGTTTTTATAGAGATTAGGAGTAGTTTAGGCCGTTAGATTAACCCTAGGATAGATCCAAGCCCTCAAAAATTGTCACAAGCCTCCAAAACCGAGCCAAACAGCAAAACAGGTGCACCAGGCTGCCTGGGTCCGACCAGGCAGGTCGACCCCCAGGTCGACCCTGGGGTCGACTCCCCAGTCGACCTGGTCCCACCCAGGTCGACCCCCTGGTCGACCTGGTCTGGGCGGGATTTTTCCCGCCTACCCTGATTTTCTGAAATTTTGAATCTGTTTTGAATTTGAATTTTTCGTGAAACTTCGCGAGGCCATATCTCGGTCATACGGACTCCGTTTTACGAAATTTCAGGCTCTATTTCGCGTATTTTTCCGAGATGAACGCAATAGCGCAACCCGTTTCTCCTGATTCAGATTTTATGATTTCATTCTGCCTTGATTCTAGTCTGAACACGTTATTAAAATTCGGGTTGTTACATTCTCCCCTCCTTTAAGGATTTCGTCCCCGAAATCTCCAAGTTAGGAAGAACGTATCCTACCATCCATCTTCTCAAAACATCATCCACAGGCAACCATTGCCCTTAGACGATTTCTAATGCCATATGAACATATGCAAAACGTGTGTGTATATGCTCCTTAGCTAATGCTAATGATCAGGCCTGAGTAATCTTTCTAATGCAAAATATGTTTAGTGCCATGAGTCCAACATGTATGCAAATAGTCCTAGTCATATAAGTACTATATGCGTGCACAAACATTCATCCATATGCAACATCCGCATGATAACACATTCAATTTCATCCATAAAGTAGTATAAATACTCGTGCATATGCAACATGAAACGTGACCGCGTCAATCTAGTATCTAATGTGTATTCGCGCATCCATGAGCAACCACTTGCAACCATTTGCAACCATATCAATCATAACATGTTTCAAATACATGTTTACATCCATAGAGTTCTATCTAAGGTTCCCAAGATAGGATCGAGGAGATAAACAAGACAAACTCCTTACGGGGTCTGCAACGGAAACATGATCGAGAGGATATCCACCAAGCGATATTATGTAAGCAAGCTCTACAGGAAAACCAGGGGTCAATGATATACTCTTAAAAAGAGATATGATGCGTGTGTCTAGCCTTAGGTCTTCTAAGTCGCGTTTCCTTGAGCTTAATTCCTCGGTGCCTTGACCATCTTTTTAACTCCATGATCTCGTAGCTCCTTGATTCCTATTTCCGAGATATGAGTTAGAACTCATTTCATTGTCGCCTCTTATTCCACTTTCACTTATCCTTTTCCTAGTATACTTGGCTCAAACGTATCCACTTACTCATGCAAGCTCTCCAAAATTCACTAGTGAATTCTGGATCTCGTTTACCGATGCCAATCCATGTTACCACGTGCACTTACTAGGGTGGTTCCTATAACCCATGCTTAAGCGGAATGAACCATCCGTCTTATTGGCGGACGTTACTCGATTGGATCAGAGATTTCTGATAAATGCATCAAGAGATTCTAGGTAACTAATCATGACAGAACCCAAAAGGTTACACGAGACTTCGAAGGTATTACCAAAGCAAGCCAAGAGTCTGACTACCCTCTTTTCAAAACCGAGAATGGTATCCCTTACTGGATAACCACTTTACCCCTAGAATCCATCCATAGCTCAACAATAGAAGCATTGCTTCTAATCTCAACACTTGGCATAGACGTTCTCAAATCCAACAAGTCATGAATAAATGGACCGACTCTCCAACCAGATTTTGGGACTAAAGTGGGATCTTTTACCATCCTGGTACTAAGGTGCAGAGACTTAACTATCGAAGCAGACTTAAATGATGCTATGATCAAAACAAAGTCCTGACAGGATGATAGAGAGGAAAAGCTAAATGTTTAACAAGATCGTTACCATCCTTACGAGATACGCTAGAAATGAGAGTATACAATTGCCCTCTCGGTGATCTTGTCCTTGTCCTATAATTCTTAACTATCCGTCCCGTTTTTCCTCCATTGTGGCTTAAGCCATACCAACAAGTTGCCTATCCTTAAGCTTGTGTCCCTTATCCTTGTTCTTGCTATCCTTCTTATAACTTTGGTAACAGGTCTATCGAGAACTTCCTCCATTGCACGGGAAAACACTTACGTAGCTAGACAAGGATTAGTCGCAGTCAAAACTACCGTGACTACAGATGGAGGAAAGAAAGGAAAAGAGATTCAATCAAGGAATCAAAGGATAGTGCTAATGGCCTTTGGGGATTAGCCATTTAAAACAAAACTTTTCTTGAAAAATGCTTCTTTGTAAACGGTTTTTCAAATAGTTTTCAGAAGGTTTTTAAATTTTTTTGCCCAGTCTGGTAACCTTCTGCTCTGATACCAAATGTAACACCCCACCTCCGCTAGGGTAACTCGCAAAGGAATGCACTAGCTTTAGAGGGGTATTATTGGTAAACATGTACAGAAATATTACAAGACAGAACGTATATAAAAAGAGCGGAAGTAAAACAACTTTCATATCATTAATAAATAAGGTCTAAAGCCTTTTTACATCAGAGAATTTCCTACATGGAAACCTGTCTTGCAATAGTAAAGAAGCATAAAAACCTTTTCATAAATTATTCCCCAAGTAAAACAGTAAAGTAGCCATAGCCAAGAAAAGTCCGAGCCATACAAGATGACCTTCAAACAAGAGGAGCCCGAACTAACAATAGCATTTCCTCCCTGTAACCTGGGGGGAACGGAAGACAAGAGGCGAAACAAAACGGGGTCAGTCATAAAGACTGGTAAGCCCTATCTACTATCAGTATATAAACTAGAAAAGTTAACTAGCATGAGGAACTGAGATGAACATAAGTATGATGACAAGATAGATAAACTAAACCAAAATAACAGGATGAACTACTGTACCAAGATACATTAGTGTGTCATGATAAACTACGGTGTCAAGATAAATCAAGGTATCACATTGTCAGGTTTCTATCAAATATACTATCCCAAGGTATCTATCATGTATAACATCCTAAGGTATTTATCATGTATATTTTCTCTGCACCTCTCGTACTAGTATCCCAACCCGCGTTATGTGTTAACTATGAATGTCCCTTGCCTAATGTCATGTAATGGTTCATGTCAACCTAATATATAGCATATGTAGGTTTTCCCAACTCGTATGTTTCTTTCCATGTATGAGTTCAGTCCTTTGCCGTAGGCCGTACGGGCTTCCCCATGTAAATCTATATCATCTCGTCGTAGTACCATTTTATTCTTGAAGTTGTTTTTGACTGCTACCCTTGATCAAGTTATGTTTTCTTACCATGAACTATCGCGTGTTCACTTAGGGTTTATGCCACCTAGGACCACTAGGGATTATGCTACCTAATGAACGTTTCCGTGTCTCGGTTTGGGTTAAGCCACCTAGGGCCACTAGGGATTATGCCACCCGTCAACCGCGCCTTTTTTCCCGCGTATGCATCGTGAGTCGTTTTCCATTTCTAGACGCACATGTATCAAATGTGCCATCCGAGTTCCGTGCCATGGCAAATCAAGAATTACGGAACTCGGTCGGGAGTTTTAAGTCATCCGCCGGTGCAGATATCAAGGTCTGTTTTTGTATCCGTGGCTATGGTCCCACGTGACCCTCCCTCAACTACTGAAAGGAAAAACAAGAAAATTCATGTATGAGAACTACGCTACAGCCATCGCTACCCTCATTCCGGATGGCTAACCTCATCCATACTTGATAGCCAGTATGGTTTGTTGGGTGTTCCCTGCCTTTCCGTACGTACACGATTGACTAAAGATGGTAGGTGGCCGACGAATGTGCTATCCAGGGCTACCGTGAAAATATCGCCGACCCCACGCTAATCCACCCCAGTCTTTAGGTTGCTCGCACCACAACCAAGGCATACCCTTGGCTCTTCTACCGCAGACCTTAACCTCTGTGAGGCCTAGTTTCATGGACCATCCGCAACCTCATAGAGGGATACCAAGAGTATCCTCACGTTCCCCGAAGCTACCGATTCGTCACCCAGTTCGTTGGAGCCTTTATCTAAATCAGATATTGCTCCACCTCGTATTTTAAGCGACGACCTACCGTATCGGGTTACTCATCTATCTGTGAACTGGTCCCAATCCCTTGACTAAGAATTATTACTTAGTTCCCTAAACTAAGGTTTACCACTTATTCTTCTTCCCCGTTATCCTTGTTAATCCCTGTCTTCCACCTAGTCCCCTGAACTAGGGTTTTGTCTAATGGGTTAAGTATTGTCGTTTAAGTTCATGACTTAACCTGCTTACGAATCATGTCAAGATCTGGCTAAGTATTCAATTCCAAGACCTAGCCCTACAAGTTGGGTAAGTATACCAAGAAGCTCATGACTTAACCTTATTCAATCATCAAGTCAAATTGGTTAAGTATTTGTTTATCTTACCCTATCAGCTTATCGTGGTAGATTGGTTAAGCACAGATTATCTTAACCTCATCGAATTATTGAGTCGGATTAGTTAAGTATAGGTTAACTTAACCCCATCCACTAATCGTATTAGAATGGTTAAGTATATTTAAACGGTCTTGTGACTTAACCCTATCAAGTTCTCACATTAGATTGGTTAAGCATGGTTGCTTAACCTTATAAAATCATCATGTATAATTGATTAAGTATAAGTTACTTAAGCCCATTAAATTATCATGTTAAGTTGGTTAAGTATTGGTTACTTAACCACATTGAATTACCAAGTTTAGATTGGTGAAGTGTTTAACTTAACCCCAGCGAATTACCGTGTTTGGATTAGTTAAGTGAAAGTTACTTAACCCCATCTAGTTACCGTGTTTAGATTAGTTAAGTGTAGGTTACTTAACCCCATCTAATTACCGTGTTTAGATTAGTTAAGTGTAAATTACTTAACCCCATCTAATTACCGTGTTTAGATTAGTTAAGTGTAGGTTACTTAACCCCATCTAATTACCGTGTTTAGATTAGTTAAGTGTAAATTACTTAACCCCATCCCCTAATTGTCTTATATGGTTAAGTGTTATTAAGAAATCAAGCCCGGTCCCACTTAACCTACCCATTCGTGTCACATCGGTTAAGTGTCATTAGTCAAACTTACTTAACCTTATCATGTGGCATTAATTTAATTAATGCACTCTCAACCTCTCACATTAGACTTTGTTGTGGTTACTAGTTAAGCCGGGCGGGTCCAGGTAGTTTTACACCACAACCTAGTCTAACCTCGGGTCTTAAGCGCGACATGACCAACTTCTCACATCGGATCCTCTTGTTTGTAGCCACTAGTTAAGCCGAGCGGGTCCGGGTAGATTTATGCTACAAACTCAACCCAACCTCGAGTTGGCCATTTTCATGTTTGGTCTAGTGTCTTATTACACTTACAACCCATACGTGTCGAGTTTTCAAATCCCATGCTCATAGCCAAAGTTACATGTTGTCATGTTTATACCCATTTACCCAAATCATGTTTCATGTCATTCAAGTTTACCCATAACGTAACCCCAACGCTTTTAGACTCGCATATACATTCGCAACAACGCATAATGGATCAAAAGAAGGAACTTGGCAAGGGTATGATAAAGGGGGTATAAAGCCGCAAGTTAAACATGGTGGCATATGAGACATAATGTGTTCACAAACTTGCATGTTACATTATTAAGCCCCAAAAACATGCATAACCCCAAAACTTAGCATATAGGCGAATCATGGTGATAAATGACATAGAAAAATGGCTAGTAGTTCGCATATAGCATTCTATGCAAGTTAACTTAAGGGATAGGAGAGTTCTTATGTTGCATAATGCAACATTTCAACATAAAGCTTATAGCTTTCAGCCCACAAAATCAAGGTGATGACTTTTACGAATATGCATAGTACAAATCTACACATAACATGATAGTTTCTAAGCACGCAACCTACTCAAGTTCAAACCCAAAGCTTGCAACATGAACATTTAACTTCATAGTTAATATCTAAGAGTGGGAGGGGGCTTACAAAGCTATGAAGGCACAAATCAATATATAAAAAGATTGAGACGAAGCCACACTAGCAAAAACCCCCAAATCAATAAGCTCCAATAAAACCCTTGAGAAAATAATAAGAAAGATCCTTGCTTTGAAGTATAAAGGTTGCAACTTTGGCCTTGAATCGAGCTTAGCAACTCTCATGTAACTTAGAAACACTCAAATGATCATCTAATCTCTCAAGAGAATGAAGATTGAATTTATGACAAGAGGATGGAGGCTAGGGTTTTGAGTGGAGGCCAATGATCAGTAGAAATTTTGGCATAGTTTAGTTGCTAGAATGATTTTTAGTGATTTAGGTTAGGTCCTAGGGTGTTTTTATAGAGATTAGGAGAAGTTTAGGCCGTTAGATTAACGCTAGGATAGATCCAAGCCCTCAAAAATTGTCACAAGCCTCCAAAACCGAGCCAAACAGCAAAACAGGTGCACTAGGCTGCCTGGGTCCGACCAGGCAGGTCGACCCCCAGGTCGACCCTGGGGTCGACTCCCCAGTCGACCTGGTCCCACCCAGGTCGACACCCAGGTCGACCCCATGGTCGACCTGGTCTGGGCGGGATTTTTCCCGCCTACCCTGATTTTCTGAAATTTTGAATCTGTTTTGAATTTGAATTTTTTTGTGAAACTTCGCGAGGCCATATCTCGGTCATACGGACTCCGTTTTACGAAATTTCGGACTCTATTTCGCGTATTTTTCTGAGACGAACGCAATGGAGCAACCCGATTCTCCTAATTCAGAATTTATGATTTCATTCTGCCTTGATTCTTGTCTTAACACATTATTAAAATTCGGGTTGTTACAGATTCACTCCCAGTCAGCTCCATGGTGTAGCCATCGCCCATACGATCCCAACGCAACTGACGGTTCTCGATTTCAACTCCATATGAGCTAGATTCCGCGTAAACAAGTCAACACATTTTAATTTAAAATAGAAACTTGAATTTCTGTTTCTTATTGGGCTTTACCCTTTCAACGGCCCATACTCCTTCTTAAATCCATGGCCCATCTTCTTTCCTTCTTCCCCAAACACAAGACCGATGCCTGCTCCAAATACAACAGCCATTCCCAAATGTTCATCTCCAAACCGCACCTTTTCTCCTCACTTACAAATCAAACCAAAAATCCCAAAATTCCCGTTATGGTTTCCTCTCCAACTTGATCCCAGAAGCACAAAACTCGGTGGCCCTTTTCCATTTGCATCGAGCAGACCTACAGGGAAACCTGCGTCGACTTTTTGCACCGACCCCCTCGAAATTGTCACAGAAGCTCCTACTCGACACCACAAATCCAAATACGAACTCAAATCCATTCACTTCTACCTCAATTTCCTGGTATGTCAAACCCTAATGGCGCTGCTATAAAAACCAGCGACAGGAAATTTGTTCGAACCCTCAAAAACCAATATAGATGTGTGTATAAACATCTCAGTTACCCAAATATCCATGTATTGGGATTTACAGTGTTTTATTTGATTTTACATTGATTTTTAAACAGTGATGTATTCACGTTTTTGCTGAAATGAAAAAAATAGAACTGGCGGCTCAACTTTGATCTTATAGGGGAACGGGTTCTTGTGTGTGGTTGGAGAGGTGAACATGTGGCATGTTTCTAGGCCTTAGAAATGATTTTAGATATTTTACTTGTTATTTTTTATTTGTTCTTGCACTCTAAAAATCCGTGTGATCACACACAGTACCTAAAAATCATGAAACTAGACACGCAGCTATAGTTCGACATTACGGTCCCAACGAAACTGGTTTCGTCGAATTTCGACTCCGTATGCTCACACGGCGTATTTTTAAAGCTCTGGATGACCCATTTAAATATATAAATATATTTAAATATAATTAAATTTAATATTTAAAAATAAATATTATCGTATATATTCACAATGGAATACCATACAGCTCAAAAAAATCCTATATTGATTCTAACTCGATATTTCAATCTAGGTCAACCTGATATTCAATTTACATTGAAATTCCCTTTTAAAATATAAACAATTCCTTTATAAATTATAAACGAATTCCACAGCGATTTTTCTGAAATTTAATTTGTACATAAATCAAAATCTACACGACGGAATCCCGATTTTTCTCTTCCACTAGAAAGATATACTTCACCAGCTCCCAACGTGTCTTGTTTCACAGAAATCCGGCTTAAAACGAATCATGTGCACTCAGTTGAAGTTCAAATCGCCAAATGGCGAACTACCGCGCCATTTCGAGCTCGATTTTAATTATAATATAATTATACGTTCAAACTGCCGTTGTTTAAATATATTCGTTATTCAAATTCAATTCCAAGCTGACTTAAATATCACAGATGATCCAGTTCACACCATATCGTCATTTCAGCCAATTCTGATTATTTCAAAATTAAATATATAATTTAATTTATTATTTTAAATTAAATACTCATCATTATTTTATTCCACGACCAATAAATCCTTTTAATCACCTTTTAGATAATTAAATTAATTAATTATTATACCGCTGACGATGCGGGTCATTACAGTCACTAGGACTTACCAGTCTTTATGACTGACCTGCTTCCTTTCACCTCCTTTTCTTCTGTCCCCCCCACCCCCAGGTTCTCAGGGAGGAAACACTACTACTTAGTTTGGACTTCTTTCAGCTTCAAGATCATCATATATGGCTTGGACCTTTCTTGGCTATGGCTGCTTTACTGTTTACTTGGGGAATGATTTATGACTATGGTTTTATGCTTCTTTACTATTGCAAGACAGATTTCGATGTAATGGATTTTATGGCATTTTGATGTAAATGGCTTTAGACCTTTCTAGATTTTAATGCAATGAAATTTGGTTCTTCTTCTGCTGTTTTATATGTTCTGTCTTGTAATATTTCTGTGTATGTTTACCTAGATAATGCTCCACCAAAGCTAGTGCATTCCCTTTGTGAGTGACCCTAGCGGAGGTGGGGTGTTACATCTAACATCGAAATATTCCGAAGATAATTTCGATTCAAATCCATTCCAATTCAATTATTGGAAATTCTGGTTACTTTTAAAACCCCTTTCAAATTCAATTTATTTATTTCGAAAATAAATTAATTTTAATTCTAGTTCAAAACTAGTTCATTTCGATAAAAATATATTTTTATCATTTCAAATGTGTAATTTTTCATCCCAGTTCTTTCCAATTCACATATTATGATTTTACACAAATTATTAATAATTTTGACAATTTTATCAAGGCCCGTACAGTCGATTTCCATAAACGGCCATCGAACTGCACTTACAGCGACCTTTTCCAGATTTGATTCCAACCATTAGATTTCAAATTTCTAATATTCATTGGAAAGATCTTTTCGATACGAACCCAAAGGTTCCGGTTCAGGAGAATCCGATGGTCGGATCTCCCGTAATGTCAATTCGAAGTCAATGGTCGAAATTCACGAACTACCGTGGCGTGGCGCATTCTATTCTGGCCATTATATATATATATATATATATATATATTATATATATTTCTTCGATTTCCTTTTAAAACGAATTTTGTAAATCGTTTCAAATTTGTTTCAAAAACAATTTCAACCTTCATTTTAAATTCAAATCAAAATTGAATTTCCCGTTATAAATTCTTTTTACATTCATTTCTATTTGATTTCAATTCAGATCGATTCCAATTCGATTTGAATTCATTTCGAATCGAATTCACTTTATATTCAATTCAATTCGAATTCATTATCTATTCAATTCAATTCGAATTCATTTTATTTTCAATTCAATTCGAATTCATTTTATATTCGATTCAATTCGAATTCATTTTCTATATTCTATTTTTAAATCTCTTTTCAATATTCATTATAAAAATGAATATAATCGATATAAATATCGTTCGCGTCAAAATAGCGCATCTCTAATCAACACGGCTTTATATTTTTCAATAACTTCGTTATTCTATTCAACAGATGAATATTTATTCTTTTCAACACATGAATCTATATTTCCTTCAACACGTGATTAATCTCAACAAATGAGTACTGTCAACACATGAATCTATATTTTATAATATTCTTTATTTTCCCAATTGGAATGAGGCCCAATCAACTACCATATAATGTTAATTATATGGATTCCATACAAAACATGTATATTATAGCACTGCCAAATAATCAACCATCATCCAAAGTGCACTACACAACTGCATAAGCATTAAATATGAATATTTAACTCTTACACAGTCTGTCGACCAATTGATCGACATACAATTAATTAATTGGGATTAGTGTACGCCAAACATCATCCCAACACTCGTGTGGGGTTTCAAATATATAATCACTGAATATTATTTGTGTAGTTGGGCGACATGTAAAATTTATCGTCCCAATCAATATCCTTTAAATAAGTGTACATAAACTAACCGTCCTGTTTGTAAATGAATATTTATTTATTCACATTCACTATATTCATATTCATGTTAAAAATTATATTTTTAACGATAATTAATTTATTTCAACACATTAATCTATATTATCGATTTCACATCAACATCACAAACAAATTTCACAACACATCAAACAAGCATACAAGTTGTCCATGGTATGTGGACGACGGGTGTCGGGTGTTGCTAAGCACCATCTGCATCCTACTATATATTTTTAACTAGAAAAGAAGAGTTAAAGTGAGAAGTTCTCACCGACTAGCTAAACCAAACGCCATGATTCTTCATGTGTAGAAATCTTCGTCGTGCTCGCCTTTTGCCACTTTTGTCGCCCGTATTTGCTACATATATAAAAATCACATTTTTATATTCTCTCTTCTTCACGATAAAAATAAAGTTCAGATTTTTTTTCACTACATATATTTACAACGCTCCTTTCTATATAAAAATTATATTTTTATATCTCTACTTCTTATATAAAGATCGAATTTTTATTATCGTACCTATATAAAAATTATATTTTTATTACTCTACCTCAATAAAAACCATATTTTTAATACTCTACCTAAGTAAATATCATATATTTATTATCTACATTATATAAAAATCATATTTCTATTATCCTATATGTATCAAAATCTCATCTTTCTATATATAAAAATCTCCTTTCATATGTTAAAAAAAATCCAGTCTTTTCGTTAATAAAAATCTGAACTTTCTCCTTTGCTTCTATGAGAGTAAAAATCTTATCTTTATCGTTTGGAAATTCCTTTCTACTTATTAAAATATATTCCTTTTCCTTCTTATAAAAATATATTTCTTTTCCTATATACATAAAAACTATATTTTTCTTTTGCTACTCAAACAATAAAAATCCCATTTTTAGTTTACTACCTTTAAAATAAAAATCAAATTTTTATCACGTTACTATATAAATAAATAAAATCCGCACTCTTCATGTTAAAAATCAAACTTGGTTTTATATTAAAGATCAAAAATTTACTTCTATAAAATCATTCCCTTCATAAATTAATTAAACTAAGTAAATAAGTAAAAAGAATTTACCTTTAGCTATGTTTTAATGTCGTTGTTTTCCTTTTTCAAAGGACAGAAGGAGAGTTTATCACCATCGCCTGGGGGGACTGCTCGCTGCCTTCATCGCTGAGGAGCGGCTGCTCTTCGGTTTGGAGAAGGGGAGAGAAGGGAGCGGAAGAGGAGGTGCACATGGACATGGGGGGATCTGAATTCGGGTTCGCGGTTTCAGAAGGGGTGCGGGGTCTTGCATGGATCGACAAAGGAGGAGTAAGAGGAGAAGGAGATGAAGATGGGGCAGCGACGGCTCTGACGGGGGGGAGGGGAGGGACGACGACTTCGGAGGTGGCGGCCACCTGGGCGGCGCGACGAACTGGTCGAGGGGGGGGGTTGACGAGATCGCTATTTCCCCCTTCCATTTTCCTTTTTTTTTGCTATAGAAATGAAATCGGGGGAGGGGGGTATATGAGATAAAAAAAAATTTATTAATTAATTATTTAATTTCAAAAAGCAACTTTTTATTTCGACCTCAAAATCGAACCCACCGACTGTCGTCCATAGCTAATTACCCCCATTCCGAACACAATGGGATATGTATCGCAGGCTGATTCGATCGTTTCGAACAGTTTTCGTCAAAATCAAAATATAACTCTATATATTGAATTTGAATGTGCATTTCAATTTACCGGGGCCACATACCAACTCAAAAAATTCCAGAAAAATATTTTCTTGCTTGTATTGATGATACGGTCCCAACAAAACTATTTTCATCGAATTCTGAGACCGTTGGAAAAATGGCCATTTTCTAGTCGATTAAAATCAACTTAAACTGGTCAAACGCGTTTTCCTTCGCAACGCTCACATATTGATTCAGTAAATTATGAATTTTGAAACCTAGCAATAATTTGACATCCCGGATCCAACAAAAGTGGTTTCATCGAAATTCGAGGTCGTTTGCAAAATTTCTATTTTTAAGGGCCAGAATTCCATAGCGACTATTCTGAATTTTCAACTGGACGTAACTTTTGATTCCCACTATGAAATTTTAATTTTTCGGATTCTTTTGAAAGATATTCTCAATTAGATTCTATTATTTTTGGTTTCACTAAAATATGGTTTATTTTGAATCCGTTATGTTCAATTGAAATTTGAAATCGAATTATCGAACTACCGCGTCATTTTCAATTACTTTTATAATTATAAATAATTATTTATAATCTAACGACGATCTATATAAATATATACATTCTAATTCTATTCAAAATAAATTTCTTGTCGTTATTATTTAAAATAATTCATTTTAAATAATCAAAATTCATCAAAATTGCCAAAATAAAATTTTTAAATTGGTTCAGAATTTCCGGGTTATTACAACGATGGTCGAAGACCAGAGGTCTTCACGTCGTTTGGGTGATTACTGATGATCTTGATTGGGCCGTACACCCAAGAGGAGGGAATTAGTTAGTGATCATCCAGACGTGCTTGGAGATCGATGGATATGCGGGGTACTAGGTGCCTCCGGTTTCGTTCAGACCCAGAACGAACTTGTAAATGGACTGTGTGTCTGACATTGGATTTTATCCTTTGTGATTGATTTCTATTAAATATATATCTATTTGTCGGCGGAGAATTTATTCTCTTGCTTAACGCCCTTTTCTGAGACGTACGAGCTCAAGGGTTATATATTGATGGATATCAAACGCATGGAATGAATTGCCTTTGTGGCATGCCTAAGTGGAAAATGATAAAGGCTTCTGTTAAAAAGCAAAGTCTTGTGGGTGATGATCAAAGCACAACCTGTGTGGGATAGCTTTGTGTAGTGTTGATTCGCGAGCCTCACACCCCGGTAATGGACCAAAAACGGGAGAGGACTTCTGGGAGGGCATGCGTTTCCTTCTAGCTAGAAGTGGCGTCAGTGGTTTTACATGCCCTAACAAGTTTGACTTGTGTGGTTGTTGTTGTTGCGAGGCGCCTCAGATATATTGGTGACTGTGTGGAGCCGATGGAGTCATTTGGCTCATTTACACCCCATAGGGCGGGGAAACGTAGTGTTCAGGCATTTTAATCCACATCGGTGGACCGACCCTGACAATCCAAGGGTTGATGCGTTATGTCCCTGAGACATGGGCTAGATTGTTTCGAATTCGGTAAGGACGATCCCTTGCCTTGGTTCACAGATGGAAATCCAACTTCCAATACGTGACTTTGCGGTTTTGATTGTAGAGCCTAGTATGGCGACATAGTGGGATGGGACACTTATGTCGTCTATGATTGATACTTATGATTGAAATTATTTTGACACTATACACTTATAGTAATAAAAGATGAAATTTAGCGTATCAAGCATTCTTTGGCTATTATAAGGTAAAACCCTAGCCTCCGACTTGTGTTTGCATTGTGTGATGGGACCTGGGTCTTATAATAGCTTCATTATTTCTTTATTTAGATTGCGCTTTTGTTTTATGCACCGGTATTCTTGGGAGGAAACCCGTTCCGTGTTATACGGCGTGGTCCCTTGATTTACCTAACTTTAAAAATAAAGATTAAAAACTGTTTTAGTTCTCACACTAGTCACATGGCTGACCTGGAGTTTATTGTTTTAACCTAAACTCTGGGTGCCCTTATTTTGACATGGGCAGCTAGTAGTTTTGGTTTTGTAGATTTATATTCACAGGAACCTGGTTTACAGCTGGAATGATATCTGGAAAGCTCTGTATATGTATATCTCTTTCAGTTGTGTTTTGTATTATTTTTCCGCTGCGATGTATTTAAATGTAATTTAAATCTCTGATATTTTGTGATGTATATTATTTGTTTATACTTTGTATATTCTTGTATTCTGATGGAATTGTTGTAATATACAATGAAATGTTCTTCCGTCTGCATTCCAATTTGTCGTGTTCTCAAAACAATCAGGGGTTTTGAATGGTCTTGGTCGGTTTAGCGACTGATTCAGATCGAGCAAAATTCCTAGGTCGTTACAGCAGTCAATATTCTTTCAAGGTGAAAATATAACATGCTATAAATTAAACAATAGTTAATGTAAAATATTAATAAACAATTATTAATAGTCAAAAAATAGATTTTTTACAAACATCATAACCTGGTTACAAAACTCACATTGATAAGTCCATGCCTATTTTATGATTAACTTGTATATATGTGTGTGTGTGTGTGTGTGTGTATATATATACGTACATGTATATGTATACATATTTCACAGTTGAAGTTTAAACGGAAAAATTATTATTATTTAAAGATTTCAAATTGAAAATAATTATAAAAAAATATTGTAACGACCCGGAAATCCGTTAGAATTTGAGCTGACCAAAAACACAAGTCCAACCCCAAATATCACGGAAATTCGAACCATTAATAGAAAGAAGTTAGAGGGTGAGGATAGATAAGATAGAAACTTAGAATAGAAGAAGAAGGAGAACACAACATCAGAGTAACACGAATCTCACAGCGGAACGAATAACATATAATATATATAACATAACTTGAAATATACATCTGTACTTGAATATACATCAATATCAAAGTACATCACTTACAACACAGCAGAAATAACTATAGCTATATGATCCTGAAGCCTCCTGCTCCAAGCTCTTCCAGTATATCTGTAAATTCCCGACTACTTGACTGCCCGTACCAATTTAGGCACCCAAGAGTTTAGGGAAAACAACAAAGTAAACTCCGGGTCAGTCATGGGACTGGTATGAGTAAACAGTTTAAAACAGTTTCAGAAAACTAAATGATATCTCATAAGACCACGCCGCATAACATGGAACGGGTTTTTCCCTTATGAAAATCCAAACACTTGATTTAACTTTATATCAAACTCTTTTGATATTATAATAATGTCTAAATCAATTAAATAACAATCTAGTGGAACGTTTTCATCTCACGTTCCACATATATATACAATCAAAACCGCAAGCACGTATTGGGTGTTTGGTTTTCCAACTATGACAAGGTATGGAATCACCTTCCGCTGGTATATCTCTAGAGGAGAATACACCGAGTTCAACAAGAACATCTTGCAACTCAGCCACACATGACCGACCACTCATTTCGCTTGAGTGTATCGAATGTATATCACCAACGATTGGGATCAGCAACCGTTTCCCGAATGGGTCAGCATCGACAATAGATTTTTAGAAGTAAATGAAACTCTAGATCAGGTGATTATACACCCTAATAGGTGCGACCTACATAGCCATGCTGCTTGCCCGATTTCTGTCATTTACCGGTTGATGAGGCTAGAAGCTACGCTTTATCATCACACCAGATTCACTTTGAATGCCACATCGTCAAATCCATCAAATCACCGATTGACGTCCTCAACAGTACATTACGTGTTAGCTAAAAGAAGTTTCCTTCTCCGCTTCCACTCTTGGTACGGTTGAAGAAATCAATGTATGTGACCATTCTGGAAATACTCTGTCAGACATTCATCCAAACAAGTCACCCAGGAACAGGATGAACTGAAGGCACTATTTCTATTAATAGAAAAAAGTCCTTGCACTCTACTCCGTCTTCGATTTTCTTTATATAATCTGATTCGCACGCTAATGCCGATATGGAGTGGTTCTTCGGATAATAATCCAACCGGTCTCTCCATATTGACAACGATGGTCAAAACTTCGATAGTCTGTGATTTAACTATCGAATAAAAACAAGTGTTTCGATAGTCGATGATTTAACTATCGAATAAAACAAGTGTTCATCCAAACATCCAACATTCAGTGAGCCTTTAATTAATATTCCATTAATTAAATCTCTTCTCTATTTCTTATCAATATTTGTTAACCAAATATTTTCAATAACCATATTGGCCTTATATGTTATTTGGAAAACATTTCCATATATCGCCTTCTTTTATTTTCTAAACTTTAGAAAATATATGTTATTTATAATTGGAAAATATTCCAATTAGTTATCTCTTTTCCAATTCCGTTTATTTCTATACTTAGGAAATATTTAACATCTATTTCCATTGACAATCATCCCACCTACTGACTTCTACCACTCCGACATTCCAGCGAACACTGGCTGCTCCACCTTCCACTTCAATTTCAACCTCACGCGCCCCTCTACAGTACAACTGCGGCTTCAAAAACTCCATCGCGCCGTGCTCTCCCTTACAGACGATCGCGACGCCCCACCTTATACTGAAGTCGAGTCACCAGATAAGCATCGCGCCCAAAAATCTTCACGTCTTCAATGACTTCGTCGCTCCTGGGTTCGAGCTCGAGATGCGTACTTGCCTTTGTTGAACCGCCCAATCTGATTGATAGCGATAGTCTATAAATCCCCAAATCTTGAGTGCGTCATTACTTACCCCTAAATCACGGGTCAGTTATTCGATGCTTGCTGATTTCAGAAGTGGAGCTTTTGAGTTCATTCAGAAAAAGGAAAGAGGGAATAAGGAAACGAGGGAAAAAGAGGTCGACTTTGAAGGTTTTAAATGGGTCAGTGGCCATTTCTTGTTTTCTAATCTGAAACTTTGCGTTTTGTAAATGAACAGAAAAGGGGAAACTGTCATGATTTATATACAGAGAAGGGAACATCGTGGCCTTATCTTCCTTTGTTCGTTACTGAATGGTAAGGAAAGGGGACACAAATTTATGACGTTCAAGAAGAAGGCATGGACGTGGGTTAATTCCATCCTCAAACCAATATAAACATTTATATATGTATATATATATTATCATTGATTCTAACCGATATCCGTTAATCCACCATACTCTGTGATTCAGAACCCCTTTTTGAACCAAACAACTGACATTCTTAGGGTAATACCCTTATTTCAGACACACTGGGATAGATCACGAGGTCTGATTTGATCGTCTTGAGGCTATATTAATTTAAACCAATATAAATTAATTTCAGACAATTTATTCTCCTTGATAATAAATAAATATTATTATCGTTATAAATTCAGATAAAATTTCCCTTAAATTATCTGAACTGTATTTAATTCAAATAAAATTCTGAATTCAACTAAATCCATGTTCGTATTCTGTTATTTTAATATATTCGATATATTAAATTGAAATTGATTATTAAATCGATAGCTCAAATATAAAATTCCACTTATATTATCAAATCAATATTTAAATAAAATATTAAATATTCAAAATTTCCCCATAAGAAATCCGGGTCATTACAATCTTCCCCACTTAAAATAATTTCGTCCTCGAAATTGCTAAGGTAGAAAAAGTGCTACAAACCCATTAACTTTTCAGAACTTATTTATGTTGATACTCAACATTTCAAATTTCCTTACGTAACTCTCTTTCGAATAGATCCTTATTCGATAACTCCTTCCTTCGAATAACTATATTCGATAATCTCTCTTTCGAATAACTAGATTCGAAAACCTTTATTCGAATAAACTATATTCGATTTACTCTATTTGATTAACTCTATCGAATTTAACTCTATTTGATTAACTCTATTGGATTTAACTCTATTTGATTAACTCCATCGAATAACTAAATTTGATAACTCCTTGGAATAACCAATATTTTATAACTCACTTCGATTAAACTAATCGATAACTCTTTTCGATTAAACTATAATCGATAACTCAATTTGATTAACAAATAATCGATAACTCCTTCGATTTACTAATAATCGATAACTCCTTCGATTAACTAATAATTGATAACTCCTTCGATTTACTAATAATCGATAACTCCTTCGATTAACTAATAATTGATAACTCCTTCGATTAACTAATAATCGATAACTCCTTCGATTTACTAATAATCGATAACTCCTTTCGAATAACTATATTCGATAACTCCTTTGATTTACTAATAATCGATAGTTCCTTTCGAATAAACTAACATTTGATTTAACTCCATTCACTTGACTCTAGATCACAGCGATCACAATGGTTACGCCTGATTCCCCCAGGAAACATCCGACCGCCCTAGGCTATCTACAGCCCTGCGAATTACGCTAGCAGTCATACGAAATGGCAACTTATCCTGAGTAACTATGTTTGACTAACTCTATCTCAATAACCATATTCGATTAACTTTAATTGGATAACTAACATTCACTTACATCATAATCCGATTAACAAGTTCAATTAACTCTATCTGGTTAACTCTTATTTTGAATAACAAATATTCGATAAATTCTAATTGAATAACTAATATTCAATTAACCCTACGGATTAACCCTAACTGATTAACTCTATCTGGTTAATTCTTACTCAAATCGTTTTATTCTAACTCTAATCGACTTCTCCTATTCGAATAACTCCTATTGGATCACGTTTATTCATTTATAAAGATTTACTTTTAGTAACGGTTCTTCACTTTATAAATGTTCTCGTTAATAACGTTACTTCACTTATACAAGTGTTGTGTACCCTTCCTATTTAAACAATCGGTGTTAAAAACCAGTATCTCTTCTCTATATAAGTTCAGACTTATATATTCCATTTATCGAATGATAAATATTTAATTTAATTTATAAACTGTTATTTATAAATTAATCTTTTCTATTTATCAGTTAAAACAGATTTCCATTTTCTATTCACCTTCTAAATATTCCTTTGATTAAATTCTATTTATTTAACAAATAAATATCTCATTTTACACGTTCTATTTATTTTCTGTAAATAAATACTTCCGTTTAATCTATTTGTAAATGTTTTACAAATACTTCTCCTTCTATTGGTTTGCACATAACTTCCTTTGTATTTGTGTTACAAATATATTACTTTTTAACTCTCCCAATTCATATTTCATTCACATGATTTTACTCAATTTATTCGTTTCGATCCATTTAACTTACTTAAGTTAAATTTAATTTCAATCATTCAAATTCCTATTAACTAGTGCTAATTAACCGTTTTGCCTATTTCACCCTTTTTATTTGAATATAACTTGTTCAAATATATGTCAACTTAATTATAAACTAATCTAATTATATTTCAACTTGAGTTATATATTCGATTTCGAATATAAATTCTCAATCCTTTCCACTTATTCAAAAACCCAATTTCGATTCAACTTTGATTAACTAATTTCTCTTTTACTTAGTTAATTCTATTTAACCATTTAAAATATGATTTCCGTCTTAAAAATCATTTCACTTACTTCACTGGAGTTCATATTTATTTTATATCTCCAGTCTGGATTTTTTCTAATGCCAATTCGGATTTTATTTCCTAAAAATCCTTTTATTTATTTATTTAAACCGTTATGGTTTTTATAATGGTTCTGGCGCTGCTTTTCTAAAAATTTGATTTTGACATAACTCAAAATCTATACGACAAAATCCAGATTTTTCTCCTTCATTAGAAAACTATTGTTCAACCGGTCCTGACAATTCTTGTTTCACAGAATTCCGACTTAATTTGAGTCCTGTATACTCGATTGAAGTTCGAATCGCCAATTTACGAACTGCTGTGCTATGGCGAGCTCGTTTTAATTATATTTATAAATATAAACGTTTAGCCTTTGTTTATAATAAATTCAACTCCATTCTGATATATTTTCAATATGTATCAAATCCATCTCATAATATTTCCGATCTATTTCACTACTATTTGAAATTCTATATATTTACAATATTCAAATTCCATTTGAATTTCTTTATCCCAACTCATTTGAATTTCCTTCTATTCAATTTCTATTTGAATTTTCTTCGATTCAAATTCTAATTTAATTTCCTTATCTTCAGATTCTATTTGAATTTCTTATCTTCAATTTCTATTTGAAATCCTTCATTCAAAACCTATTTCAAATCCCTTATTCAAATTCCATTTGAAATCCTTTATTCGATTTCTATTTAAATTCCTTTGAATTTAAATTCTATTTCAACTCCTTTTGTTTTCTTTGAATTCTATTTAACCATTCTCCATTTGGATTCTAATATTCAAATCTCCATTTGACTTTTCTTTATTCAAATCCATTTGAATTCCATTGAATTCAAATTCCATTTCAATTTTTCTTATACAATTTCTATTTCACTTCTATTTGAATTATATATATATATATATTCAAATTCCTTTAATTTACTTCTATTTGAAATCTATATTCCCATTTCACATTTCAAAATTCCTCTGAAGTAATATAAATATATACATATATTTATATCTATCTCAAATTCAAAACATTTGAATTTTAAAACAACTTGTTTCTTTTCAAACAAATTTCCATCAAAACTTTTCTAAGGCAGCAATTCATCACTTAGAAACTCGAAAATGAACACTGATGATGTTGCGACCATCATCAGAATTATTTCCCAGCTACTGAATGAGTTCTGTGCTATATTTATTTCAAAATCCATTCAGAAAAATAATTTCCAAACTCCCAGGATTTTAAAATTCTAAATTCTGGTTGGAATTCAATTTCAATTTATCTCATTTGTATATTTTATTTCATATACAAATTCCATTGGTTATATATAACTATTTTAGTTTTATAATCTCATTCGATTATAATCCTAACAATCAACTTAACTATTTGAAAACAATATTGTGTCCAATCTTCTGTTCAAGTGTTTATAAACTCCTATCGACATTGTGGCGTCCCACAATTCGACCAAAATTTATAATCTACTCAAAAGACTAGTCAACACAATATAAAACAGTTTTTTATATCAAATAACAAATACGCTCTCTCGTTTATATATACACTCAACTCATTCTAGGATACTACTGATCCTATCTCTAATGAGCACAATTCCACACAGCCTAGGTATTCGCTCAACCTAAGCTCTGATACCAACTGTAACGACCCGGAAATCCGGTAGAATTTGAGCTGACCAAAAACACAAGTCCAACCCCAAATATCACGGAAATTCGAACCATTAATAGAAAGAAGTTAGAGGGTGAGGATAGATAAGATAGAAACTTAGAATAGAAGAAGAAGGAGAACACAACATCAGAGTAACACGAATCTCACAGCGGAACGAATAACATATAATATATATAACATAACTTGAAATATACATCTGTACTTGAATATACATCAATATCAAAGTACATCACTTACAACACAGCAGAAATAACTATAGCTATATGATCCTGAAGCCTCCTGCTCCAAGCTCTTCCAGTATATCTGTAAATTCCAGACTACTTGACTGCCCGTATCAATTTAGGCACCCAAGAGTTTAGGGAAAACAACAAAGTAAACTCCGGGTCAGTCATGGGACTGGTATGAGTAAACAGTTTAAAACAGTTTCAGAAAACTAAATGATATCTCATAAGACCACGCCGCATAACACGGAACGGGTTTTTCCCCTATGAAAATCCAAACACTTGATTTACCTTTATATCAAACTCTTTTGATATTATAATAATGTCTAAATCAATTAAATAACAATCTAGTGGAACGTTTTCATCTCACGTTCCACATATATATACAATCAAAACCGCAAGCACGTATTGGGTATTTGGTTTTCCAACTATGACAAGGTATGGAATCACCTTCCGCTGGTATATCTCTAGAGGAGAATACACCGAGTTCAACAAGAACTTCTTGCAACTCAGCCACACATGACCGACCACTCATTTCGCTTGAGTGTATCGAATGTATATCACCAACGATTGGGATCAGCAACCGTTTCCCGAATGGGTCAGCATCGACAATAGATTTTTAGAAGTAAATGAAACTCTAGATCAGGTGATTATACACCCTAATAGGTGCGACCTACATAGCCATGCTGCTTGCCCGATTTCTGTCATTTACCGGTTGATGAGGCTAGAAGCTACGCTTTATCATCACACCAGATTCACTTCGAATGCAACATCGTCAAATCCATCAAATCACCGATTGACGTCCTCAACAGTACATTACGTGTTAGCTAAAAGAAGTTTCCTTCTCCGCTTCCACTCTTGGTACGGTTGAAGAAATCAATGTACGTGACCATTCTGGAAATACTCTGTCAGACATTCATCGAAACAAGTCACCCAGGAACAGGATGAACTGAAGGCACTATTTCTATTAATAGAAAAAAGTCCTTGCACTCTACTCCGTCTTCGATTTTCTTTATATAATCTGATTTGCACGCTACTGCCGATATGGAGTGGTTCTTCGGATAATAATCCAACCGGTCTCTCCATATTGACAACGATGGTCAAAACTTCGATAGTCTGTGATTTAACTATCGAATAAAAACAAGTGTTTCGATAGTCGATGATTTAACTATCGAATAAAACAAGTGTACATCCAAACATCCAACATTCAGTGAGCCTTCAATTAATATTCCATTAATTAAATCTCTTCTCTATTTCTTATCAATATTTGTTAACCAAATATTTTCAATAACCATATTGGCCTTATATGTTATTTGGAAAACATTTCCATATATCGCCTTCTTTTATTTTCTAAACTTTAGAAAATATATGTTATTTATAATTGGAAAATATTCCAATTAGTTATCTCTTTTCCAATTCCGTTTATTTCTATACTTAGGAAATATTTAACATCTATTTCCATTGACAATCATCCCACCTACTGACTTCTACCACTCCGACATTCCAGCGAACACTGGCTGCTCCACCTTCCACTTCAATTTCAACCTCACGCGCCCCTCTACAGTACAACTGCGGCTTCAAAAACTCCATCGCGCCGTGCTCTCCCTTACAGACGATCACGACGCCCCTCCTTATACTGAAGTCGAGTCACCAGATAAGCATCGCGCCCAAAAATCTTCACGTCTTCAATGACTTCGTCGCTCCTGGGTTCGAGCTCGAGATGCGTACTTGCCTTTGTTGAACCGCCCAATCTGATTGATAGCGATAGTCTATAAATCCCCAAATCTTGAGTGCGTCATTACTTAACCCTAAATCACGGGTCAGTTATTCGATGCTTGCTGATTTCAGAAGTGGAGCTTTCGAGTTCATTCAGAAAAAGGAAAGAGGGAATAAGGAAACGAGGGAAAAAGAGGTCGACTTTGAAGGTTTTAAATGGGTCAGTGGCCATTTCTTGTTTTCTAATCTGAAACTTTGCGTTTTGTAAATGAACAGAAAAGGGGAAACTGTCATGATTTATATACAGAGAAGGGAACATCGTGGCCTTATCTTCCTTTGTTCGTTACTGAATGGTAAGGAAAGGGGACACAAATTTATGACGTGCAAGAAGAAGGCATGGACGTGGGTTAATTCCATCCTCAAACCAATATAAACATTTATATATGTATATATATTATCATTGATTCTAACCGATATCCGTTAATCCACCATACTCTGTGATTCAGAACCCCTTTTTGAACCAAACAACTGACATTCTTAGGGTAATACCCTTATTTCAGACACACTGGGATAGATCACGAGGTCTGATTTGATCGTCTTGAGGCTATATTAATTTAAACCAATATAAATTAATTTCAGACAATTTATTCTCCTTGATAATAAATAAATATTATTATCGTTATAAATTCAGATAAAATTTCCCTTAAATTATCTGAACTGTATTTAATTCAAATAAAATTCTGAATTCAACTAAATCCATGTTCGTATTCTGTTATTTTAATATATTCGATATATTAAATTGAAATTGATTATTAAATCGATAGCTCAAATATAAAATTCCACTTATATTATCAAATCAATATTTAAATAAAATATTAAATATTCAAAATTTCCCCATAAGAAATCCGGGTCATTACAAATATAAAAGACAATAAATATCATTAGCTTAATGTTTACACAACTGTTAAATATATATGTTAATGAACATTACTAAATCTAGTTAAGAAAGCATGAATCGAAGTAAGCAGCTGTGTGACAAAATTATATTCTAACCCAATGACTGATAGCAAACAACCCCCATTTGACCATTGGTGTCAAACCAATCAATAAGTTGGTGAGACCAAGAACAATATAAATCTAGGCCAAACAACCCAAATATAATATAATATGATATAATGGATATCAAAAGCCTATACGTATGGGCATAGTTCCTTACTTTTCTTCTTATATTTTCTAAACCAAAGGGAAAAGTTCGACATTTTCTCTTTTCCTATACATTCTAAGAATTGTAGAAATTACGATATATTATACATACATACATACATACATACATACATACATATATATATATATATATATATGCATAAACATACATGCATACATACATACATAAGAGAAGAATATCAAAATATATGAGAGAAGAAGAGTAGGGGTGAATAGATTCTACAAAGAAAAGTTAAATTCCTTATTTAAATTTATAATTACAGTTGATTCAAATCTATTCTTAAACTATAATTCTACTTAATTTGAATATACTTTTGATAGATATTATGGTAGAAAGAAAAGGACTCAACAAGAATGACTTATTTATGTTTGGAATTCTGGAAGTAAAGAGCTGAGCGGAAAAATTATAAATTCTATATAATATTGATTATATTACTTTAGATTCATTCTTTTATGCCTAAATATAAATCATGGAATTATAAGTGTATTTTTTAATACATATGTATGTATGATGAACATGAGACTCTTTCCTTCATAATCACTATGTTGTTATTTTGGATTGAATGTTATATACACCTAAATTTGAAATGTAAGGGAGAAAGTAGTATGAGACAAGTTATAAATAAGGTTGAATGTTGACTCTAGTTATGTTATTCGAAAATTATAAGTTGTTGAACTTTAATGTAGGATGTTTCTAGTTTGATTAGGATTCAAATTTATAATCTAACTCATATGAATAAACAATGTTTATATGTAAATTTCTAAATGTTATCTCTCTACAATTATATATAAGGTGTATCCTATGAAACAAGAAGGAACACACGAGGAAAAAGATGTGAAAAAATAAGGATATTTTCATATTTTGTACTGTCTATTTTAACAAAAGCAAAAAGTCAATTTCTTGTAATTATAAGTATAACACAATCCTTGTAATGTCCCGTATTTTTGGCTGTCAAATATTCAATGTAATTTGTTATTTTAAATATTGTTTTGGAATTTTAAATGTATATATAATTCGTTTGTATAACGAAGTTGAATGTTAAATTTATATCCAATATAAATCGAGCTCGTAAACGTCGTGGTAGTTCATAATTTATGTCTTGAAATTCAATTGAATATACAAAATCCATTTTAACTCGGAATTCTGTGAAATAAGAAACATTGGAATTGATTTTATTATATATTTCTAATGTAAGAGAAAAACGAGATTTCATATTATAGATTATTAGTTATGTCCAATTCAAATTTTCAAATAGTTGCTATGGAAATCGGTAATAAACATTAATTTTTATTTAATAAATATAAAGGATTTTATATAAATTTGAGTATTTTTTACCAGGATTTTATATATTGAGTTTAATATATATATATATTGGTTTATTCTAAAGTTGTGTGATATTTTATTTGGAGAGATATGATAATAATAATTTATTATTAATTAAAATGAATTTTTTTAGAATTAAATATATTTTATCGATATTATATAGGACTCAGAAATGATTAATTTTTCACATAACCTCCATTTTCGACGAAACAAATTTTATTGGAAAACGTATTGTTAGTTATTGCTAGATTTCCAATTTGGAGCCCACCAGAGTTGTTTTATCTATGTGTGAAATTTAAAGGTGGACTGATAAATTAAAATAACAACGTTAGACAAACGAAGTCCGTTTTCAATGAAATTAATTTCAGTGGAACCCGAACGTTGAAATGTAATGATGTGCCTGTTTTTATTTCGTTTGGAGTACGTGTGCGTCGGTATAAATATATAGCGCTCAATGTAAATAGGGGTACATTAGTTTTTATCGCAGTTAACGGTACTAATACCATAACCATATAAATAAATAAAATATATACTTCGGTCTTAAGAAAACGGTACACCGCTTGTAATAACCCAGAAATTCTGAGCCAATTTAAAATTTTTATTTTTGCTACTTTAGTGAATTTTGAATATTTAAAATGAATTATTTTAAATAATAACGACGAGAAATTTATTTTGAATAGAATTAGAATGTATATACTTATATAGATCGTCGTTAGAATATAAATATTTTATTTTAAATATAAAAGGAATTGAAAATGGCGCGGTAGTTTGAAAATTTGATTTCAAAGTTCAAATGAATGTACAGGATTCAAATAAACCAGATTTTAGCAAAACCAAAAATATTAGAATTTATTTGAGAATGTCTTTTCAACAAATACGAAAAATTGAAATTTCATAGCGGGAATCAAAAGATATGCCCAGCTGAAAATTCATAATAGTCGCTATGGAATTCTGGCCCTTAAAAATGGGAATTTTGCAAATGACCTCGGTTTTCGACGAAGCCACTTTGGTTGGATCCGTGATGTCAAGTTATTGCTAGGTTTAAAAATTCGTAATTTTCTGAATTAATACATGAGCGTGGCAAAGGAAAATGCGTTTGACTAGTTTCAATTGATTTTAATCGACTGGAAAATGGCCATTTTTCAAATGGTCTTAGAATTTGACGAAATTAGTTTTGTTAGGACCATATCGTCAATACGAAGCTAGAAATAATTTTTCAGGAATTTTTAGAGTTAATATGTGGCCCCGGAAATTGAAGTGTACGTTTAAAATTGAATATATAGATTTATATTTAAATTTGAAGAAAATTGATCGAAACAGTCGAATCAGCTTACGATGCATATACCATTGTGTTCAGAATGGGGGTAATTAGCTAGGGCCGACAGTCGGTGGGATCGGTTTGGGGTTCGTATTAAAAAGTTACTTTAAGGGAGAATAAAATAAAATAAATATATATTTACTTGGTCAACTCACCCCTCACTTCTCTCTATCCCTCACAATAATTCCCGTCGTTCAAAACCGCACTCCCCCAAACAAATCCGCCGCTTTCTTTCCTCCCTTCCCCATACCCCGTTGCGTATGCCAGACCGTCGCCACCCCATCAAACCTCCGTCGCACCTCCTCCTCTTCCCCCTTGCCCCATTCGAACATCCCAATACCCAAATCGTTGACCACCAAGCCCTAGCTTTCTGAAACCGCAACCAACCGACACCCCGGGCCCACCACAGACCGGAGCTTCGCCTCACCAGAACGCCGCCTTCCTCCACGACCACCCAGCGTCGCCATCCCCCCCACAACCCTCTGTAAGCTTTATTTTTATTTTTAAATTTGGTTTTTATTTATTTAATGCAATTAAAAATGGGATTTTTAAGTGAAATAACTTTGTTTTAGGAATAAGATTTTTACTAAAGAAAAGTTAAGATTTTTACTAAAGAAAAGTTCAGACTTTTATCGTATGAAGTTTAAATTTTTAGTCGCCATAAAGTATATATTTTATTTATACAAAGATTAGCTTTTTAACACCGAAAAGATTTATTTTTTATTTTAAAACAAAGGTATGATTTGTTTATAGAAAAGATTAGGCTTTTCATCATAGAAAGAAATGATTTTTATATTATAGAAATAATAAAAATATAATTTTTATATAATGTAGAGATTAAAAATATAATTTTTATATAATATAGAGAATAAAAATATGATTTTTATATATGTAGCATGGAAATAAAAATACGATTTTTAATATGAAAATCGTTTGAAACAGATGCGAGGAGACCGATTGGAAATGAATCAAAATTCAAAACCATTCAGAAATAAAGAATGGCGGAGTGGATCTCAAAGGTGAGAACTCCTCAATTTTATTATAATTTCTAGTTGAAATATATACTAGGATGCAGATGGTGCTTAGTAGCACCCGACACCCGTCGTCCACAGACCATGGATGACTTGTTTGTTTGATTGCTGTGTTGTGAAATTTGACTGTTGATTGTGATGTGGGAAATATATATTCATGTGTTGAAATAAAATATATATTCATGTGTTGAAATAAAATATATATTCATGTGTTGAAATCAAATATATATTCATGTGTTGAAATCAAATATATATATTCATGTGATGAAATAAAATAAATATTCATTTACAAATCGAACGATTTGTTTATGTACACTGATTTGGCTAATATTGATTGGGACGATAAATTTTACACATCGCCCAACTGCACAAATAAAATCTGTGTTTGATTGTTTGAAACCCCACATGGGAATTGAGATGATATTTGACATACACTAATCTCGATTGTTTAGTTGTATGTCAATCGATGGGTTAATAGACTGTGTAAGCATTGATTATTTATATTTAATGCTTATTCAGTTGTGTGGTGCACTCTGGATGATGGTTGATGATTTGTCGTTGCTATTATATACATATGTTGTAGAAAATCCATATAATTAACCTTATATGGTAATTGATTGGGCCTCATTCCAATTTGGAAAATAAGGAATATTATAAAAATAAATTCATGTGTTGAATAGAAAATAAATTCATATGTTGAATAGAAAATAAATTCATGTGTTGAGTAGAAAATAAATTCATGTGTTGAATAGAAGTAAATTCATGTGTTGAATAGAAAATAAATTCATGTGTTGAATAGAAATAAATTCATGTGTTGAATAGAAAATAAATTCATGTGTTGAATAGAAATAAATTCATGTGTTGAATAGAAAATAAATTCATGCGTTGAATAAAAAATAAATTCATGCGTTGAATAGAAATAAATTCATGTGTTGAATAGAAATAAATTCATGTGTTGAATTGAATAAACATTCATGTGTTGAATAAAAGCCGTGTTGATTAGATTGACGCCATTTAGGCGTGAACGATACTTAATCGATTTTATTCATTTTTATAATGAATATAGAAAAGGAAGTGATTTCAAAATATAACGTTTTGAAAATATTATCATTTGTATATCGATGATGTGGAATATTCAATTTTGATTCGAAATTGAATATGAAGTTGAAATCGTTTCAAAAACGAATCTAAAACGATTTATAAAATACGTTTTGAAAGGAAATCGACGATATATATATATATATATATATATATATATATATAATGGCCTGAATAGAACGCGCCGCGGCAGTTCCCGGATTTCGACCATTGACTTCGAATGGATATTACGGGAGATCCGACCATCAGATTCTCCTAAAACCAGAACCTTTTGGGTTCATATCGAAAAGAGCTTTCTAACGAATATAAGAGATTTGTAATCTTACGGTTGAATTTGGAATTATGTCTAAATCAAATTGGGAAAAGGTCGTTGTAAGTGCAGTTTGATGGCCGTTGATGGAATTCGACTGTACGGGCCTTCATAAAATTATTAAAAATAGTAATAATTTGTGTAAAATCATAAGAAATGATTTGTGAAAAATTAAGATGAAAAATTCCAAATTTGAAAAGATAAAAATAGATTTTTATCGAAATGAACTAGTTTTAACTAGAATAATAATTTATTTATTTTTAAATAAATAAATTGAATTTAAAAGTGTTTTAAAAGTAACCAGAAGTTTCAATAATTGAATTAGAATGTGGTTTTGGGTTTATAGTGAACCGTGTTTTGAGTGACATTGGTTCTTTAACCCAGTTAAAGACAGGATGTGATTTCCCAAGTTAAACCATCATTAATATTGATTTTTGGGAAGATTAAAACCTAGTGGAGTTTTAATGAATCTTTAAGTAGATTGAAATGATCGAGAATGGAGTATCACCAGTTTTGCTCCAGGCGATAGTTAAATCTTAAATTAGATTTGAACGTGAAATGGTAATTGAATTTACCGATAACACCATGGTGTTAGATATGAAGTATGACCAGTTTTACTTCATGGGATGAATAGGTTGGGATTGGGAAATAAAATAAATGATTACTTCGGTGTGGTTCGCTAATCCCGACTAGTTTGAATTGATATTCAAAGGAAGATTAAGGAATAAATTTAAAGAATTTATCTTTGATAAAATTAATGGGAACATTTCCCAAAAGTATGGGAATATTTGAATAAAGGAATATTCTGAATCGGAATGAGGCGTATGTTGTGTTTGCGTAGCACTTGTTTATTATATATGCGAGTTATTCAGAAAGTCCGGATTTATCCCATTCTGAATAAATGATTCGACGTGGTGTCGAGGATGAAGACGGTGGTCGAAGACTGGAGGTCTTCACATCGTTTGGGTGATTACCGATGATCTTGATTGGGCTGTACACCCATGAGGAGGGAATCAGTTAGTGATCGTCCAGACGTACTTGGAGATCGATGGATATGCGAGGTACAAGGTGCCTCCGGTTTCGTTCAGACCCAGAACGAACTTGTAAATGGACTGTGTGTCTGACATTGGATTTTATTTTTTGTGATTGATTTCTATTAAATATATATCTATTTGGCGACGGAGAACTTATTCTCTTGCTTAACGCCCTTCTTTGAGACATACGAGCTCAGAGGTTATATATTGATGGATATCAATCGCATGGAGTGAATTGCCCGTGTGGCATGCCTAAGTGGCAATTTATCAAGGCTTCTGTTGAAAAGCAAAGTCTTGTGGTTGATGATAAAAGCACCGCCTGTGTGGCATAGCTTTGTGTAACGTTGATTTGCGAGCCTCACACCCCGGTTGTGAACCAGAAACGGGAGAGGACCCCAGGGAGGGCAAGCGTTTCCTTCTAGCTAGGGTGGTGTCATTGACCTACCAGCCCTGACATTTATATTATTTTCACCTGTGTGGTTGTTGCTGTTGCGAGGCGCCTCGGATAAATCGGTGACTTGTGTGGAGCTGATGGAGTCATATGGCTCATTTACGCACCAAAGGGCAGAGAAACGTAGTGTTCAGGCATAACAATTCACATCAGTGGACCGGCCCTGACGATCCAAGGCTTGTATGCGCGCTTGCCTGAGACATGAGCTAGATTGTCTCGAATTCGGTAGAGGACGATCCCTTACCTCGGTTCACAGATGGAAATCCAGCTTCCAAAACGTGACTTTGGGTTTTATTTGTAGAGCCTAGTATGGCGACATAGTGGTATATGGCACTTATGCCGTCTATGATTGATACTTATGATTGAAATAGTTTTGTACACTATGCAATTATAATAGTATCAAATGATTTGTTTTTAGCATATCAAGCATTCTTTGGCTATTATAGGGTAAAAACCCTATCCTCCAGCTTGCGTTGCATTGTGTGATGGGACCTGGGTCTTATAATAGCTTCATTTTTCTTTATTTAGCATTGCACTATTTGTTTTATGCACTGTTATTCTTGGGAGGAAACCCGTTCCGTGTTATACGGCGTGGTCCCTTGATTTACCTAACTTTAAAATAAAGATTAATAACTGTTTTAGTTCTCACACCAGTCACATGACTGACATGGAGTTTATTGTTTTAACCTAAACTCTGGGTGCCCTTATTTTGACATGGCCAGCTAGTAGTTTTGATTTTGTAGATTTATATTCACAGGAACCTGGTTTACAGCTGGAACGATACTCAGGAAGCTCTGTATCCGTGTATTACTTTCAGTTGTGTATTGTATTATTTTTCCGTTGCTATGTAATGTAATGTAATTTAAATCTCTGATATTTTCTGTGTAATATTTATTCATACTCTGTATATTCTTGTAATCTGATGGAATTGTTGTAATAAACAATGAAATGTTCTTCTGTTTGCATTCCAATTTGTCGTGTTCTCAAAACAATCAGGGGTTTCGAACGGTCTTGGTCAGTTTAGCAATCGATTCGGATCGAGCGAAATTCCTTTTCGTTACAGTTGGTATCAGAGCTTTGGTTTACAGAGCTTGTAGAACAAGACACATTAGAACCAAACGAAAGAATTCATCAGAGATTGGATTAGTAATATCCAATGAGAAGGACTCGTTAGAGATGGTATCAGTAGTATTCGAGAATGAGTGTGAAGAGTGATGTCTTTAAAATAAAAGTGAAAACAAATTTTTGTTTTGAAAATTTAAATCAATTATTCGTATTTGATTATTTTTTTATGTTGAATTTGGACAATCCAGTATATAAAGATTTTTCCTATACGTCTGATCTGCATGTATTTGAAGTTTTAATATACTGGATAGTTATAGAATCACACTCTAGCCACTCGGGGATAATTCTGATGATGTCCGGACATCATCAGTATTTATGTTCGTGTTTCGAAGGTGGGATTTCTATATGATTCCAATTGGCTGGTGTCAGAACCAAAATATAGTTAGAATATATTGTTGTGATTTGGCACCAAAATGTTATTTTTGACTATATAACAAAATTATGTGTTTGAAATGATAATCAACTAATTGATTGCTGGTTGTGTTGTTTGATTATTGTTTGATTAATTAAAATTTGAACCTTTAGCCAAATTGAACCAAAAGGTGAATTGTATTGAAAATTAGTCGCATTTGCATGCATATACATGTACTTACATTGAACAGGTCATAGCAAGGAGGCTAGAGCAAAAGAATAAAATTGTTTGCCCGATAAATAGGTACAAGTTTATTGTATTTCTTGGGTTTTGATGATTTTATGAGCCGATTGGCTATTTCTTTTTCTTTCTGGATTGGTGACGGCCATGGGAGGCTATTTGAAATATCCTGAAGCTCCCGGTGCAGGAAAGGTTATGGCGAAATTTTTCGAAAATTTAGGGTGTTAGCCAAATTTTTGAAAAATTTGAAAAGTTCTTAGAAACTGAAAAGTTGAAGAACTTAAGCCGTAATGAAAATAATGAAAGTTGAGTTGATTAGTTAAACAACTTTCGGCTTCGTTCCTTTTCGGGGATGAAAAGTTTTAAGTGGGGGAGATTGTAATAACCCAGAAATTCTGAGCCAATTTAAAATTTTTATTTTGGCTATTTTAGTGAATTTTGAATATTTAAAATGAATTATTTTAAATAATAATGACGAGAAATTTATTTTGATTAGAATTAGAACGTATATATATATAGATCGTCGTTAGAATATAAATATTTTATTTTAAATATAAAAGGAATTGAAAATGGTGCGGTAGTTTGAAAATTCGATTTCAAAGTTCAAATGAATGTAAAGGATTCAAAATAAACCGGATTATAGCAAAACCAAAAATATTAGAATTTATTTGAGAATATCTTTCCAACAAATCCGAAAAATTGAAATTTCATAGCGGGAATCAAAAGATATGCCCAGTAGAAAATTCAGAGTAGTCGCTATGGAATTCTGGCCCTTAAAAATGGGAATTTTGCAAACGACCTCGGTTTTCGACGAAGCCATTTTTGTTGGATCCATGATGTCAAGTTATTGCTAGGTTTCAAAATTCGTAATTTTCTGAATTAATACGTGAGCGTGGCAAAGGAAAACACGTTTGACTAGTTTCAATCGATTTTAATCGACTGGAAAATGGCCATTTTTCAAACGGTCTCAGAATTTGACGAAATTAGTTTTATTAGGACTGTATCGTCAATATGAAGCTAGAAATAATTTTTTGGGAATTTTTAGAGTTAATATGTAGACCCGGTAAATTGAAGTGTACGTTTAAAATTGAATATATAGATTTATATTTAAATTTGAAGAAAACTGATCGAAACAGTTGAATCAGCTTATGATACATATCCCACTGTGTTCAGAATAGGGGTAATTAGCTAGGGCCGATAGTCGGTGGGATCGATTTGGGGTTCGTATTAAAAAGTTACTTTAAGGGAGAATAAAATAAAATAAAATAAATATATATTTACTTGGTCAACTACCCCTCACTTCTCTCCCTCACAATAATTCCCGTCGTTCAAAACCGCACTCCCCCAAACAAATCCGCCGCTCTCTTTGCTCCCTTCCCTAGACCCCGTCGCGTATGCCAGTCCATCGCCACCCCCACCAAACCTCCGTCGCACCTCCTCCTCTTCCCCCCTTGCCCCATTCGAACATCCCAATACCCCAACCGTTGATGAGACGATCCCAAAACCCCATACGACAATGTTAAGGATACAACTTAGTGCAAAATAATACATAATCAGCCTACATCGCCTGTGGCGGAATCATATACATAGGAAGTACATAAATGAAACATCAGTCTACATCGCCTATGGAGGAATCACATATACAGTAATGGCGGAAAATCATAGTCATCACGGTGTGGTCAAGCCTCGCCATGAGCCAAAAAGTGCACCTCTGCTGCGGTGCAAAGCCAAAATATGCCATCTACCTGATACTAGGCTACCCCTGTGAAAATAAGGGCACCCGAGTTTCCAAGGTGAAACAAACTACGAGTCAGTCATGGGACTGGTATGAGAAATCTAGTTAACTAATTATACAACGACAATAAGGCAAATCAAAGGACCATGCCACTTTCACGGAACGGGTTTACTCCAATGAGTGCTAGTGCATGAAATAAAGTAAATTATTAAATCATCACAATGCTTTTTATAAAAATGAAGCCATTATAAGACTCAGGTCCCATCACACAATGCAACGCAACCCGGAGGATAGAGTTTTACCTTATAATGGCCAAGAAATGCTTGATACGTATAAAACAAAAGTGTTTGATATTATTACTAGTGCATATATGTTTCAAAAGCAAATTCAATCATAAATATCAATCCTAGGCGGCATAGCTACCATTTACTATGTCACCATACTAGTAATACAATCACATCCGCAATTTCGTGTTGGAAATTAGATTCCATCATGAGTCGAGGCAAGGGGCAATCTCCTCTCCGTTCGAGACACTCTAGCAAATGTCCCAGGACCGCACACAGCAATCCTTGGATCTTCAGGTCTGGTCCTCTCTTGCTTTTGAGGATTGGCAATTCCTGAACACACGTTTCTCGGTCCTTACAGACTTATAATCGAGGTGCCTTGCATTCCAACAACCACACAGGTGAAAAGTATATATAAATGTAAGGGCTGGTAGGTCACTGACACCACCGTAGCTAGAAAGAAACATCGTGCTCTCCCTGCAGTCACTATCCCCTTTTTGACTCATACCGAGGTGTGAGGCTCGCGAATCCACGCTACACACAAAGCTACGCCACACAGGCCATGCTTTGATCATCAACCACAAGACTTTGCTTTGCAACAGAAGCCTTGATTATATGCTACTTAGGCATGCCACACAGGCAATTTACTCCATGCGACCGGTTTCTATCAATGAGATCGTACGTCTCAGAGAAGGGCGTTAAGCAAGAGAATAAATTCTCCGCCGCCAAATAGATATATATTTAATTGTAACACCCCACATCCGTTAGTGTCACTCACAAAAGGGAATGCACTATGTTCTGTGGAGCATTTTAAGGTAAAAGATGCAGATGAATTACAAGATAGACAAAAATTAAAACAGCGGAAAAATAAAACTTTGCTTTATTGATAAAATAGTTTGTACAATGATTTCTTTACAATATTAGAGTATCATCTTTCCTACAAAATAAAGAAGCATAAAACAACATTTATATTCCCCAATGTAGCAAGAGCCAGCCATAGCATCTGAAAGGAGAATCCAAGCAAAACTTCGACAAATCTTCAAGCTGGAAAAGAGTGACAGTCCAACTTAACCTCAGCTATACTATTCCCTCCTTTACTACCGGGGGGGGGGGGGGACGGAAGAAAAGAAGACGAAAGAAAAACATGGTCAGACATAAAGCCTGAGCAAGTTCAGTTACTTCTAGCATGTGAACATGGAAAAACAAAACGACATGAATTAACTGAATACAAGATAACACCATGATGATAGGGTCAGCAAGATTAGACAAGATTAACACAAGATATGCTAAGACAAGATAAACTGGATATGCTCTAATACTTTCGCCGCTTCGCTATTTCCTTGTTATGTTGGTTCCTATATCTCTGCACCACCTAACTAGTGTCCCAACTAGTAATGATAACGTGATCCCAATCCTGGTAATTTCGGTTGCCTTCAGGCATACATTTATTGTCCTAGATCTAATCTAGGGTTTTCTATTGAGTGCTTCCTAGATTCAACTAGGGTTTACGCGACTTGTCTAATGCTTTACAGATTCAGGGTTTATGCCACCTAGGTCCACTAGGGATTACGCTACCTGTCAAATGATGCCCCTAGTCCAGGACACACTACCAAGAGTGGTATATGTTCCTAGACTTTCCCCATGTATGTGTTGCGAACCGTTTATCTCTGTGTAGATGCACATGTCCTGGAATGTGCAACCCGAGTCCCGTGGCAGGGCTACTCTAGAAACACGGAACTCGGTCGGGAGCTTTTCAGATATCTGCCGGTGCAGATGCTAAGGTCTATTTTTCTACCAGTGGTTGTGGTCCCACGTGACCCCTCCCTCAACTAATGAAAGGCAATCCAAGAAAATCAAGCGTGAGAACTGTACTTTTGCCACCCTATGCCCTACTTTCCTATTGGCCAGCCTCACCCATAACTAGATAGCAATTATATGGTCTTTTGGGAGTTCTGTGCCTTTCCACATACGTACAACGATTGACTAAAGATGGTAGGTAGACGACGAGTTGCTATCACAAGGCTACTGGTCTCGCCGAATCACGCTGGCCCATCCTAGTCTTTAGGTTGCCTTGTATTGCAACCAAGGCATACCCTTGGTTCTTCTACCGCAGACCTTAACCTCTGTGAGCCCAGGAGGATCATCTGCCACCTCACAGAGGGATACCAAGAGTACCCTCACGTCCCCTCGAAGCCTCGGGCTTCGTAACCCAATTCGTTGGAGCCTACTTTTTAATCAGACGGACGTTCGCTCCTTCCCGTGTTATACTAAGAATTACTAATTAGTTTTGCTAACTAAGGTTTACCACTTAGTTTCCAGAATCATTGTTTTCTTAACTACGGTTTACTACTTAGTTCTCTTTCTTGTCAATTTGGATTGGTTAAGTGTCATTAGTCAATTCAAGCTAACTTAACCCTCTTCATTTATCCTGTTAAACTGGTTAAGTGTTATCAGTAATTCTTGTTGACTTAACCCTACCACAAACCAAGTTATATTGGTTAAGTATTTATCATTAATTAACCCTATTCATTCACCCTGTATTGGTTAAGTGTTCCTTTCTAACTTAACCTTGCCCATCTGTTTTAACTAACATGTTATTAATGGTTAAGTATTATCCCTTCATGTTTTAAACTTAACCCTATTCATTTATCACACTCTGATGGTTAAGCGTTCAAGTTTACTTAACCCTACTGTCTAGTCCAGCTAACATGTCGAATTGGATAAGTGTATTAACTTTACTTAACCCCACCTTCTAGTCTAGTTAACATGTTAATTTGGCTAAGTGTTTTCTTAGTTACTTAACCCTTACAAATCTTGTCTTGTTACCATATTAAGTTTGGTTAAGTGTCCCTATGGACTTAACCCTCCCATTCTAGCTTAACCGTGTTAAGTTGGTTAAGTGTTCCTATGGACTTAACCCTCCCATTCTAGCTTCACTGTGTTAAGTGTCAGTATGAACCTAACCCCACCCATCGGTTTTGTTACCATGTTGAATTGGTTAAGTGTCTTAGTTAACTTAACCCTACCATTCTTGTTCTAGCTTTAACTAAATAAATTAAAGTCGCGACCACTCACATTAGACAGATATTGTTGCGATTACTGGATGTGCCGGTTGGTTCCGGGCAGGTTTACATCGCAACTCAGTTTAACCTCGGGTTAGGCCTATTCGTGTTTTCTAAGTTCTAAGGGTTTTGATTAATTTTCAAATCAGGTTTTGAAAGTAACCATCCCGTCCGTCGGATCAGTTACGGATAGCCAGGGAGAGCAGGAAACTTGTATTTTCCAAACCCAAGCCTAGACACTATCCTCTCTGTCACCCTAGAACTTTCTGGTGTATTATTAAAAGAGATGTCGTTAATAAACCTTTAATTTGTCTAAATTTACATTTTCTTATTTAGGACAAATTCTATTAGTAAATTATTCCTAATTTACTTATTTCCTAATTACTCTTTTAATGAACATTTATTATTATGGCCCATTTTCCCCTCTATATCATATTTATGCTTTTTGGTATGTAAACTATACCAAATTAAGTGTCACTAACCATGATTTTGCTAAACATGACAATTACTCACAATTATGGCCAATTTCAAATTTATGCCAATATACTTATTATGCCAAATTAGCTAATCCAATTCTGATTTAACATTCTAATTACAGTTCATGTCAAACTAGACTTATTATTCTAGTTCACAGTTCATGTAAATGCTAGATTTAAAAGTCAATACTAGATTCAAATTGCACATCCTATAATTCATGTCAAATTTATCCAATTTGCATTTTTATAAACATGCCATAATACATGTTCCCAATTTATGCCAATTTCCAAGTTTATAACTACGTTTTAGTAAATTTCATATTTTGCCCAAATCGTATTCCCATCGTTCGTATAATCGTGATTAAATCTAGATTATAGATAAATCTAGATTATAGATAAATCTAGATTCGTATATAAAAAGGGAATGGACCAAAGATGCTATGAAAAGATAGACATAATAACTGGCATAAAATGATAATTTACTAATTACAGGCCTAACGAATTACACTGAAATAAATTGATCTAAAACATTGAAGGCCTATAGATCTGAAAATGTTATGACATAAAAAGGGTTGAATAACGATGTAGGTTCAAGAACATGGGTAGACCTAACTTAATAGGTAAATTCCCAAGATCAAAATCCAAAGAAAATCAAGAATAGACAGAATAGATAATCAGGTTTAGACCCAATTTCATAGTCACAAAACTTAAGCAACACTTTCCTAGTCATGAATCATAGGTGTTTAGTCACAGTTGTCCTTGTTAAGTCATAGGCAATAGTTTATGTTTCCTAATCAAAGGCATAGTCTTGTGTTCATAGTCAAAGGAAATAATTCTCATAGTCACAGTCACAGTCATAGGCAATGTTCATAGTCATAGGCAAGGCCTAATTGGTCATCAAATCACGATCAGTCCTTAATCAAGTCTAGAAACATGTATAAACACAGATCCAAGTGAAGAGATTAGGCATATTCCTTTATTCCTTTAATTTCATGTCACGAATAGAAAACGTTCAAATCTAAAAAGTAACCGACTTACAGAGATTATATTAGATTCGTAGAAAAATAGTCGTTGAAGTCGTTTGAATCTTCACTTGAATCCTAGCTTGTTTTGAATCTCCTCTTGAAAGTCTTGAGCAACATTTCCTCGTCTTGATTTATTTTACATATTATTTTATTTATTTATACATTTTCTCAGAGGCAGCATAAGGATAAAATGAAATGGTGTAGAGAGGAGGCTAGGAGGCTGTTTATATTGGATTAGGGTTATGAATCTGGTCAGAAAATCGGGCTAAAAGCATCAGAATGAACCCAGGTTCAAAAACCGGGTTCTGGCACCAGGTCGACCCCCAGGTCGACTGCCCAGTCGACCTAGTCAGGGGGGGTCGACTACCCAGTCGACTCCCTAGTCGACCTGGGTCCTGGGCGGGAATTTTCACGCCCAGCCCGCTTCTGGGTTTGAATTCGAATTTCGAATTTGAATTTCGAGCTGTTTTCTGTTCTGAAAATTCCTGAAACTTCGGAGAGTCATAACTTCTTCATACGGACTTCGATTTACGCAAACTCGGACTCGTTTTCAAGCAGACTTTCGAGATGAGCGCAATGGAACCACCCGTTTCCCTTAATTCTTTCATTTTGAATTAATTATACATTGATTTGTGAATCTTAGTGTTATAGAATTACAGGGTGTTACATTCTCCCTCACTTACAAGGATTTCGTCCCCGAAATCTTCAAGTTAGGAAGAATGTGTCCTACCATCCAATCATTCATCTAATAAACCATTCAATCATAGGCATTCATTGTCCTTAAAAGGATTTCTAATGTTTTCATGTTCATATGCATAGTGTGTGTATATGTCTTTATCTAATGCAAAATCAGGCGGTCTACTGATTCAGTTGACCTCCTTAATGTGAATCATGTCAGTGCCATGCGTCTAATCATGTATGCAAGCATCCCTTGTTATGTAAATACTACAGTGTGCATAGCCATTCATCCATATGCAACATCCATATGATAACATATCATGTTCAACTTACAAACAAATACATATCTGTAAATGCAATATGAAAGCATCCGAACTGATCTAGTGCCTAATACGTATGTATATGCATTCACGAGCAACCATTAGCAACCACTCGCAACCATCAACCATAACATGTTTCAAATACATGTTTACATCCAAAAGAGTTTCTACCTAAGGATCGAAGATACGGCCTAGAGGATATACTTTGGAAAGAGAAAAACAATTATGCGTAAAGCTCCTACAAAAAAAAGAAATCAAGGATGCACCCTTAAGGAAAAGGGTATGATGCTAGTATCTAGCCTTCTTGAGCTTTACTCCACTGTATCTTAACTAATTTAACTTCACGATTGTGAAGTTTCTGACCTCTATTTCCAAAATAAACAGATGTCAATCACGGTACCAAGTGTATGTACTAAGATGATTAGAGGTCTCCCTCTTATCCACCATGCCATAACTATAAGGGTCGAAAGGTCACTACGTGCTTTTTAGAGTGTCTGCCACAACTATTCATCTCTCACGCAAACCATCCTAGTCGAACTCGACATTCCTCAAGTACAAGCCCCAAAGGCCTAAACCAATATCAGACAAGCACCCAAGGAATAGCTCCTCCGAATTTAGACGATCTACGTGAGATGATATAAGAAAACTCGATAGCTATTCTCAAATCCCTACTAACCAAAAATAAACTGGTCGGACCACCAATTGGATTTGAGACTCTAGTGGGATCTTTCTACTATAAAAGTACTATGGTGCAGAGACTCAACTATGGAAATGGATATGAACAAATGCGAAGCGCTAAAACCAAAGGAAAGAGTACGAACAACAAAACTAGACTCTTCCAACATAACTTTACTACCTTTCTCCTAGGTACGCTTGGTGGCGAAAGTAGGTACTTGCCCTTCTGAAAATCTTGTCCTTTGCCCTTAATTACATGCCCTATTACACCATAGTAAAGATACTTCCTCTTGTCTTAGGTTTTATAATTCCTTCCTCTTTTGTGAGCTGAATCTACATCCATGAATTCCTCATCCTCTTCCGTGTGTAGTCATGTTGACATATCTCTCGAAAGCTGCTTCCATCGTACTGATAACCCTATAAGCTTGAAAGAAAACTGGCCGTAGGTGAAACAACTACGGCTATGGATGGAAGCCGGGCACTACTTCGCCCATCTATGAGGTTACCTCCCAGAAAGCCAGGAGCCCCAGAGACTCAAGAAAGAAGGAGACAAGAATTCAAACAGAGGAAGAGAAGATAGTGCGTATGGCTTTAGGGAATATGCCTTTAAAACAAATCTTTTCTCTTGAAAATGCTTCTTTTAAAATCGTTTTGAAAATAATTTTTCAAATCCTTTATCTGATCTAGTAACCTTCAGCTCTGATACCACGTGTAACACCCCACATCCGTTAGTGTCACTCACAAAAGGGAATGCACTAAGTTCTGTGGAGCATTTTAAGGTAAAAGATGCAGATGAATTACAAGACAGACAAAAATTAAAACAGCGAAAAATAAAACTTGGCTTTATTGATAAAATAGTTTGTACAACGATTTCTTTACAATATCAGAGTATCATCTGTCCTACAAAATAAAGAAGCATAAAACAACATTTATATTCCCCAATGTAGCAAGAGCCAGCCATAGCATCTGAAAGGAGAATCCAAGCAAAACTTCGACAAATCTTCAAGCTGGAAAAGAGTGACAGTCCAACTTAACCTGAGCTATACTATTCCCTCCTTTACTACCTGGGGGGGGGGGGGACGAAAGAAAAACAGAGTCAGACATAAAGCCTTAGTAAGTTCAGTTACTTCTAGCATGTGAACATGGAAAAACAAAACGACATGAATTAACTGAATACAAGATAACACCATGATGATAGGGTCAGCAAGATTAGACAAGATTAACACAAGATATGCTAAGACAAGGTAAACTGGATATGCTCTAATACTTTATCCGCTTCTCTGTTTCCTTGTTATGCTGGTTTCTATATCTCTGCACCACCTAACTAGTGTCCCAATTAGTAATGATAACGTGATCCCAATCCCGGTAATTTCGGTTGCCTTCAGGCATACATTTATTGTCCTAGATCTAATCTAGGGTTTTCTATTGAGTGCTTCCTAGATTCAACTAGGTTTTACGCGACTTGTCTAATGCTTTACAGATTCAGGGTTTATGCCACCTAGGTCCACTAGGGATTACGCTACCTGTCGAACGATGCCCCTAGTCTAGGACACACTACCAAGAGTGGTATATGTGCCTAGACTTTCCCCATGTATGTGTCGCGAACCGTTTATCGCTGTGTAGATGCACATGTCCTGGAATGTGCGACCCGAGTCCCGTGGCAGGGCTACTTTAGAAACACGGAACTCGGTCGGGAGCTTTTTAGATATCTACCGCTGCAAATGCTAAGGTCTGTTTTTCTACCAGTGGTTATGGTCCCACGTGACCCCTCCCTCAACTAATGAAAGGCAATCCAAGAAAATCAAGCGCGAGAACTGTACTTTTGCCACCCTATGCCCTACTTTCCTATTGGCCAGCCTCACCCATAACTAGATAGCAAGTATATGGTCTGTTGGGAGTTCTCTGCCTTTCCGCATACGTACAGCGATTGACTAAAGATGGTAGGTAGACGACGAGTTGCTATCACAGGGCTACTGGTCTCGCCGAATCACACTGGCCCATCCTAGTCTTTAGGTTGCCTTGTATTGCAACCAAGGCATACCCTTGGTTCTTCTACCGCAGACCTTAACCTCTGTGAGCACAGGAGGATCATCTGCCACCTCACAGAGGGATACCAAGAGTACCCTTACGTCCCCTCGAAGCCTCGGGCTTCGTAACCCAATTCGTTGGAGCCTACTTTTTAATCAGACGGACATTCGCTCCTTCCCGCGTTATACTAAGAATTACTACTTAGTTTTGCTAACTAAGGTTTACCACTTAGTATCCAGAATCGTTGTTTTCTTAACTAAGGTTTACTACTTAGTTCTCTTTCTTGTCAATTTGGATTGGTTAAGTGTCATTAGTCAATTCAAGCTAACTTAACCCTCTTCATTTATCCTGTTAAACTGGTTAAGGGTTATCAGTAATTCATGTTGACTTAACCCTACCACAAACTAAGTTATATTGGTTAAGTATTTCTCATTACTTAACCCTATTCATTCACCCTGTATTGGTTAAGTGTTCCTTTTTAACTTAACCTTGCCCATCTGTTTTAGCTAACATGTTATTAATGGTTAAGTATTATTCCTTCATGTTTTAAACTTAACCCTATTCATTTATCACACTCTGATGGTTAAGTGTTCAAGTTTACTTAACCCTACTGTCTAGTACAGCTAACATGTCAAATTGGCTAAGTGTATTAACTTTACTTAACCCCACCTTCTAGTCTAGTTAACATGTTAATTTGGCTAAGTGTTTTCTTAGTTACTTAACCCTTACAAATCTTGTCTTGTTACCATATTAAGTTTGGTTAAGTGTCCCTATGGACTTAACCCTCCCATTCTAGCTTAACTGTGTTAAGTTGGTTAAGTGTTCCTATGGACTTAACCCTCCCATTCTAGCTTAACTGTGTTAAGTGTCAGTATGAACCTAACCCCACCCATCGTTTTGGTTACCATATTGAATTGGTTAAGTGTCTTAGTTAACTTAACCCTACCATTCTTGTTCTAGCTTTAACTGAATAAATTAAAGCCGCGACCACTCACATTAGACAGATATTGTTGCGATTACTGGATGTGCCAGTTGGTTCCGAGCAGGTTTACATCGCAACTCAGTCTAACCTCGGGTTAGGCCTATTCGTGTTTTCTAAGTTCTAAGGGTTTTGATTAGTTTTCAAATCAGGTTTTGAAAGTAACCATCCCGTCCGTCGGATTAGTTAGGGATAGCCAAGGAGAGCAGGAAACTTGTATTTTCCAAACCCAAGCCTAGACACTATCCTCTCTGTCACCCTAGAACTTTCTGGTGTATTATTAAAAGAGATTTTGTTAATAAACCTTTAATTTGTCTAAATTTACATTTTCTTATTCAGGACAAATTCTATAAGTAAATTGTAACGACCCGCATTTCTACGCATCGGAGGATCGTAGAATATTTATTTCTTTCCCATATGAAGTCGTATGGTCAGGTAACTTTGGGAAATATCCATTAGGGTCATTTCCCATGTTCATGATTTTTGTCGATTTTTAAATGACCGTTTTGCCCCTAGTTGGTACTGTTTTGGCCAAAACTTTTGACCGGAAAGGAATTTTGACCTGAAACCACTTCCATTGGCTCCGGATGATGGTTTTGCAATCCCATAGAGTGGTCACATTAGCCAAATGGACTCACCGTTTGGGAGATATGGCTGAAACAAATTTCAAATAGTGAAAAATGGCTTAATTGGGCTTAATCGGGTAATTAGCAGCTAGGCCCAAAGGGGATTTCGGGATTGGAGATGTATAGGGGCTGATTAGGGTTAGAAAACATTTCTTTCAGCCGCCACTTTCATTCTTGGAACTCTAGCAATGGCCTCCAAACCCAAATCACCTTCTAATCACTTTCTAATCATGTTTTGGCTTAATCTACATCAAATTAAGGAGAGAAAATAGGAAAGCAAGGTTAGAGCTGCTGTTAGACATCAGTATTCACCCAAATCAGCGAGGTTTCAGTCTGAGAATCTTATTTGTGGCCAAGGTGAGTGATTTGCATAGTTTTGCACTAATTACAGTAAATTAAGGGTAATTAGTGAAGATTAGCGAATTTATACACTAATAAATTCTGGAAAAATATCCATAAATTCGAAAATAATATTTTATGCCTTTTGTAGAAATTTGGTTTAATTTGGTTAAGTTTTACTAATCCTATCATTAGTTTCACCTAAACCTGCTTAAGGGGAAATATGGGGTTTTGGGCATGTTTGATCCATTTTAACCTATCATGTTGATGTTTTGATGTTTGTGGTTGACTGTGCATGTTGCTATGACTGTATGATATGCTTTGTGATTGATTTCAATAGTAGAATGGTCGAAAACGTCGTCGAACGGCGTAAAATACTCGCTGGAAAGGTTGCAGGAAAGGTGCAGGCTCTGGACCGGATCGGATCAGATATGGGGGCTCGGATCGAATAGGTGAACTGGGCAAGGGATTCGATCGGATCGGAACTTGACACTTGAGAAATCTGGTAGAAAGGAAGACCATGCTAGCAATATTGGGATTGGATCGGATAAAGGAGGGGGATCGGATCGGCTAAAGGAGGAGGATCGGAGCGGCTAAAGGAGGAGGATCGGATCGGAACTTGACACTTGAGAAATCTGGCAGTTAGGAAGACCATGCTAGCAATATTGGGATCGGATCGGATAAAGAAGGGGGATCAGATCGACTAAAGGAGGAGGATCGGAGCGGCTAAAGGAGGAGGATTGGATCGGAACAAATGAAGGGCGAGGGAGCTGATCGGAGCGGAGGCATGAGCTGGATGGGAGATGGCACCCGACCCGACCCGAAGTGAGATACCCAACCCGAACCGACGCGATGGAGTGGACCCGAACCGAACCGTACCAGAGGAGGACCATGAACTGACGCAACAGAGTGAACCCGACCCGAACCGATGACTTGAAGGGGATTCCGACCCGACCCAGTATTGACCAAAACCCGAGATGCAAAGGTAGTCCAAGTGGAAGTTAGAGCTCAGGATCCAGTTGGGAACCAATGAGTTCACTTCATGATTGGGCTTTGCTACGGGACGTGTGCAAAGGGGTTGTCGGTATTCATAACTTTGGTCCACCACTGAGAGATGGATAGTGGGCTTGTAGTGATAGTTGTACGGGATTGGATTCCGTCATGGCCCAAAGGATTAAGTGACCAAGGTAGTGGGTATCGTATGCTTTACGCACTGAGTGAGAGATGTGAGGATGGTTGCTATGCTTGACTGTTTGCCATCACTATGACATGCACACCCCCACCCCCGTCACCTTTACACCATCTGAAAGGGCACCTTAGAGTGTTGTACAGTATGTAGTGCTAACTCTTTGGTTGCAGGTTCAGGTTCAGGTATGATTGGATTATACCTGTTATTGTTTTGTTTAGATGCTTATCGCTCATACCAGGCTTTATGTCTGACCCAGAGTTTTATGTCTCCTCTTATTACTCTGGGTGCTCACACGAGCAGACAAGAGACATGTTAGCTGGTGGTGCGCGAGTAGCTGATCTGGAGACGAGCAGGAGGCTTCCACGTATGATATATATAGTATTCTCCCTGTGTTGTTGAAGATCACTGCTTGGGCATTAGTCGTGCATCTTCTACTTTACCTTTCTTTTGTTTAGAGACAGTAAATTTGGAAAGTTGTAATAAGCTGTATTTGGATTTCCGCTGCTATGTTGGTTTAGTTTTCAGCTTATGCACTGTCTCGCCTGTTTTATGTCAAGTATGTTGTTATTATATTTTATCCTATGCGCTGTGAGACATTCTACAGGTTCCTTGATTAGTTCATTTCCTTCTTCCCTTTTCCTTCGGACGATCCGTCCCGTGCTAAATGGACATATGTACAGCGCACTTTTGGAGTAGACGTCGGTTGTTGCGTGGCGGGCCGTCACACTTGGTATCAGAGCTCTAGGTTGCGTAGTTAACCTAGGGAAAGACACTAAGGAGAGATAGTACGTATACGAGAGCGCGTATTTGTGATTACTTTGGTTTTCAAAAGCTATATATATATACTATTAGTAGTATAAGAATGAATTTGTACTGCACTAGCACCACTATGAGGTCGTTAATCATTTCCCTTTTTAAGATTGATGATGAGTAGAGACACCAGGGGTGCTGGTAGAGGGACCAACCACGGGAATGCTCCTGACATGAGGACAATGTTCACTAACTTCATGAGGGAGATGCTTAGGGATGTTCGGGGAGCAGTTCCCAATCCTGGAAATGGTGGTGGTCCAGTAGTGCAGGCGCCTAGGGTCGATTTCGCCAAGTTGTGCAAGGATTACACTAACCTTGGTGGGAAGCCGTTCCACGGAACGGAGTCGGCCACGGATGTTCAGGATTGTTTGGATAGCTGTGATCGTATCTTCGACGACTTGGGTATTGAGGATGCGATGAAGAGAAGGCTAGCGTCTCGTCAGCTGCAAGGGCGAGCGATGAATTGGTGGAATGCCATTAAGACAGCTACTCCAGAAGATCAGGTTACTTGGGATCAGTTCAAGGCTCGCTTTAGCGAGAAGTTTATTCCAGTTGCCCAGAAGTCAGTGTTGTTTAAGAGATTCTTGGAACTTAAGCAGAATGGTAGGGCAGTCTCGGAGTATATCGCTGAATTCGACACTCTATCGAAATATGGATGGTCCCTTATCGATACAGTCGAAAAGAAGAACGAGAAGTTCGTAACTGGCTTGGATGGGTACTTGGGGGAAAGACTTATAAACCATATCGATGAGACGTTCGAGTCTATTGTAGGAAAGGCATTAAGGTCAGAGAGCCTTTTCCCTAAGTCGAAGACCGAAGTTGCTATTGCATCTGTAGAGGAGCCAAAGCCGCAAGCAGGCGGTGAAGGCAAGAAGAATTCTCATAACAAGAGGAAACAGAACCCGACCAAGGACGGTCAGAATAAGAAAAATAAGAAAGATGGCGAATGCTTTAGTTGTGGCAAGAAGGGCCACTACGCCAGAGATTGTCGAGAAAAGCCAGGGGAAAGGAAGTGCTTTAACTGCGGCCAGGCGGGACATCACAAGGATGATTGTCCACAACCTCTTAGGGAGAAGCAGATTGTGAAAGCGTATGCTATCAACGCTGTTCCTTCTTCGTCGAATGCTCCAAGTGCGGCGCAGAAGGGAAAGAGTGTCGTTATAAAAGGTATGCTTTCTATTTAAGATGTTTTGATCGGGTTTTGTTTGACAAACCTGAGTTAGTCGATAGACCTTTAGTAGTGACGAACCCGATTGGTGGTTCGACTAGTTTTGGCATGATTTGTTAATGTGGTTTTATCGAGTCATGGATGTATGTTTCCTTGTGATTGCTTTGTTTTGGGCTTTACTGGGTTTAGCATTATTTCGGGGAGTGGGTCTACTCCAAAGGAATAGGGTGGTATTAGGTACCTACCTAGTGATGGCGATAGTAACTGGAGTTAAGGAAGCTAAGAGGTTATTGTTGTAATAAGTTCTAGTTGTCTATGGGAGGCAAATGAGTACTCCAGTGCTAAATTCTTTTGCTAGTATCACCTCACGTGGGTTGTCCGAACTCGGAGGAGATGTTCCTTGGGTGCTTGTCTGATATTGGTTTAGGCCTTTGGGGCTTGTGCTTGGGGAATGTCGATTTCGACTAGGATGGTTTGCGTGAGGGGTAAATAGTTGTTGTGATTTTTCATTGGATGATATCTTGGTTTACTCGAGGAGTGATGGGCAGACGGAACATGATGAGGCTGTTCAATGGTATAGACTGCCCAGAGTTAGACTCGATAGGGTTATGAGATTGTTCGAGTGGGACTCGGGAAAGATGCAAAGTAATGGATTGTTTAGGACCCTATGTTGATGTTCTCTATTGGATAGTAGAACTTTGAAGGAATAGGATGTGTTCGTTGATCATGGAAGATACAACGAAGATTAGGGCGATTCAAGTTGGACTTGAACTCGTAAAAGAAAATGGGTGTTCGTTGATCTTGGAGATGCAACGAATAGGGAGACGACTCACGTTGGACTAGAGTTTGTCACTAATGGATACTCAAGACTGGGTCTGAGTTATAGATTGACTCGAGTTGGACTCCAGAAGGCTGCAAGGAATTGGATTCGGCTTGAGTTGGACTCGAGAGGGCAACAAGAAAATGGATGGACTTGGGTTGGACTCAAGTATTTTAGGAGGACTAAAAGCAGGGGTATCTGGGGACGCCCGTTACCTTGGATCCGTTGGACGTGATATAGTTATCCTTGGAGGATAAACGTACGTTGGACGTACGGTAGTCCGTAGGGAGGCGGGGCTTCCATTAGCCTGGGATTGGTTGGACCAGTCAAGTAGGCATTGGTGTATGTATGGAGGCTGGACTTCCATTAGTTATTGATGTTGGTTGGACCAGACATACTAGAATCGACATATTGGGATTGGTTAGACCAGTCATGTAGGTGTCGATGTGTTTATGAATTTAGCAGGTGATAGGTAGGACTTGTTTGATGGATGTTATGGTTGCTATGTTGTTCCTATTTTTCTTTCCTTGAGTAGACTATCACCTGTAGGGTTTCAGCGATGGGGAACAAAGAAATTGTAGTAGGACTATGAGCCAGTGCAGTGGAGTTGTTATGACTCCATGGGGTAGAGTGATCATAGTAAAGGATTTGGGCGCGGTAAAAGTTGCATTGAGTAGGAGGCATGCCAGTTTAGGGGTTTTGTCTCTAGGATGGAAGCAACTAAAGTGTATCACAGGATATGATTTCGGACCCAAGAGTGAATTGGATTCAGAAACACTAGTAAGCTTGACAATTAGATCGATTTTGATTAAGAGGATTGGTTCCAGTTAGAAGGACGATCCTAATCTATTGGAAACCATCTCTAGGGTAGAGATGGGTATCGATGGAAAGAGAATGATCGAATAAGGATTTGATCGAGAAGGGTAGCTTCGAAACAATAAGGGACTAGTTGTACCTAACGTAGATGGACTGAGAGGTGAAGTGCTTAGAGCATATAATCACCCGAAATTGACTATACATCCCAGTGGTAACAAGATGTGTTGAGACATGGAGCAGATCTACTACTGGGAAAGGATAAAGAAAGACGTTGGGAAGTTTATGTCCAAATGCATAAATTTCCAGTTAGTAAAAGCTGAGCAAAAGAAGCCTAGTGGTTTGTTACAACCATTAGAAATTCCTAAATGGAAATGAGAACAAGTCTCAAATTGATTATATTGATAGTTTACCAAGGACTAGGTCAGGTCATGATGGTATTTGAGTGAATTGTATATTAGAGAATGAAGGCTACCCAAGATAGGCAGAAGACTTATCTCGATAAGAGACGAAGAGATTTCGAATTCTTCGTTAACGACTTGGTGTTCGTCAAGATCTCTCCATTGAGAATGTGATTCGGATTGGTTAGAGAGGTAAGTTAGTACCAAGATTTGTTGGCCCATTCCCAGTCCTCGAGCAAGTTGGGAATTTGGCATAGGAAATAGAGCTACCTAACAAAATGGCGGGAGTTCACAACGTATTTCATGTTTCCCAGTTAAGGAAGTTTGTGCAAGACCCTAATGTGGCTATTTCATCAGATCAGTTGGACGATATCGAAGTTGAACCCGAGGCGGTTGGGAACCGCAAGCCTATGCGTATTGTTGGGAATGATACGAAGCAGCTTCAAAGGAAGGCGGTGAAACTAGTCAAAGTCCAGTAGGGTGAGAATGAAAAAGGCTGTACTTGGGAAACAGAGGAAGATATAAGTAAGAAGTATCCAGAACTCTTTGCCGAGTAAGGTTTTGGTAGTGATAATTTTTTCCCTTGTTAGTAAACCGCATGCTAGGATAGACTTGTTTTGCATGTTGATTGTTGTTTTATGGTTGATAGGCATGCGGAACCCTTTGTGTGTTTTGGTTAGGGAATTTCGAGGGCGAAATTTCTTAAGGGGGGGAGAGTGTAACGACCCGCATTTCTACGCATCGGAGGATCGTAGAATATTTATTTCTTTCCCATATGAAGTCGTATGGTCAGGTAACTTTGGGAAATATCCATTGGGGTCATTTCCCATGTTCATGATTTTTGTCGATTTTAAAATGACCGTTTTGCCCCTAGTTGGTACTGTTTTGGCTATAACTTTTGACTAGAAAGGAATTTTGACCTGAAACCACTTCCATTGGCTCTGGATGATGGTTTACAATTCCGTAGAGTGGTCACATTAGCCAAACGGACTCACCGTTTGGGAGATATGGCTGAAACAAGTTTCATATAGTGAAAAACAGCTTAATTGGGCTTAATCGGGTAATTAGCAGCTAGGCCCAAAGGGGATTTCGGGATTGGAGATGTATAGGGGCTGATTAGGGTTAGAAAACATTTCTTTCAGCCACCACTTTCATTCTTGGAACTCTAGCAATGGCCTCCAACACCCAAATCACCTTCTAATCACTTTCTAATCAAGTTTTGGCTTAATCTACATCAAATTAAGGAGAGAAAACAGGAAAGCAAGGTTAGAGCTGCTATTAGACATCAGTATTCACCCAAATCAGCGAGGTTTCAGTTCTGAGAATCTTATTTGTGGCCAAGGTGAGTGATTTGCATAGTTTTGCACTAATTACAGTAAATTAAGGGTAATTAGTGAAGTTAGCGAATTTATACACTAATAAATTCTGGAAAAATATCCATAAATTCGAAAATAATATTTTATGCCTTTGGTAGAAATTTGGTTTAATTTGGTTAAGTTTTACTAATCCAATCATTAGTTTCACCTAAACATGCTTAAGGGGAAATATCGGGTTTTGGGTATGTTTGATCCATTTTAACCTATCATGTTGATGTTTTGATGTTTGTGGTTGACTATGCATGTTGCTATGACTGTATGATATGCTTTGTGATTGATTTCAATAGTAGAATGGTCGAAAACGTCGTCGAACGGCGTAAAATACTCGTTGGAAAGGTTGCAGGAAAGGTGCAGGCTCTGGACCGGATCAGATCGGATATGGGTGCTCAGATCGGACAGGTGAACTGGGCAAGGGATTCGATCGGATCGGAACTTGACACTTGAGAAATCTGGTAGAAAGGAAGACCATGCTAGCAATATTGGGATCGGATCGGATAAAGGAGGGCGATCGGATCGGCTAAAGGAGGAGGATCGGAGCGGCTAAAGGAGGAGGATCGGATCGGAACTTGACACTTGAGAAATCTAGCAGAAAGGAAGACCATGCTAGCAATATTGGGATCGGATCGGATAAAGGAGTGGGATCAGATCGGCTAAAGGAGGAGGATCGGAGCGGCTCGAGGAGGAGGATCGGATCAGAACAAATGAAGAGCGAGGGAGCTGATCGGAGCGGAGGCATGAGCTGGATGGGAGATGGCACCCGACCCGACCCGAAGTGAGACACCCGACCCGAACCGACGCGCTGAAGTGGACCCGAACCGAACCGTACCAGACGAGGACCATGAACTGACGCAACGGAGTGAACCCGACCCGAACCGATGACTTGAAGGGGAATCCGACCCGACCCAGTATTGACCAAAACCCGAGATGCAAAGGTAGTCCAAGTGGAAGTTAGAGCTCAGGATCCAGTTGGGAACCAATGAGTTCACTTCATGATTGGGCTTTGCTGCGGGACGTGTGCAATGGGGTTGTCGGTATTCATAACTTTGGTCCACCACTGAGAGATGGATAGTGGGCTTGTAGTGATAGTTGTACGGGATTGGATTTCGTCATGGCCCAAAGGATTAGGTGACCAAGGTAGTGGGTATCGTATGCTTTACGCACTGAGTGAGAGATGTGAGGATGGTTGCTATGCTTGACTGTTTGCCATCACTATGACATGCACACCCCCACCCCCGTCACCTTTACACCATCTGAAAGGGCACCTTAGAGTGTTGTACAGTATGTAGTGCTAACTCTTTGGTTGCAGGTCCAGGTTCAGTTATGATTGGATTATACCTGTTATTGTTTTGTTTAGATGCTTATCGCTCATACCAGGCTTTATGTCTGGCCCAGAGTTTTATGTCTCCTCTTATTACTCTGGGTGCTCACACGCGCAAACTAGAGACAGGTTAGTTGGTGGTGCGCGAGTAGCTGATCTGGATACGAGCAGGAGGCTTCCACGTATGATATATATAGTATTCTCCCTGTGTTGTTGAAGATCACTGCTTGGGCATTAGTCGTGCATCTTCTACTTTACCTTTCTTTTGTTTAGAGACAGTAAATTTGGAAAGTTGTAATAAGCTGTATTTGGATTTTCGCTGCTATGTTGGTTTAGTTTTCATCTTATGCACTGTCTCGCCTGTTTTATGTCAAGTATGTTGTTATTATATTTATCCTATGCGCTATGAGACATTCTACAGGTTCCTTGATTAGTTCATTTCCTTCTTCCCTTTTCCTTCTGACGATCCGTCCCGTGCTAACTGGACATGTGTACAGCGCACTTTTGGAGTAGATGTCGGTTGGTGTGGGGCGGGCCGTCACATAAATTATTCTTAATTTACTTATTTCCTAATTACTCTTTTAATGTAAATTGTCAACATTTATTATTATGGCCCATTTCCCCCTCTATATCATATTTATGCTTTTTGGTATGTAAACTATACCAAATTAAGTGTCACTAACCATGATTTTGCTAAACATGACAATTACTCACAATTATGGCCAATTTCAAATTTATGCCAATATACTTATTATGCCAAATTAGCTAATCCAATTCTGATTTAACATTCTAATTACAGTTCATGTCAAACTATACTTATTATTCTAGTTCACAGTTCATGTAAATGCTAGATTTACAAGTCAATACTATATTCAAATTACACATCCTATAATTCATGTCAAATTTATCCAATTTGCATTTTTGTAAACATGCCATAATACATGTTCCCAATTTATGCCAGTTTCCAAGTTTATAACTACGTTTCATATTTTGCACAAATCGTATTCCCATCGTTCGTATAATCGTGATTAAATCTAGATTATAGATAAATCTAGATTCGTAGATAAAAAGGGAATGAACCAAAGTTGCTATGAAAAGATAGACATAATAACTGGCATAAAATGATAATTTACTAATTACAGGCCTAACGAATTACACTGAAATAAATTGATCTAAAACATCGAAGGCCTATAGATCTGAAAATGTTATGACATAAAAAGGGTTGAATAACGATGTAGGTTCAAGAACATGGGTAGACCTAACTTAATAGGTAAATTCCCAAGATCAAAATCCAAAGAAAATCAAGAATAGACAGAATAGATAATCAGGTTTAGACCCAATTTCACAGTCACAAAACTTAAGCAACACTTTCCTAGTCATGAATCATAGGTGTTTAGTCACAGTTGTCCTTGTTAAGTCATAGGCAATAGTTTATGTTTCCTAATCAAAGGCATAGGCTTGTGTTCATAGTCAAAGGAAATAATTCTCATAGTCACAGTCATAGTCATAGGCACTGTTCATAGTCATAGGCAATGTTCATAGTCATAGGCAAGGCCTAATTGGTTATCGAATCATGATCAGTCCTTAATCAAGTCTAGAAACATGTATAAACACAGATCCAAGTGAAGAGATTAGGCATATTCCTTTATTCCTTTAATTTCATGTCACGAATAGAAAACGTTCAAATCTAAAAAGTAACCAACTTACAGAGATTATATTAGATTCGTAGAAAAACAGTCGTTGAAGTCGTTTGAATCTTCACTTGAATCCTAACTTGTTTTGAATCTCCTCTTGAAAGTCTTGAGCAGCATTTCCTCGTCTTGATTTATTTTACATATTATTTTATTTATTTATACATTTTCTTAGAGGCAGCATAAGGATAAAATGAAATGGTGTAGAGAGAAGGAGGCTGTTTATATAGGATTAGGGTTATGAATCTGGTCAGAAAATCGGGCTAAAAGCATCAGAATGAACCCAGGTTCAAAAACCGGGTTCTGGCACCAGGTCGACCCCCAGGTCGACTGCCCAGTCGACCTGGTCAGGGGGGGTCGACTACCCAGTCGACCTGGGTCCTGGGCGGGAATTTTCCCGCCCAGCCCGCTTCTGGGTTTGAATTCGAATTTCGAATTCGAATTTCGAGCTGTTTTCTGTTCCGAAAATTCCTGAAACTTCGGAGAGTCATAACTTCTTCATACGGACTCCAATTTACGCAAACTCGGACTCGTTTTCAAGCAGAATTTCGAGACGAACGCAATGGCTCCACCCATTTCCCTTAATTCTTTCATTTTGAATTAATTATACCTTGATTTGTGAATCTTAGTGTTATAGAATTACGGGGTGTTACATTAATAGAGATCAATCAGCACAGAACAAAATCCAATGTCAGACACACAATCCATTTACAATTTGTTCTGGGTTTGAACGAAGCCGGAGGCACCATATTCCTCGCATATCCACATAATCAAAAATACGTCCGGACGACTACCACTTCAGCTCCTTCAAGGTAGCTACTCCAATCATGAGCATCAGTAGCGCCCATCCATCTAATGTGAAGATCGTCGGTCTTGAACCGTCTTCAACTCTTCGACTTCTCACCGTCGATCGATTATTTGAAATGAGAAAGAGCTCGACCTTTTCAAATAATCCACATATATTTAGATTTTTGAATCAATTCTTCACATGGTTAAATTATTCAACATTCACATTTCAGCTCCTTAGTATAATTTTCATGTCAAACACATTCAACCATCAGATATCGAGCAAACCAAGCAAAATCGGTTTATTTCTATTCTATATCGCCTATAATATTTTATAACGATATATCACCATTTTTATTTATTTAAAAATGGCCGTAATTAACTAAACGACGTTTCAGGTCGTGCCGAGGCACTGGCGCTGTTTTTCCCTAAATTTGTTATACACATATCTGAAAATCTAACCATTGGATCTTCACAAATTTTATATCATTAGAAAGATCTTTTCAAAACGAATCCAATGGTTTCAGTTTTGGGAAAATCCGACGGTCAGATCTCCCGCACTAGTCGTTTGAAATCACGGTTTCAAAACACGAACTGCATGGCCTCGATTCGTTTTAATTATATATATATAGTTCATTCGGTGATTTAAATAACGTTTTCACTTCAAATATTTCACTAACGCCTTTAAATTTTGGAAAATTTCGCCATAACCTCCCTTGTACGGGAAGGGCTGGGAAAATTCCCAAATAGCCACACGGGCGTCTCATCTCAAAAAGAAAAAGAAAAATCCAAGCGGCTAGCCAATCGGCTCATAAAATCATCACCCAAGCAAAACAGTAAACATGTACCTATTTGTCGGGCACACAATTTTATTCCTCTTCTCTAGCCTCTTTGCTATAACATGTTCAATAAATATGCATGTACATATGTGCAATTCTTATCACTTATCATTTTCCATTCGATTTCATATTTGATTCGATTTGGTTTAAAGTTACCACTCATTCCAATGTTGCATACATAAGCAAAAATCATATCATTAGCTAATTAATGAATATTTCAACTCATGTATATTTATTTGAACAAGTGGTTATTTTTAACACTTCACAATTCACTTAAAAATGATATTTTTGGCGAACTAAAATATATTTCAACACATGACTATTTTTATTCGGTTCCTATACATGTTAAAAATGATATTCATAGCAAACAAATATTTATCTCAACACTTGTATATTTTTAGCAAATCACATACATGATAAAAATGGTATTTTTATCATCTAAAATATTTATTCAACAAATGAATGTTTTTAACACTTCATATTCTCAATAAAATGCAATTTTTATTGTTCGATCTTTTTATTCAATACATGAACCTTTTCAACAAACGCATTTCTCAACACATGAGCATTTCCACACATGGATATTTTATATAGTTTGTACATATAAGAAAATTGTAATTTTTATTGATGAAACAATTTATTTATAACACGAATATTTTACATACTTCTTATATATAATAAAAATGTGATTTTTATTGTTTAAACACTTTATTCATTCAACACATGAATTTAATTTTCAATACATGACTTCTCAACACATGAGCATTTCCACACATGGATATAGTTTCAACACATGACTTTAATTTCAACACATGAAAATAATTTCAACATATGAAAATAATTCTAATACATGAATATTATTCAAAATTTCGGCAGCATAACGGCAGGGTAGTTAAAACCGACACCGTCCTGAGTATGGCTCCTCGCTCTACCTTAAAGCCTCACGGTTTTTGACAATGGGGATTGCATACATCTAATTCGCACGCAGGAGAGTATGATTTTTCTTTTCCACAATTTATTTCAATCACAAATGGGTATTTTTCAACCACAACCAAACAATATCAACCACAAATATTCTATCAACCATTCGCATTATTCACCAAATTTTTCACACCAATTCACAATCAATAAATATCGTCCATGGTTTGTGGACGAGGGGAGTATATATATATATACGTATATAAATATATTTTCCATTCCAACACACATATAATTTATACAATGCATGTATAATTCATATTTCGCTCATATAACTTATACAACGCATGTACATGAGGTGTACGACACGTATATAATTTATATTTTGCTTATATAATTTATATATGACATTTCAATTCGCATTTCAGTTTAGAAATCTCACATTGGTTTTCGAGATGCTAAAAATCGTAGCTAGCTCAGAAAAATCCGTGGTCTCTTCTAGAATGTAGAGAGCGTCCTAGCGGTCACGATCTCTCATGTTTCATCGAATTTCGTTAAAACACCATAAAGATACGATTTTTCAAAGTTTGCAACACTTAAAAGTGTTAATTTCAGTTCAAATATAATAAAGCCGATACCTTTCAATGTTTGTTCAAAACTAGGTTTTGATTTATCGAACAAATGGTTGCACGATATTGGAATCAGCTTGCACAACGTCGAAGAGGAAGGAGAGGGCTTCAGATCGCCGGTGGTGGCGTTCAACTCGGTGGCGCGATTTAGGGGCGGCAGCACACGAAAGTACGGGGCTTTGGAGGGGGAAATCTCGAGGTAGGAGCGACGATAGGGGGAGTTCATTATATGGATTTGAAGAGGGGGAGAAGAACTACAAAAAGTTCAACTGTGGGTGGGGCTGGTTCTGCCTGTGGCAATCGGAAATCGCCTGGGAAGCAGGGAAAGGGGTTCCTCCGTCGAGATCGGGGGTTATGGAGGGGGTTGAGATTTTTTTTTTAACTATGAATGGAGAAATCCTATTGGTCGATGGTTTTATTTAATTTTAAAATAGTGTTTCTCTACACGAACACCAATTCAAACCCAACAACTGTCGCCCCTAGCTAAATATCCCTATCCAAGACACAATGGGATATGTTTCATAGGCCAATTCGATTGTTACAGTCAGTTATTCTTCAAATTAAAATATAAAACATTCAAATTCTATTTTGAACGTACATTTCAGTTTGCCAAGGCCACAAACTAATTTGAAAATTTCCAAAAAAATAAATCTAGCTATTATTTGATGCTACGGTCCCAATAAAACTAGTTTCGTCAAATTCTGAGGTCGTTTTGAAAAACAGCCATTTTCTAGTCGATCCAATTTAACCGAAATTAACCAAACACGTTTTCTTTTGCCACGTTCACATACTAGCTTCCAAAATTATGAAACTCGAAACCTTGCAATAATTTGACATCCCGGATTCAACAAAAGTGGTTTCGTTGAATTCCGAAGTCATTTGCAAAATATCTATTTTCAAGGGCTATATATTCTCTATAGCAACCTTTTTGAAAATTCATTTGGCCATAACTTTTGATTCCTTCTATGAAACTTCGATTTTTCAGATTTGTTAGAAAGATATTCATAAACAGATTTAAATATTTTTGGTTTCACAAAAATCCATTATATTTTGCACCCGGTACAGTCAATCAAATTTTGAATTCAAATTTTCAATCTGCCACACTAATTCCAATTCATTATTTTATTGAAATATTCTATTTCAATTGTTTAAATTTCTTTAAAATATCCAATTTAAATTTTTTTAATTGGCTCGTATTTTCTGGGTTGTTACAATCTCCCCCATTTAAAACTTTTCGTCCCCGAAAAGGAAACAATAGTATAGTAGGAAACAAAAATGTAAATGCAAAGTATTGTGAAGGTACCATGCATTGGAGTTCGTCAAAGATGTCCACTCTGCATTTGGGGTAAGCTTGCTTAATGCTTTCCTCAGTCTACCTATTACAGTCTCTAGGATCACTACTCCACTGCACTTTAACTAAATGAACCTTCTTGCTCCTTAGCTCTTTAGTTTCTTTGTTAACAGTCTTTAATGTCTCCCTTCTGACAGCTAATTCTGGAGTAATTTCCAAGTCCTGTTGTGCTGCTTCTTCCACAACAAGATCCGGATCATGCACATGTATCCTAAGTTGAGATACGTGTACACATTATGCACTCTAGGCAACCAATCAGGTAATTGAACCCTATAAGCAAGAGTTCCAATTCGTTCAAGTATAGGAAAGGGACCAATAAATCTGGGTGCCAACTTTCCAGTTTTACCGAATCGGATTACTCCTCTCATCGGAGAAACTTTCAAATAAACATAATCACCAACAGCGAATGCCAAATCTCTTCTTCTAGAATCTACATAACTTTTCTGTCGGCTTTGCGCGGGTTTCAATCGTTTCTTGATGAAATCGACTTTATCAGATGCTTCTTTAATCATATCGGGTCCCAACACAAGTCTGTTGCCAGGTTCTACCCAACATGCGGGAGATCTGCATGGTCTACCGTATAATACTTCAAATGGCGACATTCCCAAACTTGCTTGATAGCTGTTGTTATATGAGAATTCTGCCAAATGCAAGTGATCTTCCCATGACCCACCAAAATCAATAATACAAGCCCGCAGTAAATCTTCTAAAATTCTATTCACCCACTCGGTTTGGCCATCTGTCTGAGGGTGATAAGCGGTGCTCATGTTCAGTTTTGTTCCCAATTCTGTCTGGAATGCCTCCCAGAATTTGGTAGCAAATATTGGGTCTCTATCACTGACTATGCTGATGTGAACTCCATGCAGCTTAACAATTTCTTTGAAATATATCTGCGCTAGAATTTGAGCGGTTCTATTGGATCTGACAGGTATGAAATGGGCGGTCTTCGTGAAGCGATCTACGATTACCCAAATACTATCATTACCTTTCTTTGTTCGGAGCAAACCATCTATGAAATCCATGGAAATCTGTTCCCATTTCTAACCTGGGACTTCTAACGGTTGCAAGAATCCGGCTAGCTTTTGTTGGTCGCTCTTGACTAATTGACAAGTAGGGCACCTGCTAACATATAAAGAAATGTCCCTTTTCATTGCCCTCTACCAGAAAGTGTGCTTGATATCGTTATACATTTTGCTCACACCGGGATGTATACTAAGTTTGGACTTATGGCATTCATCCACGACTTCTCTTTGAAGCTCTGGGATATTCGGGATGCAAATCCTGTCATTTAATCTGAGAACTCCCTTATCGTCAATACGGAAACTTGTGGTTTCACATTCCTTGGTCCTCTGACCGATTCTCTAAAAAAATTCATCATCTTTCTGAAGGACTGAAATCTTATCAATCAACGAAGATGTAATAGTTATGTTGGCGACGATTTCATTCTTTCTACTGAGCGCATCATCCACTACATTAGCCTTTCCTGGCGTATACAGGATATCTAGATCATACGCTATAAGATATTTTAGCCAACGCTGCTATCTCAAATTCAGATCTATCTGGGTGAACAAATACTTTAATGATGGATGATCTGTAAACAGTTCGAATTTCTCACCTAATAAGTAATGCCTCCAGATTTTCAAAGCAAAAATGATGGCTAGGAACTCAAGATCATGAGTTACATAATTCTTCTCATGCGGTTTCAGCTGGCGGCTTGCATAAGCGACTACTTGGCCTCTTTGCATTAATACTACACCAAGACCTCTAATAGAAGCATCCGTCCAAACCATCAAATCCTAATTTTCGTCGATAATGGTTAATACTGGAGCGGTTGTCAATTTTGATTTCAGTTCCTGGAAAGCTTCCTTACAGTCGGAAGTCCACTTAAATTTCTTGTGCTTTTTCGTAAGCTTCGTTAATGGACTGGATATCTTCGAGAAATCCTTAACGAATTTTCGATAATAACTAGCCAACCCCATAAAACTTTGGACCTCTGTGGGTGTAGTAGGATGTTTCCAGTTTTGAATTGCTGTGATTTTTCTCGGATCTACAGAAATTCCTTCCTTTGACACTATATGGCCAAGGAACTTCACCTCTTCTTGCCAGAAGACACATTTAGAGAATTTGGCTTTGAAGACGTTCTTTCTCAGAATCTCCAATACTTGTTCTAAATGCCTTTCATGCTCAGGTTTTGATTTGGAGTAGATTAAAATATCATCGATGAATACGAGGACAAATTTATTCAGAACTCCCCTGAAAACTCTATTCATTAGATCGATGAAGTATGTTGGAGCGTTGCATAGGCCGAACGACATTACTAACCATTCATAAAATATGTCTGGACCTCTGAAAGTTGTCAAAGGAACACATTCTTCGGCAATTCACAGTTGATGGAAACCTGTAGCTAGGTCCATCCTGCAAAATACTCTCGCCTCATTTAATTGGTCTAACAAATCATCGATGCGGGGTAACGGGTATTTTTTTTTAGCGTCTGTTTGTTGAGGTCTCGGTAATCAACACACAATCGGAGGTCCGACTTAGGGACAAATACTACAACTGCTCCCCAACTAGAAAAGCAAGGTCTGATCAGACCCTTCCATAGCAGTTAAAAAGTTTGATCGCCCAATTCTTCTTTTTCCTTTGGAGTCATTCTTCGAATTGGATGTACTACTGGCCTGGCATTGGGAATTAGATCGATTCTGAATTCAATTTCTCTTTGCGGAGGTAAGTTTTCGACTTCTTCAAACACATCTGCATAGTTTCTAACAACAAGAATCTTTTCTAAGGAAGTTGGGATAACTTCTAGCGCAGACCAAAATTCCTTTCTATCTGGATTTGAACCATGGCATGGTACTGTAATATATCCAAGCTTCGTTTGAATTTTTACTATTCTTTCCGCACACTTTACTTCAGCTTCATATTTCGTTAACCAATCTAGCCCGAGAATGATATCGAATTCGGGAAAATCCATGGTAATCAAATCAAAAGAAAACTTATAGGACAAATAAGATACTGGCACTCTACAATATGAACTGAGAATAAGAGATCCTCCTATCGGATTATGAACTTTGACCGATTCTTTAAGCTTTCTTTGTTTTAACTTTAATTTGTGAACTGTGTTACTAGCAATAAACTATGTGATGCACCCATGTCAAATAATATAGAAACAGGAATATTTTTAATTGTAAGGGTACCTCCCAAAACATCGGGTTTACCTGCTCCATCGTAAGCAGCCGGCGGGTTCGTCCGGTCATATACATGAGCAACCTCGGTCTTCTTAAGCAAGGGACAGTCTTTAACAAGATGTTTTGTGCTGTGGCAGTTAAAGCATGAACGAGGGTTCTGAGAGCTCTGGCTTGAACCTTGAGAGTTGGTCTTCTGCCGTTTCGGGGCTGTGCAAACAATTGAGTAGTGCCCCACCTTGCCACAATTGTAGCAGCTTCCCTTTGGCGGCCGGCTAGTCTGATGATTAGTGGATGCCGCGTTGCTTGACTCTGCTTGATTCGTAGCGGGCTTGCGTTTATTCCTTGCTTGGCTCTTAGCACGATCCAGATCAAAGTTCCTTTGATCCAGGTCCTCATAATTATATGCCATCTCCACTAGTTCATTAAATGCCAGCTTGATGTGGGCCATTGCCCTGTCTCGGTACTTACGCTTTAGCCCGAGGTTGAACCTCTTGTTCTTGGACTTAGCGGTTGCGATGAGCTCGGGAGCATAGCGGGATAACTGTGTAAACTTGTTCAGATAGTCTTGCATCGAGAGATCTCCCTGCTGGAGGTTTGCGAATTCGTCGTGCATGCGATCAAGGGCTTGCTCTGGGACGTACTTTTCTTTGAATAATTCTTTGAATTCATCCCATGTCCTAGCAGCATTTCTGTTCCCTGCGGTGAGAGCTTCCCAACATAATTCGGCTTCCTCTTGCAGATGCCAAGCACCCATGAATGCGTTGTCTTGATCACCCAGCCTCAGGCCTCCTAATATCTTCTCGCATGTTTTCAGCCATGCCAAGGCCTCAATCACAGTGTCCGTTCCAGAGAAGGTTTTGCCTCCTGGATTCTTGTACCTTTTAGCCATGAGGTCGAGCTCGAATGGTTGAGCGGTCGGAGTTTATATTAAGAGTCCATCTTCAGTTGGGACTTCTCCTCGTCCTCTGCCACGGCCAGCTCGGCCTCCTCTACCTACGGCTGCTCGGGTAGCCATTTTTCAAGTTCTTTATAAGCAAGAAAAGAGTCAGTCTATAGAAACGATAATTTTATTGTATGGTAAAGCAGAAGAACTTAAGGAAAGACAAAGATGTACTGATCAAATTATTTTTGCTATTCTGCTTAGCTTATTATAGGACATTACTAGTCCTATCTCTAATGAGCTACTCGCCTTAGAATACTACTGATTCTATTCTGACGAGGTGTTTAATGTGTTAAATTCCAGAACTAAGGTTAACCAAAGCTCTGATACCACCTGAGACGATCCCAAAACCCCATACGACAGTGTTAAGGATAATCATTGGAATATAACACATTAATCATCATTAGCAGAGTACAGATAATAGCATAAACAGGAAATAGAATAATTTACACAAATATGACAACGGAATCATATAAATATCACCACATCAAACAGCACAGTGCAGGATACAACTTAATGCAAAATAATACATAATCAGCCTACATCGCCTATGGCGGAATCATATACATAGGAAGTACATAAATGAAACATCAGTCTACATCGCCTGTGGCGGAATCATAATACATATACAGTAATGGTGGAAAATCATAGTCATCACGGTGTAGTCAAGCCTCGCCATGAGCCAAAAAAGTGCACCTCTGCTGCGGTGCCAAGCCAAAATATGCCTTCTACCTGATACTAGGCTGCCCGTGTGAAAATAAGGGCACCCGAGTTTGCAAGGTGAAACAAACTACGAGTCAGTCATGGGACTATATGAGAAATCTACTTAACTAATTATACAACGACAATAAGGCAAATCAAAGGACCACGCCACTTTCGTGGAACGGGTTTACTCCAATGAGTGCTAGTGCATGAAATAAAGTAAATTATTAAATCATCGCAATGCTTTTTATAAAAATAAAGCCATTATAAGACTCAGGTCCCATCACACAATGCAACGCAAGCCAGAGGATAGAGTTTTACCTTATAATGGCTAAGAAATGCTTGATACGTATAAAACAAAAGTGTTTGATATTATTACTAGTGCATATATGTTTCAAAAGCAAATTCAGTCATAAATATCAATCTTAGGCGGCATAACTACCATCTACTATGTCGCCATAATAGTAATACAATCACATCCGCAATTTCTTATTGGAAATTGGATTCCATCATGAGTCGAGGCAAGGGGCAAGCTCTTCTCCGTTCGAGACACTCTAGCAAATGTCCTAGGACCAGACACAGCAATCCTTGGATCTTCAGGGCCGGTCCTCTCTTGCTTTTGAGGATTGGCAATTCCTAAACACACGTTTCCCGGTCCTTACAGACCTATAATCGAGGCGCCTCGCATTCCAACAACCACACAGGTGAAAAATATATATATATGTCAGGGCTGGTAGGTCACTGACACCACCGTAGCTAGAAAGAAACGTCGTGCTCTCCCTGCAGTCACTATCCCGTTTTCGACTCATACCGAGGTGTGAGGCTCACGAATCCACACTGTACACAAAGTTAGGCCACACAGGCCATGCTTTGATCATCAACCACAAGACTTTGCTTTGCAACAGAAGCCTTGATCATATGCCACTTAGGCGTGCCATACAGGCAATTCACTCCATGCGATTGGTTTCTATCGATATATAACCTCTGAGCTTGTACGTTTCAGAGAAGGGCGTTAAGTAAGAGAATAAATTCTCCGCCGCCAAACAGATATATATTTAATAGAGATCAATCAGCACAGAACAAAATCCAATGTCAGACACACAGTCCATTTACAAGTTCGTTCTGGGTTTGAACGAAGCCGGAGGCACCATATTCCTCGCATATCCGCACAATCAACAATATGTCCGGACGGCTACCACTTCAGCTCCTTCAAGGTAGCTACTCCATTCATGAGCATCAGTAGCGCCCATCCATCCAATGTGAAGATCGTCGGTCTTGAACCGTCTTCAACTCATCGACTTCTCACCATCGATCGATTATTTGAAATGAGAATGAACTCGGCCTTTTCAAATAATCTACGTATATTTAGATTTTCGAATCAATTCTTCACATGGTTAAATTATTCAACATTCACATTTCAGTTCCTTAGTATAATTTTCATGTCAAACACATTCAACCATCAGATATCAAGCTAACCAAGCAAAATCGGTTTATTTCTATTCTATATCGCCTATAATATTTTATAACGATATATCGCCATTTTTATTTATTTAAAAATGGCCGTAATTAATTAAACGACGTTTCAGGTCATGCCGAGGCACTAGCGCTGTTTTTCCCTAAATTTGTTTTACACATATCTGAAAATCTAACCGTTGGATCTTCACAAATTTTATATCATTAGAAAGATCTTTTCAGAACAAATCCAACGGTTTTAGTATTGGGAAAATCCGACGGTCGGATCTCCCACACTAGTCATTTGAAATCACGGTTTCAAAACACGAACTGCACGGCCTCGATTCGTTTTAATTATATATATATAGTTCTTTCGGCGATTTCAATAACGTTTTCACTTCATATATTTCACTAACGCCTTTAAATTTTGGAAAATTTCGCCATAACCTCCTTTGTACGGGAAGGGCTGAGAAATTCCCAAATAGCCACACAGGTGTCTCATCTCAAAAAGAAAAAGAAAAAGCCAAGCGGCTAGCCAATCGGCTCATAAAATCATTACCCAAGCAAAACAGTAAACATGTACCTATTTGTCGGGCACACAATTTTATTCCTCTTCTCTAGCCTCTTTGCTATAACCTGTTCAATAAATATGCATGTACATATGTGCAATTCTTATCACTTATCATTTTCCATTCAATTTCATATTTGATTCGATTTGGTTTAAAGTTACCAGTCATTCCAATGTTGCATACATAAGCAAAAATCATATCATTAGCTAATTAATGAATATTTCAACTCATGCATATTTGTTTGAACAAGTGGTCACTTTTAACACTTCATAATTCACTTAAAAATGATATTTTTGGCGAACTAAAATATATTTCAACACATGACTATTTTTATTCAGTTCCTATACATGTTAAAAACGATATTCATAGCAAACAAATATTTATCTCAACACTTGTATATTTTCAGCAGATCACATACATGATAAAAATGGTATTTTAATCATCTAAAATATTTATTCAACACATGAATGTTTTTAACACTTCATATTCTCAATAAAATGCAATTTTTATTGTTCGATCTTTTTATTCAACACATGAATCTTTTCAACACACGCACTTCTCAACACATGAGCATTTCCACACATGGATATTTTATATAGTTTGCACATATAAGAAAATTGTAATTTTTATTATTGAAACAATTTATTTATAACACGAATATTTTACATACTTCTTATATATAATAAAAATGTGATTTTTATTGTTTAAACACTTTATTCATTCAACACATGAATTTAATTTTCAACACATGACTTCTCAACACATGAGCATTTCCACACATGGATATAGTTTCAACACATGACTTTAATTTCAACACATGAAAATAATTTCAACATATGAAAATAATTCTAACACATGAATATTATTCAAAATTTCGGTAGCATAACGGCAGGGTAGTTAAACCCGGCACCGTCCCGAGTATGGTTCCTCGCTATACCTTAAAACCTCGCGGTTTTTGACAATGGGGATTTCATACATCTAATTCGCAAGCAGGAAAGTATGATTTTTCTTTTCCATAATTTATTTCAATCACAAATGGGTATTTTTCAAGCACAACCAAACAATATCAACCACAAACAATTCTATCAACCATTCGCATTATTCACCAAAATTTTCACACCAATTCACAATCAATAAATATCGTCCATGGTTTGTGGACGAGGGGAGTGTGTATATATATATATATATACATGTATATAAATATATTTTCCATTCCAACATACATATCATTTATACAGTGCATATATAATTCATACTTCGCTCATATAACTTATACAACGCATGCACATGAGGTATACAACACGTATATAATTTATATTTCGCTTATATAATTTATATATGACACTTCAATTCACATTTCAATTTAGAAATCTCACATTGGTTTTCGAGATGCTAAAAATTGTAGCTAGCTCAGAAAAATCCGCTGTGTCTTCTAGAATATAGAGGGCATCCTTGCGGTCACGATGTCTCCTGTTTCATCGAATTTCGTTAACACACCATAAAGATACGATTTTTCAAAGTTTACAACACTTAAAAGTGTTAATTTCAGTTCAAATATAATAAGCCGATACCTTTCAATGTTTGTTCAAAACTAGGTTTTGATTTATCAAACAATTGGTTGCACGATATTGGAATCAGCTTGCACCACGTTGAAGAGGAAGGAGAGGGCTTCAGATCGCCAGCGGTGGCGTTCAACTCGGTGGCGTGATTTAAGGGCAGCGGCACACGAAAGTTTGGAGCTTTGGAGGGGAAAAATCTCGAGGTAGGAGCAACGATAGGGGGAGTTCTTTATGAATGGGGAGCGACGATGGATTTGAAGAGGGGGAGGAGAACTACAAAAGTTCAACTGGGGGTGCGGCTGGTCCTGCCTGTGGCGATCGGAAATCGCCTGGGAAGCGGGGAAAGGGGTTCGGCCGTAGAGATCGGGGGTTACGGGGGGGGGGGGGGGGGTTGAGATTTTTTTTAATTATGAATGGAGAAATCCTATTGGTCGATGGTTTTATTTAATTTTAAAATTGTGTTTCTCTACACGAACACCAATTCAAACCCAACGACTATCGCCCCTAGCTAAATACCCCCATCCCGGACACAATTGGATATGTTTCGTAGGCCAATTCGACTGTTATAGTCAGTTATTCTTCAAATTAAAATATAAAACATTCAAATTCTGTTTTGAACGTACATTTCAATTTGCCAGGGCCACAAACTGATTCGAAAAATTCCAAAAAAATAAATCTAGCTATGTTTTGACGCTACGGTCCCAACAAAACTAGTTTCGTCGAATTCTGAGGTCGTTTGAAAAATGGCAATTTTCTGGTCGATCCAATTTAATAGAAATTAACCAAACACGTTTTCTTTTGCCACGTTCACATACTAGCTTCAAAAATTATGAAATTTGAAAACTAGCAATAACTTGACATCCCGGATCCAACAAAAGTGGTTTGGTCGAATTCCGAAGTCGTTTGCAAAATGTCTATTTTCAAGGGCTATATATTCTCTATAGCAACCTTTCTGAAAATTCATTTGGCCATAACTTTTGATTCCCACTATGAAACTTCAAATTTTTAGATTCTTTAGAAAGATATTCATAAACAGATTTAAGTATTTTTGGTTTCACTAAAATCCGTTATATTTTGCACCCGATACAATCAGTCAAAGTTTGAATTCAAATTTTCATACTGCCACACTATTTCCAATTCATTATTTTATTGAAATATTCTATTTCAAATATTTAAATTTCTTTACAATATTCAATTTAAAATTTTTAAATTGGCTCGTATTTTCCAGGTTGTTACAGTTGACCCCCAAGCCCTAGCTTTCAAAAACCGCAACCAACCGACACCCTGGGCCCACCACAGACCGGAGCTTCGCCTCACCAGCACGCCGCCCTCCTCCACGACCACCCAGCGCCGACATCCCCTCTCAACCCTCTGTAAGCTTTATTTTTATTTTTAAATTTGGTTTTTATTTATTTAATGCAACTAAAAATGGGATTTTTAAGTAAAATAACTTTGTTTTAGGAATAAGATTTTTACTAAAGAAAAGTTAAGGTTTTTACTAAAGAAAAGTTAAGATTTTTACTAAAGAAATGTTCAAATTTTTATCGTATGAAGTTTATATTTTTAGTCGCCATAAAGTATATATTTTATTTATACAAAGATTAGCTTTTTAACAACAAAAAGATTTAATTTTTATTTTAAAACAAAGTTATGATTTGTTTATAGAAAAGATTAGGCTTTTCATCATAGAAAGAAATGATTTTTATATTACAGAAATAATAAAAATATAATTTTTATATGATGTAGAGATTAAAAATATAATTTTTATATAATGTAGAGAATAAAAATATGATTTTTATATATGTAGCATGGAAATAAAAATACGATTTTTAATATGAAAATCGTGTGAAACAGATGCGAGGAGGCCAATTAGAAATGAATCAAAATTCAAAACCATTCAGAAATAAAGAATTGTGGAGTGGATCCCAAAGGTGAGAACTCCTCACTTTTATTTTAATTTCTTGTTGAAATATATACTAGGATGCAGATGGTGCTTAGTAGCACCCGACACCCGTCGTCCATAGACCATGGATGACTTCTTTGTTTGATTGCTATGTTGTGAAATTTGACTATTGATTGTGATGTGGGAAATATATATTCATGTGTTGAAATAAAATATATATTCATGTGTTGAAATAAAATATATATTCATGTGTTGAAATAAAATATATATTCATGTGTTGAAATAAAATAAATATTCATGTGTTGAAATCAAATATATATTCATATGTTGAAATCAAATATATATTCATGTGATGAAATAAAATAAATACTCATTTACAAATCGAACGATTTGTTTATGTACACCGATTTGACTAATATTGATTGGGACGATAAATTTTACACATCGCCCAACTACACAAATAAAATTTGTGTTTGATTGTTTGAAACACCACACGGGTATTGGGATGATATTTGACATACATTAATCCTGATTGTTTAGGTGCATGTCAATCGATGGGTTGACAAACTGTGTAAGCATTGATTATTTATATTTAGTGCTTATGCAGTTGTGGGGTGCACTCTGGATGATGGTTGATGATTTATCGTTGCTATTATATACATGTGTTGTAGAAAATCCATATAATTAACCTTATATGGTAATTGATCGGGCATCATTCCAATTTGGAAAATAAGGAATATTATAAAAATAAATTCATGTGTTGAATAGAAAATAAGTTCATGTGTTGAATAGAAAATAAATTCATGTTTTGAATAGAAAATAAATTCATGTGTTGAATATAAATAAATTCATGTGTTGAATAGAAAATAAATTCATGTGTTGAATAGAAATAAATTGATGTGTTGAATAGAAAATAAATTCATGTGTTGAATAGAAAATAAATTCATACGTTGAATAGAAATAAATTCATGTGTTGAATAGAAATAAATTCATGTGTTGAATTGAATAAACATTCATGTATTGAATAAAAGCCGTGTTGATTAAAATGATGCCATTTAGACGTGAATGATACTTATATCGATTTTATTCATTTTTATAATGAATATAGAAAAGGAAGTGATTTCAAAATATAACGTTTTGAAAATATTATCATTTCTATATCGATGATGTGGAATATTCAATTTTGATTCGAAATTGAATATGAAGTTGAAATCACTTCGAAAATGAATTTAAAACAATTTCTAAAATAAGTTTTGAAAGGATATCGATGAAATATATATAATATATATATTATATATATATATAATGTCCTGAATAGAAAGTGCCGCGCCGCGGCAGTTCGCGAATTTCGACCATTGACTTCGAATGGATATTACGGGAGATCCGACCATCGGATTCTCCTAAAAACGGAACCGTTGGGTTCGTATCGAAAAGAGCTTTCTAACAAATATAAGAGATTTGAAATCTAACGGCTGGATTTGGAATTATGTCCAAATCAAATTTGGAAAAGGTCGCTGTAAGTGCAGTTTGATGGCCGTTGATGGAATTCGACTGTACGGGCCTTGGTAAAATTATTAAAAATAGTAATAATTTGTGTAAAATCATAAGAAATGATTTGTGAAAAATTGAGATGAAAATTTGAAAATTTGAAAGGATAAAAATAGATTTTTATCGAAATGAACTAGTTATGAACTAGAATGATAATTTATTTATTTTTAAATAAATAAATTGGATTTGAAAGGTTTTTAAAAGTAACCAGAAATTTCAATAATTGAATTGGAATGGAATAGAATGTAATTTTGGTTTTGTAGTGAACCGTGTTTTGAGTGACGTTGGTTCTTTAACCCAGTTAAAGACAGGATGTGATTTCCCATGTTAAACCATCATTAATATTGATTTTTGGGAAGATTAAAACCAAGTGGAGTTTTAATGTATCTTTAATTAGATTGAAATGATCGAGAATGGAGTATCACCAGTTTTGCTCCAAGCGATAGTTAAATCTTTAATTAAATTTGAACGTGAAATGATAATTGAATTTACCGATAACACCGTGGTGTTAGATATGAATTATGACCAGTTTTACTTCATGGGATGAATAGGTTGGGATTGGGAAATAAAATAAATAATTACTTCGGTGTGGTTCGCTAATCCCGACTAGTTTGAATTGATATTCAAAGGAAGATTAAGGAATAAATTTAAAGAATTTATCTTTGATAAAATTAATGGGAACCTTTCCCAAAGTATAAGAATATTTGAATAAAGGAATATACTGAATTGGAATGAGGCGTATGTTGTGTTTGTGTAACACTTGTTTATTACGTGCGCGAGTTATTCAGAAAGACCGGGTTTATCCCATTTTGAATAACTGATTCGACGTGGTGTCGAGGATGAAGACGGTGGTCGAAGACTGGAGGTCTTCACATCGTTTGGGTGATTATTGATGATCTTGATTGGGCTGTACACCCAAGAGGAGGGAATCAATTGGTGATCATCCAGACGTACTTGGAGATCGATGGATATGCGAGGTGCAAGGTGCCTCCGGTTTTGTTCAGACCCAGAACGAACTTGTAAATGGACTGTGTGTCTGACATTGGATTTTATTCTATGTGATTGATTTCTATTAAATATATATATGTTTGGCGGCGGAGAATTTATTCTCTTGCTTAACGCCCTTCTCTGAGACGTACGAGCTCAGAGGTTATATATTGATGGATATCAATCGCATGGAGTGAACTGCCTGTGTGGCATGCCTAAGTGGCATGCTTAAGTGGCAATTGATCAAGGCTTCTATTGAAAAGCAAAGTCTTGTGGTTGATGATCAAAGCACCACCTGTGTGGCATAGCTTTGTGTAACGTTGATTCGCGAGCCTCACACCCCGGTTGTGAACCAGAAATGGGAGAGGACCTCAGGGAGGGCATGCGTTTCCTTCTAGCTAGGGTGGTGTACCTATCAGCCCTGACATTTATATTATTCTCACCTGTGTGGTTGTTGCTATTGCGAGGCGCCTCAGATATATCGGTGACTGTGTGGAGCCGATGGAGTCATATGGATCATTTACGCCCCAAAGGGCGGGGAAACGTAGTGTTCAGGCGTAATAATCTACATCGGTGGACCGACCCTGACGATCCAAGGCTTGTCTGCGCGCTTGCTTGAGACATGGGCTAGATTGATTTGAATTCGGTAGAGGACGATCCCTTGCCTTTGTTCACAGATGGTAATCCAGCTTCCAATACGTGACTTTGCGGTTTTATTTGTAGAGCCTAGTATGGCGACATAGTGGTATGGGACACTTATGCCATCTATGATTGATACTTATGATTGAAATAGTTTTATACACTATGCACTTATAATAGTATCAAATGATTTGTTTTTAGCGTATCAAGCATTCTTTGGCTATTATAAGGTAAAAACCCTATCCTCCGGCTTGCGTTGCATTGTGTGATGGGACCTGAGTCTTATAATAGCTTCATTTTTCTTTATTTAGCATTGCGCTATTTGTTGTATTCTTGGGAGGAAACCCGTTCCGTGTTATACGGCATGGTCCCTGGATTTACCTAACTTTAAAATAAATATTAATAACTGTTTTAGTTCTCACACCAGTCACATGACTGACCTGGAGTTTATTGTTTTAACCTAAACTCTAGGTGCCCTTATTTTGACACGGGCAGCTACTAGTTTTGGTTTTGCAGATTTATATTCACAGTAACCTGGTTTACAATTGGAACGATACTCGGAAATCTCTATCCGCGTATTACTTTCAGTTGTGTATTGTATTATTTTTCCATTGCTATGTAATGTAATGTAATTTAAATCTTTGATATTTTCTGTGTAATATTTATTCATACTCTGTATATTCTTGTAATCTGATGGAAATGTTGTAATAAACAATGAAATGTTCTTCTGTTTGCATTCCAATTTCCGTGTTCTCAAAACAATCAGGGGTTTCGAACGGTCTTGGTCGGTTTAGCAATCGATTCGGATCGAGCGAAATTCCTTTTCGTTACACCGCCCTACATACCTATACTCTTCAACTACTCTGTCAATGAAAACAAAATTTATCTGCGCTACCCTGCCATATGAAATGAGAATTCATTTTAGCTACTTTCACAGTTACTCTTCTCCTACCTCGCGATCTAAGATTAGTCTATTAGGGATGCCTGCCAAACCTAGGAAATAGTAAATAAGGAAAACCCCAATACTTCATGCTTAAGGAACCCGAAACCGTACTCCCCTATCTCTTTCTTCGACTCTATGTGATGAACTCTCGCACATGCTATCTGCATCTTATGTACACTCCTAAGTTTATAGCATAACTAAAATGGTTCCGCCTACTCTATATTTTGAGATGAAAACTCAGTTGTATACCTATCTGCGCATGCTATTTTAAATCAACGATCATATGAATGAAAGAGAAAGCACATGCAAGATCTATTTTCTCTTCTGCTTCTGCCAAACCTTTCTCATGATATTCTCTGTCCCCTACCCAAACTCTTTTGTCTATATGCACGTGCTACTTTTACCCTCTGATAGAGACCTCATTCTTATCCATATTCTTGACTTCACCTATTTAAATAGCGTGCCAGAGTTCTTCCCAGCAAGCCACCAGAGACCGCAATTCGAAAAAAGAAAAGAAATAGCAAACGAGAGAAAACAGTTGCGCAGGGTTGAAGCACTAAATGTCGAGTTGCGTGAGTTGTGGCATGTAGTGAGGAGGTCAAAGATAGCGTGTGAAGTAGGTTGCGTGAGTGGAGAACTTGAGGCAGTTCATGAAGAAATTGCATACATTTAGGAGAACGAGATTTGTGAAGCATCTGGGTTTTTGGTTTTCGTGTACTGGGCATGAAACGACCCAAACTCGCCCTTTCGGGAAAGCCCGCATTGCTTTGAGAACACGACGCATAAGAACACAAACAATTATTCCAATAATTACATCAGAGTACAAGAATATATTAGAGTATGAATGGATATTACACAGTGGAAATAAAATAATGTCGGAGATTTAATAAATTACAAAGTAGCGGAAAATATAATACAATGCGTAGCAAAAAATACATCACTAGCACAATTAAAAGAGATACACGAATACAAAGCTTTCGGAATATAGCTCCAGTTGTAATCCAGAATCCTGTAAAAAGAAATATCTGTGCAAACCAAAACTATTACTGCTTGTGTGGAAAATATGGGCACCCAGAGTTTAGGTAGAAACAATAAACTCCGAGTCAGTCATGGGACCGGTGTAAGAACTAAAACAGTTATTTAAAACTTTATTTTAAAATTGGGTAAATCAAGGGACCACACTGTATAACACGAAACAGGTTTCCTCCCAAGAATACCAGTGTATAAAACAAATAGCGCATTGCTTTATGGAAAAATGAAGCTATTATAAGACTCAGGTCCTATTACACAATGCAACGCAAGCCGGAGGATATAGTTTTCCCTTATAATAGCCAAACATGCTCGGTACGTTTAAAACAAATCATTTTGATACTACTATGCAGAGTGTTTTAAAACAACTTCAAATATAAACGTACCAATCATAGACGACCTGGGTACCATATATCATGTCGCCATACTAATTCTACAATCAAAACCGCATGATGTCGTATTGGAAGTTGGATTTCCATCATGAACCAAGGCAAGGGGTCGTCCTTACCGAATTCGAGACACTTTAGCCTGTGCCTCAGGATCAGTCGCAATTGCACCTTGGATCTTCAGGGCCGGTCCACACTTACTTTAGTGGATTGGTAATTTCTGACCAATATGTTTCCCTGCCCTATGGGGCATAAAATTTGAGCCACTGAGGACTCAACATCCAAGGCGCCTCATTCCATCATCTGCATAAGTAAAATGTTTGGGTTCCATACCACGACACCACTCCTAGCTAGAAAGAAACGCATGTTCTTCCTACAGTCCTCTCCCATTTCTGGTTCATACCGAGGTGTGAAGCTCGCAAATTAATGTTATACACAAAGCTATGCTAATTGAAGTTCTGCTTTGATCATCATCCATAAGACTCTGCTTTTCAACAAAAGCCTTGACCATTTGCATCTTAGCATGCCACACTGACAATTCACGCCATGCAACTGATGTCTATCAATATATAACCTCTAAACTCGTACATCTCAGAGAAGGGTGTTAAACAAGAGAATAAATTCTCCGCCACCAAACAGGTATATATTGAATAATAATCAATCAACACAAAATGAAATCCAATGTCAGATACACATCCATTTACAAGTCCGTTCTAGGTCTAAACGAAACCGCAGGCACCTTATTCCTTGTCCCATATGTCCAATACAGGAGAGAGGTCCTTGCATATCCATCGATCTCCAAATACGTCTGAACGATCACCACTTATTATCTTGTCTTGGGTGTACAGCCCAATCAAGACATCAGTAATCATCCAAACGATGTGAAGATCTCCAGTCTTCAACCACTGTCTTCATCGTCGACTTTTAGTCGTCATATTAATTATTCAGAATGGGTTAAACCCAGTCTTTTCGAATAACTTGCGTATTTATAATCAATAAAAAAGTGCTAGGGAAACACACCATACGCCTCATTCCAATTCAGAATATTCTTTAATAAAATATTCAATTAATTAGGGAAAGGTTCCCATTAATTTTATCAAAGATAAATTCTTTTAAAATTATTCTTTAATCTTCCTTTGGATATCAATTTCAAAAGATTTTATTTTATCCTTTATCAATTCTAAACCAAATTAAGATTTATTCACTAGTCGGGATTAGCGAGTCTTACCGAAGTAATCATTAATTTATTAATCCCAATCCCAACCTATTCATCTCGTGGAGCCAAACTGGTAGTACTCCATATCTAACACCCATTGTGTTATCGGTAAATTTAATTACCATTTCCTGTTCAAATCTAATTAAAGATTTACCTATCGCCCGGAGTAAAACTGGTGGTACTCCATTCTCAGTCATTTCATGAATTCAATAAATTTAATTATCTCTTTCTCATTTTAATCTAATTAAAGATTCATTAAAAAATCTAGTTTGGTTTTAATCTAAAAAATTCTTACTTAATGATTATTCAACTTTAGGGAAATAAATCCTATTTTTAACCGGGCTAAAGAACCCATGTCATTTAAAACATAACTCACGACAAACCCAAAATCATCTTCCATTAAATATGGAATCTTCACAAAAATCAGATCAATATATAATCGATATAAATTCCCATATCAGACTAATAATATAAATGGAATAACGGCATAGCCTTTTAAACTCCATATATAGTAACAATCTTCTTTTATAGAAGCTCATCTCGATTATTATTAAATCGAATTCCCTTCAATTCCAATTTATTCTATTAAATTAGAAAACTTTACTTTGGAAAATTTCCATTAAATCTTAATAAAAGATTTATAAATTCCAAATTATATTTTCAATGTTAATTGGGTCAAAGAACAAATGTCATTTAAAGCACAGATCACGATAAACCCACAATCAACTTTCATTTCAATTCTAATTAAATATTAATTAATTCGTAAACTTCTCTAAATCTTAATTAAAAGATTTATTCTTTACTCAACTGGGTTTAAGAATAGTGTTATTTAAGACACCGTTCACGACAAACCCAAAATCGAATCTGACATTAAATAAAAGGCTCTAAATAGAAATTATATCCGCTTATATTCAATATCAAATTCTGAAATCAACAAATATCGTATTGGGAATAACAATATTTATATCTTCCAAATTCCTCAAAAATATTCATATAATCTGTAACAACCCGGAAAATCTGGGCCAGTTTAAATTTTTTATTTTGGCCATTTTAGCGAATTTTGAATATTTAAAATAGATTATTTTAAATAATATTGACGAGAAATTTATTTTGAATAGAATTCGAACGTATATATTATATACGTCGTCGTTAGAATATAAATAATTATATATATAATTATAAATAGAATTGAAAATGGCGCGGTAGTTCGATAATTCGATTTCAAACTTCAATTGAATGTACCGGGTGCAAAACAATCCGGATTTTAGTGAAACCAAAAATATTAGGATCTATTCATGATATCTTTCTATCGAATCCGAATAATCAAAATTTTATAGCGGGAATCAAAAGATATGTCCAGTTGAAAATTCTGAATAGTCGCTATGGAATTCAGGCCCTTAAAAATGGGAATTTTACAAACGGTCTCAGAATTCGACGAAACTAGTTTTGTTAGGACCGTATCGTCAATACGAAGCTAGAAAATATTTTTCTGCAATTTTTAGTGTTAGTATGTGACCCCGGTAATTTGAAATGTACGTTTAAAATTCAATAAAGTGATTTAAATGTAAATTTAACGGAAACTGATTCAAACAGTCGAATCAACCTACGAAACATATCCCATTGTGTTCGAAATGGGGGTGATTAGCTAGGGGCGACAGTCGTTGGGCCTCATTTAGTGTTCGAATTAAAAGTCAACTTTTGAAATGAAATATAATATAATATAAAATTAAAACAAGCCCTCACTCCCCTTTATCTCTCCTCATCCCCCCGTTATTTTCAGAAATCAATATTGAAAAAAAAAAAAAAAACCTAACGCTCGATCGCACTGCCGCCTCCCACCGCCGTCAGGCCACCCATCCGCCTCCCTTCTCCGATCAACCCACGAGCCATCCTTCACGCTCGCGCCTCTCTCCCCTCGAGCAAACCCTAATCCGTCGCTCCAGCCAATAGGATCGCCACCGCCCAGCTCCAATGACCCCCGTTCCCCGCCGCAACCGTCAATCCCCCCCCTCTGATGACCTCCGACGAACTCTAACCTCCCCTTCTTCCGCAGAAAACAATGTGAGTTTCTATGATTTTCTATTTACATTAAAAACCGATTTCTATTTACACTAAAACTGATTTGTATTTAGCATAAAGTTTAGATTTTTTATTTAGAAAAAGTTTTGATTTTTAAAACATAAAAGTTTTGATTTTTAAAACATAAAAGTTTTGATTTTTAAAAAACATAAAAGTTTTGATTTTTAAAAACATAAAAGTTTTGATTTTTAAAACATAAAAGTTTTGATTTTTAAAACATAAAAGTTTTGATTTTTAAAACATAAAAGATTTGATTTTTAAAACATAAAAGTTTTGATTTTTAAAACATAAAAGATTTGATTTTTAAAACATAAAAGACGATATTTTGAGATGAGTAGTGAAGTAAAAATATAATTTTTATATAAGGAAGATAATCAAAATATGATTTTTATATTTTTAAAGTATTAAAAATATAATCTTTATGGGATAGAGAATATAAAAATATCATCTTTGTATATGTAGCGAAATAAAAATCTGATTTTTATTTTATATACGTTGAAATAAAGTGGTGATTTTCATAACGAGGAAATCTATATTTTTGAAAGGGCGAAGTCTATGTTTTATAAAGGCGAAATCTTTATTTTAGAAAAGGCGAGATCTTTAAATTAGAAAAGGCGAGATTTTTAAATTAGTAAAAATATGATTTTTATATACTGAACTTCGAATTAAAAATGTGATTTTTATATATTGAATAACGAAGTAAAAATTCGATTTTTACATAGGTAGTGAAAGCGGGCAACGAAGATGACGAAGATGCGATAGCGATGAAGATTCCTATCAATGAAGTGCCGTGGAGCTAGGATAGCTATATGTGAGAACTTCTCACCTTTCTATTTAATTTTTCTAGTTATATATATATATATATATACTAGGATGCAGACGGTGCTTAGTAGCACCCGACACAATCGTCCAAAGACCATGGACTTGTTTGTTTGGTTGCATAGATTAGATAGATGATTGGATTTGAAATTGAATTGTTTGGTGAAATTGAATCGTTTGGTGAAATTGAATTGTTTGGGGAAATAAATGGATTAATTGATGTGTGAATGGCGTGGGCCTTCACTAGACCGGGGATAAGGCGAGGCCTCGTCCCGTTTCTAGTATCGTGCCGTTATGCCGCCGAAATTTTCTAAAATAAGTTAGAAAAATAACAATATCATTTTATAGAATAAATGAATTGAATAGAAATTCATGTCGGAATAAAATGTTTTGTCGTTAAAAATATAATTTTTAACGTGAATGTAAATAAATAAATATTCATTTACAAACCGGACGGTTTGTTTATGTACACTTATTTGAAGGACATTGATTGGGTCGATAAATTTTACACATCGCCCAACTGCACAAATAAAATATGCGTTTGATTGTTTGAAACCCCACACGGGTGTTGGGATGAAATTTGAAGTTCACTCATCCTGATTGATTAAATGTGTCGATCGATTGATTGACAGGCTGTTATAAGCGTTGAATATCTATATTTGATGCTTATACAGTGTAGTGCACTTTGGTTGATGGTTGATTATTTTTCAATGCTATGATATACATGTGTTGTATGAAAATCCATATAATCAACTTTATATGGTAATTGATTGGGCCTCATTCCAATTTTAAAAATAAAGAATATTATAAAATAAAGGTTCATGTGTTGACAGTACTCATCCATTGAGATTGGTCATGTGTTGAACGAAATATTTTAGTAATAAAATTATATCTTTATCAATATAAAATAAAGGTTCATGTGTTGACCGTACTCATCCATTGAGATTGGTCATGTGTTGAACGAAATATTTTAGTAATAAAATTTATATCTTTATCAATATAAAATAAAGGTTCATGTGTTGACAGTACTCATCCATTGAGATTGGTCATGTGTTGAACGAAATATTTTAGTATTGACAACTATTTTGAAAAAGAAATATTTGAAATAGAATATTTGAAAATAGAAATATATGAAGCCGTGTTGATTAGATTGACGCCATTTTGACGTGAACGATATTTATATCGATGAAAACGATTTCGAAATGAATTGAATTGAAAACGATTTCGAGATGAATTGAATTGAAAACGATTTCGAAATGAATTGAATTGAAAACGATTTCGAGATGAATTGAATTGAAAACGATTTCGAGATGAATTGAATTGAAAACGATTTCGAAATGAATTGAATTGAAACGATTTCGAAATGAATTGAATTGAAAACGATTTCGAAATGAATTGAATTGAAAACGATTTCGAAATGAATTGAATTGAAAGTGATTTCGAAATGAACTGAATTGAAAACGATTTCGAAATGAATTGAATTGAAAACGAATTCAAATTGAATTGAAAGCGAATTGAATTGAATTCAAATTGAATTGAATAGAAATGAACTTTGAAACGAATTTATAAAGAAGAATTCAATTTTGCTTTGAATTGAAATGGAAGTTGAAATATATTTTTAAACGAATTTTAAAACTATTTATATAATTCGTTTTAAATAGAAATCGACGAAGTATATATTATATATATTATATATATAATATAATGGCCTGAATAGAACGCGCCGCGGCAGTTCGTGAATTTCGACCATTTATTTCAAACGGACATTACGGGAGATCCAACCGTCGGATTCTCCTAAAACCGGAACCGTTGGGTTCGTATCGAAAAGAGCTTTCTAAAGAATATTAGCAATTAGAAATCTAACGGTTGGATTTGGAATTATGTCCAAATCAAATTTGAAAAAGGTCGCTATAAGTGCAGTTCGATGACCGTTGATGGAAATCGACTGTACGGGCCTTGATAAAATTATTAAAAATAGTAATAATTTGTGTAAAATCATAAGAAATGATTTAGAAAGAATCGGGATGAAAAACTCCATATTTGAAAAGATAAAAATAGATTTTTATCGAAATGAACTAGTTTTGAACTAGAATTATAATTCTATTTATTTTTAAATAAATAAATTGAATTTGAAAAGGGTTTTAAAAATAACCAGAATTTCCAATGATTGCATTGGAGTGGAATTGAATCGAAATTGTCTTCGGAATATTTCGATGTTGGAATTCGTGACTATACGGATGTTGTTATGGAAATTTGAAAGATATATATTTTTATCGTTATTTCCAATACGACATTTGTTAATCGTAGAATTTGATATTGAATATAAGCCGATATATTTTCTATTCAGAGCCTTATATTGAATATCAAATGTGATTTGGGTTTGTCGTGAATGGTGTCTTCACTAACACTGTTCTTGAACCCAGTTGAGAAAAGATTAAATCTTTTTATTTAGATTTAATGAAGTGTACCAATTAAATAATATTTAATTGGAATTGAATTGATATTGATTTTTGGGTTTATCGTGAACAGTGTTTTAAACAACACTCGTTCTTTAACCCGATAATTAATGGAATGTGATTTTGGGTTTATCGTGAACCGTGTTTTAAATGACACTGATTCTTTAACCCAGTCGAAGATTAAAACTAAGTGGAGTTTTAATGAATCTTTAATTAGATTGAAATGATCGAAAATGGAGTATCACCAGTTTTGCTCCAGGCGATAGTTAAATCTTTAATTAGATTTGAACGTGAAATGGTAATTGAATTTACCGATTACACTGTGGTGTTAGATATGAAGTATTACCAGTTTTACTTCATGGGATGAATAGGTTGGGATTGGGAAATTAAAACAAATGATTACTTCGGTAAGGTTCGTTAATCCCGACTAGTTTGAATTGATATTCAAAAATAGATTAAAGCATAAATTCAAGAAATTTATCTTTGATAAAATTAATGGGAACCTTTCCCTATGAATGTGAAATTTAGAAACTAACTGTCGGTTAGCCAAGCAGAATGGTTTTCTGGATATTGATCTGATGTTGGTTTCGGCCTTTGGGGTTAATATTTGGGAAATTATTCTCTTGATTAATTTACGATTAGTGATTGATGAATTGGAATGAGGCGTATGTTGTGTTTGTGTAACACTTATTTAAAATATACGCGAGTTATTCGAAAAGACCGGGTTTATCCCATTCTGAATAACTGATACGACGATAAGTCGAAGATGAAGACGGTGGTCGAAGACCGAAAGTCTTCACGTCGTTTGGGTGATTACTGATGATCTTGATTGGGCTGTACACCCAAGAAGATGGAAACAGTTAGTGATCGTCCAGACGTACTTGGAGATCGATGGATATGCGGGGTACTAGGTGCCTCCGGTTTCGTTCAGCCCCAGAACGGACTTGTAAATGGACTGTGTGTCTGACATTGGATTTTAGTCTGTGTGATTGATTTCTATTAAATATATATCTGTTTGGCGGCGGAGAATTTATTCTCTTGCTTAACGCCCTTCTCTGAGACGTACGAGCTCAGGGGTTATATATTGATGGATATCAATCGCATGGAGTGAATTGCCTGTGTGGCATGCCTAAGTGGCAATTGATCAAGGCTTCTGTTGAAAAGCAAAGTCTTGTGGTGATGATCAAAGCAAGGCCTTTGTGGCGTAGCTTTGTGTAACGTTTACTTCGCGTGTTTCACACCCGGTATGAACCAAAACGGGAGACGGACCTCAGGGAGGGCATGTGTTTCCTTCTAGCTAAAAAGTGGCGTCAGTGGTTTTACACGGCCCTGATGAGTTTGACTTATGTGGTTGTTGCTGTTGTGAGGCGCCTCGGATATATCGGTCGTTCTCGAACCGATGGAGTCATTTGTTGGCTCATTGACACCCCAAAGGGTGGGGAAACGCATGTTCAGGGTTTAAGTTTAATCCACATCGGTGGACTGGCCCTGACGATCCAAGGGTCACTCGAGCTCTGATCCTGAGACACGGGCTAGAGCGTCTCGAATCGGTTGAGGACTATCTTTTGCCTCGGTTCATAAACGGAAATCCAATTTCCAAATACGTGACTTTGCGGTTTTATTTGTAAACCTATATATGGCGACATAGTGGCATGGGACGCTCATGCCGCCTATGATTGATACTTATGATTTGAAGTTGTTTTATACACTATACACTTATAGTAGTATCAAATGATTTGTTTTAAACGTACTAAGCATGTTTGGCTATTATAAGGGAAAACCCTATCCTCGGCTGCGTTGCATTGTGTGATGGGACCTGGGTCTTATAATAGCTTCATTTTTAGAAAAGCATTGCGCTGTTTACTTATATGCACTGGTATTCTTGGGAGGAAACCCGTTCCGTGTTATACGGCGTGGTCCCTTGATTTACCAAACTTTAGAAATAAAGAATAATAACTGTTTTAGTTCTCACACCAGTCACATGACTGACCTGGAGTTTATTGTTTTAACCTAAACTCTGGGTGCCCTTATTTTGACACGGGCAGCTAGTAGTTTTGGTTTTGCAGATTTATATTCACAGGATCCTGGTTTACAGCTGGAACGATATCCGGAAAGCTTTGTATCCGTATATCTCCTTCTAGTTGTGCATTGTATTATTTTCCGCTGCTATGTAATTTAATTTAAATCTCTGATATTTCTGTGTAATATTTATTCATTTATACTCTGTATATTCTTGTAATCTGATGCATTGTTGTAATATACAATGAAATGTTCTTCTGTATGCATTCTATTTTGTCGTGTTCTCAAACGATAGGGCGTTTCGAACGGCCTGGATCGGTTTAGCGACTGGTTCGGACCGAGCGAAATTCCTTGCCGTCACATTTGGTATCAGAGCTTTGGTTTACAAAGCTCAGAGAACAAGACACATCAGAACCATACGAAAGAATTCATCAGATATTGGATCAGTAATATCCAATGAGAATGGCTCATTAGAGATAGGATCAGTAGTGTCCTAGAACGAGTGTGAAGGGTATATTTTTAAAAATGAAAGCCAATTTTGTTTTGAAAATTTAAAATCAATTATTCGTATTTGATTATTTATTTATATTGATTTGGACAGTCCAGTATATAAAGATTTTGCATATACGCCTTGCAAACGTGTATTTGAAGTTTTAATATACTGGATAGATATAGAATTACACTCTAGTCGCCCGGGGGTGATTCTGATGATTGATCGATCATCATCCGAATTTATGTTCGAGTGACGAAAGTGGACCTTCTATATATTTCCTATTGATTGGTGTGAGAACCAAAATTAGATAGGGCTTATTGTTGTGACTTGGCATCAAAAATTTGATTTTTGTATATGTATCAAAATTATGAATTTGAAACTCTAATTCACTAATTGATTGATGTTTGTGTTGTTTGTTTAGTTGTTTGATAATTTTGAACCATTATGCCTAATTTGATAGAATAATGAATTGTATTGAAATTGGTCGCATTTGCTTGCATATACCTATACTTACATTGAACAGGTCATAGCAAGGAGGCTAGAGCAGAAAATAAAATTTGTTTGCCCGACAAATAGGTACATGTTTACTACATAATTTACTGTTTTGTTTGGGTGATGATGATTTTATGAGCCTATTGGCTAGCCGCTTGGCTTTTTCTTTTTCTTTTTGAGATCTGAAGGACCGGGGAAGCTATTTGAAATTCCCCGATGCTCCCGGTGCAGGGGAGGTTATGGCGAAATTTTTCGAAAATTTAGGGTGTTAGCCAAATTTTTGAAGTTTTGAAAATTCTCAGAAACTAAAGATTTGGAGAATGGAAGTCAGATCGAGCGTAGATTTGATTAATCAAACCACTTTCGACTTTGTTCCTTTTCGGGGACGAAAAGTTTTAAGTGGGGGAGATTGTAACAACTCGGAAAATCTGGGCCAGTTTAAATTTTTTATTTTGGCCATTTTAGCGAATTTTGAATATTTAAAATAGATTATTTTAAATAATATTGACGAGAAATTTATTTTGAATAGAATTCGAACGTATATATTATATACGTCGTCGTTAGAATATAAATAATTATATATATAATTATAAATAGAATTGAAAATGGCGCGGTAGTTCGATAATTCGATTTCAAACTTCAATTGAATGTACCGGGTGCAAAACAATCCGGATTTTAGTGAAACCAAAAATATTAGGATCTATTCATGATATCTTTCTATCGAATCCGAATAATCAAAATTTTATAGCGGGAATCAAAAGATATGTCCAGTTGAAAATTCTGAATAGTCGCTATGGAATTCAGGCCCTTAAAAATGGGAATTTTACAAACGGTCTCAGAATTCGACGAAACTAGTTTTGTTAGGACCGTATCGTCAATACGAAGCTAGAAAATATTTTTCTGCAATTTTTAGTGTTAGTATGTGACCCCGGTAATTTGAAATGTACGTTTAAAATTCAATAAAGTGATTTAAATGTAAATTTAACGGAAACTGATTCAAACAGTCGAATCAACCTACGAAACATATCCCATTGTGTTCGGAATGGGGGTGATTAGCTAGGGGCGACAGTCGTTGGGCCTCATTTAGTGTTCGAATTAAAAGTCAACTTTTGAAATGAAATATAATATAATATAAAATTAAAACAAGCCCTCACTCCCCTTTATCTCTCCTCATCCCCCCGTTATTTTCAGAAATCAATATTGAAAAAAAAAAGAAAAAAAAACCTAACGCTCGATCGCACTGCCGCCTCCCACCGCCGTCAGGCCACCCATCCGCCTCCCTTCTCCGATCAACCCACGAGCCCTCCTTCACGCTCGCGCCTCTCTCCCCTCGAGCAAACCCTAATCCGTCGCTCCAGCCAATAGGATCGCCACCGCCCAGCTCCAATGACCCCCGTTCCCCGCCGCAACCGTCAATCCCCCCCTCTAATGAACTCCGACGAACTCTAACCTCCCCTTCTTCCGCAGAAAACAATGTGAGTTTCTATGATTTTCTATTTACATTAAAAACCGATTTCTATTTACATTAAAACTGATTTGTATTTAGCATAAAGTTTAGATTTTTTATTTAGAAAAAGTTTTGATTTTTAAAACATAAAAGTTTTGATTTTTAAAACATAAAAGTTTTGATTTTTAAAAAACATAAAAGTTTTGATTTTTAAAAACATAAAAGTTTTGATTTTTAAAACATAAAAGTTTTGATTTTTAAAACATAAAAGTTTTGATTTTTAAAACATAAAAGATTTGATTTTTAAAACATAAAAGTTTTGATTTTTAAAACATAAAAGATTTGATTTTTAAAACATAAAAGACGATATTTTGAGATGAGTAGTGAAGTAAAAATATAATTTTTATATAAGGAAGATAATCAAAATATGATTTTTATATTTTTAAAGTATTAAAAATATAATCTTTATGGGATAGAGAATATAAAAATATCATCTTTGTATATGTAGCGAAATAAAAATCTGATTTTTATTTTATATACGTTGAAATAAAGTGGTGATTTTCATAACGAGGAAATCTATATTTTTGAAAGGGCGAAGTCTATGTTTTATAAAGGCGAAATCTTTATTTTAGAAAAGGCGAGATCTTTAAATTAGAAAAGGCGAGATTTTTAAATTAGTAAAAATATGATTTTTATATATTGAACTTCGAATTAAAAATATGATTTTTATATATTGAACTTCGAATTAAAAATATGATTTTTATATATTGAACTTCGAATTAAAAATGTGATTTTTATATATTAAATAACGAAGTAAAAATTCGATTTTTACATAGGTAGTGAAAGCGGGCAACGAAGATGACGAAGATGCGATAGCGATGAAGATTCCTATCAATGAAGTGCCGTGGAGCTAGGATAGCTATATGTGAGAACTTCTCACCTTTCTATTTAATTTTTCTAGTTATATATATATATATACTAGGATGCTGACGGTGCTTAGTAGCACCCGACACAATCGTCCACAGACCATGGACTTGTTTGTTTGGTTGCATAGATTAGATAGATGATTGGATTTGAAATTGAATTGTTTGGTGAAATTGAATCGTTTGGTGAAATTGAATAGTTTGGGGAAATAAATGGATTAATTGATGTGTGAATGGCGTGGGCCTTCACTAGACCGGGGATAAGGCGAGGCCTCGTCCCGTTTCTAGTATCGTGCCGTTATGCCGCCGAAATTTTCTAAAATAAGTTAGAAAAATAACAATATCATTTTATAGAATAAATGAATTGAATAGAAATTCATGTCGGAATAAAATGTTTTGTCGTTAAAAATATAATTTTTAACGTGAATGTAAATAAATAAATATTCATTTACAAACCGGACGGTTTGTTTATGTACACTTATTTGAAGGACATTGATTGGGTCGATAAATTTTACACATCGCCCAACTGCACAAATAAAATATGCGTTTGATTGTTTGAAACCCCACACGGGTGTTGGGATGAAATTTGAAGTTCACTCATCCTGATTGATTAAATGTGTCGATCGATTGATTGACAGGCTGATATAAGCGTTGAATATCTATATTTGATGCTTATACAGTGTAGTGCACTTTGGTTGATGGTTGATTATTTTTCAATGCTATGATATACATGTGTTGTATGAAAATCCATATAATCAACTTTATATGGTAATTGATTGGGCCTCATTCCAATTTGAAAAATAAAGAATATTATAAAATAAAGGTTCATGTGTTGACAGTACTCATCCATTGAGATTGGTCATGTGTTGAACGAAATATTTTAGTAATAAAATTATATCTTTATCAATATAAAATAAAGGTTCATGTGTTGACCGTACTCATCCATTGAGATTGGTCATGTGTTGAACGAAATATTTTAGTAATAAAATTTATATCTTTATCAATATAAAATAAAGGTTCATGTGTTGACAGTACTCATCCATTGAGATTGGTCATGTGTTGAACGAAATATTTTAGTATTGACAACTATTTTGAAAAAGAAATATTTGAAATAGAATATTTGAAAATAGAAATATATGAAGCCGTGTTGATTAGATTGACGCCATTTTGACGTGAACGATATTTATATCGATGAAAACGATTTCGAAATGAATTGAATTGAAAACGATTTCGAGATGAATTGAATTGAAAACGATTTCGAAATGAATTGAATTGAAAACGATTTCGAGATGAATTGAATTGAAAACGATTTCGAGATGAATTGAATTGAAAACGATTTCGAAATGAATTGAATTGAAACGATTTCAAAATGAATTGAATTGAAAACGATTTCGAAATGAATTGAATTGAAAACGATTTCGAAATGAATTGAATTGAAAGTGATTTCGAAATGAACTGAATTGAAAACGATTTCGAAATGAATTGAATTGAAAATGAATTCAAATTGAATTGAAAGCGAATTGAATTGAATTCAAATTGAATTGAAATTTGAATTGAATAGAAATGAACTTTGAAACGAATTTATAAAGAAGAATTCAATTTTGCTTTGAATTGAAATGGAAGTTGAAATATATTTTTAAACGAATTTTAAAACTATTTATATAATTCGTTTTAAATAGAAATCGACGAAGTATATATTATATATATTATATATATAATATAATGGCCTGAATAGAACGCGCCGCGGCAGTTCGTGAATTTCGACCATTTATTTCAAACGGACATTACGGGAGATCCAACCGTCGGATTCTCCTAAAACCGGAACCGTTGGGTTCGTATCGAAAAGAGCTTTCTAAAGAATATTAGCAATTAGAAATCTAACGGTTGGATTTGGAATTATGTCCAAATCAAATTTGAAAAAGGTCGCTATAAGTGCAGTTCGATGACCGTTGATGGAAATCGACTGTACGGGCCTTGATAAAATTATTAAAAATAGTAATAATTTGTGTAAAATCATAAGAAATGATTTAGAAAGAATCGGGATGAAAAACTCCATATTTGAAAAGATAAAAATAGATTTTTATCGAAATGAACTAGTTTTGAACTAGAATTATAATTCTATTTATTTTTAAATAAATAAATTGAATTTGAAAAGGGTTTTAAAAATAACCAGAATTTCCAATGATTGCATTGGAGTGGAATTGAATCGAAATTGTCTTCGGAATATTTCGATGTTGGAATTCGTGACTATACGGATGTTGTTATGGAAATTTGAAAGATATATATTTTTATCGTTATTTCCAATACGACATTTGTTAATCGTAGAATTTGATATTGAATATAAGCCGATATATTTTCTATTCAGAGCCTTATATTGAATATCAAATGTGATTTGGGTTTGTCGTGAATGGTGTCTTCACTAACACTGTTCTTGAACCCAGTTGAGAAAAGATTAAATCTTTTTATTTAGATTTAATGAAGTGTACCAATTAAATAATATTTAATTGGAATTGAATTGATATTGATTTTTGGGTTTATCGTGAACAGTGTTTTAAACAACACTCGTTCTTTAACCCGATAATTAATGGAATGTGATTTTGGGTTTATCGTGAACCGTGTTTTAAATGACACTGATTCTTTAACCCAGTCGAAGATTAAAACTAAGTGGAGTTTTGATGAATCTTTAATTAGATTGAAATGATCGAAAATGGAGTATCACCAGTTTTGCTCCAGGCGATAGTTAAATCTTTAATTAGATTTGAACGTGAAATGGTAATTGAATTTACCGATAACACTGTGGTGTTAGATTTGAAGTATTACCAGTTTTACTTCATGGGATGAATAGGTTGGGATTGGGAAATTAAAACAAATGATTACTTCGGTAAGGTTCGTTAATCCCGACTAGTTTGAATTGATATTCAAAAATAGATTAAAGCATAAATTCAAGAAATTTATCTTTGATAAAATTAATGGGAACCTTTCCCTATGAATGTGAAATTTAGAAACTAACTGTCGGTTAGCCAAGCAGAATGGTTTTCTGGATATTGATCTGATGTTGGTTTCGGCCTTCGGGGTTAATATTTGGGAAATTATTCTCTTGATTAATTTACGATTAGTGATTGATGAATTGGAATGAGGCGTATGTTGTGTTTGTGTAACACTTATTTAAAATATACGCGAGTTATTCGGAAAGACCGGGTTTATTCCATTCTGAATAACTGATACGACGATAAGTCGAAGATGAAGACGGTGGTCGAAGACCGGAAGTCTTCACGTCGTTTGGGTGATTACTGATGATCTTGATTGGGCTGTACACCCAAGAAGATGGAAACAGTTAGTGATCGTCCAGACGTACTTGGAGATCGATGGATATGCGGGGTACTAGGTGCCTCCGGTTTCGTTCAGCCCCAGAACGGACTTGTAAATGGACTGTGTGTCTGACATTGGATTTTAGTCTGTGTGATTGATTTCTATTAAATATATATCTGTTTGGCGGCGGAGAATTTATTCTCTTACTTAACGCCCTTCTCTGAGACGTACGAGCTCAGGGGTTATATATTGATGGATATCAATCGCATGGAGTGAATTGCCTGTGTGGCATGCCTAAGTGGCAATTGATCAAGGCTTCTGTTGAAAAGCAAAGTCTTGTGGTGATGATCAAAGCAAGGCCTTTGTGGCGTAGCTTTGTGTAACGTTTACTTCGCGTGTTTCACACCCGGTATGAACCAAAACGGGAGACGGACCTCAGGGAGGGCATGTGTTTCCTTCTAGCTAAAAAGTGGCGTCAGTGGTTTTACACGGCCCTGACGAGTTTGACTTATGTGGTTGTTGCTGTTGCGAGGCGCCTCGGATATATCGGTCGTTCTTGAACCGATGGAGTCATTTGTTGGCTCATTGACACCCCAAAGGGTGGGCAAACGCATGTTCAGGGTTTAAGTTTAATCCACATCGGTGGACTGGCCCTGACGATCCAAGGGTCACTCGAGCTCTGATCCTGAGACACGGGCTAGAGCGTCTCGAATCGGTTGAGGACTATCTTTTGCCTCGGTTCATAGACGGAAATCCAATTTCCAAATACGTGACTTTGCGGTTTTATTTGTAAACCTATATATGGCGACATAGTGGCATGGGACGCTCATGCCGCTTATGATTGATACTTATGATTTGAAGTTGTTTTATACACTATACACTTATAGTAGTATCAAATGATTTGTTTTAAACGTACTAAGCATGTTTGGCTATTATAAGGGAAAACCCTATCCTCGGCTGCGTTGCATTGTGTGATGGGACCTGGGTCTTATAATAGCTTCATTTTTAGAAAAGCATTGCGCTGTTTACTTATATGCACTGGTATTCTTGGGAGGAAACCCGTTCCGTGTTATACGGCGTGGTCCCTTGATTTACCGAACTTTAGAAATAAAGAATAATAACTGTTTTAGTTCTCACACCAGTCACATGACTGACCTGGAGTTTATTGTTTTAACCTAAACTCTGGGTGCCCTTATTTTGACACGGGCAGCTAGTAGTTTTGGTTTTGCAGATTTATATTCACAGGATCCTGGTTTACAGCTGGAACGATATCCGGAAAGCTTTGTATCCGTATATCTCCTTCTAGTTGTGCATTGTATTATTTTCCGCTGCTATGTAATTTAATTTAAATCTCTGATATTTCTGTGTAATATTTATTCATTTATACTCTGTATATTCTTGTAATCTGATGCATTGTTGTAATATACAATGAAATGTTCTTCTGTATGCATTCTATTTTGTCGTGTTCTCAAACGATAGGGCGTTTCGAACGGCCTGGATCGGTTTAGCGACTGGTTCGGACCGAGCGAAATTCCTTGCCGTCACATTTGGTATCAGAGCTTTGGTTTACAAAGCTCAGAGAACAAGACACATCAGAACCATACGAAAGAATTCATCAGATATTGGATCAGTAATATCCAATGAGAATGGCTCGTTAGAGATAGGATCAGTAGTGTCCTAGAACGAGTGTGAAGGGTATATTTTTAAAAATGAAAGCCAATTTTGTTTTGAAAATTTAAAATCAATTATTCGTATTTGATTATTTATTTATATTGATTTGGACAGTCCAGTATATAAAGATTTTGCATATACGCCTTGCAAACGTGTATTTGAAGTTTTAATATACTGGATAGATATAGAATTACACTCTAGTCGCCCGGGGGTGATTCTGATGATTGATCGATCATCATCCGAATTTATGTTCGAGTGACGAAAGTGGACCTTCTATATATTTCCTATTGATTGGTGTGAGAACCAAAATTAGATAGGGCTTATTGTTGTGACTTGGCATCAAAATTTTGATTTTTGTATATGTATCAAAATTATGAATTTGAAACTCTAATTCACTAATTGATTGATGTTTGTGTTGTTTGTTTAGTTGTTTGATAATTTTGAACCATTATGCCTAATTTGATCGAATAATGAATTGTATTGAAATTGGTCGCATTTGCTTGCATATACCTATACTTACATTGAACAGGTCATAGCAAGGAGGCTAGAGCAGAAAATAAAATTTGTTTGCCCGACAAATAGGTACATGTTTACTACATAATTTACTGTTTTGTTTGGGTGATGATGATTTTATGAGCCTATTGGCTAGCCGCTTGGCTTTTTCTTTTTCTTTTTGAGATCTGAAGGACCGGGGAAGCTATTTGAAATTCCCCGATGCTCCCGGTGCAGGGGAGGTTATGGCGAAATTTTTCGAAAATTTAGGGTGTTAGCCAAATTTTTGATGTTTTGAAAATTCTCAGAAACTAAAGAGTTGGAGAATGGAAGTCAGATCGAGCGTAGAGTTGATTAATCAAACCACTTTCGACTTTCTTCCTTTTCGGGGACGAAAAGTTTTAAGTGGGGGAGATTGTAACAACCCGGAAAATCTGGGCCAGTTTAAAATTTTTATTTTGGCCATTTTAGCGAATTTTGAATATTTAAAATAGATTATTTTAAATAATATTGACGAGAAATTTATTTTGAATAGAATTCGAACGTATATATTATATACGTCGTCGTTAGAATATAAATAATTATATATATAATTATAAATAGAATTGAAAATGGCGCGGTAGTTCGATAATTCGATTTCAAACTTCAATTGAATGTACCGGGTGCAAAACAATCCGGATTTTAGTGAAACCAAAAATATTAGGATCTATTCATGATATCTTTCTATCGAATCCGAATAATCAAAATTTTATAGCGGGAATCAAAAGATATGTCCAGTTGAAAATTCTGAATAGTCGCTATGGAATTCAGGCCCTTAAAAATGGGAATTTTACAAACGGTCTCAGAATTCGACGAAACTAGTTTTGTTAGGACCGTATCGTCAATACGAAGCTAGAAAATATTTTTCTGCAATTTTTAGTGTTAGTATGTGACCCCGGTAATTTGAAATGTACGTTTAAAATTCAATAAAGTGATTTAAATGTAAATTTAACGGAAACTGATTCAAACAGTCGAATCAACCTACGAAACATATCCCATTGTGTTCGGAATGGGGGTGATTAGCTAGGGGCGACAGTCGTTGGGCCTCATTTAGTGTTCGAATTAAAAGTCAACTTTTGAAATGAAATATAATATAATATAAAATTAAAACAAGCCCTCACTCCCCTTTATCTCTCCTCATCCCCCCGTTATTTTCAGAAATCAATATTGAAAAAAAAAGAAAAAAAACCTAACGCTCGATCGCACTGCCGCCTCCCACCGCCGTCAGGCTACCCATCCGCCTCCCTTCTCCGATCAACCCACGAGCCCTCCTTCACGCTCGCGCCTCTCTCCCCTCGAGCAAACCCTAATCCGTCGCTCCAGCCAATAGGATCGCCACCGCCCAGCTCCAATGACCCCCGTTCCCCGCCGCAACCGTCAATCCCCCCCTCTAATGACCTCCGACGAACTCTAACCTCCCCTTCTTCCGCAGAAAACAATGTGAGTTTCTATGATTTTCTATTTACATTAAAAACCGATTTCTATTTACATTAAAACTGATTTGTATTTAGCATAAAGTTTAGATTTTTTATTTAGAAAAAGTTTTGATTTTTAAAACATAAAAGTTTTGATTTTTAAAACATAAAAGTTTTGATTTTTAAAAACATAAAAGTTTTGATTTTTAAAACATAAAATTTTTGATTTTTAAAACATAAAAGTTTTGATTTTTAAAACATAAAAGTTTTGATTTTTAAAACATAAAAGATTTGATTTTTAAAACATAAAAGTTTTGATTTTTAAAACATAAAAGATTTGATTTTTAAAACATAAAAGACGATATTTTGAGATGAGTAGTGAAGTAAAAATATAATTTTTATATAAGGAAGATAATCAAAATATGATTTTTATATTTTTAAAGTATTAAAAATATAATCTTTATGGGATAGAGAATATAAAAATATCATCTTTGTATATGTAGCGAAATAAAAATCTGATTTTTATTTTATATACGTTGAAATAAAGTGGTGATTTTCATAACGAGGAAATCTATATTTTTGAAAGGGCGAAGTCTATGTTTTATAAAGGCGAAATCTTTATTTTAGAAAAGGCGAGATCTTTAAATTAGAAAAGGCGAGATTTTTAAATTAGTAAAAATATGATTTTTATATATTGAACTTCGAATTAAAAATATGATTTTTATATATTGAACTTCGAATTAAAAATATGATTTTTATATATTGAACTTCGAATTAAAAATGTGATTTTTATATATTGAATAACGAAGTAAAAATTCGATTTTTACATAGGTAGTGAAAGCGGGCAACGAAGATGACGAAGATGCGATAGCGATGAAGATTCCTATCAATGAAGTGCCGTGGAGCTAGGATAGCTATATGTGAGAACTTCTCACCTTTCTATTTAATTTTTCTAGTTATATATATATATACTAGGATGCAGACGGTGCTTAGTAGCACCCGACACAATCGTCCACAGACCATGGACTTGTTTGTTTGGTTGCATAGATTAGATAGATGATTGGATTTGAAATTGAATTGTTTGGTGAAATTGAATCGTTTGGTGAAATTGAATTGTTTGGGGAAATAAATGGATTAATTGATGTGTGAATGGCGTGGGCCTTCACTAGACCGGGGATAAGGCGAGGCCTCGTCCCGTTTCTAGTATCGTGCCGTTATGCCGCCGAAATTTTCTAAAATAAGTTAGAAAAATAACAATATCATTTTATAGAATAAATGAATTGAATAGAAATTCATGTCGGAATAAAATGTTTTGTCGTTAAAAATATAATTTTTAACGTGAATGTAAATAAATAAATATTCATTTACAAACCGGACGGTTTGTTTATGTACACTTATTTGAAGGACATTGATTGGGTCGATAAATTTTACACATCGCCCAACTGCACAAATAAAATATGCGTTTAATTGTTCGAAACCCCACACGGGTGTTGGGATGAAATTTGAAGTTCACTCATCCTGATTGATTAAATATGTCGATCGATTGATTGACAGGCTGTTATAAGCGTTGAGTATCTATATTTGATGCTTATACAGTGTAGTGCACTTTGGTTGATGGTTGATTATTTTTCAATGCTATGATATACATGTGTTGTATGAAAATCCATATAATCAACTTTATATGGTAATTGATTGGGCCTCATTCCAATTTGAAAAATAAAGAATATTATAAAATAAAGGTTCATGTGTTGACAGTACTCATCCATTGAGATTGGTCATGTGTTGAACGAAATATTTTAGTAATAAAATTTATATCTTTATCAATATAAAATAAAGGTTCATGTGTTGACCGTACTCATCCATTGAGATTGGTCATGTGTTGAACGAAATATTTTAGTAATAAAATTTATATCTTTATCAATATAAAATAAAGGTTCATGTGTTGACAGTACTCATCCATTGAGATTGGTCATGTGTTGAACGAAATATTTTAGTATTGACAACTATTTTGAAAAAGAAATATTTGAAATAGAATATTTGAAAATAGAAATATATGAAGCCGTGTTGATTAGATTGACGCCATTTTGACGTGAACGATATTTATATCGATGAAAACGATTTCGAAATGAATTGAATTGAAAACGATTTCGAGATGAATTGAATTGAAAACGATTTCGAAATGAATTGAATTGAAAACGATTTCGAGATGAATTGAATTGAAAACGATTTCGAGATGAATTGAATTGAAAACGATTTCGAAATGAATTGAATTGAAACGATTTCGAAATGAATTGAATTGAAAACGATTTCGAAATGAATTGAATTGAAAACGATTTCGAAATGAATTGAATTGAAAGTGATTTCGAAATGAACTGAATTGAAAACGATTTCGAAATGAATTGAATTGAAAACGAATTCAAATTGAATTGAAAGCGAATTGAATTGAATTCAAATTGAATTGAAATTTGAATTGAATAGAAATGAACTTTGAAACGAATTTATAAAGAAGAATTCAATTTTGCTTTGAATTGAAATGGAAGTTGAAATATATTTTTAAACGAATTTTAAAACTATTTATATAATTCGTTTTAAATAGAAATCGACGAAGTATATATTATATATATTATATATATAATATAATGGCCTGAATAGAACGCGCCGCGGCAGTTCGTGAATTTCGACCATTTATTTCAAACGGACATTACGGGAGATCCAACCGTCGGATTCTCCTAAAACCGGAACCGTTGGGTTCGTATCGAAAAGAGCTTTCTAAAGAATATTAGCAATTAGAAATCTAACGGTTGGATTTGGAATTATGTCCAAATCAAATTTGAAAAAGGTCGCTATAAGTGCAGTTCGATGACCGTTGATGGAAATCGACTGTACGGGCCTTGATAAAATTATTAAAAATAGTAATAATTTGTGTAAAATCATAAGAAATGATTTAGAAAGAATCGGGATGAAAAACTCCATATTTGAAAAGATAAAAATAGATTTTTATCGAAATGAACTAGTTTTGAACTAGAATTATAATTCTATTTATTTTTAAATAAATAAATTGAATTTGAAAAGGGTTTTAAAAATAACCAGAATTTCCAATGATTGCATTGGAGTGGAATTGAATCGAAATTGTCTTCAGAATATTTCGATGTTGGAATTCGTGACTATACGGATGTTGTTATGGAAATTTGAAAGATATATATTTTTATCGTTATTTCCAATACGACATTTGTTAATCGTAGAATTTGATATTGAATATAAGCCGATATATTTTCTATTCAGAGCCTTATATTGAATATCAAATGTGATTTGGGTTTGTCGTGAATGGTGTCTTCACTAACACTGTTCTTGAACCCAGTTGAGAAAAGATTAAATCTTTTTATTTAGATTTAATGAAGTGTACCAATTAAATAATATTTAATTGGAATTGAATTGATATTGATTTTTGGGTTTATCGTGAACAGTGTTTTAAACAACACTCGTTCTTTAACCCGATAATTAATGGAATGTGATTTTGGGTTTATCGTGAACCGTGTTTTAAATGACACTGATTCTTTAACCCAGTCGAAGATTAAAACTAAGTGGAGTTTTAATGAATCTTTAATTAGATTGAAATGATCGAAAATGGAGTATCACCAGTTTTGCTCCAGGCGATAGTTAAATCTTTAATTAGATTTGAACGTGAAATGGTAATTGAATTTACCGATAACACTGTGGTGTTAGATATGAAGTATTACCAGTTTTACTTCATGGGATGAATAGGTTGGGATTGGGAAATTAAAACAAATGATTACTTCGGTAAGGTTCGTTAATCCCGACTAGTTTGAATTGATATTCAAAAATAGATTAAAGCATAAATTCAAGAAATTTATCTTTGATAAAATTAATGGGAACCTTTCCCTATGAATGTGAAATTTAGAAACTAACTGTCGGTTAGCCAAGCAGAATGGTTTTCTGGATATTGATCTGATGTTGGTTTCGGCCTTCGGGGTTAATATTTGGGAAATTATTCTCTTGATTAATTTACGATTAGTGACTGATGAATTGGAATGAGGCGTATGTTGTGTTTGTGTAACACTTATTTAAAATATACGCGAGTTATTCGGAAAGACCGGGTTTATCCCATTCTGAATAACTGATACGACGATAAGTCGAAGATGAAGACGGTGGTCGAAGACCGGAAGTCTTCACGTCGTTTGGGTGATTACTGATGATCTTGATTGGGCTGTACACCGAAGAAGATGGAAACAGTTAGTGATCGTTCAGACGTACTTGGAGATCGATGGATATGCGGGGTACTAGGTGCCTCCGGTTTCGTTCAGCCCCAGAACGGACTTGTAAATGGACTGTGTGTCTGACATTGGATTTTAGTCTGTGTGATTGATTTCTATTAAATATATATCTGTTTGGCGGCAGAGAATTTATTCTCTTGCTTAACGCCCTTCTCTGAGACGTACGAGCTCAGGGGTTATATATTGATGGATATCAATCGCATGGAGTGAATTGCCTGTGTGGCATGCCTAAGTGGCAATTGATCAAGGCTTCTGTTGAAAAGCAAAGTCTTGTGGTGATGATCAAAGCAAGGCCTTTGTGGCGTAGCTTTGTGTAACGTTTACTTCGCGTGTTTCACACCCGGTATGAACCAAAACGGGAGACGGACCTCAGGGAGGGCATGTGTTTCCTTCTAGCTAAAAAGTGGCGTCAGTGGTTTTACACGGCCCTGACGAGTTTGACTTATGTGGTTGTTGCTGTTGCGAGGCGCCTCGGATATATCGGTCGTTCTTGAACCGATGGAGTCATTTGTTGGCTCATTGACACCCCAAAGGGTGGGGAAACGCATGTTCAGGGTTTAAGTTTAATCCACATCGGTGGACTGGCCCTGACGATCCAAGGGTCACTCGAGCTCTGATCCTGAGACACGGGCTAGAGCGTCTCGAATCGGTTGAGGACTATCTTTTGCCTCGGTTCATAGACGGAAATCCAATTTCCAAATACGTGACTTTGCGGTTTTATTTGTAAACCTATATATGGCGACATAGTGGCATGGGACGCTCATGCCGCCTATGATTGATACTTATGATTTGAAGTTGTTTTATACACTATACACTTATAGTAGTATCAAATGATTTGTTTTAAACGTACTAAGCATGTTTGGCTATTATAAGGGAAAACCCTATCCTCGGCTGCGTTGCATTGTGTGATGGGACCTGGGTCTTATAATAGCTTCATTTTTAGAAAAGCATTGCGATGTTTACTTATATGCACTGGTATTCTTGGGAGGAAACCCGTTCCGTGTTATACGGCGTGGTCCCTTGATTTACCGAACTTTAGAAATAAAGAATAATAACTGTTTTAGTTCTCACACCAGTCACATGACTGACCTGGAGTTTATTGTTTTAACCTAAACTCTGGGTGCCCTTATTTTGACACGGGCAGCTAGTAGTTTTGGTTTTGCAGATTTATATTCACAGGATCCTGGTTTACAGCTGGAACGATATCCGGAAAGCTTTGTATCCGTATATCTCCTTCTAGTTGTGCATTGTATTATTTTCCGCTGCTATGTAATTTAATTTAAATCTCTGATATTTCTGTGTAATATTTATTCATTTATACTCTGTATATTCTTGTAATCTGATGCATTGTTGTAATATACAATGAAATGTTCTTCTGTATGCATTCTATTTTGTCGTGTTCTCAAACGATAGGGCGTTTCGAACGGCCTGGATCGGTTTAGCGACTGGTTTGGACCGAGCGAAATTCCTTCTCGTCACATAATCATAGAATCCAATATCGAAATATCCCAAAGATGATTTCTATTCCAATTCGTACTTTGGAAAATTCTGGTTATGTTAACCTTTTACAAATCCAATTTATTTATTTAAAAACATTGGATTATTATTCTAGTTAATAACTAGTTCATTTCAATTAAAATATATTTTAATCATTTCAAACTTGGTATTTTTCATCCAAAATCTTTCTAAATCATTTATTGTGATTTTACATAATTTTTCCATTTTTTATTTATTTTATTAAGGCCCTTACAGTCGGTTTCCAATAACGGCCACCGAACTACATCCATAGCGGCCTTTTCTGAAATTCATTTGGACATAATTCCAAATATAACCATTAGATTTAAAATCTCTTATATCCATTGAAAGCTCTTTTCGATATGAACCCAAAGGATCCGGTTTTAGGAGAATCCGATGGTCGGATCTCCCATTACATCAATTTAAAGATAATGGTCGAATTTTGCGAATGGTCGCTGCGCGGCTCGTTCTATTCAGGCCATTAAATATATAATATATATATATATATATATATATCATCAATTTATATTTAAAATGTATTTTATAAAATATTAATAAATTCATTTTAAAACGATTTCAACTCCATTTTTCAATTTTAAATCAAAATTGAATATTCTATATCTTTATCATATTAAAATGATAATATTTTCAAAATATTAGATTTTGAAATCACTTCTTTTCGATATTTACTATAAAATGAATAAAATTGATTGATAAACTCGTTCAAGTAAAAATAGCGTTTTCTACTTAACTCCGCTTCACATATTTCAATATTTTTGTGTCCATCCAAAATCAGACATCAAAATCACATTTTGATTATTCACTGAATATTATTTTAAAATATTCATTATTTTAAAATATTCTTTATTTTAAAAGATTCTTTATTTTAAAATATTCTTTATTTTAAGATATTCTTTATTTCTGAATTGGAATGCGACTCAATCAATTACTATATAATTTCAGTTATATGGATTTCATACATCGCATGTATTCAACAATAATGATAAATAATCATTAAACAGTCCATTCACATCCAGAGTGAAATTTACAACTGTGTGAGCATTAAAATAAATAAATAACGCTCATCACAGCCTGCCAACCCATCGATTGACATATAATTAAATTATAGGGAGATGTGAATAAATTATCATCCCTAGACCCGTGTGGGGTTTTCAAACAACAACAGTTTGTTTAAATAAAAAATCGGTTAACAGATTTAACCTATTCCAATTAAGTTGAATTATTTTTCTATTTATCCAGTTTTCACAGTTTACATTATAAATGGATATTTTTAATTTGAATTCAACTACCACATTAATGTTAATTATTTTTTTAATACATTAAACATTTCAACATCACAAACAACACACAATATAGTCAATTTAAATCGTCCATGGTCTGTGGACAAGGGAGGTGATCTAACAGGCACCGTACACAATTTATAATGATTAAACTAATAAAAATCTACACTGGAAATTCTATATATTTTTATACATGAATATAATGACATGATAAAAAATAATTTTGAGTGAGAAAGAGTTCTCACCTTGACCGGTTTTGAAATCGTTGAATAACAACTGTTTTAACAAAATTAAACATGCGCATAATTTTATTAGAAATTCCAACTACTTCTGTTTTTGTCCAAAGCTGTGCCGTCACGTAGATCCGGATTCCGTGTTTCCAACACATTTTGTTTCATCGAATTCTAATAAAATTTGGAGGAGTTATTGATTTTATACAATCATACAAATTTAATTAAATAATTATACGCTTAATTAATCCATAGTTACCATTAATTACATTTCTAATTAACCCCCTTCCTTCATCACTTTCTGGAATACGAAACCCAACCCTCAATATCCTTCTAGCCCCGTCACACCATTACCATGGCCATCGGCCGATGATCCAATGCCACCACATCAGAGAGCCTCGCGTCGCCATCAATTCCCCTGCCATCTCGTGACACTTGACGCACCCCTCCTCCCAGAAACTCGCCTCAAACCCACTGCCTTCCATCCGAAAAATTCCACAAACCATTCAACAAAAATCGATCATAGCCGTATAGATCCGTAGAGCTCATGTTTCTCTTTAATTTGTGTTTTATGTATCTTCGAAATTATAGAATGGATTGGGTGTGATTTAGAGAAGAAATCCGGAGTGATTTGGCCAATGATTCACTTCGAACAAAGGCTCATAAATGTGTAATTAGGGTTTTGCAAATAATAAGGAGGGAGTATTTATAATATTTAAATATTTATTATGTTTTATTCGAAAAATACTTGTTTGTTAATACGAATCCAAATCCAACCCAACGACTGTCACCCCTAGCCAAATATCCCTATTCTGGACACAATGGAATATGTTTTATAAGTAAATTTGACTGTTTCGATCAGTTTTCATCAAAATTAAAATATAAATCACGATATATTGAATTTGAACGTACATTTTAATTTACCGGGGCCACATACTGACTCCAAAAACTACAAAAAAATTATATCTAGCTTTATTTTGACGATACGGTCCATAGGAAACTAATTTCGTTGAATTTGGAGACCGTTTGAAAAATGACCATTTTCTGCTCGATCCAATTCAACTTAAATTGACCAAACACGCTTTAATTTGCCACGCTCACATATTAATTCCAAAAATTATGAAAATTGGAATCTAGCAATAATTTGACATCTCCAACAAAAGTGGTTTCATCGAAAACGGAGGTCGTTTGCAAAATGGTTATTTTTAAGGGCTATATATTATATTAAAATATATATAAATTCCATAGTGACTATTTTAAATTTGAAACTGGACATAACTTTTAATTTATATTATGAAATCTGGATTTTTCACATTCGTTAGAAAGATATGATTAAACAGATTCAAATATTTATGGTTTTATTGAAATCCGATTTATATTGAATTTTGTACGTTCAATTAAAATTTGAAATCAAATTTTCAAACTGCCGCGCCATTTCTAACTCCTTTTATAATTAAAATAAATTAATACATTCTAACTTCAATTGAAATAGAATACTTAGTCGTTATTATATAAAATAAATCATTTTAAATATTCAAAATCCATTAAAATTGCTAAAATAAAATTTTTAATTTGGTTCTGAAATCCCGGGTTGTTACAGGGCGGAGCTAATCAATCGGGGAAGAAGGAGTTTATTGGAAGGGTGGGCTGGATCTGGTGTATATCGGGCCGAAGGTATGAATGGGAGAAGGTACATTGTGTTGTAATGAAGTACAAGAGAATGGGCACAATTTCATGAAACTGCAGGCTAATGTTTTTGGAACCAAAAGAAAATAAACGGGCACGTCCTACGTGAATAGTGGCAGAAAAAAAAATCGTGCCTGGTTCCTATTCAAAGTAGCGGTCTTCTATTTAAAAAAAAAGGAAAAAAAAATGAGGTTGGGCAAAACTTTGAAGTAGCCAAGTGGAATCACGAAGGAATAATGGAGGAGATGGACGAACAATATGTATCCATATACATGCCTAATCTTTTGTTTTATAATATGCCTAACCCATGGTTACTCATGCATAATTTTATATACAATATAAATTAGCCTGGGTACCATTTTTCCATGATCATTATGTATTATAATTGCGCTGAAATTTGTTCATGCACCTAACCGAATGTGCCAGGGTATTATTCGCATAATCAATTTGTAATAAAGTACTTAACCCAAGTTATTTTTAATATAAGTCAAGATTTAGTAATTAATAAAATATTAAGATATTAAAAATATTACTTAAATAGGCGAATAACGTATAAAATGTACAACTATGTCATATAGCAATGGGATCAGACGAAACAAGTAATGTCAGAACGGTATGGAACACACCAGGATGAAGCTGATTTGTTCAGAGTGGCAACTAGTGGAGTTTTTAATTAAATTAAACGCCCATTTAATTTAATTAAAACGAACTATTTTCACCACAAATGGGAATCAAGGTGAGTACAACTCTCTCAATTTTGTCCCACTTATATTTTCATAAGTCGGTTCACATGTTTATGTGCTATGATCGTTAATTATTTGATGGATGCTGAATATATATTGACTGAACTAATTGATTAAACGTTCATTTAAATTAATTTAAACCAGTCGTCATTCTAATGACTGTTTCCAAATAAGGTAACTTACCTTGTTGGTTACTTTTGTAATAATATAAACATATTGTAACGACCCGCATCCTACGCATCGCAGGATCGTAGAATATTTATTTCTTTCACGTACGAAGTCGTATGGTCATGTAAATTTGGGAGACGACTATTAGGGTCATTTCCCATGTTCATGATTTTTGCCGATTATTAAATGACCGTTTTGCCCCTAACTGATCTTGTTTTGACCATAACTTTTGACTGGAAAGGAATTTTGACCTGAAACCACTTCCATTGGCTCCGGATGATGGTTTACAATTCCGTAAAGTGGTCACATTAGCCAAACGGACTCACCGTTTGGGAGATATGGCCGAAACAAGTTTCAGATGGTGAAAAACAACTTAATTGGGCTTAACTAGGTAATTAGCATCTAGGCCCAAAGGGGATTTCGGGATTAGAGATGTAAGGGGTTGATTAGGGTTAGAAAACATTTATTTCGGCCGCCACTTTCATTCTTGGAACCCGAGCAATGGCCTCCAACACCCAAATCAACTTCTAATCACTTTCTAATCAAGTTTTGGCTTAATCAACACCAAATCAAAGAAGATCTACACCCAATCAGTATTAGAGCTGCTGTTATACGTCAGTATTCGCCCAAATCAGCGAGGTTTCAGTTCTAAAAATTTTATTTGTGGCCAAGGTGAGTGATTTGCATAGTTTTGCACTAATTACAGTTAATTAAGAGTAATCAGTGAAGATTGGCGAATTTATACATAAATAAATTCTAGAAAAATATTTATAAATTCTTAAACACTGTTTTAGACCTCTGTTAGAAATTTGGGTTGATTTGGTTAAGCTTTGTTAATCCTATGATTAGTTTTGCTTAAACATGCTTAGGGAAAATGTGGAATTTTAACTATTTTTGATCCGTTATAACCTATCAAATTATTATTTTGGTGTTTATGGTCGATTTTATATGTTGCTATGAATGTATGGTATGCTTTGTGATTGATTAGAAAGTAAGAATGGTCGAAAAGGCCGTCGTATGGCGTAAAAAAGTCGCTGCAAGAAGTTGCAGGAAAATATGCAGAACCGGATCAAATCGCCCCTGCTCTCCACGACCCGACCCATTCCGCAAGTCACAACCCACAAGATGACGCCATGAAGGAAGGAGCACGACCCGATCGTGTAGTCCCGATCGTGAACCATCTCCACGAGCTGCTCCTCCTTGAAGACCACGGGCCAGAAGAGACCGCGACCCGATCCGAACAGGGTCCTACGAACCGAAGCTCAGCTGGAACTAGAGGGAGACCGATCCGATCGGGGAGGCGCACCATGATCTGAACCACGACCTGGAGCTTGACCACGAGCTGGTGGAGGCCGAACCCCAGGGGAGCACGATCCGAGGAGGAGAACTGAATGAAGACCGATCCGGAGGAGAAGGAGACTAAAAACCGAGATGCAAAGGTTGTCCAAATGAGAAGCTTGTACTCAGGATCCAGTTGGGAACCAAGGAGTTAACTTCATGAGTTGGGCTTTGCTGTGGGATGTGTGTTAAGGAGTCGTTGATGTCTATAACTTTGGATCACTATGTGTAGGGGGTACGTGAACGGATTCAGGGCTATAGTGGCCTAGGTACAACTAAAGAGATATAGACCAATGAAGTGGGGTCATTTGTAAATGTTTGGTCATGACTCCATGTGTTAAGCTTGGTAGTAGTAGTTGTACAAGTTGAACTCCGTCACTACATCGATGGGTTTAGTGATCGAAGCGGTAGATGTCGTATGCTTTACGCACTGAGTGAGAGACGTGAGGATGTTGCTATGTTTGACTTGTTTGCCTTCACTATGACATACAAACCCCACCCTCGTATCTTTACACCACTTGTTTTGTGGCACCTTAGAGTATTGTACGGTATGCAGTGCTAACTCTTTGGTTGCAGGTTCAGGTATGGTTTAGTATACCTGTTATTGTTTTGTTTAGCTGCTTATCGCTCATACTAGACTTTTTTTCTGACCCAGAGTTTTATGTCTCTTCTTATTACACTTGGTGCCCTCACGAGCAGACTAGACACAGGTTAGCTGGGTAAGCACGAGTAGTTGATCCGGAGACGAGCAGGAGGCTTCCACGTATGATACATATAGATATTCTCCCTGTGTTGTTGAAGATTACTGCTTGGGCATTAGTAGTGCATCTTCTACTTTAGCTTTCTTTTGCTTTAGAGACAGTTTAAAGTTGTAATAAGCTATATTTGGATTTTCCGCCGCTCTGATGATGATGTTGATGTTGGTTTTAATTATCAGCTTATGCACTGTCTCACCTGTTTTATGTCAAATATATTATTATTATATTTTGTTCCATGTGCTGTGAGACATTCTATAGGTTTTCGATTAGTTCGTTCCCTTCTTTCCTTTCTTTGGCGACCGTTCCGTGCTAGTCGGGCATGTGTACAACGCACTTTCAGAGGAAATGCCGGCTGGTGCAGGGCAGGCTGTCACACTTGGTATCAGAGCTCTAGGTTTCTTAGTTAACCTAGGGAAGTTATCAGGGAGATATAGTACACGTATAAGAGAGCGCGTATTTGTGATTATTTTGGTTTTTAAAGGCTATATATATATATATTATTAGTATAGCTAAGGATGAAGTCGCACTGCACTGATACCACTACAGAGATGGTTAATCGTTTTCTCTGTGCAGATTAAACGATGAGCCGATACGCAAGGGGTATCGGTAGAGGAGCCAATAATGGGAATGCTGTGACATGAGGACGATGTTTACTAACCTCATGAGAGAGATGCTTAGAGATGTTCAGAGGGCAGCACCCAATGCTGGTAATGGTCCAATAGTGCAGGCGCCTAGGGTCGATTTCGCCAAGCTAAATAAGGATTATACTAGTCTTGGTGGGAAGCCATTCCACGGAACGGAGTCGGCCACGGATGTTCAGGATTGGTTGGATAGCTGCAAGCGTATCTTCGAAGATTTGGGTATCGAGGATGCGATGAAGAGAAGGCTAGCATCCCGTCAGCAGCAAGGACGGGTAATGAATTGGTGGAATGCTATAAAGGTAGCTACTCCCGAAGATCAGATTACTTGGGATCAGTTTAAGGCTCGCTTTAACAATAAGTTCATTCCAACTGCTCTGAAGTCAGTGCTGTTTAATAAATTCTTGGAACTCAAGCAGAATGGTAGAGCTATCTCGGAGTATGTTGCCGAATTCGACACTTTGTCGAAATATAGGTTATCTCTTATTGACACTGCCGAGAAGGAGAACAAGAAGTTCATAACTGGTTTGGATGGAAACTTGGGGGAAAGGATTATTAACCATATCGATGAGATGTTTGAATCAATTGTGGGGAAAGCATTCAAGTCAGAGAGTCTTTACCCTAAGTCGAAGACTGAGGTCGCATCTGCAGAGGAGCCAAAGCCGCAAGTAAGCGATGGAGGCAAGAATGGTTCTCAGAATAAGAGAAAGCAGAATAAGACCAAGGATGGCCAGAAGAAAAAGAATAAGCAAGACGTTGAGTGCTTCAACTGTGGTAAGAAGGGCCATTATGCTAGTAATTGTCGGGCCAAGCCAGCGGATAGGAAGTGCTTCAACTGTGGCCAAGTGGGACATCATAAGGACAAGTGTCCGCAACCCCCTAAAGAGAAGCAGATGGTGAAAGCATATGCCCTTAATGTTATTCCTTCTTCGTCGAATGCCCCAACTGCGGCGGAGAAGGGAAAGAACGTCGTTATTCAAGGTATGCTTTCTGTTTATGATGTTCCCGTTAGAGTTTTGTTTGATACCAGAGCTTCCAGTTCCTTCATATCTAGAGACCTAGTAGACAAGTTGGGATTGGAGCCCGAGATTGTCGATAGACCTTTAGTAGTGACGAACCCGATTGGTGGTTCGATTAACCTTAACATGATTTGTCGTAATATGGTATTATCGACTCATGGATGCATGTTTGTTTGTGATTGCTTTGTTTTGGGCTTTACTGGGTTTGGCATCATTTTGGGAGTCGATTGGCTCCAAAGGTACGGGGTGGTGGTAGACTGTGAGGGCTTTTTGGTGACAGCTAGAGCGGATGATGGGTGGAGGGTAGTGTTTGGTGGTCTACCTAGTGATGGGGTAATGGCTAGTTTTCTAAATTCCCTCGACATCCTGCATAGTGAGTTGTCAGGTTTTCCCGTGGTTGGCCAGTATCCGGACATCTTTGAGGAAGTGACCGGGCTTCCACCACATCGAGAGATTGAGTTCCGTATTGATTTGGTGAAAGATGCCAGACCTATAGTGATGCCACTTCGTCGTATGGCACCAAGGGAGCAGCGAGAGCTCGAGGTGCAAGTCAACAATCTGTTGAAGAAGGGGTTTATCAGAAGGAGTGTTTCTGAATGGGGAGCACCAGTTGTGTTTGCTACCAAGGTGGATGGTTCCCTTCGTTTGTGTGTAGACTACCGCGAGTTGAATAAGGTGACAAGGAAGAATAAGTATCCTCTACCGCGGATAGATGATTTGTTTGATCAGTTGAGTGGAGCAAGAGTGTTTTCTCAGTTGGATCTCGCGACAGGTTTTCATCAGCTTAGAGTGGAAGCTGAGAGTATAGCTAAAACGGTGTTTCGGACGCCTTCTGGATTTTATGAGTGGTTGGTCATGCCATTTGGGTTGACCAGTGCCCCAGCATATTTTGTGGATCTTATGAATAGGGTATTCAGATATCAGTTGAATAAGTTTGTTCTTGTGTTCGAGGATGATATTTTGGTCTACTCGAGGATAGAGGAAGAACACAAGGAACATTTAATAATAGTGATGGAGGTGTTGAGAAAACACCAATTGAAGGCAAAGTTTTCTAAGTGTCACTTCTGGAGGAGGGAAGTGAGATTCTTGGTCCATGTTGTTTCAGAGAATGGTATTACCGTGGATCCTGCGAAGGTGGCTACGGTACAAGATTGTCTACGCCCAAGAATGCAACGGACATAAGAAGTTTCTTGGGATTAGATGGATATTATCGTAAGTTTATCCAAGATTTCTTCAAGATAGCAGCACCGTTGACTCAATTGACTAAGAAGAATCAAGCCTTCGTCTGGGATGAAAGGTGCGAGAATGCATTCAAGAGTCTAAAGGAAAAGTTGACATGTGCACCAGTGAGAGTCATTCCTAAGGGGAATGGAGAGATGACAGTATATACGGATGCATGTGGCACAGGGCTAGGTGCTGTATTGATGCAAGGAGGTAGGTTTGTAGCTTATGCAAGTCGGCAACTGAAACCGCACGAGAAAAGATACCCTACCCATGATTTGGAATTGGCAGCGATCGTGTTCGCACTGAAGATGTGGACACATTATCTCTTGGGAGAAAGATTCGAGTTGTTTACTGATCATAAATCATTAAAGTATCTCTTATCTCAAAAGGATCTAAATCTCCGACAGCAAAGATGGTTAGAATTCTTAGCTTCCTATGATTTTAACATCACATATACACCAAGAAAGGGCAATGCGGTGGCTGATGCATTGAGTAGAAGACATGCCAGTTTAGGGGCTATGTTTCTTGAGTGGAAGCAACTGGAGTACATCGCTGGGTATGATTTCAGACCAAAGTGCGAATTGGATCCAGAAATGTTAGCAAGTTTGACGATCAGACCCACTTTGATTGAGCGGATTGGTTCTAGTCAGAGGGACGATCCTAACCTATTGAAAATCATCTCCAAGTTAGAGATGGGTATCGACGAGAAGATGAACAAGTATGGGCTTGACCAAGATGGGTGGCTTAGGAAGAATGGAAGACTAGTTGTACCCAATGTCGATGGATTGAGAGATGAAGTGCTTAGAGAATGTCATCACTCAAAACTGACTATACACCCTGGTGGTAACAAGATGTACCGAGACATGAAGCAGGCCTACTACTGGTAAGGGATGAAAAGAGACGTTGGGAAATTTATATCCAAATGCATGAATTGCCAGCTAGTTAAATTCGAGCAAAAGAAGCCTAGTGGTTTGTTACAACCATTAGAAATTCCAGAATGGAAATGGGAACAAGTCTCAATGGATTTTATTGATGGGCTACCAAGGACTAGGTCGGGCCATGATAACATTTGGGTGATTGTGGACCGACTGACCAAAAGTGCAAGATTTATACCTGTTAAGTCGAATATAACGGCGGCTAAGTTAGCTGAGCTATATGTGAAGTGGGTAGTGAGATTTCATGGAATACCAAAAAGCATTGTGAATGACCAAGATCCGTTTTTCACTAGTGGATTTTGGAAGAGCTTACAAGAGGCGTTAGGATCAAGATTACATCTCAGTACCGTATACCATCCTCAGAACGACGGACAAACTGAGAGGGTGAATCGAGTATTAGAGGATCTCTTGAGAGCCCGTGTATTGGATTTTGGTGGATCATGGGATGACCATTTGCATCTAGTAGAGTTTGCATATAATAATAGTTACCAATCCAGTATTGGCATGGCTCCATTTGAAGCATTGTACGGAAGACCGTGCAACTCACCGTCATGTTGGTTAGAAACTGGTGAGAGTTTGTGCTTAGACCTGATGTGATAAGAGAAACTTCAGCTAAGATTAAGATCATTCAACAGCGAATGAAGGATGCCCAAGGTAGGCAGAAAAGTTATGCTGATAAGAGGAGAAGAGGTTTAAAGTTCTCCATTGGCGACTTGGTGTTTGTCAAAATATCTCCGTTGAAGAGCGTGATACGATTTGGCAGTAGAGGCAAGTTAGCACCAAGATTTGTTGGTCCATTCCAGTTCTCGAACAAATTGGAAATTTGGCATATAAAGTAGAATTACTAGACAAGATGGCAGGAGTTCATAACGTATTTCATGTTTCCCAGTTAAGGAAGTTCGTGCACGAACCAGATGCGACTATCTCACCTGATCAGTTGGATGATATCGAAGTTGAACCCGAGGCGGTTGGGAATCGCAAGCCTATGCGTATTGTTGGGAATGATAAGAAGAAACTTCAGAGGAAAGCGGTGAATCTAGTCAAAGTTCAGTGGGGCGAGAATGAGAATGACTATACTTGAGAGACAGAGGAGAGCATTAGGAAGACGTATCCAGAACTCTTCGCCCGGTAAGATTTTGACTTATATTTAGTCTTTCGGCATGCTAGGATAGGCTTGTTTTGTTTGTTTTGCATAATTGATTGTTGTATATGCTTGGTATGCATGCGGGATCCTTTGTATGTTTTGGGTTAAGGAATTTCGGGGACGAAATTTCTTAAGGGGGGAAGAGTGTAACGACCCGCATCCTACGCATCGCAGGATCATAGAATATTTATTTCTTTCACATACGAAGTCTTATGGTCATGTAACTTTGGGAGACGACTATTGGGGTCATTTCCCTTGTTCATGATTTTTGCCAATTTTTAAATGACCATTTTGCCCCTAGCTAATCTTGTTTTGACCATAACTTTTGACTGGAAAGGAATTTTGACCTGAATCTACTTCCATTGGCTCCGGATGATGGTTAACAATTTCATAGAGTGGTTACACTAGCCAAACGGACTCAAAGTTTGGGAGATATGGCTGAAACAAGTTTCAGATGGTGAAAAACGGCTTAGTTGGGCTTAACCGGATAATTAGCAGCTAGGCCCAAAGGGGATTTCGGGATTAGAGATGTATAAGGGTTGATTAGGGTTAGAAAACATTTCTTTCAGCTGCCACTTTCATTCTTGGAACCCTAGCAATGGCCTCCAACACCCAAATCAACTTCTAATCACTTTCTAATCAAGTTTTGGCTTAGTCAACACCAAATCAAAGAAGATCTACACCAAATCAGTAATAGAGCTGCTGTTAGACGTCAGTATTCGCCCAAATCAGCGAGGTTTTAGTTCTGAAAATTTTATTTGTGGCCAAGGTGACTGATTTGCATAGTTTTGCACTAATTACGGTTAATTAAGAGTAATTAGTGAAGATTAGCGAATGTATGCATAAATAAATTCTGGAAAAATATTTATACATTCTTAAACACTGTTTTAGACCTATGTTAGATGTTTGGGTTGATTTGGTTAAGTTTTGTTAATCCTATGATTAGTTTTCTTAAACATGCTTAAGGGAAAATGTGGAATTTTGACTATGTTTGATCCGTTATAACCTATCAAATTATTGTTTTGGTGTTTATGTGGTCGATTTTATATGTTGCTATGACTGTATGGTATGCTTTGTGATTGATTAGAAAGTTAGAATGGTCGAAAATGCCGTCGTATGGCGTAAAACAGTCGTTGGAAGAAGTTGCAGGAAAATATGCAGAACCGGATCGGATCGCCCCTGCTCTCCACGACCCGACCCGTTCCGCAAGTCACGACCCACAACCTGACGCCATGAAGGAAGGGGCACGACCCGATCGTGTAGTCCCGATCGTGAACCATCTCCACGAGCTGCTCCTCCTTGAAGACCACGAGCCAGAAGAGACCGTGACCCGAACAGGGTCCCACGAACCGAAGCTCAGCTGGAACTGGAGGGAGACCGATCCGATCGGGGAGGCGCACCACGATCCGAACCGCGACCTGGAGCTTGACCACGAGCTGGTGGAGGCCGAACCAAACCGCCTAGGGGAGCACGAACCGAGGAGGAGAACTGAATGAAGACCGATCCGGAGGAGAAGGAGACTAAAACCCGAGATGCAAATGTAGTCCAAATGATAAGCTTGTACTCAGGATCCAGTTGGGAATCAAGGAGTTAACTTCATGAGTTAGGCTTTGCTGCGAGACGTGTGCTAAGGAGTTGTCGATGTTTATAACTTTGGATCACTATGTGTAGGGGGTACGTGAACGGATTCAGGGATAGTGGCCTAGGTACAACTAAAGAGCTATAGACCAATGAAGTGGGGTCATTTGTAAAGGTTTGGTCATGACTCCATGTGGTAAGCTTGGTAGTAGCTGTAGTTGTACAAGTTGAACTTCGTCAGTACTTCGATGGGCCTAGTGATCGAAGCGGTGGATGTTGTATGCTTTACGCACTGAGTGAGAGACGTGAGGATGTTGCTATGTTTGACTTGCTTGCCTTCACTATGACATACACACCCCACCCCGTATCTTTACACCACTTGTTTTGTGGAACCTTAGAGTATTGTACGGTATGTAGTGCTAACTCTTTGGTTGCAGGTCCAGGTTCAGGTATGGTTTAGTATACCTGTTATTGTTCTGTTTAGCTGCTTATCGCTCATACCAGACTTTTTGTCTGACCCAGAGTTTTGTGTCTCTTCTTATTACTCTGGGTTCTCTCACGAGCAGACTAGAGACAGGTTAGCTGGATAAGCACGAGTAGCTGATCTGGAGACGAGCAGGAAGCTTCCACGTATGATACATATAGATATTCTCCCTGTGTTGTTGAAGATCATTGCTTGGGCATTTGTAGTGCATCTTCTACTTTAGCTTTCTTTTGCTTTAGAGACAGTTTAAAGTTGTAATAAGCTGTATTTGGATTTTCCGCCGCTCTGATGATGATGTTGACGTTGGTTTTAATTATCAGCTTATGCACTGTCTCACCTGTTTTATGTCAAGTATATTATTATTATATTTTGTTCCATGCGCTCTGAGACATTTTACAGGTTTTCGATTAGTTCGTTCCCTTCTTTCCTTTCTTTGGCGACCGTTCCGTGCTAGTCGGGCATGTGTACAACGCACTTTCAGAGGAAATGCCAGCTGGTGCAGGGCGAGCTGTCACACATATTAAATTAAAATATGGAAGCTTGGATTACTATTATTTATCTATTGTTGAATATTATATTTGTTTATTGAATTAAAATTGAGATAACATATTTGGTTGCAGGGAGAAACAGGTTGGAGGGATCTAACTGGGTCCTCAAATTTATTGTTTCTTTCATATTAACATTTTATGAACCGTTAAACCCATTTGATTGGATTATTGCTTTGATTATTGATCGTTGAATATAATTTCAACATTTTTTGTTATTAAACAATGGACAATATTGGTTGGGTAATTGGCAGCATATGGCTTATAAATCAATCGTTTTAAAAGTATTGATTTATCTCAGGTATATTGACAGTAATAAAGTTATAAAATTTATTTTATAACTGAGAATAGATTTTTAAATCTATTATTTGCATAAAAGATATCTTAAAGGAAATAAATATTATTTATTGTATAAATTTTATAAGTAAATTAATAAATTATTCTGTAAATAAAATTATTATGTTAATAAGAATTATAAGCAGATAAGCAAAAATTAACCTAACAGGATTAAGAGCTTGATCAAATGGAATTGTTTAAATTAATTATATTAGTTAATAATTTAAAGGAAGAATTAACTGGAATTAGTTAATGAGATAACCGTATTTTTAATTGAATAAGTTGACCTTTTTAATTGGGATTGATTATCAAATTAGTTTATTGTTAAATAAATCTAATGACACTGTTTAACAAATGTTTGTTAATTTTAATAAGATTTTAAGTAGGGAAATTTATTATTTATTTTAGTTAATTTAGAATTCAACTACTTTTACAGAAGTTAGTGATGAAGTAAATTATTAGTCCAAACTATTAATAATTTAAGAGATTTCTTTTATAAAGAGATTTTAAGCGAATACGATAACTTAAACTAAACGTTTACTTAATATCAGTTAAGTAAGAAGAAAAACAAGATAAAAAGGGTTTTGTATTAAACCAGGGCCGACATTTCCAATGAAATGCGCTGTACCGATGTCCAACCAGCACGGGATGGTCGTCAAAGAAAGGAAACTTAAAGGTGAACTAGTAAAGAACCTGTAGAATGTCTCATAGCACATGGAATAAAATATATTAATAACATACTTGACATAAAACAGGCAAGACAGTGCATAAGCTTAAAATTAAACCATAATCATCATAGCAGCGGAAATCCAAAATATACAATTCCAATATATTGTCTCTAAAGCAAAGAAAGAGGTGCACTACTAACGACCAAAGTAGTGACCAACAACAACACAGGGAGAATATATATATATATATATATATATATATATATATATATATCATACGTGGAAGCCTCCTGCTCGTCTCCGGTACAGCTACTCATGCATACCACCTAACCTGTCTCTAGTCTGCCCGTTAAGAGCACCCAGAGTAATAAGAAGAGACGTAAAACTCTAGGTCAGACAAAAGTCTGGTATGAGCGATAAGCAGCAAAACAGAACAATAATAGGTATACATAACCATACCTGAACCTGGACCTGCAAACAAAGAGTTAGCACAACAAGATGTACAATACTCTAAGGTGACACTAACATATGGTGTGAAGATATGGGCGAGGGGTGTGCATGTCATAGTGATGTCAAACAATCAAGCATAACAACCATCCTCACATCTCTCACTTAGTGCGTAAAGCATACGATATCCGCTGCTTTGACCACCCAAATCCTTTGCTATGATCACTCTGCCCCATGGAGTCATGATGGCTCCACTGCACTAATCCATAGCCACTAATCCCTTGCTATGTCCACTCTGCCCCATAAAGTCATGACGACTCCACTGCACTGGCTAATAACCATGCTACGATCACTCTGTCCCATGGAGTAATAGCTACCCTACTGCACTGATCCATTGCCTAACATCCGTTTTGGTGGTGAATCAAAGTTATGGACGTCGATAACCCATTTGCACACGTCTCGAAGCAAAGCCCAGCTCTTGAAGTTAACCCGTTGGTTCCCATCTGGATCCTGAGTTCTACTTCCTATGTGGACTACCTTTGCATCTCGGGTTTTAGTCATCATCCCGGTTCGTGACTTTTTAGCCTCCATCATGTCTCGATTCGATACTCAAGTCCAAAGCTCAACTCGCTGTCTGTGGATCCTGCTCGTGGACCCCCTTCCTGGTTGGCTCGTGGGTCCTCCTCTTGGCACGGTTCGTGGTCGTGGGATCCATTTCGTTCGTGACCAACTCGGCTTGTGGGTCCTCCTCTTGGCACGGTTCTTGGTTCGCAACTTCCTAGTCGGCTCGTGGGTGGTGCACCAAACTCCGGTTCATGGTCAAGTCCCCAGGCTATCGACTCATGATGATGCTCCTAAGTGGCTCATGGTCTTCATAGTAGAGCGTGCTATGGTCTGCTCACAATGATCATTCCGGTTCGTGAGGGGTGGAGTGGTCATGATCGGGTTGGGATCGTGATGCATGCTCACGAACGGGACTGGTCTGACCAATTTCTGCAACTATTTCGGCAAGCTATTTACGCCATACGACGGCATTTTTGACCATCCTAACTTTTCTATGCAATCACAAATCATCCCGAACAGTCATAGCAACATGTAAAATCAACCATAAACACCAAAACAACAATTTTAACATGTCAATGCGGATTAAACATACCCAAAACTCATGCTTTCCCCTTAATCATGTTTAACAACAACTAATGATAGGATTAACAAAACTTATCCAAATTAACCCAAATTTCTAATAGAGGCCTAAAATAATATTTTATAATTTTACAAATTTTTCTAGATTTTTCTAAGCCATAATTTCGCTAATTATCACTAATCACACCTAATTAGCCGTAATTAGTGAAAAACAATGCAAATCACTCACCTTAGCCACAAATAATTTACAGATCTGAAAGTATCTCTGATTTGGGTCGAAACTCTATGTGTTCCAACAGTTCAATCCCAAATTCTATGCTAATTTGCCTTGGTTTGATGTAGATTAGGCTAAAACTTGATCAAACTGTGATTAAAAGGTGATTTAGGTGTTGGAGGCCATTGTTAGGGTTGAAGAGAGGTAAGTGGTGGCTAGAAAACTGAAATAGAATGAAAACCTAACTCATTTCAGCCTCCTCGTAACCCTAATCCCGAAATGGGTTATGGTCCCATTTGCTAATTACCCTAATCAGCTTACTTGAGTAGTTTTTCACCTTCTAAACCTTGTTTCAGCCATATCTCCCAAACGTTGAGTCCATTTGATTAATGTGACACTTTACGGAAAGGTAAACCATCATCCGGATCTAATGGAAGTTGTTACAAGTCAAAACTCCTTACCAATCAAAATTTATGGCCGAAATAAGATTAGCTAGGGGCAAAACGGTCATTTAAAAATGGAAAAAATCATGAACATGGGAAATGACCCCAATAGTTGTTTCCCAAAGTTACACGACTATATGACTTCATATGATAATGAAATAAATATTCTACGATCCTTCGATGCGTAGAATGCGGGTCGTTACACTCGCCTCCCCTTAAGAAATTTCACCCCCGAAATTCCTTAAGCAAAACATACAAAGGTGTTCTGTATGCCTATCAGTCATTCGCAAACAATCAAACACACACAACAAGCACATCAAGTCTATCCTAGCATGCGGAATAACTAAATCGCAATTTAAAATCTTATCAGGAAAAGAGTTCTGGATACGTCTTCCTAATGCTCTCCTCTGTCTCCCAAGTACAATCATTCTCATCCTCTCCCCACTGAACCTTGACTAGATTCCCCGCTTTCCTTCGAAGTTTCTTCATATCGTGCTCGACAATACGAATCGGCTTGCGCTTCCCAACCGCCTTAGGCTCTACTTCGATATCATCCAACTGATCAGGTGAAATAGCCACATCGGGGTCGTGCACGAATTTCCTTAATTGGGAAACATGAAATACGTTATAAACTCCCGCCGTCTTGTCCGGCAACTCAACTTTATATGCCAAATTCCCAACTTGCTCGAGAATTGGGAATGGACCAACAAATCTTGGTGTTAACTTGCCTCTCCTACCAAATCGTATCACGCTCTTTAACAGAGAAATCTTGACAAACACCAAGTCGCCAATGGAGAATTTTAAATCTCTCCTCCTCTTATCAGCATAACTCTTCGGCCTATCTTGTGTAGCCTTCATTTGTTGCCGGATAACCTTGATCTTATCTGAGGTTTCTCTTATAAAATCTGGCCCAAGCATAAATTTTTCAGCGGTTTCTAACCTACATGACGGTGAGTTGCACGGTCTTCCGTACAAAGCTTCATATGGAGCCATACCAATACTGGACTGATAACTATTATTATATGCGAACTCCATTAGATGCAAATGGTCATCCCATGATCCACCAAAATCTAATATGCAAGCTCTCAAGAGATCTTCTAATACTCAATTCACCTTTTCTGTTTGACCGTCGGTTTGAGGATGGTACGTGGTACTGAGATGTAATTCTGATCCTAACGCCTCTTGTGAGCTCCTATAAAATCCACTAGTAAACAACGGATCTCGGTCGCTCACAATGCCTTTGGGTATTCCTTGAAATCTCATTACCTACTTCATAAATAGTTCTGCTAACTTAGTCGTTGTTCTATTCGACTTGACGGGTATAAACCTTGCACTCTTGGTCAAATGGTCCACAATCACCCAAATGCTATTATGGCCCGATCTAGTCCTTGGTAACACATCAATGAAATCCATTGAGACTTGTTCCCATTTCCATTCTGGAATTTCTAATGGTTGCAACAAACCATTAGGTTTCTTTTGCTCAGCTTTAACAAACTGGCAGTTCATGCATTTGGATATAAACTTCCCAACGTCTCTTTTCATCCCTTCCCAGTAGTAGGTCTGCTTCATGTCTCGATACATTTTATTACCACCGTGGTGTACATTTAGTTTTTTGTTGTGACATTCTCTAAGTACTTCATCTCTCAATCCATTTACACTGGGCACAACTAGTCTCCCATTCTTTTTGAGCCATCCATCCCTATTAAGCCTATACTTGTTCATCTCCTCGTCTACACCCATCCCTAACTTGGAGATGATTTCCAATAGATTAGGGTCGTCCCTCTAACTGGAACCAATCCGCTCAATCAAAGTGGGTCTGATCGTCAAACTTGCTAGCATCTCTGGATCCAATTCGCACTTTGGTCTGAAATTGTACCCTGCAATATACTCCAGTTGCTTCCATTCAAGAATCATAGCCCCTAAACTGGCATGTCTTCTACTCAATGCATCAGCTACCGCATTGTCCTTTCCTGGTGTATATGCAATATCGAAATCATAGGAAGCTAGGAATTCTAACCATGTTTGCTGTCGGGGATTTAGATCCTTCTGGGAGAAGAGATACTTTAACGATTTATCATTGGCAAACAACTCGAATCTTTCTCCCAATAGATAATGTCTCCATATCTTCAACGCGAACACGATTACTGCCAATTCCAAATCGTGGGTAGGGTATCTTTTCTCATGTGGTTTCAGTTGCCGACTTGCATAAGATACAACCCTACCTCCTTGCATCAACACAACACCTAGTCCGGTACCACAGGCATCTGTGTATACTGTCATCTCTTCATTCCCTTTAGGAATGACTAACGCTGGTGAACATGTCAACTTTTCCTTTAGACTCTTGAATGCATTCTCGCACTTTTCGTCCTAGACGAAAGCTTGATTCTTCTTGGTCAACTAAGTTAACGGTGCCACTATCTTGGAGAAGTCTTGGATAAACTTACGATAATATCCAGCTAATCCCAAGAAACTTCTTATGCCTATTGCATTCTTGAGCGTAGACCAATATTGTATGATAGCCACATTCGCAGGGTCCATGGCAATACCATTTTCTGAAACAACATAGCCCAAGAATCTCACTTCTCTCCTCCAGAAGTGACACTTAGAAAACTTTGCTTTTTAATTGGTGTTTTCTCAACACCTCCATCACTATCCTCAAATGTTCCTTGTGTTCTTCCTCTGTCCTTGAATAAACCAAGATATCGTCCACGAGCATAAGAAAAAACTTATTCAATTGATCCCTGAATACTCTATTCATAAGATCCACAAAATATGCTGGTGCATTGGTCAACCTGAACGTCATGACCAACCACTCATAGAATCAAGATGGCGTCTGAAAGCTGTTTTTGCCATACTCCCAATTTCCACGCTAACCTGATGAAAACATGTCACGAGATCTAATTGGGAGAACACTCTCGCGCCACTCAACTGATCAAAAAAAATCATCTATCCGCGATAGAGGATACTTATTCTTCCTCGTCACCTTATTCAACTCGCGGTAGTCCACACACAATCGAAGGGAACCATCTGCCTTAGTGGCAAACACAACTGGTGGTCCCCACTCAGAAACACTTCTTCTGATAAATCCCTTCTTCAAAAGATCGCACATTTGCACCTCGATCTCTCTTTGCTCCCTTAGTTCCATACGATGAAGTGGCATCACTATAGGTCTAGCATCTTTCACTAAATCAATCCGAAACTCAATCTCTCGATGTGGTGGAAGTCTGGTCACTTCCTCGAAGATGTCCGGATACTGGTCAGCCATGGGCACATCTGATAACTCATCATGTAGGATGACGAGGGAATTTAGAAAACTAGCCATTACCCGATCACTAGGTAGACCACCAAACACTACCCTCCGCCCATCATCCACTCTAACTGTCACCAAAAAGCCTTCACAGTCTACCACCACCCCGTACCTTTAGAGCCAATCGACTCACAAAATAATGCCAAACCCAGTAAAGCCCAAAACAAAGTAATCACAAGCAAACATACATCCATGACTCGATATGACCAAATCACGACAAATCATACTAAGACTAGTCGAACCACCAATCGGGTTCGTCACAACTAGAGCTCTATCGACTATCTCTGGTTCCAATCCTAACCTATATATCAGGTCACTAGATATGAAGGAACGGGAAGCCCCGGTATCAAATAACATTTGAATAGGAACATCATAAACAGAAAGCATACCTTGAATGACGACATTCTTTCCTTTCTCCGCCGCGGTTGGGGCATTCGACGAAGAAGGAATAACATTAATAGCATATGCTTTCATAATCTGCTTCTCTTTAGGGGGATGCGGACATTTATCCTTGTGATGTCCCACTTGGCCAAAGCACTTCTTGTCCGCTAGCTTTGCTCGACATTCTTTGGCATAGTGGCTCTTCTTGCCACAACTAAAGCACTCAACATCTTTCTTATTCTTATTCTGACCATCCTTAATCTGATTCTGTTTGCTTTTGTTCTGAGAATTATTCTTGCCTCCAATGCTTGCTTGCAGCTTTGGCCCCTCTGTAGATGTAATAGCGACTTCAGTCTTGGGTTAAGGATAAAGGCTCTCTGATCTCAATGCTTTCCCAACAATCGATTCAAACTTCTCATTCTTCTTATCAGGAGTGTCGATAAGAGATAATCCATACTTTGATAAAGTATCAAACTCAGCAATATACTCCGAGACTGCCTTACCATTTTGTTTAACTTCCAAGAACTTCCTAAACAACTCTGACTTCTGGGCAGTTGGGATAAACTTGTCACTAAATCGGGCCTTAAATTAATCCCAAGTAACTTGATCCTCAGGGGTAGCTGCCTTAATAGCATTCCAACAATTCATTGCCCGTCTTGCAATTGACGGGATGCTAGCTTTCTCTTCATCGCATCCTTGATACCCAAATCTTCGAAGATGCGCTCACAACTATCGGGCCAATCCTGTACTTCTGTGGCCGATTCCATTCCATGGAATGACTTCCCACCAAGACTAGTGTAGTCTTTACAGAGCTTGGCGAAATCGGCCCTAGGCGCCTGCATCGCTGCACCACCACCATTTGCAGCATTAGGAGCTCCCCTATGAACATCCCTAAGCATTCATGAAGTCAGTAAACATCGTCCTCATATCAGGAACATTCCCATTATTATCTCCTCTACCAGTACCACTCGTATGTCGGCTCATCGTTCAATCTGTAAGGAGAAAACGATTAACCATCCCTTCAGTGGTGCCAGTGCGGTGTGACTTTACCCTTAAGTATACCAATAGTATATATATATTTAACTTTTGAAAACCAAAATATCACAAATACGCGCCTACATATACGTATACTATCTCTCCCTAGTGTCTTTCCTTAGGTTACCTACGCAACCTAGAGCACTAATACCAAGTGTGACGGCCCGCCCCGCACCAGCCGACATTTCCAATGAAATGCACTGTACCGATGTCCAACTAGCATTGGACGGTCGTCAAAGAAAGGAAAAGAAAGGAAACTTAACGGTGAACTAACAAAGAACCTGTAGAATGTCTCACAGCGCATGGAATAAAATATAATAATAACATACTTGATATAAAACAGGCGAGACAGTTCATAAGCTGAAAACTAAACAATAATCATCATAGCAGCGGAAATCCAAAATACATCTTATTACAATTCCAACATACTGTCTCTAAAGCAAAGAAAGAGGTGCACTACTAATGCCCAAAGTAGTGACCAGCAAGAACACAGGGAGAATATATATATATCATACGTGGAAGCCTCCTGCTCATCTTCGGTACAGCTACTCGTGCATACCACCTAACCTGTCTCTATTCTGCCCGTGTAAGAGCACCCAGAGTAATAAGAAGAGACATAAAACTCTGGGTCAGACGAAAGTCTGGTATGAGCGATAAGCAGCAAAATAGAACAATAACAGGTATACATAACCATACCTGAACCTGGGCCTGCTACCAAAGAGTTAGCACAACAAGATGTACAATACTCTAAGGTGACACTAACATATGGTGTAAAGATACGGGGGAGGAGGTGTGCATGTCATAGTGATGTCAAACAATCAAGCATAGTAACCATCCTCACATCTCTCACTCAGTGCGTAAAGCATACGATATCCACTGCTTTGACCACCCAAATCCTTTGCTATGATCACTCTGCCCCATAGAGTCATGATGGCTCCATTGCACTGATCCATAGCCACTACTCCCTTGCTATGTCCACTCTGCCCCATGAAGTCATGACGACTCCACTGCACTGGCTCATAGCCATGCTACGATCACTCTGCCCCATGGAGTAATAACCACCCCACTACACTGATCCGTAGCCTAACATCCATCTTGGTGGTGAATCAAAGTTATGGACGTCGATAACCCCTTTGCACACGTCCCGCAGCAAAGCCCAACTCATGAAATTATCCCGTTGGTTCCCATATGGATCCTTAGTTCTACTTCCTATTTGGACTACCTTTGCATCTTGGGTTTTGGTCATCATCCCAGTTCGTGAATCTTCAACATCCTTCATGTCTCGATTCGATACTCAAGTCCAAAGCTCAACTCGCGGTTTGTGGATCTTGCTCATTGACCCCCTTCCTGGTCGGCTCGTGGGTCCTCCTCCTGGCACGGTTCATGGTCGTGGGATCCATTTGGTTCGTGACCAACTCGGATCGTGGGTCCTCCTCTTGGCACGGTTCATGGTTCGCAACTTCCTGATCGACTCGTGGGTGGTGCACCAAACTCCGGTTCATGGTCAAGCCCCCAGGCTATCGACTCGTGATGATGCTCCTAGGTGGCTCGTGGTCTTCGAAGTGGAGCGTGCTCTGGTCCTCTCTTGATGATCATTCTGGTTCGTGACGGGTGGAGTGGTCAAGATCGGGTTGGGATCGTGATGCATGCTCACGAATGGGACTGGTCTGACCAATTTCTGCAACTTTTCCGACAAGCTATTTATGCTATACGATGGCGTTTTCGACCATCCTAACTTTTCTATGCAATCAAAAATCATCCCAAACAGTCATAGAAACATGTAAAAATCAACCACAAACACCAAAACAACAATTTTAACATGTCAATATGGATTAAACATACCCAAAACTCATGCTTTCCCCTTAATATGTTTAACAACAACTAATGATAGGATTAGCAAAACTTATCCAAATTAATCCAAATTTCTAACAGAGGCCTAAAATAATATTTTAGAATTTTACAAATTTTTCTAGATTTTTCTAAGCCATAATTTCGCTAATTATCACTATTCACCCCTAATTAGCCGTAATTAGTGAAAAACAATGCAAATCACTCACCTTAGCCACAAATAATTTATAGATCTGAAAGTATCTCTGATTTGGGTAGAATCTCTATGTGTTCCAGCAGCTCTATCCCAAATTCTATACTAATTTGCCTTGGTTTGATGTAGATTAGGCTAAAACTTAATTAAATGGTGATTAGAAGGTGATTTGGGTGTTGGAGGCCATTGTTAGGGTTGAAGAGAGGTGAGTGGCGGCTAGAAAACTGAAACAGAATGAAAACCTAACTCATTTTAGCCTCCCCATAAACCTAATCCCGAAATGGGTTATGGGCCCATTTGTTAATTACCCTAATCAACCTACTTAAGGAGCTTTTCACCTTCTAAACCATGTTTCATCCATATCTCTCAAATGGTGAGTCCTTTTGATGAATGTGACCACTCTACAAAAAGGTAAACCATCATCCGAATCTAATGGAAGTAGTTTCAGGTCAAAACTCCTTACCATTAAAAAGTTATGGCCGAAATAAGATCAGCTAGGGGCAAAACGGTCATTTAAAAATCGGCAAAAATCGTGAACATGGGAAATGGTCCCAATAGTCATTTCCCAAAGTTACACGACTATACGACTTCATATGATAATGAAATAAATATTCTACGATCCTTTGAGGCATAGAATTCGGGTCGTTACAAAACGAGATTTTCAAATGGGAAATGATTGAAAGGGGTTAGAAGTGGAATAATATGGATTGATAAGGAGTTAAGATATGAATTGGAACCTAATTGGAGATTGACCGAGTTGAGTGATTTCTTGGGTATTAATTTGATGTTGATTTCGGTCTTCGGGGTTGATATTTAAGGGATTATTCATTTACTAATCTATGGTCAGGACTAATGAATGTTGAAGTAACGAAAAAAAGGGTTTGAGAATATAAATTAATATTTTCAATGTAAGGGAAATAGAAAGAGATTTTGTGAAATTATTCGATACTTACAAAGTAAAGAAATTAAAGGGATTTTGTAATGACGTTTTACGTGAAATTTTATTTAACTCAAGATTGGGAATATATATATATATATATATATGATTAATTCTAAAATGTTTAAAAATGGTTTTGTGAATATTCTTATAATAAAATAAGAAGTAATCTTGTGTTTTAAATATTAAAAGATCAAGTAGTTTTAATTATCTTTTAAATTAAAAAGGCTAAGTGACTCCGAGTACTGAACCAATGAATTCATTTTTATTTTTATGGATGAATGGTTGTTTACTTGATAGTTAAATAACCGACTATCAAATTTAGCTTATACGATTGTTGGTACGGAAAGACCTGGATCGAATTATATTCGAAAACCATTCCGACCAACAAATACGAAATAGAGAAGATATCAGATGCTGATCAAGACAGAGCCATTGACGACCATAGATCTTCATAAAACAAAAGGATTATTTAAATCTCTGGTTAACTCCTATATATTTTCAAAGTCTATTATATATTAACTTAAACTATATTTTATAACCAGAGATACACTATGTTTCTATCATGGTTGAAATCTATGGATTTGCAAGGACTATTCGCTACTGATCTTTAGGATAATTCCTAGGATATGGTAGGAGGATGCCTTCGGTTCATCCTGTTCCTGGATGACTTGTATGGACAAATGTCTTACAGAGTATTTCTTAAGAATCACATACGTAGATTTTTACAAACGTATCTCTGTAGGTGGCAGAGAAGACACCTTCTCTTAGCATAAACACCCAGAGTATTTTTGTGGACGTCAATTAGTGATTTGACGGATCTGATGATGTGGCATTCAAAGTGAATAGCGATATGCTATTCTAAAGGTATTGTTAAACCTCAAGCCTCATCAATAGGGAAATGACAAAAATCCGGCAGGCAGCAGCGCTATGTGGGTTGCTCCCATTAGGGTGTATAATCACCTATCCAGAGAAAATCCATTTCATTCTTTAATCTATTTTCGATGCTGTCCCTTTTTGGGAAACGGTTGCTGAACCCAACCGTTGGTGATATACATTCGATACACTTAAGCAAAATGAGTGGTCGGTCATTTGTGGCCGGGTTGCAAGATGTTCTTGTTGAACCCAATGTATACCCCTCTAGAGATACACTATCAGAAGGTGTTTCCATACCTTGTCATGGTTGGAAATCCATTCTCCAATAAGAGTCCGCATTTTTGATTGTAAACTATATATGTGGAGCATGAGATGCAAGCGTTTCGCTTGATTGTTATTTATTTGTATTTAGACACTATTGTAATATAAGAATATGATATTGATTTGAAAATGTTTTGGGTTATCGTAAGGTAAAAACAGTCTATGTTTATGCGTGGATTGGTCTTATGATTATCCTTTTCTTTCAAAAAGAAATGGTTTGACTTTAAAATCAAGTTGGATGACATCAGAAACTTAGCGAGTTTTCTCACTCTAGTTCACTAGACTGATCCGGCATTTGTAATGCTCGGGTTAGCCCAGGTTTTTCAGATTCAGGTTTGGATGATGTGAATTTCAAGAAGACGTGCTGGAGGAGTTCAAACATATGATATCTAGTATTTATTCCATTATGTGTTGTATATAAGGACATATTTTTAAAACTGTCCAGATGTATTGACGTAGTATGATGATTATAAATTTTATTTCAAAGCTCTCAATAAAGTTTTTATTTCTATATTATTTTTTATTCTGTTGCGATGTGAGACTCTAATGTTGTTGTAACAACCCGGAAAATCGGAACCAATTTAAATTTTTTATTCTAACTGTTTTAATGAATTTTAATATTTAAAATGTTTATTTTAAACAATAACGACGAAAAATTTATTTTAAATTGAAACTGAAATGAATAAATTTATTTTAATTATATAACGAGCCTGAAATGGCGTGGTAGTTTGAAAATTCGATTTCAAATTTCAATTGAATGTATAGGATTCAAAATAAATCGAATTTCAGTGAAATAAGAAATATTTGAATCTGTTTGAAAATATCTTTCCAACGAATCTAAAAAATTGAAATTTTATAATGAGAATCAAAAGTTATGGCCAGTTTAAAATTCAGAATAGTCGCTATAGAATATATATATATATATTAAAAATAGCCATTTTACAAATGACCTCCATTTTCGATGAAACAACTTTTTGTTGGATCCGGAATGTCAAATTATTGCTAAATTCCAATTTACATAATTTTTGGAATTAATATGTGAGCGTGCCAATTAAAATGTGTTTTGCCAATTTCAGTCAAATTGGATCGACTAGAAAATGGCCATTTTTCAAACGGTCTCCAAATTCGACAAAATTAGTTTTATTAGGATCGTATTGTCCAAACAAAGCCAGAAATAATTTTTCTGTAATTTTTAGAGCTAGTATGTGGCCGTGAGAAATTAATTGTGAATCGATCAGCCATATATGGACAAAAACAAGACTTTCTCAGCAAATGGACTCGGAATTCGACGAAACCAGTTTTATTAAAACCGTATCGTCAAGATATAGCAGCATGTTAATTTTCATCACCAACGGAGTTTGTATGTGATCGTGGCATCAATAACTGTCAAATAAAGAGAGTGTGAACTAAATAATTGATAATAAAGCTAGAAAATTAATAATAAAATAAATCTTAACCGACGGCTACATAATATCTTTTCCCCCTTCCCAAACCCTCGTTATTCTTCTTCCTCAAAAATTGACCTCAGTCATTTCTCTCGTTTTCTCTCAAATTTTTGCAATTAAGCCCTTGGAAACAAAATAATTTATATCTCTCAATCCATACTCAATCAACCTAAACTGTTTTTGCGTATTGTAGATCATGATTATCTCTACCTACCACAAAAATTCCATAACCTATTGTCGCACGAATTCGCTGGAATCGATAGTCAAAGTCAGAAAACTGATTTCATATTTGGGCGATTTCTGGTCAAATAAGGAGGAATTAGGTGATGGCCCAGTTGAATAAATTACAGAGGAGAGTTAGATGAACAAATACTTCTTTGGTTGTTCGATCTGAAAATGCTCGTAGCAACGGCAAATTCGAGTTCAACGTCGATGTTGTTTTTCCGGTAGCAACAAACGGAGATCAACTTCGTGGCAGCACTAGGGGCAGTTTCAGGTGAAGTCGTTAGAGGGGCGAAGCGTCGTGGTGGCGTGGCGGGTTGATCCATGGTGGTCTGCGACAACAATGGCGCAGGGACAGTGGCAAATCAACGAGATTAACGGAATTAGGGGCTTTGGATTTTTCTGGTGGTCGAAGGCGAATTGGGGCCCGCCACCTCTGGAGCAGCTGCGCCACGCATGCAGGAGGCCGCGGATGGTGGGGGTTGACGTCCAGGAGGCCCCATGGCATCGATTCTAGCAAGGGACAGTGGTCAGCAACATTAGAACGGGTTTTGAAGGTGATGAGTAATTTAATTATTTAATTAATTACTCTAATTATTTAATCAATGTTCGTAATGCAATATCTTTCACATACGAGGTCAAAATCTGACGATTTCAAATCTGTTGCGATCGTGGATTCGAGAGCTTTGCAACGACACTAACGACATCCAATTTGGAGTAAGTTGGAATTTGGAGCAGATTCAAAACCAAATGGTACCAAAATCATCAGTTAAAGACTAACGGAGTGGGAACGAAGGTGAGAACTCCTCACTAAAAATATTGCATACTTATTTATTTATTTTCATAACTGAAAAATATGTAGAATTGTCAGTGTAGATTTTTCTCAGTTAATTATTATAAATTGAATACGGTACATACTAGATCACATTCATTGTCCAAAAACCATGGATGATTTAAATCGACTGTATTGTGTGTTTCTTGTGATGTTGGAATGTTTAACATATTAAAAATAATGTTGACATCAGTATGGTTGTTGAAATTAAATATTTATTTATAGTATAAACTGTGAAATTGGTTAAATAGGAAAATAATTCAAACTGAGTTAAAATTGGTTATATTTATTAACCAATAATTTATTTAAATTCACTGCTGTTGTTTGAAAACCCCACATGGGTATTGGGATGATATTTGACGTACACTAATCCCAATATTTAATTATATGTCAATCGATGGATTGACAGTCTGTGATGAGCGTTATTTATTTATTTTAGTGCTCGCACAGTTGTAAATGTCACTCCGGATGTGAATGGATTGTTTAATGATTATTTATCATTATTTTTGTATACATTTAATGTATGAAATCCATAGAACTGAAATTATATGGAAATTGATTGAGTCGCATTCCGATTCAGAAATAAATAGTTTTACAATAAATAATGTGTAACGACCCGGAATTTTGGGGCCAATTTAAAATTTTTATTTTAGAAATTTTAATGGATTTTAATGTTTAAAATAATTTATTTTAAATAGGAAAGACTAAAAATTTATTTTAAAATGAATAAATTTAATTTAATTATAAAAGGAGTTTAAAACAGCGCTGCAATTTGAAAATTTGAATTTGAACTTTGACTGACTGTACAGGATTCATTTTAAATCAGAATTGAGCAAAACCAGAAATATTTAAATCTGTTTAATCATATATTTTTTAGCGAATCTGAAAAACTGAAATTTCGTTTTAAAAATCAAAAGTTATGCCCAATTTAAAATTTAGAAAAGTCGCTGTAGAATTTATATATATATTTTAATTAAATATATTGGCCTTGAAAATAGCCATTTTTCAAACGACATCGGTTTTCAACAAAACCACTTTTGTTGGAATCGGAATGTCAAATTATTGCTAAGTTTCAATTTTCATAATTTTTCGAATTAATATGTGAGTGTGGCAAAAGAAAATGTGTTTTGTCAGTTTCGGTCAAATTTAGTCGACTAGAAAATGGCCATTTTTCAAACAGTCTCATAATTCGATGAAATTAGTCTCATTAGGACCGTATCGTCATAATAAAGCCAAAAACATTTTTTCTGTAATTTTTAAAGTTCGTATGTAGCCCCGGTGAATTTATATGTACGGTTAAAATTAAATAATAAATGTATTTATGTTAAATTAAAGAAAAGGTGGCTGAAACATTCGTTTGGGCTCACGGGACATAGCCCATTGGGTTCAGAATAGGGGTTGTTAGCTAAGAATGACTGTCGTTGGACCTGAATTGGAGTTCGTGGCTAAACGGGCCTTAAGGGTCAATTAAATAATATTTTAATATAAATATACCTTAGAAAATACTCCTAACCCTAATCTAATACTTAATAGCCGCCGCCAAGAACAAAACCTATGGCCAGAAGGTTCCAAACCTAAATCGATTTGTTCTCCTATTCTAATCTGTGGTTTCTGAAAGTCCTAAAGCCAAATTGTAGAACTCAGCGTGATGGACAAGATGAACGGTGGTGATTTTGACTGGAGCAGTGTGGTGGCCGATGTGGCACCAGAAAGACTCGGCGTTCAAAGCCAAATCCAGGACTTGGGATGCGTGCGAGTTCAACGGCGTTTCTGCCGTAGGGTGGCGAGCCCAAGGCGGTCGGAGGGGCGAATTCCGATCTGAGGTCGGTGGTCCGATTGGTGATGCGTGGTGAAGGTTCCCAGAAACAAAGATGGGTTTTGGTTTGCTTCAGTGAAACAATAAGGAAGAAGGAGGTTTAACTCTCTAATGACTTAACTAATTAAATTAATCATTATTTACTTATATAAACGGTAATTAAATGTTAAAACATCCGTAACTTTATCAAACAGGAACGAAATAGTACGATTTCGATTGCGTTGGAATCGTGAAGTCCAGATCTAGACCATGACACAGACCAGATCTGAAACAGGGCACTTTGGAAATTCAGCCAAATCTGAACACGAATGATTTCTAAAAACAAATCAAGGTGAGAAATTTTCTTTTATTTCTTCTTAAATAATTAAATTTATTTATGATTGTGTTATCACCGATACAATGTGAAATTCTGTTTGTTATGAGACGTGGTTTGATTCTACGATTGATGTGTTGTATAGATCTGTTGATTTGGTGATATGGTGTTATAATAAAATTGTCGAAACAAGTCTATCCTTTTTATAAGAAAATTGTTAGAACACATCGACCATTTTTGTTGTAATAAAATGAGTGCAACAAAATTGAATGACACTATTTTTATCGTTTTGTTGAATTAGAACATTAAACAAAAATAAATAAATGAAAAGAACTATTCTTATCATTTTAGTGAATTAGAATCAACAAATAATAGAGTTGTAGTTTCAACAAAATATAAAATGTCACTTTTGTTGAAATCAAATTATCATGTTATTTGTTACATTTAAACAAGGGGGGTTTTGTGTATGAGACGACCCCAAACCCCGTACTGACGGTGGCAAGGGTAATCCTTGGAATATAACACAGAAACAGATAATAGCAGAACATAAATAAATAAATACACCGGATAATGAACAATAGAATATACCGGATAAAAGTAATCATCAGAGTTACACAGTAAACAGGATCTTACTTAGTACAAATACAGTTCAGCTATACATAAATGTCTACAGCGGAAATAAACAAAATATGTACAATAGGAGCTGAACAGCATAAAAAGAGATAAAATAATAGAATCCATCTTCAGCTCCAGCTATCCAGAAAGAACCAGCTAAACCTGAATACAAGGCTGCCCGTGCAGAAAAAGGGGCACCCGAGTTTGAAAGTGAAACAAACTACGAGTCAGTCATGGGACTGGTATGAGAAATCTACTGAACACATATATATAATATGGCCAATCACAGGACCACGCCGCTTTCGTGGAACGGGTTTACTCCATTGGATTGCCAGTGCTTTAAAACAAATCATTCTTTTAACCATCGCTATGCTTTTTATAAAAATGAAGCCATTATAAGACTCAGTTCCCATCACACAATGCAACGCAAACCGGAGGATAGAGTTTTTACCTTATAACGACCAAAATATGCTTGATACGAATAAAACGAAGGCATTTGATATTATTGCTAGTGTTTATATGTTTTGAAAACAATTTCAAATCATAGACGACATCAGCGTCCCATGCCACTATGTCGCTAAATATATATATATATATATATATATATATATATATATATATATATATATATATATATATATATATATATATATATACAATCGAAACCACACAGTCACGTATTTGGAAATTGGATTTCCATCATGAACCAAGGCAAAAGATAGTCCTTACCGAATTCGAGACTGCCTAGCCCGAGTCTCAGAATCAGAACGCATCGACCCTTGGATCGGCACGGCCGGTCCACCCGGAGTGGATTAAAATGCCTGAACACTACGTTTCCCCGCCCTTTGGGGCGTAAGCGAACCAAAGAATGGCTCCATCGGACCCGGATCGTCCGATCTAACCGAGGCGCCTCGCAACAGCAACAACCACATAGGTGAAAGGTATATAAATGTCAGGGCTGGTAAGTCACTGACACCACCCTAGCTAGGAAGAAACGCATGCCCTCCCTGAGGTCCTTCTCCCGTTTTTGGTTCATACCGGGGTGTGAGGCTCGCGAATTCACATTATACACAAAGCTACGCCACACAGGCGGTGCTTTGATCATTACCACAAGACTTTGCTTTTCAACAGAAGCCCTGATCACTACATCTTAGCATGCCACACAGGCAATTCATGCCATGCGACTGATGTCCATCGATATACAACCTCTGGGCTCGTGCGTCTCAGAGAAGGGCGTTAAGCAAAAGAATAAATTCTCCGCCGCCAAACAGATGTATATTTAATAGAGATCAATCAACACAGAATAAAATCCAATGTCAGACACACAGTCCATTTACAAGTCCGTTCTGGGTCTGAACGAAACCGGAGGCACTAAATACCTCGCAAACCCATCGATCACCACGTACGTCTGGACGATCACCACTCATTATCCATATTTTGGGATGCCTCCCAATCAGGACCTTGGTTACCATCCAAACGAGGTGAAGATCTCCGGTCTTCGACCACCGTCTTCATCTTCGAATTTCAATCGTCGGTCAATTATTTGAAATGAGAATTAACTCGGCCTTTTCAAATAATTCATGTATATTTAGAATTTTAAATCAATTTATTTCAATGGTTAAATCGTTCGACAACACCAATTTTGTTCTTTAATGTAATTTTCACACCAGACACATTCAACCATCAAATACCACATAAATCGAGCAAATTCAGTTTATTTCCATTCCATATCGTTTATGATATTTTATAACAATTTATCGCTATTTTTATTTATTTTAAAATAGCCAATTTAGTCAAAACCGACGCTTCGGGCCATAACGCGGCCGTGGCGCTATTTTTCTTCAGATTTGATTTACACATATCTGATAATCTAACCGTTGGATCTTCACAAAATTTACATCATTAGAAAGGTCTTTTCAAAACGAATCCAACGGTTCCAGTTTCGGGAAAATCCGACGGTCGGATCTCCCGGTACAATCGTTTGAAGTTCCGATTTCAAAATACGAATTGCAGCGTCGTTATTCGATTAAATATAATTATATATATATATATAAATATAATCGTTTCTGTCCCTGTTTTTCTTCATATTTGAATTAAACATTCCAGACAATCCAACCGTTGGATTTTTACAAAGTTGGTGCCGTTGGAAAGATATTTCCAAGGCGAACCCAACGGTTGCGGTTTCGGGAAAATCCAATGGTCGGATTTCCCGCACTAGTTGTTTGAAATCACAGTTTCAAAACACGAACTGCACGACCACGTTTCGTTTTAATTTTATTTATATTTATATAAATATAGTTCATTCAAAAATTCCTATATCGTTTTTTCTTCAAATATTTCACTAATGCCTTTAAATTTCGGAAAAATTCGCCATAACCTCCTTTGTACGGGAGGGGCTGGGAAAATTCTCAAATAGCCACACGGGCGTCTCGTGTCAAAAAGAAAAGAAAAAGCCAAGCGGCTAGCCAACAGGCTCATAAAATCTTCACCCAAACAAAACAGTAAATGTGTACCTATTTGTCGGGCACAAAATTTTATTCCTCTTCTCTAGCCTCTTTGCTATAACCTGTTCAATAAATATGCATGTACAGATACACTGTTCTTATCATTTATCATTTTCTATTCAACTTCATATTTGATTCTATTTGGTTTAAAAACACCATTCATTCTAATGCTGCATGCACAGGTAAAAATCTCATTATTAGCTAATTAATGAATATTTCGACTTATGCATATTTATTTGAACGAGTTGCTATTTTTAACACTTCACATTTCAACAATTCATGTATATAATTAAAATGTGATTGTTATTGTAAAACAATTCTTTTCAAAACACTATTATTTTATATAGTCTATATAGATGATAAAAAGGTGACTTTAATTATAAAACAATTTATTTCAAAATATGAATACCATTCAACACATGAATTTCAATTCAACGAATGAATATCGATTCAACACATGAAGGTTTTCTATAGTTTCTATATATAGATAAAAATGTGATTCTTATATTTAAAACACGAATACCATTCAACACATGAATTTCTAATCAACGAATGAATATCGATTCAACACATGAAGGTTTTCTATAGTTTCTATATATAGATAAAAATGTGATTTTTATATTTAAAACACGAATACCATTCAACACATGAATTTCTAATCAACGAATGAATATCGATTCAACACATGAAGGTTTTCTATAGTTTCTATATATAGATAAAAATGTGATTTTTATATTTAAAACACGAATACCATTCAACACATGAAATTCTAATCAATGAATGAATATCGATTCAACACATGAAGGTTTTCTATTCAACGAATAAATATAGTTTCAGCAAATGAAAATAATTCAAACACATGAATATTATTCAAAATTTTGGCAGCATAACGGCAGGGTAGTTAAAACCGGGACCGTCCCTAGTACGGCTCCTCGCTCTACCTTAAAACCTCGCGGTTTTTGACAATGGGGATCATGCATCTAGTTCGCACGCAGGCGGCATGATTATATTTATTTCATTTCCACAAACTAATCCTATGTGGTTTCAACCAAATATTTCCAAACCACAAATGGGTATTTTTCAACCACAATCAATCAATATCAACCACAAATAATCCCAAACAACCATTCGCTATCAATCAAATCTTACACCAATCACAATCAATAAATATTGTCCATGGTTTGTGGACGAGGGGCGTATATATATATATATATATATATATATATATATATATAACTCACACATCGACTATATAATTTATACATCATCGTTTTGCATATTGTTTATAAATTAGAAATCTCGCATTGGGTTCCACTCCACCACAAATAGCAGAAGGCTCAGAAAAATATGCGGTCTCTTCTAAAATGTAGAAGGCGTCCACATGGTCACGATGTTTCCTGTTTCATCGAATTTCGTTAATGAACGAAAAAGATATGATTTTTCAAAGCTTTGCAACACTTTAAAGGTGTTAAAATCAAATTAAATATAATCAGCCGATACCTGCTTGATTTCTTCAAAACTAGGTTTTAATTTTTCTTTCGATCCGTGCAACTTGGAGACGATCGGAGTACACCACCTTATAGTGCTTGGAACGGCGCTCAGGCGGAGGTAGGTGGGGCCCACTTCGATGCAGGGAGGAGGATGCGGCGGCGGTTCGAAGTGCTGCAATTCGTGACGTCGGTTCTTCCAATCCACACAATGAAAAAATCCAAACTATATATGGATTTGAAGATCTTCTCGTGCTCTTCAAAATCTTCAACAGGAGGAAGGCGTAATTTTTCTTGTAGGAGGAGGAACGGAGGAGAGAAGGCACGAGCGGTTTTCCGCCGTGAATCGATATCGGGGAGAGAGAAAATTAAAGGTTTTTTATATATAAAATTTTTGATTGGCCGATGGGTTTTATAAGGGGTTTTCGGACGCGACCACCAATCTAAACCCAATGACTGTCGTCCCTAGCGTTTTACCCCCATTCCGAACACAATGGAATATGTTTCGTAGGCCCATTCGACTGTTTCAGCCAGTTTTCCTTCAAATTAAAATATATAACATTCAATATTAAATTTGAACGTACATTTCAATTTACCAGGGCCACAAACTGATTCGAAAAATTCCAGAAAAATAAATCTAGCTATGTTTTGACGATACGGTCCCAACAAAACTAGTTTCGTCGAATTCTGAAACCATTTGCAAAAAGGCCCATTTCCGGTCGATCCAATTTAACTGTAATTGACCAAAACACATTTTCCTTTGCCACGCTCACATACTAGCTTCAAAAATTATGAAATTTGAAACCTAGCAATAACTTCACATCCCGGATCCAACAAAAGTGGTTTTGTCGAATTCCGAGGTCGTATGCAAAATGGCCAATTTCACGGGCTATATAAATTCCATAGCGGCCTTTATGAAAATTCATTCGGCCATAACTTTTGCTTTCCGCTATGAAAATTCGATTTTTCAGATTCGTTAGAAAGGTATTCACTAACAGATTTAAATATTTTTGGTTTCACTAAAATCCGTTTTGTTTTGCACCCGGTACAGTCCGACAAAGTTTGAATTCAATTTTTGAAACTACAGCGCCTTTTCAGGTCTTGTTTATAATTATAATTAATTATATTCGTTTTCAATTGTCGATTCAAACTCACTTTTCATTGCCATTATTTAAAATATTTATTTTAAATATTTAAAATCCATTATTTCAGCCAATATAAATTTTTTAAATTGGTTCAGATTTTCTGGGTCGTTACAGTGTACAATACAAAAGAATCATTTTTATTGTCATTAACATACATTAGAATTAGTATGTTAATTAATAATCATTTTTACCATCATAACGTACACTAGAATCTGTACATTAACATAAGAACCATTTTTATAGTCGTTATATACATTAAAATCTATGTATGAGATTAAAAGGACATTTTGTCACTTTGAAATAAATGAAGTAGAAACAACATTTTGCTTAAAAATGTACATGGTGATTAAAAACAACATTTTGCTTAGAAATGTATATTGAGATTAAAAATGTCATTTTGTATTAGAAATGATTATTTTTGTCATATTGAAAGGAATGGATATCTTTGTTCACATAAAAGGAAGATGAACATTTTTATATTTTTTTTATATGTTAAAAGGGATTAAATAAAATAGGAAAATAAGATTTTGTTTTTTTAAAAAGGACATAGACAAAAATCATATTTTGTTTATATTAAAAAGGACATAGAAAAAATCAATATTTTATTTACATTAAAAGGATTAGACAAGATCATCACATTCTATTTACATTAAAAGGATCCAACAAATTATCACATTTTTGTTGAATTGAAATTGATCAAACAAAATTTACATTTTTGTTAAGTTGAAATTATCATTTTTGTTTACATCAAAAAGGAGATTCATTTTTGTCACTTTGAAAGGAATGAAGTAAATTCATTCATTTTTGTCACTTTAGAAAATGTAGTTTTTTATTCATAAAAAGAATTAATTAGAAAATGTATATTTTTTTATACATAAAATGAATGAAATAGAAGATGTATATTTTTATACATTAAAAGACTGAACTAGAAAATGTATATTTATATACATTAAAGAAGAATGAATTGAAATTGTATAGTTTTATACATTAAAAAGGTATTAGAATAACAGGTACATTTTTGTTAGAAAATGAATATTAAAATAAAAGACACATTTTTGCCCAGATATGTTTATAGGAATAAAAGACACAATTTTTGTCAAAACTTGATTTGTGAAAAAGAATAACATTTTTATCAATACTTAATTAGTTAAAAAGGATGAAATAAAAATGAACATTTTTGTGTATTAAAAAGGATTGAACAAAAATGAATATTTTAGTGTATTAAAAAGGATTAAGCAAAAATGAACAATTGTTTACATTAAAAAGAAGTGATCAAAATATATAGTTTTGTTTACTTTAAAAAGAGTTAAACCAAAATAGCATTTTTGGTCATTAAAAAGAATTACTCAAAAGATTTAAAAGTTAATATTTTTATTGTCGATTAGTTATAATAAAAAGATTAGAAATAAAAACATACATTTTTATGTAGTGTTGATCTCATCTAAAGGAGTAGAATTAAAAAAAAATATTTTTATGTAATATCATTCTCATTAAGGAGAATAGGATTAAAAGAACTGAAATATATGTCATGATGTTGAGATGCTTGATGTGTTAAATATAATGTTAATATATTCAGATTGAATATTACACTTCCATTTACAAGTCGTCTGACTTGTTTATGTGATTGGGACGATAATTTTCACACATCGCCCAAGTGCACAAATAATTTATTATTTGTTTGTTAGATGAAACCCCACACGGGTGTTGGGATGATATTTGATCTACACTAGTCCCAATATTTAGTGTAGAATCGACTTTGGTTGTTAATTGGTTGCTTGATAGTTATTTCTCATCGATTACATGCAATATATGGATGTTGATTGAGTTACATTCCAATAAAGAATATTCTAGAAAAGAATATTTTAGAAAATATATCCTAGAAAAAGAATATAGTTTATAAAAAGAAATATATTCTAGAAAAATATATTTTTATTGAAATGAACTAGTTATTAACTAGGATAAATCATTAAATTATGATTTAATGAAGTTTTCCAATTTGTTAATATTTAATTGAAATTAAATTAAATAAACTGGATTTGGGGTGTCGTGAATAGTGTCTTAAATAACACTGTTCTTAAACCCCATATAAAAATAATAATCTTTTAATTTAGGTTATTAAAGTTTTCGATTATATTTAGTAATTGAAATAAGATGAAACGTGGGTTGGGTTTATTGTGAACCATGTTTTTTAACCCAACTGACAGTGAAAATATGAATTGGAATTTATAAATCTTTTATTAAGATTTAAATGGGAATTTTCCAAAAGTAAAGCTTTCCAATTTAACATATTAAATTGGAGTTGAATGGAATTTGAATTAATAATAACCGAGATAAGCTTCTGTGAAAGATGACCGATACTACATATGAAATTTAAGAGGCTTTGCCGTTATTCCATTTATATTATTGGTCGGATACAGAAATTTGTAACGAATATTTATTGATTTGATTTCTGTGAAGATTCCATATTTTATGGAAAATGATTTTGGGTTTACTGTGAACTACATTTTAATTGACATTAGTTCTTTAACCCAGTTAAAGTTAAGATTAATTTCTTAAACTTAAATAATCATTGAATAATGATTTTTGGTATTTGAAACCCAGTTGAAGTTTTGGTAAATCTTTAAATAAAGGATTTAAGGATAATTTAAAGAATTTATCTTGGATATAATAATGCGAATATCTATTAAAAGAATATTCTGAATTGGAATGAGACGTTGGATGTGTTTTATAGTACTTGATTTTTAATTATAAAATACGTGAGTTATTCTGAAAGACCGGGTTTAATCCATTCCGAATAATTACTACGACGATGAAGAGTTGAAGATGAAGACGGTGGTTGAAGACCGACGATCTTCACATCGAATGAATGTGTTGCTACAGAGACCCTTGATGGTAGTAGCTACCTTGAAAGGGCTTCAGTGGTGGTCGTCCGGACTATTGTTGATTGTTCGGATTTGGTTTTCGCTCAGACCCAGAGCATAAGCTAGTAAATGGATGCATGTCTGACATTGGATTTCGTTCCATGTGAATTAAATCGATTTCTGTTAATGTATGTCTGTTTGGTGATGGAGAATTTATTCTCTGCTTAACAACCTGGTATATATTAATAGTGATTTATCGCAGGGCGTGAATTGTCAATGTGGCACGCCAAGATGCAAATGATCAAGGCTTTTGTTGAAAAGCAGGGCCTTGTGGGAGATCAAAGCATAGCCTATTACGGCATAGCTTTGTGTATATCATGACTTCACGAGCCTCACACCCCAGTATGAGTCAAAAATGGGATATGGACCGTAGGGAGTGCACACGTTTCTTTCTAGCTAGTGGTAGTGTCCGTGCTTAAACTGGCTGGCATGTTACTTATGTGGATGATGGATTTTGAGGCGCCTCGGATTTTTATAGGCTGTTAGTGGTCATACTATAGGTTCAAAGGAACCGGGAAACGTGTGTTCAGGCATAACCAATCCACTGCCGATAGGCGGGGACCGGCCCTACCTCTCCAAGGGTTCACTGCGGGGGATCCTGGGGCATTTGCTAGAGTGTCTCAAATCGGAGAGGAGCTTGCCCCTAGCCTCGACTCATAATGGAAATCAAAATTCCAATACGACTTTGCGGTTTTGATTGTAGAACTAGTATGGCGACATAGTAGGATGGGGTACTATGCCGTCTATGATTAATACATTATGATTGAAATGTTTTTGAAATATATATATACCCATAGATATACACACTAATATTAAATCCGTTTTATTGTATCAAGCATCTTTGACCATTATAAGGTAAAACCCTATCCTCCGGTTTGCGTTGGATTGTGTGATGGGACTTGGGTCTTATAATGGTTTCATTTTTCTAAAAATCATTGCGTTGTCTAACGATTTACTTTATTTTATGCACTGGCAATCCAATGGAGTAAACTCGTTCCGCGTTAGCGGGGTGATCATGTGATTAGCCTTATTATTAGATAAGTTAAGTTTAGATTTCTCAAACCAGTCCCATGACTGACCTGTAGTTTGTTTCACTGGCAAACTCGAGTGCCCATATTTTCTACACGGGCATTCGAGTAGCTTTTTGCAGATATATTTACAGGATCCTGGTTTACAGCTGAAGCGGTATTCGAAAAGCTCTGTATCCGTGTATTCCTTTCGGTTGTATATTTGTAATATTTTTCCGCTGCTATTAAAATTTAATTTAAATCTTTGATATCATTGTATATCTATTGTGTAATGAGTTTTCATACTCTGTTATATTCTTGTACTCTGATGTAATTGTTGTAATCAGCAATAAAATGCTCTTCGGTTTGTGTTCTGATGTGTGTTGTTCACAAAGCAATCCAGTCTTTCCTTTATGGGGGAGTTTGGGTCGTTTCATAATGTTTTATAATAAATAATGTTTTATAAAGAACATTTAATAAATAAAGAACATCTTCAAATAAAAAGGTCACCTATAATATGTTAATGAAAATAAAACATTTGTTTATTGAATTACATTTTTATACAATAAAAGGTCACCTTTAATATGTTAATGAAAATAAAACATTTGTTTATTGAATTACATTTTTATATAATAAAAGGTCACCTTTAATATGTTAATGAATATAAAACATTTGTTTATTGAATTACATTTTTATACAATAAAAGGTCACCTTTAATATGTTAATGAAAATAAAACATTTGTTTATTGAATTACATTTTTATATAATAAAAGGTCACCTTTAATATGTTAATGAAAATAAAACATTTGTTTATTGAATTACATTTTTATATAATAAAATGTCACCTTTAATATGTTAATGAATATAAAACACTTGTTTATTGATGTTAGATCAAAATTTAGCTGTAACACACAAATTGTTCTGATTCGTAGGGAATTATAACTGAAAAATGAGAAAAAAGCAGAAAACACACACGGTTTATAGTGGTTCGGCGTTAACGAGCCTACGTCCACTTTATATGCTATTGATTATACTTTGGATGCTAGTACAACGAATGATTTCTCTCAAACTCACTCTTACAATTACGATTTCTCTCAGTTATCTCGAAGTAAATCTGCTATGAAATAGTGGTATGACAGTAATGGTGGAATCAATCCTTAAAACTGTAACACCCCACCTCCGCCAGGGTGTCTCTTGCAAGCACTCTGACTTTGGAGGGGCGTTTGAATCAGGTAAACATGCATAATGATATATCAAGGCAGAACAAGAACATATGTATATATGTAAACAGAGTAAATAACATAGATAAAACAACGGAAGATTTCAAAGCATTTCAAAACCAGTCTGGTACAACATAATGTCAACTTTCCAAATAAACAAGTCTAGATAAAACAACATCAACTGAAAAAATGAAATACATAAGTACTAATCCCCAAAAGAAGTGATAGCCACAGCTAACTTCATGTCAAACCGTACATGAGCTAAATCCCACAAGCAAGCAATCCGAAATCCAAGCTAAGCTCCAGTAATCCCTCCCTGAGAACCTGGGGGGAGGGGGGGGGACGGAAGGAAAGAGGCGAAAGAAAACAGGTCAGTCAAAAAGACTGAGTAAGCCCTACTACAATCAATGTAAACTGATAAAGTTAACTGGCATGAGCAGCAGGGATGAACATAAGGATAACAACATACTGGCATGATGATTAACTAACAAGGTAGATAAAGGTGTCATCGCATAATCAGGATTAAGGTTTTGCACCACAGGTGTACTAGCAAACTAACATGACTTGAATAAACAAGTATTGATCCCTTGGCCCAAGCTTTGGCCCAATAACATGAAGTGACCCTCATATGCAAGGTCCAACCAAACGGTCTAGTCGATCGGCTCCCTAAGCCTAACTCGTCACGTGTTGGTGTCAATACGGCCCAAACATAATTGTAGTCGAACTGTGCCGGGTCCACCCTTCGGGTGTATCAAGCCCTAGGGTGCCAACCCCTGGACACCATAAACATGAGTGCACAGTCTCGATCTACTGGTACCCATGGGTGACTTCTCCAAATACGGACTACGTGCACGACCATAGTCCGTCTGAAACTACATCGGCGTACCACCCGGCCGTCGTTTATTGGGTCGCTTACCTCCAGCCCAGTAATCGTGCCCCCTCCCTAGCCTAGTCCCTAGGGCCTTAATGATACCAATTTTTGGGGATTTACTGCGGAGTGGGCCCCCCATTGCTAGGATTTTCTAGTGGGTTAAGTACGGATTAACCCTCTTGCTAATCATGGATTAACTTGGTTAAGTGTAACAATGAGTTCACGACTTAACCCCGATTAATCTACCAAGCCCAAATTGGTTAAGTATTAAGTGGACCATGACTTAACCCTAATCACGAGGCATTAATTAATTTTAATGCGCCTTAACCTCTCACATTAGACCTTGTTGTCGTTACTAGTTAAGCCGGGCGGGTCCGGGTAGCTTTACACCACAACTTGGTCTAACCTCGGGTTCAAGGTACAACATGGCCAACTTCTCACATTGGGTCCTATTGTTTGTAGCAACTAGTTAAGCCGGTCGGTTCCGGGTAGGTTTACGCTACAAACTCAACCCAACCTCGAGTTGGCCACACTTATCTTTTCTAAGTGTCATGTCCATCATGTTTCTAAAACATGTTACAAGTTTTCAAGCAATTGGGTAGACCTAACTTAATAGGTAAATTCCCAATGGGTAGACCTAACTTAATAGGTAAATTCCCAAGCTTATGTTTTTATGTCTTTTACTTTTACCCAACCCCAAACGCAATCCCATCGCTTACATATCGCAATAGCGCATAAAGGATAGAAAGAGGGAACTTGGCATAATCATGACATGAAAGGTGTTGAAGCCACAAGTTCAACATGGTGGCGTATGAAATGTACATATGTTCATATACTTGCATATTACATTTTTAGCCTCAAAAGCATGCATAAAACCAAACTTAGCATATTGGTGATACATGGTGCTAAATGACATGTAGAAATGGCCATAAGTTCGCATTTAGCCTCACATGCAAGTTATCATAAGAGATATGATAACTTACATGTTGCCAAAATGCAACCTTTGGCATAAAGCTTGAAGCTTTATGTTCATAAACCCAAGATAAGCTTGCATAACATGATAGTATGAACAAAGTGTTCAACCCAAACTTGCATAACATAACTTGGCATACTTGCATATAAACTTGCATATCACAACATGATAAACTTGCATATAAACTTGCATATCACAACATGATAAACTTGCGTATAAACTTGCATATCACAACATGATAAACTTGCATTTCATAGCATAGTAAACTTGCATATAAACTTGCATATCATACATTTAACTTTAGAGTTTAAGTATGAAAGTAGAATAGGGCTTACAATGCTTGAGAAGTCACAAAAATATGACAAAGCCCTTATGAAATCAATTAAACCCAAAATGCAAGCAAAACCCTTGAACCAAAATGATCAAGACTCTTTCTTTATGATGCAAATATATAAACTTGACTTGAATGCAAGCTAATAATGCTCATACAAGTTTGAAAACACTTGTATGCATGGAAAATCACTTAGAAATTGGTTTAGGAATTTTATGAAGAGAGTGGAGGCCATGAGAGGATTGATTTTGCCATAGTTTAGTTGTAGGATAGATTAATGATGATTTAGGGCTAGGTTAGGGCCTTATTTATAGATTAGGCAAGTGTTTTAGGCCTTAGGATTAAACCCTAGTTCCAATCTCAGCCCTTAAAACCGAATCTGGCCCCCAAGCTCAACACAATCTCAAAATGGTGCACCAGGCTAAACAGCCCGGCTGGACCAAGTCGACAGCCAAGTCGACAGGGCTGTCGACTTGGGTCCAACCAAGTCGACTCCCAAGTCGACAGGGCTGTCGACTTGGGTACTATGGCGGGAATTTTCCCGCCTGGCCCAAACTGGCCCAATTTTCCAAATTCAAGTTTGAATTTGAAATCTGTTTTTACTTAGAAATTCTCTGAAAACTTTGTTGGGCCTTAATCGGGTCATACGGACTCCGATTTTCGAAAACTCGGACTCTATTTCGCGTATTTTTCCGAGACGAACGCAATGGCATAGCCCTTTTCCCTTGATTCAGATTTTAGAATTTAATTCTGCCTCGATTTATGTTATTACAGATTATTGAAAATACGGGTTGTTACATTCTCCCCTCCTTAAAGGATTTCGTCCCCGAAATCTTCAAGTTAGGAAGAACGTATCCTACCATCCAACATCCATCTACTCAAAACATCATCCACGAGCAATCACTGTCCTTACAAGATTCTAAATGTAGTATGAACGTATGCAAATGTGTGTGTATATGTCCTTATCTAATGCAAATATCCTCAATGCAAATTATGTTAGTGAAATGAATCCATATGTATGCAATTCCTAACATAATATATAACATCTATATGTGTGCACATAACATACATCCATATGCAACATCCATGTGACAACACAAAAATTTTCATCCATGAATAAGCATAAACACTCATGCATATGCAATATGAGGAGTGTGTGAGCCGATCTAGTGCCTAACGTGTATAATGCATCCACGAGTAACCACTTGCAAACACTTGCAACCACTTACAACCATCAAGCATAACATGTTTCAAACACATGTTTCATCCAAAGGGTTTCTACCTAAGGTTCTCATGACAAGATTAACACGATAAACTAGATAAACATGGATAACAAAGAGAAAGATATGCTAACAAAGAAAAGAGATTGAGAGTGTACCCTCAAAAAGGAATGGATAAAGCCCACGCATCTTCTCCTCGGTTTCCCAAGTTGCATCTTCTTCGGCTTCACCCCATTGAACCTTCACCAACTTGACCTCTCGATTCCTTAGCTTCTTGGTCTCCGTCCCCAAGATACGAATCGGAGCTTTCCTCAAGGTAGCCTCTTTCTCCACTTCCACATCTTTCAGAACACTCGGCTCAACAACCTCTGCTGATTCATGTAAAAACTTCCGGAGATGCGAGACATGAAAAACATCGTGTACTCCAGCAAGCTTCTCGGGCAACTTCACTCTATAAGCCATCTGCCCGATCCTCTCTATAATAGGGAATGGTCCAACAAACCTCGGTGCTAACTTCCCAACGGCTCCAAATCGGACCACATTCCGCAAAGGAGAAACCTTCTCGAAAACCATATCCCCAACATCAAACTCCAGATCAGTTCTTCGCTTATCAGCATAGGATTTCTGTCGGTCTTGGGCCGCTTTCATCCGTCTCCGAATCAACTCGATCTTCTCGGATGTATCTCTGATCATATCAGGCCCAAGTATAAGCTCATCTGTAGTCTCCCACCAACATGTAGGCGACTTGCACGGCCTCCCATATAAAGCTTCGAATGGTGCCATCCCCATGCTTGCCTGATAACTGTTATTATATGCAAACTCAACAAGAGGAAGATGGTCTTCCCAAGTACCACCAAAATCCAGAATACAAAGCCTCAACAGATCCTCGAGTACCCTATTCACCCTTTTGGTTTGACCGTCCGTCTGTGGGTGATAAGCCGTACTTAGATTCAACCTCGTGCCCATGGCTTCTTGCAAGCTATTCCAGAATTGATTTGTAAAGATTGGGTCAATGTCACTGACTATACTAGAAGGGACTCCATGTAGCCTCACAATCTCACGAAGATATACAGACGCTAGCCAAGATGCGGTCCTCTTGCTCTTCACCGGAATGAAATGAGCACTCTTCGTAAGTCTGTCCACAATAACCCAAATGCTCGTATTCCCTTTCCTTGACCTTGGTAGCCCATCGATAAAATCCATGGAAATACTCTCCCACTTCCATAGTGGAACGTCTAGAGGATGCAATAGCCCACCGGGCTTCTTTGACTCGGCCTTAGCTTGCTGGCAAATGATACATCTAGAGACAAATTCTGCCACATCCTTCTTCATCCCAGGCCAAAAGAAAATGCGCTTCATATCTTTATACATCTTATCTCCGCCCGGATGTATAGTCAACTTAGAGCGATGCGCTTCCTCAAGAACCTTTCTTACCAAATCTTCTACCATGGGAACACATAACCTTCCGTCTCTCCTCAGCCAACCCTTGTCATCAATAGAATATCGAGCGAGATGACTAGACGTCTCTCCTCGAATCAGCTTATCCATAATCTCAACTATCTGAGGGTCTTCTCTCTGCGAAGCCCCAACTTGATCAAGAAGGGTAGGTCTGAGTTCTAGAGATGCTAAAGAACCGGTCATCGACTCAACCGCCAAAGAGAAATCAAAGGTTGCCACATACTCTAAATTCTTCATCTCAACGAATAGAGGACTTAGGGTCAACCTTCTTCTACTCAATGCATCTGCTACCACATTCCCCTTGCCAGGGGTATAAGCTATCTCAAAATCATAGGACGCCAAGAATTCCATCCATCTTTGTTGCCTCAGATTCAGATCCTTCTGAGAAAAGAGATACTTCAATGACTTGTGATCGGTATAAAGCTCAAATCTTTCTCCCAGAAGATAATGGCGCCAAGCCTTGAGTGCATATACTATTGCTGCCAACTCTAAGTCATGAGTGGGATAATTCTTCTCATGCACTTTGAGTTGTCTACCGCCAAAGCATATCACCCTTCCTTCTTGCATAAGAACAGCTCCTAACCCCGTGCCACATGCATCGGCGCATACTGCAAATAACTTCCCTCCATCGGGCAAAGCTAGAACAGGTGCTGATGTAAGAGCTCTCTTGAGCTTCTGAAAAGCAAGCTCGCATTCTATGCTCCAAGCAAAAACTGAATTCTTCTTCGTCAATTTAGTGAGAGGAGCAGAAATCTTCGCGAAGTCCTTGATGAACTTCCGGTAAAAACCCGCAAGACCTAGAAAACTTCTCACTTCGGTTGCATTCCTTGGAGTCTTCCAATCCTGTACTGCAACTACCTTAGCGGGATCCACCGCTAAGCCTTGCTTAGATACTATATGCCCAAGGAATCTAACTTCCCTTCTCCAAAAGTGACACTTGGAGAACTTGGCCTTCAACTGATGCGCTCTAAGCGTATCCATCACCTCCATGAGATGCCTTGCATGCTCTTCCTCATCCTTAGAGAAGATCAGAATATCATCTACGAAGACCACGACAAACTTGTTCAAGAACTCCCTGAACACCCTACTCATCAAGTCCACGAAATATGCGGGTGCATTAGTCAAGCCGAACGGCATGACAAGCCATTCGAAGAATCCATCTGGAGTTCTGAACGCAGTCTTGTCTATACTATCTTCAGCTACCCTGAGCTGATGGAATCCAGTAGCAAGATCAAGCTGAAAGAAAACAGAAGCACCGACAAGCTGGTCAAAGAGATCATCAATCCTCGGTAACGGGTGTCTGTTCTTCTTAGTCAGCTTATTCAACTCTCGATAGTCAACACAAAGTCGGAGAGAACCATCTACCTTGGTAGCAAACACCACAGGCGCTCCCCATTCAGATATACTTCGTCTAATGAAGTTCTTCTCAAGCAACTCTTTCACTTGCTTACCTAGCTCCCGTCTTTCACGCGGAGCCATGTGCCGAACGGGCAAAGAAACCGGCTTTGCATTATCCACCAGTTAAATGCGGAAATCAATCTCTCGCTTAGGGGGCAACCCCCTAACTTCACCGAAAACATCCGGATACTCACGAACCACTCTCACAGACTGAAGAGTTTCCATTGACGAGTCAAGTGATTCCAGATAGCACAACATGACGGGACTTCTCGGATCACAAGAAATCTCTAGGGTGTTTCCGAGGCGAGTCACGAGCCTCACAACCCTATGCTCACAATCAAGAATGGCTCCATATCTGGACAGCCAATCCATGCCCAATATCAATCCGTATCCCCTAAAACTAAGAACATAAGCACTGCACAAGAACTCTACACTCAGTATAGAGATCCTCAAATCCCCACATATCATAGACAAATGGGCGGAACCCCCAATAGGATTTGAGACACAGACGGGATCTTCTACCAAGCTAGTACTAAGGTGCAAACTATCAACAAGATCAGATGAGATAAAGCTATGCGATGCACCAGAATCAAACAAGGTACGAACTGGAAAATCAGAAATATATACAAAGCTCTCAACAGAAATACTACCTCGATCGGGAACTGGAGCGACATTGAGAGCATGAACTTGCCCTCCTGAAGGTCCAGCACGCTGAGTCTGACCCTGGCCTTGCCCTTGCTTCTTCGGGCAATCCCTACTGAAATGTCCAGTCTTACCGCAGAAAAAGCATTCACCATTCTTCCTTTTCCTCTTCTTACAATCCTTAATAAGATGCCCAACTGAACCGCAATAATGGCACTTCTCCTTGTTGTTCTTGCCCTTGTTGTTGTTCCCCTTGTTGCCTTGACTCTTGTTCTTGTTCTGATTGCCTTGACTGCTTTGACCACTTGGATTACCCTGATTTCCTTTTCCTTGAGAATCAGTCTTTTTGGCTTGAGTATCATTCATCTTGGTTTCTTTCTTGACATCTCCCTGAAGTAGCGCCATATCAACCAAACTCTCAAACGTGGCCCCATGGGGAATATGTGACATAGCCAATCCCTGCAACGACTCATTCAATCCTCTAGCAAAACGAAGAGCCTTCTTCTGAGGAGTATTCACCATATCCAAGCCAAAACGAGCTAACTGATTGAACTTGTTCACATATTCTTTGACAGACATATCTCCTTGCTTCAAAGTCACGAACCTCTCCATTTGCAGATTCTCCTCAGCAGAAGATAGAAACTTAAGCACGAACCTTGCCCTGAGATCGGCCCAAGTCTCAACGGGCCTAGTACCATTGGTGACTTCCCACCAATAAGCGGCTTCATCCTTCATAAGCCAAACCGCCAACAAGATCTTCCTCTGATCGTCTAACCCAAAGATAGCAAATAAATCCTCGGTCTCTTTCAACCAATTTCTGGCCTCTACAAAAGTCTCAGTGCCTTGAAAGTTCTTGCCACCCATTGCTTTGAAATCTTTGCAAATCTTTGCGAAGTCAGCTTGAGGATGATGAGGGGGAGGAGGAAGAGGAACCTCAGCAACAGGAGGAGGAGGAACATTAGCGACAGGAGGAGGAGGAACATCTGCGGGGCCGGCTTCGGTCGCCCTAGCCTCCAAAAGTCTCCTATACCAAACAGGTACGTGTACTCCCTCCGGAATAGCAAAGTTATCGGCCATACTGAAAATGAAGAAAAAGACAGATTCAGAATGGAGAAAAACGAAGGAATTTTGCTAATGGCTTTTTGGGGAATAGCCTTTAAACTAAACTAGACTTTTCTTTGGAAAATACTTTATACTTAGTTTTGAAAATAGTTTTCCAAAAGTTTTCTAAAAACCCTTTTTGTTCCTTCTCGTAAACCATATGCTCTGATACCAAATTGTAACACCCCACCTCCGCCAGGGTGTCTCTTGCAAGCACTCTGACTTTGGAGGGGCGTTTGAATCAGGTAAACATGCATAATGATATATCAAGGCAGAACAAGAACATATGTATATGTGTAAACATAGTAAATAACATAGATAAAACAGCGGAAGATTTCAAAGCATTTCAAAACCAGTCTGGTACAACATAATGTCAACTTTCCAAATAAACAAGTCTAGATAAAACAACATCAACTGAAAAACTGAAATCCATAAGTACTAATCCCCAAAAGAAGCGATAGCCACAGCTAGCTTCATGTCAAACCGTACATGAGCTAAATCCCACAAGCAAGCAATCCGAAATCCAAGCTAAGCTCCAGTATTCCCTCCCTGAGAACCTGGGGGGGGGGGGGAACGGAAGGAAAGAGGCGAAAGAAAACAGGTCAGTCAAAAAGACTGAGTAAGCCCTACTACAATCAATGTAAACTGATAAAGTTAACTAGCATAAGCAGCAGGGATGAACATAAGGATAACAACATACTAGCATGATGATTAACTAACAAGGTAGATAAAGGTGTCATCGCATAATCAGGATTAAGGTTTTGCACCACAGGAGTACTAGCAAACTAACATGACTTGAATAAACAAGTATTGATCCCTTGGCCCAAGCTTTGGCCCAATAACATGAAGTGACCCTCATATGCAAGGTCCAACCAAACGGTCTAGTCGATCGGCTCCCTACGCCTAACTCGTCACGTGTTGGTGTCAATACGGCCCAAACATAATTGTAGTCGAACTGTGCCGGGTCCACCCTTCGGGTGTATCAAGCCCTAGGGTGCCAACCCCTGGACACCATAAACATGAGTGCACAGTCTCGATCTACTGGTACCCATGGGTGACTTCTCCAAATACGGACTACGTGCACGACCATAGTCCGTCCGGAACTACATCGGCGTACCACCCGGCCGTCGTTTATTGGGTCGCTTACCTCCAGCCCAGTAATCGTGCCCCCTCCCTAGCCTAGTCCCTAGGGCCTTAATGATACCGATTTTTGGGGATTTACTGCGGAGTGGGCCCCCCATTGCTAGGATTTTCTAGTGGGTTAAGTACGGATTAACCCTCTTGCTAATCATGGATTAACTTGGTTAAGTGTAACGATGAGTTCACGACTTAACCCCGATTAATCTACCAAGCCCAAATTGGTTAAGTATTAAGTGGACCATGACTTAACCCTAATCACGAGGCATTAATTAATTTTAATGCGCCTTAACCTCTCACATTAGACCTTGTTGTGGTTACTAGTTAAGCCGGGCGGGTCCGGGTAGCTTTACACCACAACTTGGTCTAACCTCGGGTTCAAGGTACAACATGGCCAACTTCTCACATTGGGTCCTATTGTTTGTAGCAACTAGTTAAGCCGGTCGGTTCCGGGTAGGTTTACGCTACAAACTCAACCCAACCTCGAGTTGGCCACACTTATCTTTTCTAAGTGTCATGTCCATCATGTTTCCAAAACATGTTACAAGTTTTCAAGCAATTGGGTAGACCTAACTTAATAGGTAAATTCCCAATGGGTAGACCTAACTTAATAGGTAAATTCCCAAGCTTATGTTTTTATGTCTTTTACTTTTATCCAACCCCAAACGCAATCCCATCGCTTACATATCGCAATAGCGCATAAAGGATAGAAAGAGGGAACTTGGCATAATCATGACATGAAAGGTGTTGAAGCCACAAGTTCAACATGGTGGCATATGAAATGGACATATGTTCATATACTTGCATATTACATTTTTAGCCTCAAAAGCATGCATAAAACCAAACTTAGCATATTGGTGATACATGGTGCTAAATGACATGTAGAAATGGCCATAAGTTCGCATTTAGCCTCACATGCAAGTTATCATAAGAGATATGATAACTTACATGTTGCCAAAATGCAACCTTTGGCATAAAGCTTGAAGCTTTATGTTCATAAACCCAAGATAAGCTTGCATAACATGATAGTATGAACAAAGTGTTCAACCCAAACTTGCATAACATAACTTGGCATACTTGCATATAAACTTGCATATCACAACATGATAAACTTGCATATAAACTTGCATATCACAACATGATAAACTTGCATATAAACTTGCATATCACAACATGATAAACTTGCATTTCATAGCATAGTAAACTTGCATATAAACTTGCATATCATACATTTAACTTTAGAGTTTAAGTATGAAAGTAGAATAGGGCTTACAATGCTTGAGAAGTCACAAAAATATGACAAAGCCCTTATGAAATCAATTAAACCCAAAATGCAAGCAAAACCCTTGAACCAAAATGATCAAGACTCTTTCTTTATGATGCAAATATATAAACTTGACTTGAATGCAAGCTAATGATGCTCATACAAGTTTGAAAACACTTGTATGCATGGAAAATCACTTAGAAATTGGTTTAGGAATTTTATGAAGAGAGTGGAGGCCATGAGAGGATTGATTTTGCCATAGTTTAGTTGTAGGATAGATTAATGATGATTTAGGGCTAGGTTAGGGCCTTACTTATAGATTAGGCAAGTGTTTTAGGCCTTAGGATTAAGCCCTAGTTCCAATCTCAGCCCTTAAAACCGAATCTGGCCCCCAAGCTCAACACAATCTCAAAATGGTGCACCAGGCTAAACAGCCCGGCTGGACCAAGTCGACAGCCAAGTCGACAGGGCTGTCGACTTGGGTCCAACCAAGTCGACTCCCAAGTCGACAGGGCTGTCGACTTGGGTACTCTGGCGGGAATTTTCCCTCCTGGCCCAAACTGGCCCAATTTTCCAAATTCAAGTTTGAATTTGAAATCTGTTTTTACTTAGAAATTCTCTGAAAACTTTGTTGGGCCTTAATCGGGTCATACGGACTCCGATTTTCGAAAACTCGGACTCTATTTCGCGTATTTTTCCGAGACGAACGCAATGGCATAGCCCTTTTCCCTTGATTCAGATTTTAGAATTTAATTCTGCCTCGATTTATGTTATTACAGATTATTGAAAATACGGGTTGTTACAAAAACTGCCAAAAGATCCTGAAAAATGCCAAGCTCTGGGCTATTTATAGCTGATTTCTGGTGATGGATCGCGGTCATATGTGGCCCACATCCCGAAGATCTCGGACTGGTTCGTAACTTGATGAATAATTAGTCAAATTAGCCATTGTGGACAGGTGTCGCGATATCCTTAAACATCGGATCGTGGATGACCAAGTCCGTGGCCATCATCGTGTCTTCCAGCTCGGATCGGATCGCGGTTGACTTAGTCAAGGTCTTCACGTGGTGGTTCGTGGGATCTGATCGGATCGTGATCGTTAGTGCGACTCGCACAAGGGGGGCGATCCGCGATCTATGATCTGTGTGGTCTGAACTTGATAACTTCTATATTTGAGACTGTGTGGACTGCATAATCGATCTTGGTGGCTTGGTTCAAAAAGCTAGCCAACATTTTGCCCCCTTGAAGTATGTTTTATCGAGGATGGAACATGCTTCGAAATTTCTGAGATCGATCCCAAAAATGGGTTGGTCATAAGATTTTCATCCCGATCAATAACTTCACAACTAGCCTCTCAATCCTCTAGTTCTTCGCCAGAGCCTCTTGTTGATATGAGGAAGAGGAAAAAAGGTGATCGTTTAGATGTTGATAAGGGGGAGTCAGGGAAGCAGAAAAAGAGCAAGAAGCCAACATAGCCCCCCCAGCATGAGTAGGATGCAGATATTAGTTTATATTTTGTCCTTAGGATTTTTAGGCTTTCCACTGGCCATGAAATGTAATTGTGAGAATGGCCCTCACTTTTGTTTAGGTTCCTCTTTATCTTGTAGGCTTGCAATTTATGAATGAAAGTTTATTTCTTTTGCATCATCGTGTACTTGCATCGAATAAACGCTTCACACTTAGTCACAAATCATTTGACCATAACCAAGCTGAAATTATACTACAAATCATTCAAGCGACAGAAAAAGTTTAAAATTTTCTATGCATGTTGCCCCCTATCTTTGAATACGGGGGACTTGGAATTTTTAGTAGGATTATGGTCCTTGAGGTGCCAAATCTCCGGTACCTCTATACTTTCCCGATCCATCAGCGGGTTAGAATTCGAACTCGTATCATGATCTGCTCACCGATCCTTCAACGGGGCAGAAATTCTAGGGGCGCTGAATCTCCAGCATCCTTCTCAGCGCTTAATCATAGACGCTTTTATACTATCCTGGCGGTCGCCAAGGTTAGAGTTCAAGCTAAGTCGTTCGGTCGCTCCCCGATCCTTCAGCGTGGAAAGAGCTCTTTCTCAGCGCTTAATCATAGACGCCTTTATACTCTCCTGGCGGTCGCCAAGGTTAGAGTTCGAGCTCAGCTGTTCAGTCGCCCCCGATCCTTCAGCGGGGTAAGAGCTCTTTCTCAGCGCTTAATCATAGACGCCTTTATACTCTCCCGGCGGTCGCCAAGGTTAGAGTTCTGTCAAGGCGGTTCTTATCATGGTGCGTCGCCTTGCCATGTGGACGTTATTTTCGCGTCCTTTACGTTTTCTCACGGCTATGGAGAGTTAGAGTGCAATCAATGGTGTGATTCACTTTATTGCACGTTCAGCGTTCTGGCTGCGGATTACTCTCCATTCTAATGGAAGGCACTTAGAATTACACATTTCTGTGATCGCTATATGGTTACAGCAAACTTTATAAAGATAGAAGAGCAGATAAATAATAGTGCCAATAAAGGTAAACGACACACAATATTTTTATAGTGGTTCGGTCGAATCGTGACCTACGTCCACTTTATAATCCTTTGCTCAAAACATTGGACTATTCTAGGCAAGTCATGCCTTTTACATGGTCCTATGAAACAAAAGGATAAATCTGACAACTTTACATCAAATAGGGCCGCAAATGTTGGGCATTCCACACTCTAGGGATTTCTTCTCCATCTACGGTTGCTAGCTTGAAGGTTCCATTATCAAGCCTTCGTAGAACGGAGTATGGTCCTTCCCACTTCGCACCCATATGAGTTGGGGGTGGAAAGACACGCTTCAGAACCAAGTCTCCGGGTTCAAAGGTTCGGGCTCGAACTCTTTTGTTGTAGTATCTAGCGACCTGTTGCTTGTGTCTTAAGGCACGCAAGTCTGCTTCATCCCTTTTCTCCTCTATCATATCTAGGGATTCAAGGAAAAACTCGTTATTAGTCATCGGATCGTAGTAAGTGACTCAGTGAGATGGTACTTTTAGCTCAACCAGGATGACTGCCTCTGCTCCAAAAGTAAGAGAGAAGGGAGTATGGCATGTCGCCGATTTATACGTTGTCCTGTAGGCCCTTAATGCCAAGGGTAATTCATCGACTCACATGGCTTTGGACCGTTTCAATCTTCTTTTGATAATGGACTTAATCACTTTATTTGCTGCTTCGACCTGCCCGTTCGACTGCGGATGTGCCACAGAGGTATACCGTTTCTCGATGTGGTATTTCTGGCAGAAGTCCCTGAACTCATTACTATCAAACTGGGTTCCGTTGTCAGTTATGACGATCTTCGGGATCCCAAACCGGCAAATAATGTTCCTAACAACGAAGTTAATCACTCGCTTGGTTGTGATTGTAGCTAGCGGCTCAGCCTCGACTCATTTGGTGAAGTAGTCTATAGCTACAATAACGAACTTTGCTCCGCCCTTCGCTATAGGGAGGCTTCGATGATATCAATTCCCCACATAGCGAAAGGCCATGGACTCATCATTGTTTTTAACTGGACAGGAGGTGCCTTGGAAATTTTTGAAAATCTTTGGCATGCATCACAATGTCGCGCGTACTTTGCCGCATTTTTGTTTATGGTAGGCCAGAAGTAACCATACCGCAACACCTTTTTTTCCAATGTTTGTCCTCCAGTATGGTCACCACATTCACCCTCATGTACTTCCTGCAGTACACGCCTAATGTCGTCATGGGCTATACACCGGAGAAGAGGTATCGAAAATCCGTGTATGTACAGGACTCCGCCTTGCAGAACCAATCGGGAAGCTTTACGGATTATTTTACGCCTCTCGCTCTTCTTAGTCGGAAGCGTTCCATTCATCAAGAAATTCTTTAGAGGAGTCATCCATGACTCCCTTTCTGGCTCAGTCTCTAGTATCGGATCAATTTCCATCTGACCTATGCTAGGGAACTGAAGTACTTCATTTGGGGTAGCCCGGCTTCTTCAGGATCGTCGGAACTAGCCATCTTTGCTAACTTATCCGCCTGTTGGTTCTATGACCGCGGAATATGAGATATACTATAGTGATCCAAGCCAGTCAGCAACTCCTTCACTTTCTCCAAATACGAAATCAATCTTAGGCTCTTAGCTCGGAACTTTCTAGTGACCTGATTTATAACCAACTTAGAATCGCAAAATATGTCCAGCTTCGCGATCTCTAATTCCTTTGCGATCTTCAGCCCGGCTATCAGGGCTTCATATTCGAAGTCGTTGTTAGTGGCATGAAATTCCAATCGGATTGCATAACATATCAGTCGTTTCTCAGGAGTTTCAAGCACCACTCCGGCACCGGATCGTTTATCATTCCTTGCACCATCAGTATACATTTTCCAGGCACTAGGATCGAGAAGTAGTTTCGGTAGGTCAGCCTCTTCATTTACTATGTCATCCTCCAGGACAGTAAATTCTGCTATAAAATCTGCCAGCACTTGCCCCCGTATTGATCGTATGGGCTGAAAATTCAGATCAAATTGACTCAATTCAATGTTCCATTTGAGCAGCCTTCCAGAAGCTTCTGGTCTGTGTAGAACTTGCTTGAGCGGATGATCAGTGTACAAGGTTATAGGATGAGCTTGGAAATAATGTCGAAGCTTCCTAGATGCAATCAACAAACTGTACGCCAGCTTTTCTATCCTTGGATAATTGCACTCAGCTACCGCCAATTTTTTACTCACGTAGTACACTGGCCTTTGAACCTTGTCTTCTTCTCTCACTAATGCTGAGCTGATCGCGTGGGACGACACTGCTAAGTACACGAATAAATCCTCGTGGTCCACCGGCTTAGACAGTATCGGAGGCCTCTCCAGATGATTCAACAAATTCTGAAATGCTTCTATGCAATCAGGAGTCCATTTAAAATTGTGTTTTCCTCGCTTTATCAATTCGAAGAATGGAATGCATTTGTCTGTCACTCTAGAGATGAATCTGCTTAATGCTGCTACTTTCCCTGCAAGGCTTTGCACATATTTGATTCATCTAGGCTCCTGAATGCCTCTGATTGATGCGATCTGGTCTGGATTAATCTCAATCCCGTGCGAGCTGACAATGAATCCCAAGAATTTCCCGGAGGCAACCCCAAATGAGCATTTCGTTGGGTTGAGTTTCATCCCATACTTTCGAAGGATACCAAACATCTCTGCCAAGTCTGTAGTGTGATTGTATGATTGTCTGGACTTAACCAACATGTCGTCAACGTACACCTCCATTGTTTTCCCAATATGGTTATAGAACATTCTGTTCACTAACCGTTGATATGTAGCGCCTGCGTTCTCCAAACCAAAAGGCATTACCACGTAGCAGTATAATCCCAGATCCGTAATGAAGCTAGTGTGTTCTTGATCTGGAACATGCATAGGGATCTGGTTATATCCTGAATAAGCATCCATGAAAGAGAGAAGCTCATGACCCGCCGTTGAATCTACCAACTGATCAATTCTGGGTAACGGAAAGCTATCTTTTGGGCATGCTTTATTCAAATCTGGAAAATCAATACACGTATGCCACTTCCCATTGGCCTTCTTTACCAAAACTGGATTTGAAATCCAATCTGGGTAGGTTGAGTCTCTGATGAATCCGTTACTTCTTAACTTTTCAACTTCTTCTTTCAAGGATGCGGACCTCTCTGGGCCCAGCATTCGCCTTTTTTGTTTTACAGGGGGATGCTTTGGGTTAATGCTCAATGAGTGGCTCATGATTGATGGAGATATCCCACACATGTCCACGTGGGTCCAAGCAAATACATATAAGTTATCTTTTAGGAAATCCGTCAGTTCTTTAGCTCGAACTATATCTATCTGGGATCCAATCTTCAGGACCTTCTCTGGGTCACTATCATCGATCGGTACATCCACAGTCATTTCGTTGGGAGCCGCCATTCTGCCCCCAGTCTCTTCGTCCTCTCTGGGATCTATATCCTCGGGCAGTTCTCTGGGCGACTCACCCATAGTCATTCTCTTTAATTGCTATGACGTCTCCTCCCTTGTGGGGGAAGAAGCGTCTTTAGTTTCTATATCTCTTCCTTTATGGAGTAGCTTTAGCTCTGCAATGTAACATGCTCATGCAGCAACCTGATCTCCTCTGACTATGCCAACACCAGCTTCCGTAGGAAACTTCAATAACAAGCACAGGGGGGCTATACAAGCTCTAAACTTTGCTAGGACCGGTCGGCCCTAGAAGGCATTATAAGGCGATTCAATACCCAAAACCACGAAGGGAAGAATTCTCACTCTCTGGCGTTCTCCTTCCCCAAGTGTTACCTGCAGCTCTACATATCCCATTGGAGCAGTTGAAGCTCCGTTAAATCCACGGATCCATCCTTCACACGACTTTAAATCTTTCAATTCAAGATTCATTTGATCGAATGTCTTTTTGAACAGAATGTTGACTGAACTCCCGTTGTCCACTAAAACTTTATGGACAGTGGCCGGGCCAATAGGAACTGTGATTACAATGGATCTTCGGTCGGAGCGTGGACTCCAATACTCTCTCGGTTACCAAAAATGACATCATATGACATCATCTTTTGTTGTTTTACCGGGACATTGTCCTCAGGGTTGCTACACTCTGCTGCCTCAAGATGCTGCTTTGCTGCGTTTACGTACTGATCCATCACCTTGAAACTATGCCCGGCTAGGTAAAGCCCTCCGATTATGGTATTGATAACAAGATCCTTTTCTTTTTGCTGGACAGTTGGCCTGGCAGTAGGTTGATTCTGGTTTTCGTTCGGGGTCTGAATATCTTGCCCCCTGTCTCTAGGAGTCACCCGGTACTCATCCAACTTCCCTTCCCGGAGCAGCCTCTCAACTACGTCTCTCAGATGACGACATTCATTTGTAGAGTGGCCGTGAGTCTGATGGAAGAGACAAAACTTCCCCGTCTCACGTTCTTTCTCGGTCGAATCTCTTGGAGGAGGCCTTTTATGTTGGAGAACGTTGTACGAGTCTACGAATATATTCTCCAAAGTATCATTTATTGGCGTATAATTTTCGAAAGACCTGGGACAGGTCCTTCTCTGGGAGTCGTTCCCTCGATTTCTCTTCCGATTATTGCCATTACTGTTGTTACCATTGTTTCCTGACTGGTGGCCGCTGCCCTGGTTTCGGTTTCCAACATTGACTTCAACCTTTCCCGAGCTGTCTCTGGTTTGCTTGATGGCCACATTACTTTGTATTTCCTCCTTATTTGCCATTTTCATCTTCCGGTTAGCATATACCTCCTCCTGACGTAAGCATACGTTTGCTTTCTCGTAGAACAATTCTCTAGTATGAGGTGGCTTGCCGGCCAGGTATCTCCCAAGTTCAGTATCTTTATCTACCCCATCAATCAGGGCTGCCACAACAGTTGGCTCATGGGGATCCTTGACTTCGGTGGTGGCTAGGTTGAAACGATCCAGATACACCCTCAAGCTCTCGCCTGGTCGTTGTTTGACAAGGAACAGATCAATCACACTCTTTGACCTCTGTGCATAAATGCGGAACTGTTCCACGAACCTTTCACTCAACTCCCTGAAACTGGAAATTGATCTTGCTAGTAAGCGAGTAAACCATAATAACGCTACATCCTCCAGGAATATAGGGAATGCTTTGCACTTTACAGCATCAGAGGCTGCGGTAGTGGTCATTGACCAAGAATATCTCATTAGATATTGTTGGATTGGATCAGATCTACCCGCGTAACGGTTCATTTGAGGCATGTTGAAGCGCCTCGCGAATGTTATGTCTAGAATGTCATCAGTAAAAGGGGTGTGACTGCGGTCAATTCCCCAATCTTCATTCCTTTGTACACGGCTATCCGCCAGGATTTGATGGACCCTAGCTGCAACATTTGCACTGGTCATCGGAGGCTCGGGATCAGTGCTTCTCGCTCGGTGGAATTCTCCGATCTCTCTTCTAGGAACAGCCACAAAGTCCGGAGCTCGGATTGGGATTCGTTGCCCCCTGTTACGAAGAGTATTTGTACGGTGAAGGGGCTGAGGTGGTCTATTCTCAACAGGATTGTCCACAACTCGAGCTCTAGGAGTTGCGGCACGATTATTCAAGTTGCAGTTTGAGGGTCCTACACAAAGTGTCTCTTCCTCTCGTGATGGCAAGGTTCCAAATCGGAGCTGCTCTATGTTTTCATCCCTCTCATACGGTCGTCGCGGAGGTCTTGGTGATTCCTCTGACGAAGAAGAGTACTCTAGGGTGAGTGGGTGAACTGGGAGTGTTCTTTGTCTTGCAAGATCATCGATCCTTCTATCCATAGCAGTTAAGTTTTGCTGCAGCACAGAGCTTTGCTTCCTTTGAGCAGCTACTTCATCAAACAACCTATCCCACATTTCAGAGAAGCGAGAGAGATCTCCTTCAGTGACCGGAGCAGAGGGGTCATATTGATCATCAACATTTTCTCTTATGCGCAGAGAACTTGAGCCAGGTCGAACAGAGGTACCGGGATGGGAAGAGTGAGCCATAACCTCCTTTTCAGGTCGAGTTGTAGTCTGGTTATCACTTCGGATCGCAGTGGACGTGTGTCTGTGGCTAGTAGCGCCCCCTGGGGTCGGATCGTGGTAACATTAAGGGGAGGGTTCGCGGCATTGTCGTGCGATCGAGTGACGACCCCTTCAGTTCGGATCGTGGTGCCGCGTCCGGATCGGTCTGCCTCTATGTCACCGCGATCCGCGAGGCCCTCCTCAACCTGCTCATGTACACTTTCTTCAACTGCTTCATTCGCGACTTCAATCGCCTGCTAAGCTCGTATTTCCTTAGACTTCTTTCCGGCCATGATATCAGATGCCGCTGGAATCTTCAAAAATCTGAACAGTGAAGTTTCGGGACTGTTTCCTTCGGACTTGAATATCCAAACAACGGAGCAACAATCCAATATGCCGAGAAATCAATTCTCAGTGAAAGCACCAAAATGTTAGATCAAAATTTGGCTCCAACACCCAAATTGTTCTGATTCGTAGGGAATTATAATTGAAAAATGAGAAAAAAGTAGAAAACACACACGGTTTATAGTTGTTCGGCGTTAAAGAGCCTACGTCCACTTTATATGCTATTGATTATACTTTGGATGCTACAACCAATGATTTCTCTCAAACTCACTCTTACAATTACAATTTCTCTCAGTTATCTCGAAGTAAATCTGGTATGAAATAGTGGTATGACAGTAATGGTGGAGTCAATCCTTAAAACTGCCAAAAGATCCTGAAAAATGCCAAGCTCTGGGCTATTTATAGCTGATTTCTGGTGACGGATCGCGGTCATACGTGGCCCACATCCCGAAGATCTCGGACTGGTTCGTAGCTTGATGAAGAATTAGTCAAATTAGTCGTTGTGGACAGGTGTCGCGATCTCTTTAAACATCGGATCGTGGATGAACAAGTCCGTGGCCATCATCGTGTCTTCCAGCTCGGATCGGATCACGGTTAACTTAGTCAAGGTCTTCACGTGGTGGTTCATGGGATCTGATTGGATCATAATCGTTAGTGCGACTCGCGCAAGGGGGGCGATCCACGTTCCATGATCCGTGTGGTCTGAACTTGATAGCTTTTATATCTGAGAGTGTGTGGACCGCATATCTCGATCTTGGTGGCTTGGTTCAAAAAGCTAGCCAACAATTGAATTACATTTTTATACAATAAAAATGTCACCTTTAATATGTTAATGAAAATAAAATAGTTGTTTATTGAATTACATTTCTATAAATTAAAAATATCACCTTTAATATAGTAATAAGAATAAAATAATCATTTATTGAATTACATTTTTATACATTAAAAATATCGCCTTTTATATGTTATAAGCATAAAATAATCATTTAATTGAATTATATTTTTATACATTAAAAATGTCACCTAAAATATGTTAAGAATCGTCGTTATGTAAATGAAACATTTATATGTTAAGAATCATTTTTAGGTAAATGAAACATTTGTATGTTAAGAATCATTTTTAGGTAAATGAAACATTTTGATGTTAAGAATCATTTTTAGGTAAATGAAACATTTATATGTTAAGAATCATTTTTAGGCAAATGAAAAATTTATATGTTAAGAATCATTTTTAGGTAAATGAAACATTAATATGTTAAGAATCATTATTATGTAAATGAAACATTTATATGTTAACAATCATTTTTTGGTAAAGAAAACTTTTATATGTTAACAATCGTTTTTAGGTAAAGGAAACATTTATATGTTAAGAATCATCTTTAGGTAAATGAAGCATTTCCATGTTAAGAATCATTTTTATATATAAGAAATATTTTTATTTAAAAGAATCATTTTTATAAAAAAAAAAACTCATTTTAATGTAAAGAATCATTTTAATACAAAAGAATGATTTTAATGCAAAGAATCATTTTAATGTAAAAAGAATCATTTTTATGTAAAGAATCATTTTAATGTTAAAAGAATCATTTTAATGCAAAGAATCATTTTAATGTAAAGAATCATTTTAATGTAAAAAGAATCATTTTTATGTAATGAATCATTTTAATGTAAAAGAACGATTTTAATGTAAAGAATCAGTTTAATGTAAAAAGAATCATTTTAGCGTAAATAAACATTCTAATGTAAAGACATTTCAATTAAAAGAATAATATAAAATAAAGAATCTTTAAAAATAAAGAATATTTTAAAATAACAAATATTTTAAAATAATATTCAGTGAAGAATAAATATTATGATTTTGATGTTTGTTTTTAAATGGACACAAAATATAAAAATATGAAGCCGGGTTAAATATAGAAACGCCATTTCTGCCCGAACGGGTTTATCGATCAATTTTATTCATTTCGTAATGAATATAAAAAAGAAGTGATTTCAAAATTTAATATTTTGAAAATATATCATTTTAATATTATAAAAATAAAGAATAGTCCATTTTGATTTAAAATTGAAAATGGAAGTTTGAATTGTTTTTAAACGATTTTATAAATATTTTATAAAATACGTTTAAAATAGAAATCGATGACATATATTATATATATTAATGGCTTGAATAGAACGCGCCGCGCAGCGACCGTTCGCGAATTTCGACCATTAACTTCAAATTAACATTACGGGAGATCCGACCGTCAGATTCTCCTAAAACCGGAACCCTTGGGTTCGTATCGAATAGAGTTTTCCAACGAGTATAAAACTTCGAAATTTCACAATTAGATTTGGATTTATATCCAAATAAAATTTGAAAAAGTAGCTATGAATGGGATACGGTGTCCGTTTGTAACAACCCTGAATTTTGGGGCTAATTTAAAATTTATTTTAAGTTATTTAAAATAATTTATTTATATAATAACGGGAAAAAAGAAAAAAATCCAAAATGTTGTTTTGTGATTATACATTGGATGAAAACAAATAAATGTTCTTTATTTTGATATTAGGATATATAGTAAAGTGTGAACATGTTAATTATACTTTTGTATTATAATTAGACTGCATAGAAAATGTAAACAAATAGAAATATCCTTTCATATGTCATTAGTATTCATAGAAGAATGTGAATATATAAAATTTATTTTTATATGTCATTCATGTTAGCACAAATTTTGTCAATTATGTTAGGAGTTAAATTGTGTCATTTATGATAGAACATACGCTTACCATTTATGTTATACATGTTGTATTAGTATAAAAATGTCAAGCTTGGCGTGTTAGAGATGTAGAATAAAAATTCCCTTTGTGTTAAATTATGTCATATTAGAAAGGCTAATTCTATTCATACACCTATAATTCCTTAACATACACCGTAAAATGAAATAAAATAGCATACACCAAAAATTTCTTTTCAAACACTATGTCTTTCACAAAATTACCCTTTTATATTTTCATCACCTTTCCTCTCTTTAACCTTAAAACTAAATTACATAAAACTGGGAATTCAATGCAATATATTTACCTAAAACTAAAAAAATAAACTTTTATTTTAACGCTAGTATCTTAAATTATTTGATTGTTTATTTACAAATCACTTTTAATTTTAGATGATGGAAATTCAAACTTATTTTTTTAAATAATAGAAAGTTAAACTAGTTAAATTTTGATGTAAAATTTAAACATGATTAGACTTGAATGAAAGATTGAAGAATTTAGTACTCTGTATAACATTAATTTTAGTAGTTAGTTTTAATTTTTAATTTTTATATTTAATTAAAGTGAAAACTGTTAAAATTGACTGTATATAAGTGTTGCTTGTAATGATATGAATATATTTTAATCCTCAGAAGAAATATAAAATTAATTTAATTAGTGACATAAATTAATTTACAATATACTAACTTTACAAGAGAAATTATATTGAGTATACATAATGCAAACAAGGGAGAATTGTATATATTTTCATTCTTTAATACTGATTCTTTTTTAATAAGGTCATTTTGGTCTGAAATTTTATTTAAAATCCCATGGTGTAGGTAAAGCAATTTGAAGTGTTTGAATAGAATTTGCCTATTAGAAATAAAACATAAGAAAAGAAAGGATTACATTTCTCTGTAATGTAATATAAGGATGGAAAATTTTATATTTTTATTGTAATATGAAATATTAGAAAAGTGAAGACAATAAATATTATATTTTTGTTGTAATATAAAACATTAGAAAGTAGGAAGACAATGGAAATTTCATTTGTATGTAAAATGTGACACTGGATAAGAAATTACATTTTTTTTCTTTAATGTAATCAATAGAAGTTAATAGGATTTTAAATCTTAGCAAGTCAAAAAATAAGAATGATTTTTCTAGTAAGTAGTTTGGACTAGATTGTAAATAAATTGAAATTAAATTTTTTTGTATAGGAGTAAATATATAAATTTAGAAATAAGCGTACACTTAATAAGTACGTTAAAAATATATATATTGATACTGTATCCATCCAAAAACGCAAGTAATCAATGCTAGTTATTATTAATATTAGATAAACGTTAAATGTAGTTTTGAACTTGAAACGTTCCCCGATACTTATGCATATTAATTAACCTTACTTATAATAAAAGGAAAATTTACAATTGTAATCGTTGGTGTTAATGGGAAATAAATGTGGAAATAAATGGTAGTGAAGCCAGAAAGGTTGCAATTAGTACAAATGAGAATTAAACATTGTAACTCTAATTTAGGGAAAATTAATATAATAAATATATACATATATATACACACACATAATAAAGAACTAAAATAAATGACAGTGTAATAAGTGGAAATTACAATAAATTGGAGCAATGAAATCATATTCCTTTATTATATAATTAATATTTGTTAATCGTAACCACATTTGGGCTGATTTGATCTGTTAGTGGTATGTTTGTTAATTTGTTGAAATTAACAATTATGTTAATTAGAGGACTGTTAAATTAAATATATATCATGTTTGTTATGAAATAGATGTAAACGTATATTTCATGTTTGAAATAAAGTTAGCATCTTTATTCTGCTAGGTGAGATTAGAAATTTGTGAATACATAAAATTATCTTTTTATGTTAACATAAACGTGTCATATAAATTGTCAAAACTTGGTTAGTGAATAGAAGAAACATTATTTTAGGAATGTTAAATATGTTAAAACAATGATCACATTTTTGTTAAGAGAATATATGTTAAAACAAAAATCACATTTTTGTTAAGATTTGTGTTAAAACAAATTATCACTTTTGTCAAATAAGATTTATGTTAAATTTAAAAAAAAAATCATTTTTTTTATGCATAGAAATTGTTAACATGTAGAATAATAAAAACATAGAATATTCTTTTATGTGTTATTAGAACGTTTTTAGCATTATTTTGTTTTCAACTAAGAAGAATATATTTTAGCGTCAAATTGTTTACGCTAAGAAGAACCTATGGTAATGTGAATTTGTTTCAACGAAAAGATTAAATTTTTGATTTTGTTAGATTACATGAAAAGGCTATAATGGAAAGTTGAATTTTATTTGTATTTGTAATACGATAAAAAGATTAAAAGTTACATTTAAATGTTAATTGGAGTTATTTAGGGAACTCGGGTTTTTGTGTAAAAATTGACATTAAAAAAAATTATAAATATAGTGGCCATCTAAACCTAATCTATCTCTCCTCATTTTTTGATAACCACCACTTCAAAAAAAATCAATGGCCCCATAGCTTCAATCTTCTTCTTCTTTCTCCCAATTCATTCAATAATTCCAAGCAATTTCAATGGCATAAATGTAGCCAACAACGAGATGGACAAACTCAATAATTATAATGGAGAATCGTGTTATGTGGATGAAGAATTTGTGGCGCAAAGAAGCTTATGGGTTCAATGGGTTTTCACATTTCAGAAGTGAAGATGATGGAATTTAGAAAGACAACGGCCTTAATTCTAATTAGGAAATGTAATTAAAGTCTTATTTTTTTTATATTGTAATTAAGTGTGTGAACAACTATAACTTGTTCATACAATTTCAGAATCAAGAAATTTCAGTTGCGTTGGAATGAGAAAAACGAGATATATGCGGTGGAATTGACTAGAGATGAAACCGAGCAAGGTGAGAATTCTATTTTAAAATAAAATTATTTATTTATTTCACTGCAAATTGTATATTCACCTTGTATATAATTTATGTTAATGTTATATAGATTTATTCGGTGTTGGTTGTTGTATGAATGCGATGGATGATTGAATTAATTTGTATGTCTCTTGTTTGTTAGAACAAGATAGCTGTAAAGAATTGCACCATGCTTGTTAAATTTAGATTAGCGATAAAATTTCACTTTTATCGTTAACATGAAATTATTTGTCAAATTTAGGTTGATGATAGAATTTCACTTTTAAGGTTATCACAAATCCATGTGTTGTCAAATGAAAAATAAAGATAAAAATATACATTTTATCGAATGTAAAAGAAGGACAAAACCATTAATTTTGTCAAATATAAAAGAATGACAAAAAAAGTAGGCATTAGAGAAAAAAGGACATTTTTATTAGAAAATGTAAATTAAAATAAAAGGACATTTTGTTAAGAAATGTAAATTAGAATAACAATGAACATATTAGTAACGTCATGTCATTTAGCAAAAATGAACACATTTTTAGCGTTATGTAAATTTAGTAAAAATGAACGCATTTTTAGCGTTATGTAAATTTAGTAAAAATGAACGCATTTTTAGCGTTATGTAAATTTAGTAAAAATGAATGCATTTTTAGCGTTATGTAAATTTAGTGAAAATGAACGCATTTTTAGCGTTATGTAAATTTAGTAAAAATGGAATGCATTTTTAGCGTTATGTAAATTTAGCAAAAATGAACGCATTTTCAACATTATGTAAATTTAGTAAAAATGAACGCATTTTTAGCATTATGTAAATTTAGTAAAAATAAATGCATTTTCAGCGTTATGTCAATTTGGAGAGAACAGACATCATTCTGGTTAGTGAATAAAAAGACTTCATTTAGTTGATAGTGAAAAATGACAATTTACACCGTCATTTAGTTGAATTAGAAGGAGAACATTTATTTCAGTTCCATGAAGAAAAGAAAAAAAACATTCCATATCATTTTCGTTTGTTAAATAGAAAGACATCATTTTGTTTGTTAAAAAGAAGAATGACATTTATTTCACCTTATTTAGTTAGAATATAAAAATGACATTTTACATCGTCATTTAGTTGGATAATGAAAAATAGACATTGGTTACGTTGTCAATTAGTTAGGAATGAAAAGTAAACATTGTTTACATTGTCAATTTGCTAGAAATAAAATAGACATTATTACATTGTTGCTAGAAAAGGACTGACACAAAGTTATTCACTTTTGTGTAAATAGAACGACAAACAAAATTATCCTTTTTGCTTGCATTGAAAATGAACATGCCCAAATTATTCATTTTTGTGTAATTGACTGAACACGCACAAATTATACATTTTTGTGCTATTAAATGAACACACCAATTATACACTTTTGTGTAATAAACTGAACACACCAACTTATACATTTCTTGTGTAAATAAAATGAACAATTTAACGATAAAACTTTATTTACATTTTCTATGTAAATAGGATGAACAAATTGATAGTGAGAACTTTTATTTATATTTTCTAGGTAAATAATATGAATGTATTTATAGCGACGACCTTTATTTACACTTTCTTATGTAAATAAGAAGAATAGCTTAGCAAGGACATTTATATACATTTTCTTTTGTAGGGGAGAAATAAAGAGTTACATTTATTTACATGTAGTGTAAATAAATAGGAAATATAAAAAGGTTTCATCATTCTTAGTGTAAATAAGAATTAAGAAAGGTTATTTTTATGTAAATTAGATTAGATCAAAGAAAGAAATGTTATATTTTTAATGTAAGAAGAAAAGTTTACATTTTAATGTAAATAAGAATTAAATAAAAATTACATTTTGGGATTAAGTCGTTTTCCATGTAAATAAGAGATTTTGAAATGTGAAACATTTTAAAATAATATTTTTAGTAGAACAATTATAATGATTAATTATAATTGTACTTGGACACGAGGTTAGGTCACATTTGTGGTGGAATTCTGCCCGGACCCGACCGGCATATCCAGCAGCCACAAATGTTGGGCCTAATGTGAGAGGTCTAAGTGCGCAAATACGAATTGGGCCAAGACACAAGGTTAAGCCCAACTTGTGGGAGAAGTCTGCCCGAAACCGACCGGCCTGTCCAGCATCCACAAGTTGTAGGCCTAATGTGGGAGGTCTGGCCCATATTAAAATATAAATGGATAAATTAGAAATTGACGTTATTTTCACACCGTCATGTGTTAATAATGAAATAAATATTTTCACCTCCAAGTTTGCTATAAAAGAAAGTTACATTTTTAATGTAATAAGATAAGGATTATAAAAGTTTTACATTTTTCTTAATGTAAATAAGAATTAGAAAAGTTGCATTTTCCATAATGTAAATAAAAGGAAAATAGGAAGTTACATTTTTACATGTAATTGGTGTAATATAGAAACCGACATTTTTCAATGTAAATAAGGATGAAATAGAAATTTTTTTTTTATATGCAAATAAAAAGGATTGACATTTTCCAATGTAATCAAAGGAAGCAAAAGAATGATTAGGAATTTATATTTTCCAATGTAAGTAGAATATGAAATAAAGGTTACATTTTCAATATAATAATATATTGAAGTATAAGTTTACATTTCTCAATGTAAATAAAATAGGAATAGAAATTTACATTTTTCAATGTAAATAATAAGATTAGAAATTTACATTTCTAAGGAACGGATTTTCATTAGAAAAATAATGAAACCAAATATACATTTGGTGTAAATTGAAAAATGAAAGAGTAAAATATACATTGTTATGTTTAGGATGTGTATGTAAAGTAAAAATAGCGATAGATCGTTATAAATTATTAATGACGATATGAAATGGTTTTCAAATTTATATATGCGAGAGTTATTTGGAAAGTCCGAGTTTACTCTCATTCCAAATAATGATACGACGTTTGAAGAATTGAAGACGACGATGGAAGACCGACGATCTTCACATCGAATGGGTAACTAGTGTTGAGGCCCTAGATTGATTTGCTCCCAAGACGGGGCTAAAATGGTAGTTATCCAGACGTGGTGCTGATTTGTACGGATTTGGCTTTCGCTCAGACCCAGAGCATAAGCTTATAAATGGAATGTGTGTCTGACATCGTACTCCTTTATATATTGTACTTATTGATTTTCTGCTGAATGTATGAATGCTTGGTGGCGGAGAATTTATTCTCTTGCTTAACACCCTTTCATATATTTCGGCAAAGGATTGGTAGTGTGATATGGAGTGACGATGTGGCATGCTAAGATGCATATGATCAAGGCTTTGTTGAAAAGCAGGCCTTGTGGGATGATCAAAGCATAGCCTGTTTAGGCACAGCTTTGTGTATCGTGACTTCGCGAGCCTTACACCCCGGTATGAGTCAAAAACGGGATTAGGACTGCAGGGAGTGCACACGTTTCTTTCTAGCTAGGAGTGATGTCGGTGCTTAAACTGGCTGACATTTTACTTATGTGGATGATGGATTTTGAGGCGCCTCGGATTTTTATAGGCCGTTAGTGGTCATACTATAGGTCCAAAGGGACCGGGAAGCCTGTGTTCAGGCATAACCAATCCACTGTCGATAGGCGGGGACCGGCCCTGAAGATCCAAGGGTTCACTGCAGGGGATCCTGAGGCATTTGCTAGAGTGTCTCGAATCGGAGAGGAGCTTGCCCCTAGCCTCGACTCATGATGGAAATCCAATTTCCAATACGAACTTGCGGTTTTGATTGTAGAACTAGTATGGCAGAATAGTAGGATGGGGTACTATGCCATCTAGGATTGATACATTTATATTTGAAATGTTTTTATTAAAACATATACACACTAATACTAAATCCGTTTTATCGTATCAAGCATTTTTGACCATTATAAGATAAAACCCTATCCTCCGGTTTGCGTTGCATTATGTGATGGGACTTGGGTCTTATGATAGTTTCATTTTTCTAAAAAGCATTGCGTTGTTTTAACGATTTACTTTAGTTTATGCACCGGCAATCCATTGGAGTAAACCCGTTCCGCGTTAGCGGCGTGGTCCTTGGATTTGCCTTATTACTATTAGTTATATTAGTTAAGAATTCTCACACCAGTCCCATGACTGACCCGTTGTTTGTTTCCACCTTTACAAACTCGGGTGCCCTCTTTCCAGACGGGCAGTCGAGTAGTTTGTCTACAGGTTCTTACCTCGAGCAGGATTCTGGATTGAAGCCTAAAGCTGTGTCCAGAGCATAGTTGTCTTTTGCTGCCTTAGTTATTTTATTTCCGCTGCAATGTATTAAAATAATGTGAAATTATCTTCTGTTGTAATTATTAGTCAATGTACTCTGATATTCTGTACTCTGATGTAACATTTATTATTGATGTTATAAAAGTGTTCTGTTGTTGTTCTAATGTATTGTATTCCCAAAGTTAAAGTATTCGAGGATTTCCAATCTTTGGGTCAGACTTGTGTGTTTTATGGTCGATCCAAAGAGCGAGAATTTACAGGTCTTTACACCGTTACTGGAAACCGACTGTAAAGGCCTTAGTAAAATTATTAAAAATATGGAAAAATTATGTAAAATCATAATGAATAATTTGCAAAGAATTTGGATGAAAAATTCCATATTTGAAAAGAAAAAAAATATTTTTATCAAAATGAACTAGTTATTAACTACAATAAAAATCCAATTAATTAATATTTAATTGGAATTAAATAAAATAAATTGGATTTTGGGTTATCGTGAATGGTGTCTTTAATAACATTGTTCTTAAACCCCGTTTGGGAAAGTATAAATCTTTTAAATAAGATTAAATGAAGTTTTCCAATTAATATTTAATTGGAATTAAATAGAATATAATTTTGGAATTTGTAAATCTTTTAATTAAGATTATTAGAGTTTCCAATTACATTTTGCAATTGGAATAAACTGAAATGTGAATTGGGTTTATCGTGAACTATGTTTTTAATGACATTTGTTCTTTAACCTGATCAACAGTGAAAATATAATTTGGGAATTTATAAATCTTCTATTAAGATTTAAATGGAAATTTTCCAAAGTAAAGTTTTCCAATTTAATATATTAAATTGGAATTAAACGGAATTCGGTGGGTTAGTGATCGAGATGAACTTCTGTGGATGAAGACTATTACTATATATGGAATTTAAAAGGCCTTGCCGTTATTCCATTTATATTATTAGTCTGATACAGGAATTTATATCGATTATATATTGATCTGATTTCTGTGAACATTCCATTTTTAATGGAAGATGATTTTGGGTCTATTGTGAACAATGTTTTAAATAACATTGGTTCTTTAACCTAGTTAAAAATAAGATTAATTTCTTAAATTTGAATAATCATTAAGTAATGATTTCTGACATTAAAACTAAACTAGAGTTTTAATGAATCTTTAATTAGATTAAAGTTTGAAGGAGATAGTTAAATTTGTCAAATTCATGAAATGATCGAGAATGGAGTACCACCCATTTTACTCCAGACGATAGTTAAATCTTTAATTATACTTGAACGTGAAATGGTAATTAATTTTACCAATAACATAGTGGATATTAGATATGGAGTGCTACCCGTTTTGCTCCACGGGTTGGATAGATTGGGATAATAAATGGTTACTTCGATAAGGTTCGTTAATTCTGACTAGTAAATAAACCTTAATTTGGTTTAGAGTTGATAAAAGATAAAATGAAATCTTTTGAAATTGATATTAAAAAGAAGATTAAAGAATAAATTTAAAAGAATTTATCTTTGATTAAATTAATGGGAACGTTTCCCTAATAATGTGAATATTTTATTAAAAGAATATTCTGAATTGGAATGAAGCGTTTGATGTGTTTTATAACACTTGATTATAAAATTCGCGAGTTATTCAGAAAGACTGGGTTTAACCCATTCTGGATAATTACTACGACGGTTAAGAGTTGAAGATGAAGACGGCGGTTGAAGACCGGAGTTCTTCACATCGTTTGGATGATTACTGATGTCTTGATTGGGCCGTACACCCAAGACAAGGTAATAAGTGGTGATCGTCCAGATGTACTTGGAGATTGACGGATATGCAAGGACCTCTCTCCTGTATTGGACATACGGGACGAGAAATAAGGTGCCTCTGGTTTCGTTCAGACCTAGAACGGACTTGTAAATGGATAGTATGTCTAATGTTGTATTCCTTTATGTTGTATTCGTTGATCTCTGCTAAATATATATCTGTTTAGTGGAAGAGAATTTATTCTCTTGCCTAACACCCTTCTTTGAGACGTACGAGCTTAGAGGGGTATGGTTCGGATTGACAATGTGGCATGCCAAGATGCAAATGATAAAGGCTTTTGTTGAAAAGCAGAGTCTTATTGATGATGATCAAAGCACAACTTTAATTAGCCTATCTTTGTGTATAACGTTACTTCGTGAGCCTCATACCCGGGCAGGAGTCTAAAACGGGATATGGGGACGCAGGGAGTGCACACGTTTCTTTCTAGCTAGAAGTGGTTTCAGCATTTACAAGCACTGTATGTGGATGATGGATTTCGAGGCCTCAGTTATATTGGTTGATAGTGACCATTTTATAGGTTCAATAGGACCGGGAAGCGTGTGTTCAGATATAACTAATCCACTAAAGTATTTGTGGATCGGCCCTGCAGGATCCAAGGGTTCGCCAGCGTCCGAATCCTGAGACATTTGCTAGATTGTCTCAAATCGGTAAGGAGACCATCCCTAGCCTTGACTCATGATGGAAACCTAATTTCCAATACGAAACTTTTCGGTTTTGATTGTAGAACTAGTCTGGCAACAGAGTAGGATGGGGTACTATGCCGTCTATGATTGATACATTTATATTCGAAGATGTTTTATATACTATACACTTATAGTAATATAAAAAAAAATTCCTTTTTATGCATATCAAGCATGTTTGGCTATTATAAGGTAAACTCTATCCTCCGGCTTGCGTTGCATTGTCTGATGGGACCTGAGTCTTATAATAGTTTCATTTTTCAAAAAGCATTGTGTTGTTTTATTCTAAAACTAAGATTCATGTCTAGTAAACCCGTTTCGTGTTATACGGCGTGGTCTCATGATATCCCCACCATTAAAGTTTAAGATTAATAACTGTTTTAGTTCTCACACCAGTCCCATGACTGACCTACATTTTATTGTTTTAACCTAAACTCTGGGTGCCCATATTTTCCACATGGGCAGCTAGTAGTTTTGGTTTTGCAGATATTATATGCACAGGATCCTGGATTAACAGCTGGAGCTATATTCAGAAAGCTCTGTATTCATGTATTTCTTTCAGTTGTGTTCTGTATCATTTTTTCGCTGCTTTGTATAAATGTAATTTAAATCTCTGATAGTGTATTTCTATTGTATATTAGTTATTCATACTCTGGAATGTTCTTGTACTATGATGTAAATTGTTGTAATAAGCAATGAAATGTTCTTCCGTTTGTGTTATGATGAGTGTTGTTCTCAATCCAATCCGGCCTTTTCCTTTACGGGGAAGTTTAGGTCGTTTCATTTGGTATCAGAGCTTTGGTTTACAGAGCTCGAGACCAAGACATATTAGAACCTAACCAAAGAATTCATCAAAGATTGGATTAGTAATATCCAATAAGAATGACTCGTTTGAGATAGGATCAGTAGTATCCTAGAACAAGTGTGAAGAGTATTAATTTTAAAATAAAATAGAAACAAACTTAGTTTTGAAAATTTTATCTTAATATACGTATTTGAGTATATTATTTTATTTTTATTTGGACAATCGAGTATATAAGGATTTTGAATGTACAAGTAATTATCGAATATTCGAAGTTTTAATATATTAGATAGATATAGAATCACACTCTAGACGCCCGGGGATAATTCGGATGATGTCTGGACATCATCAGTATTTATATTCGAGTTTTGAAAGTGGGATATCTATATATTTCCTACTGGCTGGTGTGAGAACCAAAACTAGATAGGGTTTATTGTTGTGATTTGCACTAAAACATGATCTTTGACTATATATAAAAGCTATATATGTTTGAAAAGTTGATCACCAAATTGATTACTGGTTGTGATGTTTGATAATTGGTTTAACTAATTAAAATATTGGAATGATAATTAATTTAACTAATATGAAAAAGAATGATAAATTTAGCTAAATCAAATTTAACGTTGAATTGAATTGAAAATTGATTAGAATTGAAAGTTGAGTTGATTAGTTAAACCACTTTCAGCTCTGTTCCTTTTCGAGGATGAAAAGATTTTAAGTGGGGGAGATTATAACAACCCGGAAAATCGGAACCAATTTAAAATTTTTATTCTAACTGTTTTAATGAATTTTGAATATTTAAAATGGTTTATTTTGAAAAATAATGACGAAAAATTTATTTTAAATTGAAGTTGAAACAAATAAATTTATTTTAATTATATAACGAGCCTGAAATGGCGCGGTAGTTTGAAAATTCGATTTCAAATTTCAATTGAATGTATATGATTCAAAATAAATCGGATTTTAGTGAAATAAGAAATATTTGAATCTGTTTGAAAATATCTTTCCAACGAATCTGAAAAATTGAAATTTCATAATGGGAATCAAAAGTTATGCCCAGTTTAAAATTCAGAATAGTCGCTATGGAATTTATATATTTTTTAATATTAAAAATAGCCATTTTACAAACAACATCCGTTTTCGATGAAACCACTTTTGTTGGATCCGGAATGTCAAATTATTGCTAGATTCCAATTTACATTATTTTTGGAATTAATATGTGAGCGTGGCCAATTAAAACGTGTTTTGTCAATTTCAGTCAAATTGGATCAACAAGAAAATGACCATTTTTCAAATGGTCTCCAAATTCGAGAAAATTAGTTTTGTTAGGATCATATCATCAAAACAAAGCCAAAAATAATTTTTCTATAATTTGTAGAGCTAGTATGTGACCGTGAGAAATTAATTATGAATCGATCAGCCATATATGGACAAAAACAAGACTTTTTGAGCAAACAGACTCGGAATTTGACGAAACTAGTTATATTAGAACCGTATCGTCAAGATATAGTAGCATGTCAATTTTCATTGCCAGCGGAGTTCGTATGTGATCGTGGCATCAATAACTATCAAATAAAGAGAGCGTGAACTAAAGAATTAATAATAAAGCTAGAAAATTAATAATAAAATAATAAATCTTAACCACGGCTATATAATATCTTTTCCCCCTTCCCAAACCCTCATTATTCTTCTTCCTCAAAAATTGACAGCAAACATCTCTCTCTTTTTCTCTCAAATTTTTGCAAATAAGCCCCTGGAAAAAAAATATCTCTCAATCCATACACAATCAACCCAAACAGTTTCTGCGTATCGTAGATCATGATGATCTCTACCTACCACAAAAATTCCATAACCTATCGTCGCACGGATTCGTCGAATCGACAGTAAAAGTCAGAAAATTGATTTCGGATTTGGGCGATTTCTTGTCAAACAAGGAGGAATTAGGTGATGGCCCAGTGGAAGAAATTTAGAAGAGAGTCAGATTAACAACTTTATCTTTGGTTGTTCGATCTGAAAATGCTCATAGCAGCGGCAAATTCGAGTTCAACATCGATGTTGTTTTTCTGGTAACAACAAACGGAGATCGACTTCGTGGCAGTGCTAGGGGCGATTTCAGGTGAAGTCGTCAATGGGGCAAAGCTTCGTGGTGGCATGGCAGGTGAATGCATGGTGATCTACGACCCTATGGCGCAACGACGGTGGCGAATCGACAAGATGAACGGAATTGGGGGCTTTGGATTTTTCTGGTGGTCGGAGGCGAATTGGGGCCCGCCACCTCTGGCGCAGTGGTGCCACGCATGCAGGAGGCCGACGGTGGTGAGGGTCGACATCCAGGAGGCTCCACGGCATCGGTTCCGGTAAGGGACAGTGGTGAGCAACGTTAAAACGGGTTTTGAAGGTGATGAGTAATTTAATTAATTAATTAATTATTCTAATTATTTAATCAATGTTCGTAATGCAATATCTTTCACATATGAGGTCGAAATCTGACGATTTCAGATCCATTGCGATCGTGGAGTCGAGAGCTTCACAACGACACTAACTACGACCAATTTGGAGTAAGTTGAAATTTGGGGCAAATTCAAACTCGAATGGTACCAAAATCATCAGTTAAAGACTGACGGAGCGGAAATGAAGGTGAGAACTCCTCACTCAAAATACTGCAAAGTTATTTATTTATTTTCATAACTGAAAAATATATAGAATTGTCAATGTAGATTTTTCTTAGTTAATTATTATAAATTGTATATGGTACATATTAGATCACATTCATCGTCCCCAAACCATGGACGATTTAAATCGATTGTATTGTGTGTTGCTTGTGATGTTGGAATGTTTAATATATTAAAAATAATGTTAACATTAATATGGTTGTTGAAATTAAATATTTATTTATAACATAAACAATGAAATTGGTTAAATAGGAAAATAATTCAAACCGAGTTAAAATTGGTTATATTTATTAACCAATAATTTATTTAAATTCACTGTTATTGTTTGAAAACCTCACACGGGTATTGGGATGATATTTGACGTACACTAATCCCAATATTTAATTATACGTCAATCGATGGATTAACAGTCTGTGATGAGTGTTATTTATTTATTTTAATGCTCGCACAATTGTAAATGTCACTCTGGATGTGAATGGTTTGTTTGATGATTATTCATCATTATTTTTGTATACATGTAATGTATGAAATCCATATAACTGAAATTATATGGAAATTGATTGAGTCGCATTCCGATTCAGAAATAAATAATGTTTTATAATAAATAATGTTTTATAATAAATAAAGTTTTATAAAGAAAATTTTAGAAATAAAGAACATCTTCAAATAAAAAGGTCACCTTTAATTTGTTAATGAAAATAAAACATTTGTTTATTAAATTACATTTTTATACAATAAAAGGTCACCTTTAATATGTTAATGAAAATAAAACATTTGTTTATTGAATTACATTTTTATACAATAAAAGGTCACCTTTAATATGTTAATGAAAATAAAACATTTGTTTATTGAATTACATTTTTATACAATAAAAATGTCACCTTTAATATGTTAATGAAAATTAAATATTTGTTTATTGAATTACATTTTTATATAATAAAAATGTCACCTTTAATATGTTAATGAAAATAAAATATTTGTTTATTGAATTACATTTCTATACATTAAAAATATCACCTTTAATATGGTAATAAGAATAAAATAATCATTTATTGAGTTACATTTTTATACATTAAAAATATCACCTTTTATATGTTATAAGCATAAAATAATCATTTAATTGAATTATATTTTTATACATTAAAAATGTCACCTTAAATATGTTAAGAATCATTGTTATGTAAATGAAACATTTGTATGTTAAGAATCATTCTTAGGTAAATGAAACATTTATATGTTAAAAATCATTCATAGGTAAATGAAACATTTATATGTTAAGAATCATTTTTAGGTAAATGAAACATTTATATGTTAATAATCATTTTTAGGTAAAGGAAACATTTATATGTTAAGAATCATTTTTAGGCAAATGAAACATTTATATGTTAAGAATCATTTTTACGTAAATGAAACATTAATATGTTAAGAATCATTATTATGTAAATGAAACATTTATATGTTAAAAATCATTTTTAGGTAAAGGAAACATTTATATGTTAATAATCATTTTTAGGTAAAGGAAACATTTATACGTTAAGAATCATCTTTAGGTAAATGAAGCATTTCCGTATTAAGAATCATTTTTATATATAAGAAACATTTTTATTTAAAAGAATAATTTTTATTTAAAGAATCATTTTAATATAAAAGAATGATTTTAATGTAAAGAATCATTTTAATGTAAAAAGAATCATTTTTATGTAAAAAAACATTTTAATGTAAAAAGAATCATTTTTATGTAAAGAATCATTTTAATGTAAAGAATCATTTTAATGTAAAAAGGATCATTTTTATGTAAAGAATCATTTTAATGTAAAAGAATGATTTTACAACGATTTTAATGTAAAGAATCAGCTTAATGTAAAAAGATTCATTTTAGTGTAAAGAAAAATTCTAATGTAAAGACATTTTAATTAAAAGAATAATATAAAATAAAGAATCTTGAAAAATAAATAATATTTTAAAATAATATTTAGTGTAGTATAAATATTATGATTTTGATGCCCGTTTTTAGATGGAGACAAAAATATAAAAATATGAAGCTGGGGTAAATATAGAAACGCCATTTCTGCCCAAATGGGTTTATCGATCAATTTTAATCATTTCATAATGAATATCGAAAAGAAGTGATTTCAAAATTCAATATTTTGAAAATATATCATTTTAATATTATTAAAATAAAGAATATTCCATTTTGATTTAAAAATGAAAATGGAAGTTGGAATTGTTTTAAAACGATTTTATAAATATTTTATAAAATACGTTTTAAATAGAAATCAATGATATATATATTATATATATTAATGGCCTGAATAGAACGCGCCGCGCAGCGACCATTCGCGAATTTCGACCATTAACTTCGAATTGACATTACAGGAGATCCGACCGTCTGATTCTACTAAAACCAGCACCGTTGGGTTCGTATCGAAAAGAGCTTTCCAATGAATATAAGAACTTCGAAATCTAATGATTGGATTTGAAGCTATGTCCAAATCCGATTGTAAAGGCTTTAATAAAATTATTAAAAATATGGAAAAATTATGTAAAATCATAATGAATGATTTGAAAAGAATTTGGATGAAAAATTCATATTTGAAAAGATAAAAATATATTTTTATCAAAATGAAAGAGTTATTAACTAGAATAAAAATCCAATTAATTAATATTTAATTGGAATTAATTAGAATTAATTAGAATAAATTGGATTTTGGGTTGTCGTGAATGGCGTCTTTAATAACAATTTTCTTAAACCCCGTTTGGGAAAGAATAAATCTTTTAAATAAGATTAAATGAAGTTTTCCAATTAATATTTAATTGGAATTAAATAGAATATAATTCTGGAATTTATAAATCTTTTAATTAAGATTATTAGAGTTTCCAATTACATTTTGTAATTGGAATAAACTGAAATGTGAATTGGGTTTATCGTGAACTGTGTTTGTAACGACATTTGTTCTTTAACCTAATTAACAATGAAAATATAATTTGGGAATTTATAAATCTTCTATTAAGATTTAAATGGAAAATTTCCAAAGTAAAGTTTTCCAATTTAATATATTAAATTGGAATTGAATGGAATTCGGTTGGTTAATAATCGAGATGAACTTCTGTGGATGAAGACTGTTACTATATATGAAATTTAAAAGGCCTTGCCGTAATTCCATTTATATTATTAGTCTAATACAGGAATTTATATCGATTATATATTGATCTGATTTCTATGAAGATTCCATATTTAATAGAAGATGATTTTGGGTTTATCGTGAACAATGTTTTAAATAACATTGGTTCTTTAACCCAGTTAAAGATAAGATTAATTTCTTAAATTTGAATAATCATTAAGTAATGATTTTTGACATTAAAACTAAACCGGAGTTTTAATGAATCTTTAATTAGATTAAAATATGAAGGTGATAATTAAATTTATCAAATTCATGAAATGATCGAGAATGGAGTACCACTAGTTTTACTCCAGATGGTAGTTAAATCTTTAGCTTGATTTGAACGTGAAATGGTAATTAATTTTACCAATAACACAACGGGTTTTAGATATGGAGTGCTACCAGTTTTGCTCCATGGGAAGGATAGGGTGGGACTGGGATAATAAATGGTTACTTCGATAAGGTTTGTTAATTCCGACTAGTAGATAAACCTTAATTTTGTTTAGAGTTGATAAAAGATAAAATGAAATCTTTTGAAATTGATATTAAAAAGAAGATTAAAGAATAAATTTAAAAGAATTTATCTTTGATTAAATTAATGGGAACCTTTCCCTAATAATGTGAATATTTTATTAAAAGAATATTCTGAATTGGAATGAGGCGTTTGATGTGTTTTATAACACTTGATTATAAAATACGCGAGTTATTCAAAAAGACCGTGTTTAACCCATTCTGGATAATTACTACGATGATTAAGAGTCGGAGATGAAGATGGTGGTTGAAGATCGGAGTTCTTCACATCGTTTGGATGATTACCGATGTCCTGATTGGGCCGTACTCCCAAGACAAGGTAATAAGTGGTGATCGCCCAAACATACTTGGAGATCGACGGATATGCGAGGACCTCTCTCCTATATTGGACATATGGGACGAGGAATAAGGTGCCTCTGGTTTTGTTCAGACCCAGAATGGACTTGTAAATGGATAGTATGTCTGACGTTGTATTTCTTTATGTTGTACTCATAGATCTCTGCTAAATATATATCTGTTTGATGGCGGAGAATTTATTCTCTTGCCTAACACCCTTCTCTGAGTCGTACAAGCTTAGTAGTTATATATTGGTAGAAATCAATGGTATGGTATGGATTGACGATGTAGCATGCCAAGATGCAAATGATCAAGGCTTTTGTTGAAAAGCAGAGCCTTGTGGATGATGATCAAAGCATAGCTTTAATTAGCATAGCTTTGTGTATAACGTTACTTCACGAGCCTCACACCTCGACAAGAGTCTAAAATGGGATAAGGGAACGTAGGGATTGCACACGTGTCTTTCTAGCTAGAAGTGGTGTCAACATTTACAAGCCCTGACATTTTTACTTATGTGGATGATGGATTTCGAGGCCTTGTTATATTGGCCGATAGTGACCATTTTATACGTTCTATAGGACCGGAAAGCGTGTGTTCAGGCATAATTAATCCACTAAAGTATTTGTGGACCGGCCCTGCAGGATCCAAGGGTTTGCCAGCGTCCAAATCATGAGACATTTGCTAGAGTGTCTCGAACCGGTAAGGAGACCATCCCAAACCTTGACTCATGATGGAAACCCAATTTCCAATACGAGACTTTTCGGTTTTGATTGTAGAGATAGTTTGTTGACATAGTAGGATGGGTACTATGCCATCTATGATTGATACATTTATATTCGAAGATGTTTTATATACTATACACTTATTGTATCAAGCATGTTTGGCTATTATAAGGTAAAACTCTATCCTCCAGCTTGCGTTGCATTGTGTGATGGGACCTGAATCTTATAATAGCTTCATTTTTCAAAAAGCATTGCGTTGTTTTATTCTAAAAATAAGATTCATGTGGATAAACCCATTCCGTGTTATACGGCGTGGTCCCATGATATCCCCACCATTAAAATTTAAGATTAATAACTGTTTTGGTTCTCACACCAGTCCCATGACTGACCTACAGTTTATTGTTTTAACCTAAACTCTGGGTGCTCATATTTTCCACATGGGCAGCTAGTAGTTTTGGTTTTGCAGATATTATATTCACAGGATTCTGGATTAACAGCTGAAGCTATATCCGGAAAGCACTGTATTCGTGTATTTCTTTCAATTGTGTTCTGTATCATTTTTCCGATGCTTTGTATAAATGTAATTTAAATCTCTGATATTGTATTTCTACTGTATATTATTTATTCATACTCTGGAATGTTCTTGTACTTTGATGTAAGTTGTTATAATAAGCAATGAAATGTTCTTCCGTTTGTGTTCTGATGAGTGTTGTTCTCAATTCAATCCGGGCTTTTCCTTGACGGGGATGTTTGGGTCGTTTCAGTTGTTGTGTTGTTCTTCTTCTTCTTCTTCTATTCTAGTATTTCTTTCTTTCATATCTCATCCTCTAATTTCTTTCTAATAAGTATCTAGTGTTTTCGATATTTGAGCTCTGGTAACTAATACAAGTTATGTATTATTGTTGGAATTCGGGGATCGAACTCGCTGGGTTGTTACAATCCTCCTATTAAATAATTTATAGGAAATTACATTGTCTAAATTTTCTATCTGGGAAGATATAGTTCCAATGCATCAAAATATTGAAATCCATAAATGTAGAACTAAACAGTTATAAATGGAATAACGATAATCGTGTTGCCAGTTAAATATAAGCGATTACTAAAAATTAAGAAATAAATAATCAACATTAAAGCATGAAAGATAATGACATTAAGGATTCATGATGTTAAAGTAATTAACTAAGATAGGCATTAATTCAAGAGAAGTCATAAATTATTCTTAATTGCATTATTAAAAGGAGGCAGTAAGTCATAGTTAATTGTATTAACGAAATTAAAAATAAATTCATGGTAAGTGAATGGATGCTAACAATTTATTTGGAAGGAAAAATAAATTTCTAGTTTAATTATATAACCTTAATAATACATATATGACACGTGTGAATCAAGGGGTTTATCCTAATACATATATTAATTTTAAATGACCAGTTATTAGTGTGGGTTGGAATGCGAGGTTTGCATTGTTACACAATGAAAGTCCAGCCTCCGCTACGAGCTACCATTAGTTGCGTATACATTATACTGATGTGGAACATCTCTAAGTATATAACCTATAGGGATATATGTTTGCATATATATATATATATATATATATATATATATATATATATATATATATATGAAATATCCCAAAGTGGGTTCGGCTTGGATTTAAAATCTTAAATAACCAATTAGAGCCTACTCCAATTCTAACATGGGGTATTAAGTAACTAGGTAGGATTCTTTAGTTTTTGTTAGGAAAAAAAATTAGATCGTGAACTCGACGATATGTCATCAATGTTGGTATCATATATTTTAAGGCTCTGTACATAGGTCAAGAGTGCCATCGACCTTAAGCGTTTTATGGCTTGGCACTGATGTGACTTTCTTTGATGTATGCTAGAAATTTGACCTAGACATCGATAGCATTATGCAATAAGTGTGGTTGCCACTGGGTTTTAATCATAGATGCAGTGAATTCTTAAGTCATCTTTGGCATGATGGTCATTTTGAGTTCCTCTCTATGCATTGTATGATACGTCATAGCTATAGTTTGGAATCTCGTATTGGGTATTCGATACAAAGTGTTTATATCTCAAGGGTGCAATGTCTAGTTACGAATACTAGTGGGAAAGGTATCACTGTCTAAGAGATAACACACCTTATTGGTATGTATGTATACATATATCTCTATCTTACTTTGGAGTAGGCTAAGTTTATCATATGCATAGATGAAGTCAAAACGACTAAGCTTTGGATAATATACATAACAGTAATGAAAACCAATTAGCATAAACAAGTGTTATGGAAAAGATATGTAATTTGCCAACCATTAAAGCATTTTTCTAACTCCCTTCTCACTACATCCCATGTGATTGGCCTTGTTAACCCAAAAAATCGATTAACAACCAAAAACAAGGTGAAAGCACGAATCTAAACAATGACAAGCATAGATAAAGTGAAAATTGAAGAAAGGGTAAAGAAAAACATGGAATTTTATTTTGGTTCAGCGTACTCCAACCTAAGTCCACTTCAATCATTTTTCACTTGTGATTATGCGAGTTGGATCCTCTAGACCATTACTAGTTACTCTTTCTATCTAAAGTACAAAGTATTTGAATGTGTTTGGAGGAGACAAAAATTAGAGAAGTGAAGATGGTCTAGCAGAGTAATGGCAGAGTCTTTAGAAAAATCCAAAATATATTGTGACAACTTGAAAATTCCCGTCTTTTGAATTAATTATAAGCCACATAGGTCCAATTCGAAACAATAGAAATTCTCGAATTATTATAGGATACAACACATCAAAACAAAATGCAAAAGAACATTTCATTGTTATTACAATAATTTTACATCAGAGTACAAGAATATCAGAGTACATAAATTATAGAACAATGCACAATGTAAAAATATCAGAGGACGGTAAATTACAATACAACGGAAACATAAATACAATCAGCGAAAGACTAACAAATGCTCTGGATATAGCTCTAACTTCAATTCGGAATCTGGCTTTAAAAAGCTCCAAAACCATATATGCAAAACCTTAACTACTAACTGCCGGTGTGGAATATATAGGTACCCAGAGTTAAGGTGGGAAACAACAAACTCCAGGTTAGTCATAGGACTGGTGTGAGAACCAAAAACCATTATTTACTTCATTTTTAGGTGGGGTAATCACGGGACCACGCCGTATAACATGGAATGGGATTTCTTCACATGAATACTAGTCATAAAAACTCGCAATGTTTTTTGAAAAATGTAGCTATTGTAAGAGTCAAGTCCCATCACACAATGCAAGCACAAACTGAAGGATATATTTTTACCTTATAATAGCCAAACATGCTTGATACACGAAATCTCTTTTATTATCACCAGTGCATAGTGTGAATAAATTTTGAAAATAAATGTTTCAATCTTAGACAACATAATACCCTATTCTATTATGTCGCCATATAGGTTTACAACTGAAAATGCAAGGTTCGTATTGGAAGTCGGATTTCCATCAATGACCAAGGCAAAGGATCTTTCTTATCCGATTCGGGACACCCTAGCATATGTTCCAGGACACAAGCGTGCGTGAGCCCTGGATCGGCAGAGCCAGCCTATCAATTGCCGATGAGTTTGGGTTGAGTTATTAGAATAGTTTATATTTTTTTAATAACTGATTTTACTCCAAAATTAGGAAATCCATAGGGTCGTTCTTTTTAGATTTAGAGTTTATTTGTTCGAGAAGAATTTTTTTCCATAATTTAATAGAACATCCTGAATTATCTATTGAAGATTTTAATTAGATTTAAAGAAATGGATTTTCTTTTCTTTTTCTTTTTTATCCCCGTAACTTCGGGAGAAGGGATGCCTCCTCACAAAGGTGGTCGCAGTGACCAGGCCCGAGTGACTGTTTACCAATAACACAGGTATCCGCAGTTTATGTACCTGCAGAAGATTTGACTGACCCTGCTCCTACCACGACATTTGCACATTTAGATGCTACTACCGTACTATCAAGAGGACTAGCCGCCAAAGATATTTATCCAGTAGTAGATCCTTCAGATTCAATGTCAACTGTGTTACAACCTTGGATCCATATGCCAATTCATTTGGGACCCTGTAGATCCATTCTTTTTCCTATTCAAAGATCAACACTTTGTCTCTGTGCTTTCACGTCGAGAATTCTTTGCAGATGAAGAGATGTCAAAGGGGCTTATTACTTCCTAAACAAATTCTTCTACATATATATCTAGACACTAGTTCATCAAGTATACGCATGAAAAGCACTTTGAATTGTTGTATACGATGAGTAGTGGGATCCTGAGATAAACCTAAACCTTGGAAATATTAATGCCATAATGCCTTTCAAATCCACCTATATATTATCCTACTACAATAATTCTTGCTAAGAAGAATGCCCATGTTGTGGCAATTCCACCAAAAGTTTTCGCAACTCAATCATGTATGATGGAATCATCAAAGATTTGTCTTTTCTAACTCTGTCTGTAACTCACTAGAGGCTCAAGAAAAAAAGATCGTATTTATTCATTTGATTGAGTGGGCTGGCACATTTTAATATGTCTCCTAATAAACCTCATTTCGAAAAATGGGCGGCCAAAAACAAGCCAAAAGGGTTTTGGTAAAAAAGATCACATCTATTCGTTTGATTGAGTGGGGTCATTTACCTACCATAAAAAAGAGCGGAAAGAATCAATGAAAAGAAGTTGATTCAAGTCTCTATTTTTTTATCGGGTATCTGATAAAAAAATAGAGATAGAGGATAAAGGTACCATAGAAGTCTTGTATCAAAATACTTGTCTCTTTGTAGTCGGATCTCCAAGTTTTTAGAATGCTCCAAATTCCACTTGAGCATCCAAATCTGGATCAATAACAGCAAAAACATCTCTAAATAAGGTTTTAGCGCCATGCAAAATATGTCCAAAAAAGAAAAGCAAACGATACTCCTGAAAATAATGTTCCCCTGACTTATCTGACCGTCATCCTGGTCGTATTTGACCATCATCCGAGGCGCCTCAATCCATCATCCACATAAGTAAATTTCCTGGGGTCCATAGCATGGCATAACTTCTAGTTAAAAGGAAACGCTATTCCTTACTCTGATGTCTTCATCTTGTTTTCGGCCATTCCCGGGTTATGAGGCTTGATGAAGTCGCGCTTTAACACAAAGTTACGCTATGTAGCATGCTTTGATCATCATCCACAAAGCCCTACTTTTCAAAAAATGCTTTAATCAGTCGGCAACTTAGCATGTCAAATTGTCAATTCACACATATGATCAGTTTCTATTAATAGTATAACCTTTGAGTTCATATGTCTCAAAGAAGGGTGTTAAGCTTAGAGAATAAATTATCCTCCATGATAGATATATCATCAATAGCAACTAATCAGTTATGTTATGAAATACAACTTCAGACACGCATCCATCTATAAGTCCATTCCGGGTCCAAACGAAACCAAAGGCACCTTATTCCTCGTCAAATAAAGGAGAGAGGCCCTTGCATATCCGGTCAATTTCCAAGTACGTCTGGACGACCGCCATTTTAACCTTATAATGGGAGCTACCCAAGGCATCAGCAATAATCCAAACGATGTGAAGATCTCCGATCTTCAACCACCATCTTCAATATCTTTGACAATCGTCGTATTACTTGATCAAAATAGGTTGAAACACAGTCTTTCCGAATAAATGTCCCATCATTAAAATCAAGTGATATATAAACATATCATAAGTCTCATTCCAATTCAAAATATTCTTTTATTCATATATTCTTTTACATTGTGAATTACTCCCAAAAATCTTATCAAAGATTTATATAATCTCCTTTCTCAAAACTTAACTCAAATCAAGGTTTATAAGCCATATTGGGATTATCGAGCCTTAACAAAGGTATTCTCTCATAATGTAACAAAAAGGAATTCCGCTCGATCCGAATCGATTGCTAAACCGACCAAGACCGTTCGAAACCCCTGATTGTTTTGAGAACACAACAAATCAGAACGCAAACAGAAGAACATTTAATTATTTATTACAACAAACTTCATCAAAATATAAGAATATGCAGAGTATGAATAAATATTACTCATAAAATATCATAGATTTAAATTACATTACATAGCAGCGGAAAATAATACAATACAGAACTAGAAGTAATACACGGATACGGAGCTTTCCGAGTTTCGTTCCAGCTGTAAATCAGGATCCTGTGAATATAAATCTGCAAAACCAAAACTACTAGCTGCCCACATCAAAATAAGGGCACCCAGAGTTTAGGTTAAAACAATAAACTCTAGGTCAGTCATGGGACTGGTGTGAGAACTAAAACAATTATAAATCTTTATTTTAAAGTTAGGTAAATCAAGGGACCATGCCGTATAACACGGAACGGGTTTCCTCCCTAGAATAACAGTGCATATAACAAAACAGCGCAATGCTTTTTGGAAAAATGAAGCTATTATAAGACCCAGGTCCTATCACACAATGCAACGCAAGACGGGGGATAGGGTTTTCCTTTTAAAACGTATTTTATAAATCGTTTTAAATTTGTTTTCAAAATGATTTCAACTTCATATTCAATTTCTAGTTAAAATTGAATATTCTATATCATTAATCTATAAATGATAATATTTTCAAAACACTATATTTTGAAATCACTTCCTTTACTATATTCATTATAAAAATGAATAAAATCGATTTAAATATCGTTCAAGTCAAAATGGCGCATATCTAACTAGCACGGCTTTATATATTTCAATAACTTCGTTATTCTATTCAACAAATGAATATTTTCTTCAACACAGGAATATATATTTATTCAACACATGAATATTTATTTTATTCAACACATGAATTTATTTTATTCAACACATGAATTTTTATTTTATTCAATACATGAATTTTCTTTTCTATTCAACACATGAATTTTCTTTTCTATTCAACAAATGAATTTTCTTTCTATTCAACACATGAATTTTCTTTCTATTCAACACATGAATTTTCTTTCTATTCAACACATGAATTTTCAACTGGACGTGTCTTTTGATTCCCACTATGAAATTTCAATTTTTTGGATTCGTTGGAAACATATTCTTAATTAGATTCAAATATTTTTAGTTTGGCCAAAATTCGGTTTATTTTGGATCTTGTACATTCATTTGAACTTTTAAATCAAATTTTCAAACTACCGCACCATTTTCAATTCCTTTTATAATTATAAAATTTGTGACGACCCCAAACCCCGTACGTCGGCGGCAAGGGTAATCTTTGGAATATAACATATAAATAGATAACAGCAGAACAGAAATGAATAAATAAATCAGATAATGTACAATAGAATACACTGTATAAACATAATCATCAGAGTTACACAGTATACAGGATCATACTTAGTACAAATACAGTTCAGCTATATATAAATGTCTACAACGGAAAACAAAACATAATATGTACAACATGAGCTGAACAGCATAAAAATAGATAAATGATAGAATCCATCTTCAGCCCCAGCTATCCAAAAAGAGCCTGCTAAAACCTGAACACAAGGCTTCCCATGTAGAAATAGGGGCACTCGAGTTTGCAAGTGAAACAAAGTACGAGTCAGTCATGGGATTGGTATGAGAAATCTACTTAGCTTACTTTATAATGTGGCCAATCACGGGACCCCTCCACTTTCGCGGAACGGGTTTACTCCATTGGATTGCCAGTGCTTTGAAACAAGTAAATCTTTTAAACATCACAATGCTTTTTAAAAAATTGAAGCCATTATAAGACTCAGTTCCCATCACACAATGCAACACAAACCGGAGGATAGAGTTTTACCTTATAATGGCCAAAATATGCTTGATACGAATAAAACAAAAGCATTTGATATTATTACTAGTGTTTATATGTTTCAAAAACAAATTTCAATCATAACTATCAATCATAGATGGCATGGGTACCATATATCATGTCGCCATATATATATACACAATCAAAACAACATGATGTCGTATTTGGAAATTGGATTTCGGTCATGAACCAAGGCAAGGGATCGTCCTTACCGCTTTGAGATGCTCTAGCCCGTGTCTCAGGACCCAGACTCAGGTGGGCCTTTGGATCGTCAGGGTCGGTCCACCGACGTGGATTAAAATTCCTGAACATTGCGTTTCCCCACCCTATGGGGCGTCACTGGTCATATCAGACCACACCATCGGCTCCGAAGAGACCGAAGCAAACCGAGGCCTCGCTTTCCATCATCCACATAAGTAAAATACCCGGGCGTGCAAAACCCAAAGCACCACTCATAGCTAGAAGGAAACGCATGTTCTCCCTGATGTCCCCTCCCGTTTCTGGCTCATACCGGGGTGTGAGGCTCGCGAAACAACGCTATACACAGAGCTATATCACACTGGCCGCGCTTTGATCATCAACCACAAGACTTTGCTTTTCAACAGAAGCCTTGATCATCTGCCACTTAGGCATGCCACACAGGCAATTCACTCCATGTGACTAATTTCTATCGATATATAACCTCCGAGCTTGTACGTCTCATAGAAGGGCGTTAAGCAAGAGAATAAATTCTCATCCGCCAAACAAATATATATTTAATAGAGATCAATCATCACAGAACAAAATACAATGTCAGACACACAATCCATTTACAAGTTCGTTCTGGGTCTGAACGAAACCGGAGGCACTCAATACCTCGCATATCCATATAATCAACAAGTACGTCCGGACGGCTACTACTTCAGCCACTTCAAGTTAACTACTCCTATCATGAGCATCAGTAGCACCTCTCCATTCGACGTGAAGATCATCGGTCTTGCACCGTCTTCATTTCTCCGACTTTCAATCGTCGATCAATTATTTGAAAAGAGAATCAACTCGGCCTTTTCAAATTATTCACGTATATTTAGAATTTCAAATCAATTCATTTCAATGGTTAAATTATTCGATACCATTAATTCTTTTCTTCAATGTAATTTTCACACCAAACACATTCAACCATCAAATATCACATAAATCGAGCAAATTCAGTTTATTTTCATTCCATATCGTTTATAATATTTTATCACGATTTATCGCTATTTTTATTTATTTAAAAATAGCCAATTCATTCAAACGACGCTTCAGGCCATTACGCGGCCGTGGCGCTGTTTTCTTCAGATTTGATTTACACATATCAGAAAATCTAATTGTTGGATCTTCATAAATTTTATAACATTAGAAAGATCCTTTCAAAACGAATCCAATGGTTTTAGTTTTGGGAAAATCTGACGGTTGGATCTCCCTGTACAATCGAAGTTACGATTTCAAAATACGAACTGCAGCGTCGTTATTCAATTCAATTTAATTATATTTATATACATATAAATATAATTGATTCTAGCACTGTTTCTCTTCAGATTTGAATTAAACATTTCAAACAATCCAACCGTTGGATCTTCACAAAGTGGGTGTCGTTGGAAAGATATTTCCAAGGCGAACCCAACGGTTTCAGTTTTGGGAAAATCCGATGGTCGGATCTCCCGCAATAATCGTTTGAAATCACGGTTCCAAAACACGAACTGCAGCTTCGTTATTCGATTTATTTTATTTATTTATATATATATATATAAATACAATTCATTCTTCGATTTCAAAACCATATTCACTTCATATATTTGATAAAAATGATATTTTTATCCAACAAATATTTATTTCAACACATCACTATTTTTAACACTTCATATTCACAATAAAAATGTAGATTTTTCATTCAATCTATATATTCAACACACGAATGTTTTCGACTTCACACATACGATAAAAATATGATTTTTATCGTTCTAGTCCTTTATTCAACACATGAATGTTTTCTTTAGTTTATATATATAATAAAAATGTGATTTTTATTGTTAAACAATTTATTTTAAAACACGATTATTTTATATAGTTCATATATAAGGTAAAAATGTTATTTTTATCTTTCAAAGAATTTATTCATGTTGATGTCAAAAGTTAGTCACTAGTGACGAACAACCCCAATCGCGTGATCAACACACGACTAAAGATAAAAAAATGCAGTAAAAAGTAAAAGAACGGGGAGTACACACAGAATCTTTATAGTGGTTCGGCAAAGGCGATGCCTACGTCTACTTTATATATCATTTCTTTTTCTTTTGATTACAAGTACAATGTTTTTTCTGTTTGAAGAAAAGAAAGAAAATGATTATCTTCCTTTCTTCCTTTTGAGAGATTGAGATTCTAGAGAAGAGAAGAGATGAAAAGCTTATAGAAGACGTCTAGCCAAAAGAAGTCTCCCCTTCCTCTTTAAGCTCGGAGGTATTTATAGGTGGAAAATGCAGCTTGGGCTGTTGTGAAATGGTTCGGCCATTTCGGGAAGGCCCGGACACGTGGAGTCAATCTATTTGCTCAAGTTGCGGCTGGAAGACCAACTCCACTTTTCATAAATAGTATCCTCGGAAGTTGTGGCTGACGTGGCATCCATGAAGAGGCATATCAAAAGTAGAGCTTTGTCCGCATACGGTTGACCGCCTTTATCTCCTTGGAGGTCGGGATATTAGGTGGAATGGCTCTGTAGAAGTTTCCCACGCTGGCCCGAAATAATCGGTCGACTTACTCCGATAAACTCGGTCGATTGGGAGGCCTATTCTTCCGGAGTGAGCTGTTATTTGTTGAATTTGGACGTGGACCGATGTGTGACTGTCTTGGACCCATTATTGCTTGTTGGGCTTCCTGAGATGCGGCTTTGTATTTGACTGCGCATTTGGACTTTGTTCGTTGAGACTCTTGCCAAAAAGAGGGTTAACACTTTGCCCCTCAAAATGCATCTTCATCGACAGAGGGAGGTGTGTTCTGAAATCTGGACCGAAGTACAAACGCTCGAGCTGCTATGGTCGCGCCGGACCATATTAAGGCCAGAAAACCGACGGTTTGATGTTGTATTAAGACAAGAAGTCCGACGACCATGCTAGTTCCTATTAAGGCTAGAAAACCGACAACTATCGGGAACCGTATTAAGGCCGAGATGATGATCGCCATAAGAATTGGTTCCTGCAAATACAAAACAAACCATCCTCGTTTGGAGAAGGGTAATGGGTCGAGCATTTTATTCCACTTGGCTTTAGAGGGTGGCGAGCATAAACCATGCTCGGCTTGGTGGCGAGCATAAACCATGCTCGGCTTGGTGGCGAGCATAAACCATGCTCGGCTTGGTGGCGAGCATAAACCATGCTCGGCTTGGTGGCGAGCATAAACCATGCTCGGCTTAGTGGCAGGCATAAACCATGCTCGGCTTAGTGGCAAATGCCAATCTGGTTCAGCTTAGAAAGGGCGAGTATTAACCATACTCGGCTTAGGGCAAGTGTTTCTCATGCTCGACTCATGTTAGGTTAGTTAGTTTAACGAGCTATGCACGCTCGTGGTGTAAAGAAAGAGAGCGTAATCCACACTCGTGCTTAAGAAAATGTGACCTCACTCACTTGAAGGAGTAGGTGTTTGAAGTGGTGGTGGGCTTTCGCGCTAACCACATAGAACGTGGATGGGGGCAAGCATTAACCATGATCGGCTTAGAAATTCTACAACACGATCTACTTTTGCAAAAAGTAAAGTTCATAACAGCTAAGCAACTATTACAAAAAAAATTCTACGAGGACGGCGATTGATTACAGAGCATCAAGGCGTCCTTGTAATTGAAAGAAATACATTGAAAGAAAAGATAAAGTATCTAATTAATGATAATTCCGCGAGCTCTAATCTCAGGGTCCTTTCCATTTCTAGGAGCTCACGGACCAACCTGAGGGGCTTGGGCAGAAGATCACGGCGGCATGGTCGGGGCCCGGTCTTTGACATATTCGGCGAGTTCCCTTTTTCTGACTCGTCCTTCTATGAGATCGCGCAGATGTCGACAATCATTTGTATTATGTCCAGCTACGTTGTGGAATATACAATGCTTGCCAGTGTCAAGTTCCATCTGGGTCGGTTCTCGTCGAGGTGGCCTTGGAGTGGGGAAGGACTCGCGCATATCGAGATAGATATCGAGCAAAGAGGAATTGAGCTCAGTGTATCTATCATATTTGTTTTCATTTCGAGGTCGGACATTACGTTCATCCTTTTCCAGGGCCTTTCCTATAACACCCCACCTCCATTAAGGTCACTCACAAAGGGAATGCCCTAACTTTGGTAGAGCGTTTTAGTAGACAGGACAGAAATTTACGAGACAGATAAACAATACTAGAGAAATTATAACTTTATTACAGCGGAAAACAGAAATCAGTTTGGTTACATCTTTACCAAAAACTCAAGTACATAAATATCAGTCTTGTTCAAAAAATCATCAGAGTACAAAACTGTAAAATCATAATCCCCACAGAACCTGCCATAAGGAGTCAAGCCATAATTTAAGCACTCTAAGTACTTCAAGCAGAAGAAATCCGGATCAAGCTAAAGTATTCCCTCCTTGGAAAACCTGGGGGGGAACGTAAGAAAAATGGGCGAAAACAAGCAAGGTCAGACATAAAGTCTGGCAAGTCCAGTGACTTTGAGCATATGAACAGACAATAATAATTATGACATTAAAATAAGCTGGATAAGAGATAACAGTAATAGGAGCAGCAGATGTACTTAGGTTAAACAGAAGAAACATAATAATATTACTTTTCATTTCTCTACACTAATACTAGTATAACAGGATTAGGTGTCACCCCAATGTCTAAACTGAAACAAAAACGATAACAGAATAATTTCCACAGAAGATTATGCTAGTAATGGGCCTTTACCACCCCAACAGAAACAGACAGAAACAAAATGCTAATAATGGGCTTTTACCACCCGAACAGAAACAGAATGCTAATAATGGCCCTTTACCACCCGAACAGAAAGTACAGATTCAAAAACAGATTAATGCCTACAGAAACAGAATGTAGAATTAGGTGTACACTAGTAAATGGGCTTTTACCACCCGAACAGACGGTACCACGCAGAAACAAACAGGTGTTACCACCCAACAGAAACAGACGGTACCAACAGAAACAGACAGAACTAAGTGTACCCTAACCCTACCCCAAGCGATCGGCTCCCAAATACATAAATACCCTATGTCAGCCCTACAGTAGGATGTATCTCTCCCTAAAGTGACAACCAATTGGCACATGCCTATTTACAGATGTCACGGCATCTTACATCCTCAGAGGTAGACCGGGATCCATGCACGCACATGACCCAGTTGGAACGCACCATCAACACCCCTCGCCATTATCAGAATGAACCACTTATAATTAGTTCAGTAAGCGTGCCCGGACCCTACCTACTGTTGGGTCAAAGTTTGATACCAGAAAGGGTTACTGACTAATATGGGTCCTAAACAACAGATGACACAAGTAATTTCCCTCCTAACCTTGTGTCCCTAGACTAAAAGATTTCAGATTAACTTGTTTACAAGTTCAGACATACAGAGTTCAGATCAACTAGTTCACAGATCAGACAAGTTTCAGACTAACGGATCAGATATACGGATTTAACAGATTTACAAATTTGTCTAACTCTGTAATTGGGCCTACAGATTCACGAAACGGGTTTGTTAAATTCATTAGTCCAATTGGTTTAACCCTACCTACCTAACATGTTTTAGAAACCATATTTATCTCATATTTGTATCAATTAAAAATTAACGTGTAGACCTCTCACATTAGACTGACAGTTTGCGGCCACTAGTTAGGCCGGTTGGTTCCGGGGCAAGTTTCTGCTGCAAACTGAGTCTAACCTCGGGTTTCAAGCACGTTATGACTAACTTCTCACATTAGAACCTATTTTTTGCGGCCACTGGATGTGTCGGGCGGTTCCGGGTAGGATTACGTCGCAAACTCATTCTAACCTCGAGTTAGCCATGTTTCATGTTTAGCCAATGCATTCATTCACAGACTGTGCAAATATCAGACTAATCATGCTAATTTAACAAATTAACTTCTGTACAAGTTGCAGCAGATAATTCGAGGTTCTATTAACAAGTTTTGCTCAATTTTAAATTGAGCCTACAGATTTACATACTTCAAATTTCAGCATTTCAGTTCCAACAGATTACGCCATTCAACAGACTAAATAGATAACAGATCTTGCAGATTAGGTGATTTAGCAGGTCTAACAGATAAGGCAATTTTAACATAATTAGCAAATTAGGCAATTCAATCTAATTAGCAGTTTAGGCAATATAACAGAACTAGCGGATTAGGCAATATAACAGATTTAATCATTCCTTAAAGTTTCATTGACATATCTTGCCTAATTATAAATTTAGCCTAAACTTACATGCCCAAATCAAGGTCATAATTCATAATACAATATATGCCCCAAATTTTAGCCTTAATATTCCCATTTACAGTTCATATCAAAACTAGATTTAATATTCTAGTTTACCATTTATGTCCAGGACTAATACACATATAAATCATTCTCTATTATAGCCAATTCAGATTATGCCAACATATTTGCTATGCCAAATTAACTTAATTAAGCTACGCCCAATCCCCGTATAACATGTTTCCACAAGTTCTCTAAATACTCATGAAATGGCCCTAGCAAAAGGAATAGGGGATAAGCACAAGAAAGAATAGGCATGCAATAATGAACCAAATACAATGATAATGGCCCCTCTAGGATCGATGTACATAACAGTGAATGGGAATAAACTAGCAAAGTTACATACTAAATATGAGATCTAACATCATTAAGGGAATAGGCATAAGAAACTAACTACAATATTTATAAGCAACTAACCACAATAGTCATGGGCGACTAATTACAATAGTTTCTTATTCAATGTCATAGGCAATAGTCTCATAGTCATGAATCATAGTCATAGGCAATAGTCTCATAGGCGTGAATTATAGTCATAGGCAATAGTCTCATAGGCAACATTTTCATGTCCAATTATGCATTATTCATTATTTGTCCCAAAATTTAGCGTTTGTGCGTTAATCTCTTATGAGATTCGGTGCAGGCTCGTAGTAGCCTGGCTATAGAACAGAAAGAAGAAAGAGGTACAGAATAGTCAATAGAAAAACAGATCTGGCAGATAAGAATATATATAACCTCAGATTCAGATTTATAATCATGCCACAGCCAGAATTAAAGTTTATATCGGAAAATAACTGTACTTTCCTTTCGTGGTTTTAAGAAAGGATAATAAACTGTTGCTGATGCAGAAATGTTGAATTACTCCTCTTTAATTGTTGTTGTAGCTCTAAACTTCGATTTGAGATTTGATTTAGCTTTTAATTCTATTCGGGTTGGAAGAAGATGCATCAGTCCAAGTTTTGATTCCAGCAGAGTAGCGACGCCATTTTTATTTTTAATTAGAACAGAGCCAGAATATAGAAAGAATGAAATTGTGTAGAAAAAATGAGGCTAGGGGCTGTATATATAGGATTAGGCGGACGAATCTAGACGGAAAACAAGATAGGATACGTCAGAATGAACCAGGTTCAAAAACTGGGTTTTAGGAGCAGGTTGACCCCTATGTCGACTCCCCAGTCGACCTGGTCATGGGGAGGTCGACACCCTAGTCGACTCCCCAGTCGACCTGGTTGGGGTGTGGGGGGGTCGACTCCTCAGTCGACCTGGGTATATGGGCGGGAATTTTCCAGCCAGCCTTCTCTGGGTTTGAATTTCGAATTTCTGGCTTTATTTTCGAGCTGTTTTATTTTATTTAAATTCCTGAAACTTCGGAGAGTCATAAATTGGTCATACGGACTCCATTTTTCAAAAACTCGGACTCGTTTTCAAGCAGAATTTCAAGACGAACGCAATGGTGCAACCCGTTTCCCTTGATTCTTATTTTAAAAATTAATTATTCTTTGATTTCTTACTCATACGTTCACAGAAAATACAGGGTGTTACATTCTCCCCTCCTTAAAAGATTTCGTCCCCGAAATCTTCAAGTTAAAAACAATGTGTCCTACCATCCAGTCATCCATCTACTCAACCATCACCCACAAGTATCCATTGTCCTTAGAAAACTTCTAATGTTGTATGAACACATGCAAAAGTGTGTGTATATGTTCCTTATCTAATGCAAAGATCAGGCGGTCCACTGATTCAGTTGACCTCCTTAATGCGAACTATGTCAGTGTCATGAGTCCAACATGTATGCAGTTTTCCTATTTGATACATATTATTCTTATATGAGTGACAACCATTCATTCATATGCAACATCTATGTGATGAGTCAATTATTTTGCATCCACAGAAATTGGAAATGCTCATACATCCATATGCAGTATGAGAGTGTTTTCGAGTCGATCTAGTGCCTAGTGTGTGTATATGCATCCACGAGCAACCACTTGCGTCCACTTGCAACCATCAAACATAAAATGTCTCAAACACATGTTTACATCCATAGGATTCCTATCTATAGGTCGAAGACTCGATCGATAGGATACAGTCGAGTGATGGGAGCGAGTGCAGATAAACAAAAACTTGGTTTCCATTAGACCTTGGTTGAGAGACAAATTCCCCTAAGTATCAACCCCGAAGACCGAAATCAACATCAGATTGACACCCAGAGGATTACCCTCTTTAGACAATGTCAAAACTGGAAATCTCAGCCTTATCAGAAATATTCAGATATTTATAGATTACCGGCACATATCAGATTACTAAATGATTCTTAGGAAACTAAGCATGATAAAAACCCAGAATGTATGCGTCATAGTCAACTTAACGCTCAATACAGATATCCAACTTACCATGCTTAGATGAGTCATAACCCTTATGGGTCTGAGTCTATAGCGGAATCAGAAACAATACTAGTATTCAAGTGCAGAGTATCGATTACAGAATCGAAATGCCAGAATCAGAAAAGAGTTTTAACTCAAAAATCGGATAAAGAAATTAAACCTTCTACAGAAAGTTTTCCTATTTCTATCCTATCCACTATCCTCGAGAGTGTTCGCCTGCCTTCCAGAAGTTAGTCCTGCCCTCTGCCCTTGTCCTCGTTTCTTCGGAAAGTCCCTAGTGAAGTGTCCCATCTCACCATAGTTGAAGCAAGTGCCCTTTCTTTTTCTGCAATCCTTGTTCATATGAATCGAGCTTCCACAAGTAAAGCACTTTTTCCCCTTCTTATCTTCAGACTTTTCACCCTTATTTTGTGTTTCCTTTTTGGGCCATGCTTTCTTGTTCTGTGGTTCTTCCTTCTTTGCCTCTTTCTTGCCGTTGTCTTCCTCGTGCAGTAGTGCCATATCCACCAATCTCTCGTAATACGCTCCCATGGGTACATGGGTCATGGCTAGGCTGTGCAGTGGCTCGTTCAATCCTTTAACAAAGCAGAGAGCCTTTTTATGTTGGGTGTTGACTAAATCTAGTCTGAACCTAGCCAGTTGGTGAACTGGTTAACGTATTCCTTGACCGTCATACTTCCTTGCTTAAGAGATAAGAACTATTCCAGTTGTAGACTTTGTTCAGCTTGCGAGAGGAATTTCGTCTCAAACCTCGTTCTGAAATCCATCCATGTTTCAACCGGCCTCTCGGCGTTAGTGACTTCCCACCAATAGGAAGCTTCGTCCTTGAGAAACCATACCGCCAATTGTACCTTCTGCCTATCGTCCACCTCGAAAATAACGAACAGATCCTCAGTTTCTTTGAGCCAGTTCCTCACTTCTACGAATGATTCAGTTCCCTTTAAATCCTTTCCACCCATGGCCCTAAAATCTTTACAGATCTTTGAAAAATCAATTGCATGTGGAGGGGGCGGAGGAGGAGGAATTGCTGCAGTTGGAGGAGGAATGTCTGCTAGGCTTGCATCATTGGCCCTAGCCTCTAAGTACCTCCTGAACCAGCCAGGTATTGGCACGCCCTCTGGAAAGTTAAGATTCCCAGACATGCTGGAATGAAAGAAAAAGATTTAATATGGAGAAATGAAAAGATAGATATATGGCTTTTTGGGGATTATGTTTTTCAAAAATAAGCTTTACTTTTGAAAATACTTCCTTTTTAAAACCTTTTTGAAAATAGTTTTCAAAACTTTTTATCAAATATGGTAACCTCCAGCTCTGATACCAAGTGTAAAACCCCACCTCCATTAAGGTCACTCACAAAGGGAATGCTTTAACTTTGGTGGAGCGTTTTAGTAGACAGGACAGAAATTTACAAGACAGATAAACAATACTGGAGAAATTATAACTTTGTTACTGCGAAAAACAGAAATCAGTTTGGTTACATCTTTACCAAAAACTCAAGTACATAAATATCAGTCTTTTTCAGAAAATCATCAGAGTACAAAACTATAAAATCATAATCCCCACAGAAGCTGCCATAAGGAGTCAAGCCATAATTTAAGCACTCTAAGTACTTCAAGCAGAAGAAATCCGGATCAAGCTAAAGTATTCCCTCCTTCGAAAACCCTGGGGGGGGGGGGACGAAAGAAAAAGGGGCGAAAACAAGCAAGGTCAGACATAAAGTCTGGCAAGTCCAGTGACTTTGAGCATATGAACAGATAACAATAATTATGACATGAAAATAAGCTGGATAAGAGATAACAGTAATAGGAGCAGCAGATGTACTAAGGTTAAACAGAAGAAACAGAATAATATTACTTTTCATTTCTCTGCACTAATACTAGTATAACAGGATTAGGTGTCACCCCAATGTCTAAACTGAAACAGAAACGGGAATAGAATAATTTCCACAGAAGAGAATGCTAGTAATGGGCCTTTACCACCCCAATAGAAACAGACAGAAACAAAATGCTAAATAATGGGCTTTTACCACCCAAACAGAAACAGACAGAAACAGAATGCTAATAATGGGCCTTTACCACCCGAACAGAAAGTACAGAAACAGAAACAGATTAATCCCTACGGAAACGGAATGTAGAATTAGGTGTACACTAGTAAATGGGCCTTTACCACCCGAACAGACGGTACCACGCAGAAACAGACAGGTGTTACCACCCAACAGAAACAGATGGTACCAACAGAAACAGACAGAACTAAGTGTACCCTAATACCCTATGTCGGCCCCACAGTAGGGTGTATCACTCCCTAAAGTGACAACCAATTGGCACAGGCATATTTACATATGTCACGGCGTCTTACATCCTCAGAGGCAGACCGGGATCCATGCACGCACATGACCCGGTTGGAACGCACCATCAACACCCCTCGCCATTATCAGAATGAACCGCCTATAATTAGTTCAGTAAGCGTGCCTGGACCCTACTTACTGTTGGGTCAAAGTTTGATACCAGAAAGGGTTACTGACTAATATGGGTCCCAAACAACAGATGACACAAGTAATTTCCCTCCTAACCTTGTGTCCCAAGACTAACAGATTTCATATTAGCTTGTTTACAAGTTCAGACATACAGAGTTTAGATCAACTAGTTCACAGATCAGACAAGTTTCAGACTAACGGATCAGATATATGGATTTAACAGATTTAAAGATTTGTAAAACTTTGTAATTGGGCCTACAGATTCACGAAACGGGTTTGTTAAATTCATTAGTCCAATTGGTTTAACCCTACCCACCCAACATGTTTTAGACATCATATTTATCTCAGATTTGTATCAATTAAAAATTAATGCGCAGACCTCTCACATTAAACTGACAGTTTGCGGCCACTGGTTAGGCCGGTTGGTTCCGGGCAGGTTTCTGCGCAAACTGAGTCTAACCTCGGGTTTCAAGCACGTTATGACTAACTTCTCACATTAGAACCTATTGTTTGCAGCCGCTGGATGTGCCGGGCGGTTCCGGGCAGGATTACGCCGCAAACTCATTCTAACCTCGAGTTAGCCATGTTTCATGTTTAGCCAATGCATTCATTCACGGACTGTGCTAATATCAGACTAATCATGCTAATTTAACAAATTAACTTTTGTACGAGTTACAGCAGATTATTCGAGGTTCTATTAACAAGTTTTGCTCAATTTTAAATCGAGCCTACAGATTTACATACTTCAAATTTCAGCATTTCAGTTCCAACAGATTACGCCACTCAACAAACTAAACTGATAACAGATCTTGCAGATTAGGCGATTTAGCAGGTCTAGCAGATAAGGCAATTTTAACATAATTAGCAAATTAGGCAATTCAATCTAATTAGCAGTTTAGGCAATATAACAGAACTAGCGGATTAGGAAATATAACAGATTTAATCATTCCTTAAAGTTTCATTGACATATCTTGCCTAATTATAAATTTAGCCTAAACTTACATGCCCAAATCAAGGTCATAATTCATAATACAATATATGCCCCAAATTTTAGCCTTAATATTCCCATTTACAGTTCATGTCAAAACTAGATTTAATATTCTAGTTCACCGTTTATGTCCAGGACTAATACACATGTAAATCATTCTCTATTATAGCCAATTCAGATTATGCCAACATATTTGCTATGCCAAATTAACTTAATTAAGCTACGCCCAATCCCCGTATAACATGTTTCCACAAGTTCTCTAAATACGCATGAAATGGCCCTAGCAAAAGGAATAGGGGATAAGCACAAGAAAGAATAGGCATGCAATAATGAACCAAATACAATGATAATGGCCCCTCTAGGATCGATGTACATAATAGTGAATGGGAATAAACTAGCAAAGTTACATACTAAATATGAGATCTAACATCATTAAGGGAATAGGCACAAGAAACTAACTACAATAGTTATAGGCAACTAACCACAATAGTCATGGGCGACTAATTACAATAGTTTCTTATTCAATGTCATAGGCAATAGTCTCATAGTCATAGGCAATAGTCTCATAGGCGTGAATTATAGTCATAGGCAATAGTCTCATAGGCAACAGTTTCATGTCCAATTATGCATTATTCATTATTTGTCCCAAAATTTAGCATTCGTGCGTTAATCTCTTATGAGATTCGGCGCAGGCTCGTAGTAGCCTGGCAATAGAACAGAAAGAAGAAAGAGGTACAGAATAGTCACAGAAAAACAGACCTGACAAATAAGAATATACATAACCTTAGATTCATATTTATAATCATGCCACAACCATAATTAAAGTTTATATCGGTAAATAACTGTACTTGCCTTTCGTGGTTTTAAGAAAGGATAATAAACTGTTGTTGATGCAGAAATGTTGAATTTCTCCTCTTTAATTGTTGTTGCAGCTCTAAACTTTGATTTGAGATTTGATTTAACTTTTAATTCTATTCAGGTTGGAAGAAGATGCATCAGTCCAAGTTTTGATTCCAGCAGAGTAGCGACACCATTTTTATTTTTAATTAAAACAGTGGCAGAATATAGACATAATGAAATAGTGTAGAGAAAATGAGGCTAGAGGGCTGTTTATATTGGATTAGGCGGAGTAATCTAGATCGAAAACGAGACCGGATACATCAGAATGAACCAGGTTCAAAAACTGGGTTTCGGGAGCAGGTCGACCCCCAGGTCGACTCCCCAGTCGACCTGGTCATGGGGAGGTCGACACCCTAGTCGACTCCCCAGTCGACCTGGTTGGGGAGGGGGGGTCGACTCCCCAGTCGACCTGGGTATATGGGCGGGAATTTTCCAGCCAGCCTTCTCTGGGTTTGAATTTCAAATTTCTGGCTTTATTTTCGAGCGGTTTTATTTTATTTAAATTCCTGAAACTTCGGAGGGTCATAACTTGGTCGTACGGACTCCGTTTTTTGAAAACTCGGACTAGTTTTCAAGCAGAATTTTGAGATGAACACAATGGCGCAACCCGTTTCCCTGTATTCTTATTTTAAAAATTAATTATTCTCTGATTTGTTACTTATACGTTCACAGAAAATACGGGGTGTTACATTTCCTCTTCCTTTATTATGGCCATTGCCGTTGAGTGGACCTTGTTGTTTAGCTACTAAAACTTCAAGGCTCTCCATTTCAAGGCTGGCATCCTCTTGTCGGAGAAATCTCTCGGGCTCGGAGTAAAAGTCATCTATATCTTTGGGAGGATCCCTGGTAAAGGAGTTCGAGAATTTTGATCTCTTTTGGACTCCCGCGATGGCTGCCATCAACACCATCGATGGCTCGGGCCGATCGACAGATGCTACAACTGCGTTGAACCTTTCGAGGAAGGATCTTAGCTTCTCTCCGGATCGCTGTTTGATGGTAGATAAAAACATGACACTTTTCGGTCGAGAGATATGCACTCGAAACTGCTCGATAAAGTGGGTGACCAGAGTATTCCAACTACTGATTGATTCCGTTGTTAGCTGTCGAAACCACATACCGGCTATATCTGTGAGAAAGAGAGGAAAGCACTTAGCCATGAAATTGGTTGATGCACCATGTACTTCCATCTGTCGCATGTATCGCATGAGATGAATGGTTGGGTCAGTGCAACCGTTGTATGGCTCGATGGCTGGGAACATAAAGTCCAGAGGATTTCGAGAATTTTTGATTTCTCTAGTGAAGGGGCTGCGGTTGACATTGTCTATGTCTTGCTGCGAAGAATTGCCCCGAGTAAAGCATCGGACGATGCTTGCGAGCTGACTCCCATCTCCGAGGAGTCGTTGCCACGAACTTAATTCTGCCTCTTGAGAAGGTTCTGCACGAGGATCCAGCAAAAGCATGCTCGGAAAGGTAGCCATTGGATGGGCTCGACCTTTGAGATCTGAGTGAAGGTGTGAGGGAAGGTTAGATCTGGCGGGTGGTTCTGGGCAGAAAGGCCCCTCTGGAACCTGATGAGTCGTGGGTCGAGCCATACCCGTAGCAAAGGGTCTAGGCTGATCCAGCATAGCATGTGATGTTCGGAGGCCAGGGTTGCCCCCGTTTGAAGCGAGGTTAAGAGGATCTACGATAGCGTTTTCTTCCACTAGGTGAGGGCCGGCATGGTAGGGTGGCTTCCCTCGTTCGAAGGGAAGACTATTCCAGCTCTTTATTGAAGAGGAAGAGTGGTTAGACTGGTCTGTGGTAAGATCCCAGGTTGTATTGGGAATGGCATTGATTCTGAGGGACCCGATGGTAGTTCGACCGATTCGACAGGTCGAGATGTTCCAAAGAGTGGAGGCATATTTTCTAGATGACCTAGATCTTGATCGCCCACCTCCTGATGTTCTGTGGTCACAACCGTGCTGGTCGCTGGAAGCGATACTCCTGGCTCGGATTGATTGGTTGGTGGGACCAAACCAGGATGAAAAAAAGGTGTAGCCCGATCAGCGGCCTGATTTTAAGTGAACTGAAGGTCAGTTGCTGCCCCGGTCTCGGCCTATGGTGGAATTGATGTTGAAGCATTCAACCCTGTTTCTAGTCGACAGAGAAGGTGATCCATCAACTGCTGCTGTCGTTCGAGGACTTTACCCTGAGATGTCATATGGTCTCTGAGTTCGACCATGATCTTGTCCATGTCGTCCCGAGTAAGGAACCGAGATCCGTCGTCATGAGCGGAAGCTTCATGGCTTGATTCTGCAGCATCGGTATCGGCTGCATCAGTGTTTGCGGGACGAGAGGACGTTGCATCTTTCTTTTGTTTGTTCGCCATGACCTGAGATAAGCAGGAGCTCGATGGCGGTGTCGGTGCGCTGCCCCTACCGGCGTGCCAAAGTGTTGACGTCAAAAGTTGGTCACTGGTGACGATCAACCCCCAATCGCATGATCAACACACGACTAAAGATAAAAAATGCAATAAAAAAGTAAAAGAACGGGGAGCACACATAGAATCTTTATAGTGGTTCGGCAAAGGCAATGCCTACGTCCACTTTATATATCATTTCCTTTTCTTTTGATTACAAGTACAATGTTTTTCCTATTTGAAGAAAAGAAAGAAAATGATTATCTTCCTTTCTTCCTTTTGAGAGATTGAGATTCTGGAGAAGAGAAGAGAAGAAAAGCTTATAGAAGCTGTCTGGCCAAAAGAAGTCTCCCCTTTCTCTTTAATCTTGGAGGTATTTATAGGTGGAAAATGAAGCTTGGGATGTTGTGAAATGGTCCGGCCGTTTCGGGAAGGCCCGGGCACATGGAGTCAATCCATTGGCTCGAGTTGCGGCTGGAAGACCAACTCCACTGTTCATAAATAGTATCCTCGGAAGTTGTGGCTGACGTGGCATCCACGAAGAGGCATATCAAAAGTAGAGCTTTGTCTGCATACGGTTGACCGCCTTTATCTCCTTAGAAGTCGGAATATTAGGTGGACTGGCTCTGCAGAAGTTTTCCACGCTGGCCCGAAATAATCGGTCGACTTACTCTGAGACTTGGTCGACTGGGAGGCCTATTCTTCCAGAGTGAGTTGTTATTTGTTGAATTTGGACGTGGACCGATGTGTGACTGTCTTGGACCCATTATTGGCTGCTGGGCTTCCTGAAATGCGGCTTTGTATTTGACTGCGCGTTTGGACTTTGTTCGTTGAGACTCTTACCAAAAAGAGGGTTAACAATTCAACACATGAATTCCTATTCAACACATGAATTTCTATTCAACACATGAATTTGGTTTCAACACATGAATTTGGTTTCAATACATGAAAATAATTCTATAGTTTATATATATATATATATAATAAAAATGTGATTTTTATTGTAAAACAATTTATTTCAAAACACGACTATTTTATATAGTTCCTATATAAGGTAAAAATGTTATTTTATCTTTCAAAGAATTTATTCAACACATAAATTCAGTTTCAACACATGAAAATAATTCTAACACATGAATATTATTGAAAATTTCGGCAGCATAACGACAGGGTAGTTAAAACCGGCAACGTCCCTAGTACGGCTCCTCGCTCTACCTTAAAGCCTCGCAGCTTTTGACAATGGGGATTTTCAACATCTAGTTCGTACGCAGACGAATTTTCCCATATACTAATCCTATTGGGATTTCAACCATAATCAATCATTTCAAATCAACCATTCATGATATTCACCAAATTTCACATCAACCAATAATCCGAACAATATCACAACTAATATATATCGTCCATGGTCTGTGGACGAGGGGAGTGTATACATATATATAGATATAGATATACGTATATAACTATATTTCGATTTCACTTCAATATCATTTCAATTTATTTCAACGCATATATTATTTTTACAACGCATATATAATTTATACATCGAACATACGACTTATACAACACTTATACATGTGGTGTACAACACTTATATAACTCATACATCGACTATATAATTTATACATCGTTGTTTTCCATATCGTTTATAAATTAGAAATCTCACATTGGGTTCCACTCCTCCAAAAATTGCAGAAGGCTTAGAAAAATATCCGGTCTCTTCTAAAATGTAGAAGACGTCCGCATGAGTCCACTTCTCTTGTTTCACTGGATTTCGTCAACATACGAAAAAGATATGATTTTTCAAAGGTTCATGACATTTTTATAATAATTAAGAAAGGAATTAATTAAAAATTAATAACCTTTCTTCTTCAAAAATCACCTGCTAATGCTTTCACGTTCTTGTTCAGAGCTAGGTCTTCTAATCGCGAGCGCCACAGTCACCTGGAGGTCGATCAGCGACTTCCACACGATCCGCCTTCGCGAGAGCTTCAAATCGCCGCCACCTTTGTCCAACTTGGTGGACTTTCTGGCTCGCAATTCGAGGGCGAGCGGCGGCCTTTTGGACCCACGATTCACTCACCACGATCAACGATAAATGGCGAGAAGGGTATGGAATCGAAGTGCGGAAGAGCCTCTACAAAATCCCCCAAAGGACTGGGGTTTAATTCTTTTTATTTGGATCGGAATTTGGGGATTTCTCCTTGAGAAGTTTCCGCCGTTCAAAGATGAAAGGGAGGCGGGTTGAAGACATTGACCTAGAAATGAACGTTGACTAGGGTTTTGACCGGTCAGTGGGATTTTTATATTTATTTTTAAAATTCAAAAATACCCCTCTTCTCATATTAACTCCAATTCAAACCCAACGACTGTCGTCCTCAGCTAAATACCCCCATTCGGAACACAATGGGATATGTTTTGTAGGCCCATTCGACTGTTTCAATCAGTTTTCCTTCAAATTAAAATATAAAACATTCAATATTCGATTTGAACGTACATTTCAATTTACCGGGGCCACATACTGATCCTAAAAATTCCAGAAAAATAATTCTAGCTATGTTTTGACGATACGGTCCCAACAAAACTAGTTTTGTTGAATTCTGAGACCGTTTGAAAAATGGCCATTTTCTGGTCGATCCAATTTAACAGAAATTAACCAAACAAATTTTCCTTCGCCACGCTCACATATTAACTTCAAAAATTCTAGAATTTGAAACCTAGCCATCATTTGACATCCCGGATCCAAAAAAAGTGGTTTCGTCGAATTCTGAGGTCATTTGCAAAATGGCTATTTTCCAGGGCTATATATTCTCTATAGCGACCTTTCTGAAAGTTCATTTGGCCATAACTTTTGACTCCCGCTATGAAACTTCGATTTTTCAGATTCGTTAGAAAGATATTCATAAATAGATTTAAATATTTTTGGTTTCACTAAAATCCGTTTTAATTTGCATCCGGTATAGTAAGTCAAAATTCGAATTCAAATTTTGAAACTACCGCGCCATTTCAGGCCTTGTATATAATTAAAAATAATTTTATTTATTTTCAAACATCGATTCAAACATACTTTTCATCGTTATTATTTAAAATATTTTATTTTAAATATTTAAAATCCACTAAAATAACCAAATTAAAATTTTTAAACTGGTTCAGATTTTCCGGGTTGTTACAATCTCCCCCACTTAAAACTTTTCATCCCGGAAAAGGAACGAAGTCGAAAGTTGTTTAATTAACCAACTCTACTTTTAATCTGGCTTCCATTCTCCAACTTTTTAGTTTCTAAGAATTTTCAAATTCTTCCAAATTTTGGCTAACACCCTAAATTTTCGAAAAAATTCGCCATAACCTCCTTTGTACGGGGAGCTTCGGGGTTATTTCAAATAGCCTCCCATGGCCCTCACCAATCCAAAAGAAAAAGGAAAAGCTAAGCGGCTAGCCAATCGGCTCATAAAATCATAAAATCCCAAGAAATACAATAAACATGTACCTATTTGTTGGGCAAACAAATTTATTCCTCCGCTTAGCAGTTTATCCATAACCTGTTCACACATATATAATGCACGTCAGTTCAATACTTGTTTAATTGCATACATTTAACTTCATTCTCTTATTGATTAAATTAACTATCATTCTAATAATTTAATTAATCAAATCCACAATCACACAACACAAACAACAATCAATTTGTTGATTAACTTTTCAAAAATATACCAAATAATTCATTTACTCTTTTATATATTCAAAAATCATTATTTCTAAAACCAGACTATATATATAATCACAAATACGTTATTTATAAACCTATAACTCTCAACTCATTCTAGGGCATTTCTGACCCCATCTCTAATGAGTCATTCTGATTCTGCTATACTCATATTAGGATATTACTAATCCTATCTGTAATGAGCTATTCGTCCTAGAACACTACTGGTTCTATTTCTGACGAATTCGTTAATATGTTATATTCTAGAACTAAGCTTAACCAAAGCTCTGATACCACGTTTTTGACGACCCCAAACCCTGTACGACTGTGGCAAGGGTAATCTTTGGAATATAACACATAAATAGATAACAGCAGAACAGAAATAAATAAATACATCAGATAATGTACAACAGAATACACTGGATAAACATAGTCATCAGAGTTACACAATATACAGGATCATACTTAGTACAAATACAGTTCAGCTATACATAGATGTCTACAGCGGAAAACAAAACATAATATGTACAACAGGAGCTAAACAACATAAAAAGAGATAAATGATAGAATCCATCTTCAACTCCAGTTATCCAGAAAGAGCCTGCAAAAACCTAAACACAAGGCTGCCCGTGTAGAAATAGGGGCACCCGAGTTTGCAAGTGAAACAAACTACGAATCAGTCATGGGTCTGGTATGAGAAATCTGCTTAACTTACTTTATAATATGGCCAATCACAGGACCCCGCCACTTTCATGGAACGGGTTTACTCCATTGGATTGCCAGTGCTTTAAAATAAGTAAATCTTTTAAACATCACAATGCTTTTTATAAAAATGAAGCCATTGTAAGACTCAGTTCCCATCACACAATGCAACACAAACCGGAGGATAGAGTTTTACCTTATAATGGCCAAAATATGCTTGATACGAATAAAATAAAAGCATTTGATATCATTACTAGTGTTAATATGTTCCAAAAACAAATTTCAATCATAACTATCAATCATAGATGGCATGGGTACCATATATCATGTCGCCATATATATATACACAATCAAAACAGCACGATGTCGTATTTGGAAATTGGATTTCGGTCATGAACCAAGGCAAGGGATCGTCCTTACCGCTTCGAGATGCTCTAGACTGTGTCTCAGGACCCAGACTCAGGTGGGCCCTTGGATCATCAGGGTCGGTCCACCGATGTGGATTAAAATTCCTGAACATTGCGTTTCCCCGCCCTATGGGGCGTCACTGGTCATATCCGACCACACCATCGACTCCGAAGAGACCGAAGCAAACCAAGGCCTCTCTTTCCATCATCCACATAAGTAAAATACCCGGGCGTGCAAAACCCAAAGCACCACTGATAGCTAGAAGGAAAACGCATGTTCTCCCTGATGTCCTCTCCCGTTTCTGGCTCATACCGGGATGTGAGGCTCGCGAAACAACGCTATACACAGAGCTATGTCACACAGGCCACGCTTTGATCATCAACCACAAGAATTTGCTTTTCAACAGAAGCCTTGATCATCTGCCACTTAGGCTTGCCACACAGGCAATTCATTCCATGCGACTGATTTCTATCGATATATAACCTCTGAGCTCGTACGTCTCATAGAAGGGCGTTAAGCAAGAGAATAAATTCTCAGCCGCCAAACAGATATATATTTAATAGAGATCAATCAGCACAGAACAAAATCCAATGTCAGACACACGGTCCATTTACAAGTTCGTTCTGGGTCTGAACGAAACCGGAGGCACTCAATACCTCGCATATCTGTACAATCAACAAGTACGTACGGACAACTACTACTTCAGCCCTTTCAAGGTAGCTACTCCTATCATGAGCATTAGTAGCACCCCTCCATTTGACGTGAAGATCATCGGTCTTGTACCGTCTTCATATCTTCGACTTTCAATTGTCGATCAATTATTTGAAATGAGAATCAACTCGGCCTTTTCAAATAATTCGTATATTTAGAATTTCAAATCAATTCATTTCAATGGTTAAATTATTCGATATCACTAATTTTGTTCTTTAATGTAAATTTCACGCCAAACACATTCAACCATCAAATATCACATAAACTGAGCAAATTTAGTTTATTTCCATTCCATATCGTTTATAATATTTTACCACGATTTATCGCTATTTTTATTTATTTAAAAATAGCCAATTCATTCAAACGACGCTTCAGGCCATAACGCGGCTGTGGCGCTGTTTTGCTTCAGATTTGATTTACACATATCTGAAAATCTAACTGTTGGATCTTCACAAATTTTATATCATTAGAAAGATCTTTTCAAAATGAATCCAACGGTTTCAGTTTTGGGAAAATCCGACGGTCGGATCTCCCGGTACAATCGTTTGAAGTTACGATTTCAAAATACGAACTGCAGCGTCGTTATTCAATTTAATTTAATCATATATATATATATAATCGATTCTGGCGCTCTTTTTCTTTAGATTTGAATTAAACATTTCAGACAATCCAACCGTTGGATCCTCACAAAGTGGGTGTCGTTGGAAAGATATTTCCAAGGCGAACCCAACGGTTTTGGTTTCGGGAAAATCCGATGGTCGGATCTCCCGCAAAAATTGTTTGAAATCAAGGCTCCAAATCACGAACTGCAGCTTCGTTATTCGATTATTATATATAAAAATATAATTCATTCTTCGATTTCAAAACCATATTCACTTCATATATTTGATAAAAATGATATTTTTATCCAACAGATACTTATTTCAGCACATCACTATTTTTAACACTTCATATTCACAATAAAATGTAGACTTTTTCGTTCAATCTATATATTCAACACATGAATGTTTTCGACTTCACACATACGATAAAAATATGATTTTTATCGTTCTAGTCCTTTATTTAACACATGAATGTTTTCTATAGTTTATATATATAATAAAAATGTGATTTTTATTCTTAAACAATTTATTTCAAAACACGATTATTTTATATAGTTAATATATAAGGTAACAATGTTATTTTTACCTTTCAAAGAATTTATTCAACACATGAATTTCTATTCAACATGCGAATTCCTATTCAACACATGAATTTTATTCAACACATGAATTTGGTTTCAACACATGAATTTGGTTTCAACACATGAAAATAATTCTGTAGTTTATATATATATAATAAAAATGTGATTTTTATTGTAAAACAATTTATTTCAAAACACGATTATTTTATATAGTTCATATATAAGGTAAAAATGTTATTTTTATCTTTCAAAGAATTCAACACATGAAAATAATTCTAACACATAAATATTATTGAAAATTTCGGCAGCATAACGGTAGGGTAGTTAAAGTCGTCACCGTCCCTAATATGGCTCCTCGATTTACCTTAAAGCACATCTGGTTCGTACGCAGACAAATTTTCCCATATACTAATCCTATTGGGATTTCAACCACAATCAATCATTTCAAACAAACCATTTATGATATTCACCAAATTACACATCAACCAATAATCCAAACAATATCACAACCAATATATATTGTCCATGGTCTGTGGACGAGGGGATTATATATATATAGATATAGATATAGATATACGTATATAATTATATTTCGACTTCAGTTCAATATCATTTCAATTTATTTCAATGCATATATTACTTTTACAACGCATATATAACTTATACATCGAACATACGACTTATACAACGCTTATACATGTGGTGTACAATGCTTATATAACTCATACATCGACTATATAATTTATACATCATTGTTTTCCATATCGTTTATAAATTAGAAATCTCACATTGGGTTCCACTCCTCCAAAAATTGCAGAAGGCTCAGAAAAATATCTGGTCTCTTCTAAAATGTAAAAGACGTCCGCATGAGTCCACTGTCTCTTGTTTCACTGGATTTCGTCAACATACGAAAAAGATATGATTTTTCAAAGGTTTATGACATTTTTATAATAATTAAGAAAGGATAACATTTCTTCTTCAAAAATCACTTGCTGATGCTTTCACGTTCTTGTTCAGAACTAGGTCTTCCAATCGCCAGCGCCACAGCCACAACCACCTGGAGGTCGATCAACGGCTTCCACACGATTCTCCTTCGCGAGAGCTTCAAATCGCCGCCACCTTTGTCCAACTCAGTGGACTTTCGGGCTTGCAATTCGAGGGAGAGAGGCGGCCTTTTGGACCCACATTTCTCTCACCACGCTCAACGATAAATGGTGAGGAGGGTATGGAATAGAAGCGCGGAAGAGCCTCTACAAAATCCCCCAAAGGACTGGGGTTTAATTCTTTTTATTTGGATCGGAATTTGGGGATTTCTCCCTGAGCAGTTTCCGCCGTTCAAAGATGAAAGGGAGGCAGGTTGAAGACGTTGGCCTGGAAATGAACGTTGACTAGGGTTTTGACCGGTCAATGGGATTTTTATATTTATTTTTAAAATTCAAAAATACCCCACTTCTCATACTAACTCCAATCCAAACCCAACGACTGTCGTCCTTAGCTAAATACCCCAATTCCAAACACAATGGGATATGTTTCGTAGGCCCATTCGACTGTTTCAGTCAGTTTTCCTTCAAATTAAAATATAAAACATTCAATATTCGATTTGAATGTACATTTAAATTTGCCGGGGCCACATACTGATCCCAAAAATTCCAGAAAAATAATTCTAGCTATGTTTTGATGATGCGGTCCCAACAAAACTAGTTTCGTCAAATTTTGAGACCGTATGAAAAATGGCCATTTTCTGGTCGATCCAATTTAACATAAATTAACCAAACACATTTTCCTTCGCCACACTCACATATTAACTTCAAAAATTCTGGAATTTGAAACCTAGCCATAATTTGACATCCCGGATCCAACAAAAGTGGTTTCGTCGAATTCTGAGGTCGTTTGAAAAATGGCTATTTTCCAGGGCTATATATTCTCTATAGCGACCTTTCTGAAAATTCATTTGGCCATAACTTTTGACTCCCGCTATGAAACTTTAATTTTTCAGATTCATCAGAAAGATATTCATAAACATATTTAAATATTTTTGGTTTCACTAAAATCCGTTTTAATTTGCACCCGGTACAGTCAGTCAAAGTTCGAGTTCAAATTTTGAAACTGCCGCGCAATTTCAGGCCTTGTTTATAATTAAAAATAATTTTATTTATTTTCAAACATCAATTCAAACATACTTTTCGTCGTTATTATTTAAAATATTTTATTTTAAATATTTAAAATCCACTAAAATAGCCAAATTAAAATTTTTAAACTGGTTCAAATTTTTCGGGTTGTTACACTGTTATCCCATTCACATCTTATTCATCCCATGGAGCAAAACTAGTGGTACTCCATATCCAACACCCCTCATGTTTTGGTAAGTTTAATTACTAATACCATTTCAAATCTTTATTGAAAGATTTATTAAAACTCAAACATAATTTTAATCTTCATTTTATTCAATCAAATATTATTGAAATATTTATTAAAACTCTAACATGAGAAATCTTCTTTCCTTTAGCTGGGTTAAAGAACAAATGTTATTTAAAACATCAATCACGATAAACCAAAAAGCAAACTTCAATTCAATTCCAAATAAATTTATTAATTGGAAAATTTCACCTTGGAAAACTTCGTTAATCTTAATTAAAAGATTTGTTCCATAATTTTCATTTTTTTGGCAAGGCCGACCGGTTTTTATAGTTATTTGTAACACTCTTTTATTTATTAAAAAAAATAAAAGATACATTAGTGTACAGGAGATATGCAGCAGACATATCTACTAGATAAACTTCCACATAGGGAAGTAAGGCATTATGTAATTACCCGGAAAATACGAGCCAATTTAAAATTTTTAAATTGGTGATTTCAAAGGAATTTGAACAATTGAAATAGAATATTTCAATAAAATAGTGAATTAAAAATAGTGAGTCAGTTTGAAAATTTGAATTCAAACTTTGACTGACTATGCAGGATGGAGAATATAACGGATTTTAGCAAAACTAAAAATATTTAAATCTGTTAGTCAATACCTTTCTAACGAATCTGAAAAATCGAAGTTTCATAACGGGAATCAAAAGTTATGGCCGAATGAATGTTCAGAATGGTTGCTATATAGAATATATAGCCCTGGAAAATTGATATTTTGCATACGACCTCGGAATTCGACGAAACCACTTTTGTTGGGTCCGGGATGTCAAACTATTGCTAGGTTTCAAATTTCATAATTTTTGAAGCTAGTATGTGAGCGTGGCAAAAGAAAATGTGTTTGGTCAGTTTCTGTTAAATTGGATCGACCAGAAAATGGCCATTTTTCAAACGATCTCAGAATTCGACGAAACTAGTTTGTTGGGACCGTAGAGTCAAAACATAGCTAGATTTATTTTTTTGGAATTTCTCGAATCAGTTTGTGGCCCTGGCAAATTGAAATGTACGTTCAAAGTTAAAAATTAAATGTTTTATACTTTAATTTGAAAAATAACTGACTGTAACAGTCGAATTGGCTAACGAAACATATCCCATTGTGTTCGGAATGGGGGTATTAAGCTAGGGATGATAGTCGTTGGGTTTAAAAAGGAGTTCGTTGGAGAAAACACTATTTAAAAATATAATATATATATATATATATCGGCCAATAGGATTTTTTCTTTCATAAATAAAAAAAACTAAAAACCCTCGAACCAACGGCGAAACCCGTTCCCCCTTCTCTCCTTCGCCGCCGCCGCTACAGCTGCTTCCAGCCAACGCCACCGCCACCCCTCGACGCGCCTCCGTCCCCTCGTCAGATCCGACCCCACCACGACCCCAACCGACACCTCCTCCGCCTGAATCGAGGCCAGAAAGCCCGCCACTTCCTGGCGCCACCGACGACGATCCCGACCACCGAGCGCCACCAAACCACCACCGACAGGACCCCCTCTCGAAGCTCTTCCACGTCCAACTCGCCGATCATCCCCACGTGCCACGGATTTCGCGAAAACCGCAAACCTAGTTTTGAACCGTCGTGAAAGGTGAGTTCTTTTTTATGTTTACACTTTGAAAAATCATATCTTTTTGGTGTGTTGACGAAATTCGATGAAACAGGAAACATCGGGACCGCAAGGAAGCTCTCTACCACATAGAAGAGGCCGCAGATTTTTCTGAGTCATCTACGATTTTTAGCACTTCGCAAACCAATGTGAGAAATCTAAATTAAAAGGATCTGAATGGAAAATGTCGTGTATAAATTATATTAGCAAAATATAAATTACACACGTGTTGTATACCTCATGTACATGCGTGGTGTAAGCTATATAAGCGAAGTATGAATTATACATGCATAGAATAATTGATATATGTGTTGAAATGCAAGTGAAATATAGCAAATATAATATATATATATACTCCCCTCGTCCACAAACCATGTGCGATATTTATTGTTGTGAATTGTTGTGAAATATTGGATGAAAAATACGAATGGTTGAATAATTATTTGTGGTTGATATTGTTTGGTTGTGGTTGAAAAATACCCATTGGTGATCGAAATGAATTGGAAATATTTGTGGAAATAAAAATAAACATGCCGCCTACGTGCGATTTAGATGCATGAATCCCCATTGTCAAAAACCGCGAGGTTTTAAGGTAGAGCGAGGAGCCGTACTAGGGACGGTGCCGGTTTTAACTACCCTGCCGTTATGCTGCCGAAATTTTGAATAATCTTTGTGTTAGAATAATTTTCATATGTTGAAATTATTTTCACGCGTTGAAATTAAAGTCATATGTTGAAACTAGATCCATGTGTGGAAATGTTCATGTGTTGAAAAGTGATGTGTGAAAATTAAATTCGTTCGTGAATGAATGAAGTGTTTAAACAATAAAAATCACCTTTTTATAGTATATATGAAGTATGAAAAATATTCGCCTTATATAAATAGTTTCAACAATAAAAATTCCATCTTTCTAATATGAACAACATAAATAAAATATCCATGTGTGGAAATGCTCATGCGTTGAGAAGTGTGTGTAGTGGAAAAGTTCATGTGTTGAATAAAAAGATCGAACAATAAAAATTACATTTTTATTGAAACTATGAAGTGTTGAATACATCCATTTGTCGAATAAATATTTTAAATGATAAAAATATCATTTTTATCATATATGTGATATGCTAAAGATATGCGGACGTTGAAATAAATATTGGTGAAGAAATATTATTTTTAATATGCATAAGAACTAAATAAAATAGTCATGTGTTGAAATCTATTTTAGTTCGCCGAAATTATCACCTTTGAAATGTGAAGTGTTAAAAATAGCCACTTGTTCAAATAAAATATGCATGAGTTGAAATATACATTAATTAGCTAATGATATGATTTTAGCCTATGCATGCAACATTAGAATGAATGGTGTTTTTAAACCAAAGTAAATCAAATATGAAGTTGAATGGAAAATGATAAGTGATAAAAACTGTATATATATATATATATATATATATGTACATGCATATTTATTGAACAGGTTATAGCAAAGGGGCTAGAGAAGAGGAATAAAATTTTGTGCCCGACAAATAGGTACACATTTACTGTTTTGTTTGGGTGATGATTTTATGAGCCTGTTGGCTAGCAGCTTGGCTTTTCCTTTTTCTTTTTGACATGAGACGCCTGTGTGGCTATTTGGGAATTTTCCCAGCCCCTCCCGTACAAAGGAGGTTATGGCGAAATTTTCCAAAATTTAAAGGCGTTATTGAAATAATTGAAGTGAAAACGATATAGGAATTTTCGAATGAACTATGTTAATATAAATATAAATAAAATTAAAACGAAACGTGGCCGTGCAGTTCGTGTTTTGAAACCGTGATTTGAAACGTCTAGTGCGGGAAATCCGACCACTGGATTTTCCCGAAACCGCAACTGTTGGGTTCGCCTTGGAAATATCTTTCCAACGGCACCAAATTTGTGAAGATCCGACGGTTGGATTGTCTGGAATGTTTAATTCAAATCTGAAGAAAAACAGTGCCAGAAACGATTTTATATATATATATATAATTGAATAAAATCGAATAACGACGCTGTAGTTTGTAAATTGAAATCGTAACTTCAAATGACTAGTGCGGGAAATCCGACCGTCGGATTTTCTCGAAACTGAAACCATTGGATTCGTTTTGAAATGACCTTCCTAATGATATAAAATTTGTGAAGATCCAACGGTAAGATTTTCAGATATGTGTAAAACAAAATTAGTGAAAAGCAGCGCCAGTGCATCGACACGACCTAAAACGTCGTTTAATTAAATATGGCCGTTTTAAAATAAATAAAAGTGACGATATATCGTTATAAAATACTACAGACGATATAGAGTGAAAATAATCCCATTTTGTTGTGTTTGCTTGATATGTGATGGTTGAATGTCTTTAACATGAAAATTATAACTAAAGAACTGAAATGTGAATGTTGAATAGTCCAACCATGTGACAAATTGATTTGAAAATCTAAATATACGTGGATTATTTGAAAAGGCCGAGTTCATTTCATTTCAAATAATCGATCGACGTTGAGAAGTCGAAGAGTCGAAGATGGTTGAAGACCGACGATCTTCACATTGGATGGATGGGCGCTACTGATGCTCATGATTGGAGTAGCTACCATGAAGGAACTGAAGTAGTAGCCGTCCAAACATATTGTTGATTGTACGGATATGCGAGGAATTGGTGCCTTCGGTTTCGTTCAGACCCAGAACGGACTTGTAAATGGACTGTGTGTCTGACATTGGATTTTGTTTTGTGCTGATTGATCTCTGTTAAATATATATATGTTTGGCGGCGGAGAATTTATTCTCTTGCTTAACGCCCTTCTCTGAGACGTACGAGCTCAGAGGTTATGTATTGATAGAAATCAGTCGCATGGAGTATATTGCCTGTGTGGCACGCCTTAGTGGCATATGATCAAGGCTTCTGTTGCAAAGCAAAGTCTTGTGGTTGATGAACAAAGCATGGTCTGTGTGACGTAGCTTTGTGTATGACGTGAATTCGCGAGCCTCACACGTCGGTATGAGTCAAAAATGGGAGACGGGCCGCTGGGAGAGCACGACGTTTCTTTCTAGCTATGGTGGTGTCAGTGACCTACCAACCCTGATATTATATATACTTTCCACCTGTGTGGTTGTTGGAATGCGAGGCGCCTCGATTATAGGTCTATAAGGACCGGGAAACGTGTGTTCAGGAATAACTAATCCTCAAAAGTAAAAGAGGACCGGCCCAGCCGATTCCAAGGATCATAGTGGGGTCCTGGGACATTTGCTAGAGTGTCTCGAACGGGGAGGAGCTTGCCCCTTGCCTCGACTCATGAAGGAACCCAATTTCCAATACGAAATATGCGGACGTGATTGTATTACTAGTATGGCGACATAGTAGATGGTAGCTATGCCGCCTAGGATTGATATTTATGATTGAAATCGTTTTTGAAACATATATGCACTAGTAATAATATCAAACACTTTTGTTTTATTCGTATGAAGCATTTTTGCCATTATAAGGTAAAAACTCTATCCTCCGGCTTGCGTTGCATTGTGTGATGGGAACTGAGTCTTATAATGACTTCATTTTATAATAAGAATTGCGATGATTTAATCATTTTCTTTATTTCATGCACTAGCACTCATTGGAGTAAACCCGTTCCGCGAAAGTGGCGTGGTCCTTTGATTTGCCTTATTATTGTTGTTAATAAGTTAAGTAGATTTCTCATACCAGTCCCATGACTGACTCGTAGTTTGTTTCACGTTGCAAACTCGGGTGCCCTCATTTTCACACGGGCAGCCTAGTTACAGGTTTCTGACGCACCTTTTGGCTCATGACAAGGCTTGACTACACCGTGCTGACTTGGATTTTCTCCGCCATTATTGTATCTATATTATGATTCTGCCATCGGCGATGTAGACTGATATTTATTTTGCGTACTCTTTATGTATGATTCCGCCGCAGGCGATGGTGACTGACTATGTATCATTATGCACTAAGTTGTATCCTGTACTGTGCTTCTCTGATGTGATGATATCTATATGATTCCGCTGTCATATGTGTGTAAATTATTCTATTTTCTGTTTATGCTATTATCTGTGATCTGCTAATGATGATTAATGTGTTATATTCCAATGATTATCCTTAACACCGTGTCATGGGGTTTTGGGATCGTCACAACTGGTATCAGAGCTTTGGTTAACCTTAGTTCTGGAGTCTAACACATTAAACATTTCGTCAAAATAGAATCAGTAGTATTCTAAGGCGAGTCTCTCATTAGAGATAGGACTAGTAAAGTCCTAGAATAAGCCGAGCAGAATAGAAAAAACAATTTGATCAGTCCATCGTTATCTTTCCGTAAAATTTTCTGCTTAATCACTCAATAAACTATCATTTCTGTTAGCTGACTCTTTCCTTGCTTATACAGAATTTAAAAAATGGCTACCAGAGCAGCCACCGCTAGAGGAGGCCGTGCCAGGCCGAGGCCGAGGAAGGGGAGAAGCCCCAGTTCAAGAAGGACCTTTGATCCAACCTCTGGCAGCTCAATACTTCGAGCTAGACCGTGTAGCTAAGAGATATAAGAACTTAGGAGGCAAGACCTTCTCGGGAACTGGCACCGTAATAGAGGCCCTTGCATGGCTCAAAACATGCGAGAAAATTCTTGAAGGCCTAAGGCTAGGAGACGAAGATAAAGCTATTATGGGCGCCTGGCTTATGCAGGAACAAGCTGAACTATGGTGGGAATCTCTCACCGCCGGGAATAGAGAAGCTGGAAGAACATGGGATGGATTCAAATAACTCTTCAAGGAGAAATATGTCCCAGAACGAATGCACGATGACTTTGCCAACCTCCAGCAGGGGGATCTTTCCGTGCAGGATTATCTGAATAAATTTACACTGTTGTCGCCCTATGCTCCGGAGCTCGTCGCCACGGCAAAATCCAAAAGTAAGAGGTTTATCCTTGGGCTAAGGCGACAGTACCATGATAGAGCCATGGCCCATGTCAAGCTGGAATTCAACAAACTGGGGGAAATGACATGTAACTACGAAGACCTTGACCATAGGCATCTGGAGCAGGATCGCGCTGGAAGCCAAGCCGGAAACAAGCGCAAGCCTGCTGTAAATCAAGGCGAGTCAAGCCAAGCAGCATCTTCAAAACCTCAGACTGGCAAGCCGCCGAGAGGAAATTGCTTTAACTGTGGCAAGCCGGGGAACTACTCAAATATATGCACAGCTCCGAAAAGGCAGAGAACCAATTCTCAAGGTTCGAGCCAAGGCTCCCAGAACCCTCGCTCGTGCTTCAACTGTCGCAAGACCGATCATTTGGTCAAAGACTGTCCTTTGCTGAAGAAAGCCATAGTAGCTCACGTATATGATGGGTCGAGCCCGCCAGCTGCTTCCGACGGAGCAGGTAAACCCGATGTTTTGGGAGGTACCCTTACAATTAAAAATATTCCTGTTTCTGTATTGTTTGACATGGGTGCGTCGCATAGTTTTATTGCTAGAAACACAATGCACAAATTAAAGTTAAAACAGAGAAAGCTTAAAGATTCGGTGGAAGTACATAACCCAATAGGGGGTCCTATTACCCTCAGTTCGTGTTGTAAGGTGCCTACTTCTTTCTCTCGATACCAGTTTCCTTTCAATTTAATCGTTATGGATTTTCCCGAATTCGATATCATTCTCGGGCTGGATTGGTTAACAAAATACGAAGCTGAGGTAAATTGTGCAGAAAGAATCGTTAAAATTCGAACGAAGCTTGGATATATTATGGTACCCTGTCATGGTTCGAATCCGAATAGAGAAGAATTTTGGTCGGCATTAGAAGTTATCCCCACTTCCATAGAAAACATTCCGATTGTTAGAAACTATGCGGATGTGTTTGAAGAAGTTGAAAACTTACCTCTGCAAAGAGAAATAGAATTACGAATCAATCTAATTCCCAATGCCAGACTGGTGGTACATCCAATTCGCAGAATGACTCCGAAAGAAAAAGAAGAATTAGGCGATTAAACTCATCAACTGTTGTGGAAGGGTCTAATCAGACCTAGTTTTTCTAATTGGGGTGCAGCTGTTGTGTTTGTCCCAAAGTCTGACGGTACTCTTCGATTATGCGTTGATTACCGAGACCTCAACAAACAGACGCTCAAAAACAAGTATCCATTACCCCGCATTGATGATTTGCTAGACCAATTGAATGGGGCGAAAGTATTTTCCCGAATGGACCTAGCTACAGGTTTTCATCAATTGAGAATAGCAGAAGAGTGTGTTCCTTTGACAGCTTTCAGAGGTCCAGACATATTTTATGAATGGTTAGTAATGCTGTTTGGCCTATGCAACGCTCCAGCATACTTTGTCGATCCAATGAATAGGGTGTTCAGGGGAGTTCCGAATAAATTTGTCCTCGTATTCATCGATGATATTTTAATCTACCCCAAATCAAAACCCAAGCATGAAAAACACTTAGAACAAGTATTGGAGATTCTAAGGAAGAACGTCTTCAAAGCCAAATTCTCTAAATGTGTCTTCTGGCAAGAAGAAGTCAAATTTCTTGGCCATGTCGTGTCAGAGAAAGGAATTTCTGTTGACCCAAGCAAAATAACAGCGATCCAAGACTGGAAACAACCCACTACTCCTACAGAGGTTAGAAGTTTTATGGGGTTGGCTAGTTATTATCGAAAGTTCGTTAAGGATTTTTCGAAGATATCTGGTCCGTTAACGAAGCTCACGAAGAAACATGAAAAATTCAAGTGGACTTCCGACCGTGAAGAAGCTTTCCAAGAATTGAAATCGAAACTGACCACCGCTCCAGTGTTAACCATTATTGATGGCAATCAGGATTTAAAGGTTTGGACAGATGCTTCTATTAGAGGTCTTGGTGCAGTGTTAATGCAAAGAGGCCAAGTAGTCGCTTATGCAAGCTGACAACTGAAACCGCATGAGAAGAATTATGTGACACATGATCTTGAGTTGCTAGCAATAGTTTTTGCATTGAAAATCTGGAGGCATTATTTATTGGGCGAGAAATTTATACTGTACACAGATCATCAATCATTGAAGTATTTATACACCCAGAAAGATCTGAATCTGAGACAGCAGCTTTGGCTAGAATTTCTTGCAGCGTATGATCTTGATATCCTGTATACGCCGGGGAAGGCTAACGTTGTAGCGGATGCGCTTAGTAGAAAAACTGCAATCATTGCCAATCTTATAATTACACCTGGATTGATTGATAGGATTTCAACCCTTTAAAAAACGATGAATTCATTCAGAGAATCAGTCAGAGGGTCAAGGAAGGTGAAACCACGAGTTTTCGTATTGACAATAAGGGGGTTCTCAGGTTAAATAATAGGATTTGCATCCCAAATATTCCAGGCCTTCGAAGAGAAGTGCTAGACGAATGCCATAAATCCAAATTTTGCATCCATCCTGGGGTGAGTAAAATGTACAACGATATCAAACGCACTTTCTGGTGGAGGGCAATGAAAAGGGATATTTCTTTGTATGTGAGCAGATGCCCTACTTGTCAATTAGTCAAGAGCGACCAACAGAAGCTAGCTGGATTGTTGCAACCGTTGGAAGTCCCAAGCTGGAAATGGGAACAGATTTCCATGGATTTCATAGATGGCTTGCCGCGAAACAGGAAAGGTAATGACAACATTTGGGTAATCGTAGATCGCTTCACGAAGACTGCCCATTTTATACCTGTCAGATCCAGTAGAACCGCCCAAAGTCTAGCACAGATATATTTCAAAGAAATCATTAAGCTGCATGGAATTCCCATCCGCATAGTCAGTGATAGAGACCCGATATTTGCTAGCAAATTCTGGGAGGCTTTCCAGACAGAATTGGGAACGAAACTGAATATGAGCACCGCTTATCACCCTCAAACAGATGGCCAAACTGAGCGGGTGAATAGAATTTTAGAAGATTTATTGCGGGCTTGTATAATTGATTTTGGTGGATCATGGGAAGATCACTTGCATTTAGCAGAATTCTCATATAACAATAGCTATCAAGCAAGTTTGGGAATGTCACCATTTGAAGCATTATATGGCAGACCCTGCAGATCTCCAGTATGTTGGGTAGAACCTGGCAAAAGACTTGTGTTAGGACCCGATATGATTAGAGAAGCATCTGATAAAGTCGACTTCATCAAAAAGCATTTGAGAACCGCACAAAGCCGATAGAAAAGTTATGCAGATTCTAGAAGGAGAGATTTGACATTTGTTGTTGTTGATCATGTTTATTTGAAGGTTTCTCCGATGAGAGGAGTAATCAGATTTGGCAAAACTTGGAAGTTGGCATCGAGATTTATAGGTCCCTTTCCTATACTCGAACGAATTGGAATTCTTGCTTATAGGGTTCAATTACCATATTGGTTGCCTGGAGTGCACGATGTATTTCACATATCTCAACTTAGAAGATATGTGCATGATCCAGATCTTGTTGTAGAAGAAGTAGCGCAACAGGATGTGGACATAACTCCAGAATTAGCACTCAGAAGAGAGCCATTAAAGATTGTTGGCAAAGAAACTAGAGAACTAAGAAGCAAAAAGGTTCATTTAGTTAAAGTGCAGTGGAGCGGTGATCCTAGAGACTGTACTTGGGAGACTGAGGAAAGCATTAAGCAAGCTTAGCCCAAATGCAGAGTGGATATCTCTGACTAACTCCGGTGCAAGGTACCTTTACAATACTTTGCAATTACATTTTGTTTCCTACTTTACTATTGTTTCCTATTCGAGGACGAAAAGTTTTAAGTGGGGGAGATTGTAATAAACCGGAAAATATGAGCCAATTTAAATTGTTTAAATTGGTGATTTCAAAGGAATTTGAATAATTGAAATAGAATATTTCAATAAAATAGTGAATTAAAAATAGTGAGTCAGTTTGAAAATTTGAATTCAAACTTTGACTGACTGTGCAGGGTGGAGAATATAACGGATTTTAGCAAAACCAAAAATATTTAAATCTGTTAGTCAATACCTTTCTAACGAATCTGAAAAATCGAAGTTTCATAATGGGAATCAAAAGTTATGGCCGAATGAATGTTCAGAATGGTCGCTATATAGAATATATAGCCCTGGAAAATTGATATTTTGCATACGACCTCGGAATTCGACGAAACCACTTTTGTTGGGTCCGGGATGTCAAACTATTGCTAGGTTTCAAATTTCATTATTTTTGAAGCTAGTATGTGAGCGTGGCAAAAGAAAATGTGTTTGGTCAGTTTTTGTTAAAGTGATCGACCATAAAATGGCCATTTTTCAAACGATCTCAGAATTCGATGAAACTAGTTTTGTTGGGACCGTAGAGTTAAAACATAGCTAGATTTATTTTTTTGGAATTTTTCGAATCAGTTTGTGGACCTGGCAAATTGAAATGTACGTTCAAAGTTAAAAATTAAATGTTTTATACTTTAATTTGAAAAATAACTGACTGTAACAGTCGAATTGGATAACGAAACATATGCCATTGTGTCTAGAATGGGGATATTTAGTTGGGGACGATAGTCGTTGGGTTTAAAAAGGAGTACGTTGGAGAAAACACTATTTAAAAATATAATATATATATCGACCAATAGGATTTTTCTTTCATAAATAAAAAAAAACCTTGAACCAACGGCGAAACCCATTCCCCCCTTCTCTCCTTCGCCGCCGCCGCTACAGCCGCTTCTAGCCAACGCCACCGCCACCCCTCGACGCGCCTCCGTACCCTCGTCAGATCCGACCCCATCACGACCCCAACCGACGCCTCCTCCGCCTGAATCGAGGCCAGAAAGCCCGCCACTTCCTGGCGCCGCCGCCGACGATCCCGACCACCGAGCGCCACCAAACCACCATCGACAGGACCCCCTCTCGAAGCTCTTCCATGTCCAACTTGCGGATCGTCCCCATGTGCCACGGATTTCGCGAAAACCGCAAACCTTGTTTTGAACCATCGTGAAAGGTGAGTTCTTTTTGATGTTTAGACTTTGGAAAATCATATCTTTTTGGTGTGTTGACGAAATTCGATGAAACAGGAAACATCGGGACCGCAAGGAAGCTCTCTACCACATAGAAGAGGCCACGGATTTTTCTGAGTCATCTACGATTTTTAGCACTCCGCAAACCAATGTGAGAAATCTAAATTAAAAGAGTTTGAATGGAAAATGTCGTGTATAAAATATATTAGCGAAATATAAATTACATACGTGTTGTATACCTCATGTACATGCGTGGTGTAAGCTATATAAGCGAAGTATGAATTATACATGCATAGAATAATTGATATATGTGTTGAAATGCAAGTGAAATATAGCAATTATAATATATATATATATATATATATATATACACATACACTCCCCTCGTCCACAAACCTTAGGCGATATTTATTGTTGTGAATTGGTGTGAAATATTGGATGAAAAATACGAATGGTTGAATAATTGTTTGTGGTTGATATTGTTTGGTTGTGGTTGAAAAATACCCATTGGTGATCGAAATGAATTGGAAATATTCGTGGAAATAAAAATAAACTTGACGCCTGCGTGCGAATTAGATTCATGAATCCCCATTGTCAAAAACCGCGAGGTTTTAAGGTAGAGCGAGGAGCCGTACTAGGGACGGTGCCGGTTTTAACTACCCTGCCGTTATGTTGCCGAAATTTTGAATAATCTTTGTGTTAGAATAATTTTCATATGTTGACATTATTTTCACGCGTTGAAATTAAAGTCTTATGTTGAAACTAGATCCATGTGTGGAAATGTTCATGTGTTGAAAAGTGATGTGTGAAAATTAAATTCATTCGTGAATGAATGAAGTGTTTAAACAATAAAAACCACCTTTTTATAGTATATATGAAGTATGAAAAATATTCGCCTTATATAAATAGTTTCAACAATAAAAATTCCATCTTTCTAATATGAACAACATAAATAAAATATCCATGTGTGGAAATGCTCATGTGTTGAGAAGTGTGTGTAGTGGAAAAGTTCATGTGTTGAATAAAAAGATCGAACAATAAAAATTACATTTTTATTGAAACTATGAAGTGTTGAATAAATCCATTTGTCGAATAAATATTTTAAATGATAAAAATATCATTTTTATCATATATGTGATATGCTAAAGATATGCGGACGTTGAAATAAATATTGGTGAAGAAATATTATTTTTAACATGCATAGGAACTAAATAAAATAGTCATGTGTTGAAATCTATTTTAGTTCGCCGAAATTATCACCTTTGAAATGTGAAGTGTTAAAAATAGCCACTTGTTCAAATAAAATATGCATGAGTTGAAATATACATTAATTAGCTAATGATATGATTTTAGCCTATGCATGCAACATTAGAATGAATGGTGTTTTTAAACCAAAGTAAATCAAATATGAAGTTGAATGGAAAATGATAAGTGATAAAAACTGTATAAATATGTACATGCATATTTATTGAACAGGTTATAGCAAAGGGGCTAGAGAAGAGGAATAAAATTTTGTGCCCGACAAATAGGTACACATTTACTGTTTTGTTTGGGTGATGATTTTATGAGCCTGTTGGCTAGCCGCTTGGCTTTTCCTTTTTCTTTTTGACATGAGACGCCCGTGTGACTATTTGGGAATTTTCCCAGCCCCTCCCGTATAAAGGAGGTTATGGCGAAATTTTCCAAAATTTAAAGGCGTTATTGAAATAATTGAAGTGAAAACGATATAGGAATTTTCGAATGAACTATGTTAATATAAATATAAATAAAATTAAAACGAAACGTGGCCGTGCAGTTCGTGTTTTGAAGCCGTGATTTCAAAGGACTAGTGCGGGAAATCCGACCACTGGATTTTCCCGAAACCGCAACCGTTGGGTTCGCCTTGTAAATATCTTTCCAACGGCACCAAATTTGTGAAGATCCGACGGTTGGATTGTCTGGAGTGTTTAATTCAAATCTGAAGAAACACAGCGCCAGAAACGATTATATTTATATATATATATATATATAATCAAATAAAATCGAATAACGACGCTGCAGTTCGTAAATTGAAATCGTAACTTCAAATGACTAGTGCGGGAAATCCGACCGTCGGATTTTCCCGAAAATGAAACCGTTGGATTCGTTTTGAAATGACCTTCCTAATGATATAAAATTTGTGAAGATCCAACGGTTAGATTTTCAGATATGTGTAAAACAAAATAAGTGAAAAGCAACGCCAGTGAATCGACACGACCTGAAACGTCGTTTAATTAAATATGGCCGTTTTAAAATAAATAAAAATGGCGATATATCGTTATAAAATACTACAGATGATATAGAGTGAAAATAATCCCATTTTGTTGTGTTTGCTTGATATGTGATGGTTGAATGTATTTAACATGAAAATTATAACTAAAGAACTGAAATGTGAATGTTGAATAGTCCAACCATGTGACAAATTGATTTGAAAATCTAAATATACGTGGATTATTTGAAAAGGATGAGTTCATCTCATTTCAAATAATCGATCGACGTTGAGAAGTCGAAGAGTCGAAGATGGTTGAAGACCGACGATCTTCACATTGGATGGATTGGCGCTACTGATGCTCGTGATTGGAGTAGCTACCATGAAGGAACTGAAGTAGTAGCCGTCCAAACGTACTGTTGATTGTACGGATATGCGAGGAATTGGTGCCTCCGGTTTCGTTCAGACCCAGAACAGACTTGTAAATGGACTGTGTGTCTGACATTAGATTTTTTCTGTGCTGATTGATCTCTGTTAAATATATATCTGTTTGGCGGCGGAGAATTTATTCTCTTGCTTAACGCCCTTCTCTGAGACGTACGAGCTCAGAGGTTATGTATTGATAGAAATCAGTCGCATGGAGTGGATTGCCTGTGTGGCACGCCTAAGTGGCATATGATCAAGGCTTCTGTTGCAAAGCAACGTCTTGTGGTTGATGAACAAAGCATGGTCTATGTGACGTAGCTTTGTGTATGACGTGAATTCGCGAGCCTCACACCTCGGTATGAGTCAAAAACGGGAGACGGACCGTTGGGAGAGCACGACGTTTCTTTCTAGCTATGGTGGTGTCAGTGACCTACCAGCCCTGACATTATATATACTTTTCACCTGTGTGTTTGTCTGAATGCGAGGCGCCTCAATTATAGGTCTGTAAGGACCGGGAAACGTGTGTTCAGGAATAACTAATCCTCAAAAGTAAGAGAGGACCGGCCCAGCCGATTCCAAGGACCATAGTGGGGTCCTGGGACATTTGCTAGAGTGTCTCGAACAGAGAGGAGCTTGCCCCTAGCCTCGACTCATGAAGGAACCCAATTTCCAATACGAAATATGTGGACGTGATTGTATTACTAGTATGGCGACATAGTAGATGGTAGCTATGCCGCCTAGGATTGATATTTATGATTGAAATCACTTTTGAAACATATATGCACTAGTAATAATATCAAACACTTTTGTTTTATTCGTATGAAGCATATTTGGCCATTATAAGGTAAAAACTCTATCCGCCGGCTTGTATTGCATTGTGTGATGGGAACTGAGTCTTATAATGACTTCATTTTATAAAAAGCATTGCGATGATTTAACCATTTTCTTTATTTCATGCACTAGCACTCATTGGAGTAAACCCGTTCCGCGAAAGTGGCGTGGTCCTTTGATTTGCCTTATTATTGTTGTTAATAAGTTATAGATTTCTCATACTAGTCCCATGACTGACTCGTAGTTTGTTTCACCTTGCAAACTCGGGTGCCCTCATTTTCACACGGGCAGCCTAGTTACAGGTTTCTGACGCACCTTTTGGCTCATGGCGAGGCTTGACTACACCGTGCTGACTCGGATTTTCTCCGCCATTATTGTATATATATTATGATTCCGCCATCGGCGATGTAGACCGATATTTATTTTGCGTACTCTTTATGTATGATTCTGCCGCAGGCGATGGTGACTGACTATGTATCATTATGCACTAAGTTGTATCCTGTACTGTGCTTCTCTGATGTGATGATATCTATATGATTCCACTGTCATATGTGTGTAAATTATTCTATTTTCTGTTTATGCTATTATCTGTGATCTGCTAATGATGATTAATGTGTTATATTCCAATGATTATCCTTAACACCGTGTCACGGGGTTTTGGGATCGTCACACATTACAAGCTCAAAAGAGAATGACTCATTGCATAGACTATGTTACTTATGACTTAACATGTAAGATTACATAACAATATGATGTAATCTCAAGCAAATTTCAACCAACTGAAGTCATCAACCTTTGTCGTCATCATGCCCTTTCAGAAACTCGATTTTTTCTTCTTCTTGTAATCGGTGCACTATCCATAAGTTTCATTTTCAACTAGGTTTAAGAATAGTGTTACTGAAGACTCCATTCACGACAAACCCAAAATCCAGTTTGATATCAAATATAAGGCTTTTAAATAGAAATCATATCGGCTTATATTCAATATCAAATTCTGAAATGAACAAGTACCATATAGGAAACAATGACATCCCTATCTTCCAAATTCCTTAAAATAATATCCGTATAATTACGAAATCCAATACTGAAATATCCAAAAATTATTTCCATTCAAACCAAAAAAAAAACTTAAGTTTGAAATTTTTTAGTTTATCTACAAACTAAACTTCAAAATATTAATTTACTATGTTAAGTAAATTAGGTTAAAAGTCCTCAAATGATTTTTCCATATTTCAATAATTTTTATAAGGCCCTTTTAGTTGTTTCCAATTCCAGTCACCGAACTGCATTTATAACGACCTTTGCAAAAATAGATTTGAACTTATCTTAAAATCTAACCGTTGGATTTTAAAACTTTCTATTCCATATGTAAACTCTTTTCACTTTGGACCCAATGTTTTTTTCGTTTGGGAGAATCCGACGGTCGGATCTCCCTGTATGTCAATTCAAAGTTAATGGTTGAAGTTTGCGAACTACCACTGCGTGACAAGTCTTGTTCAGACCAAATTTGATTTATAATTAAATTAAATCGAAACCATTCCAAAATAATTTATTAATTATATAAAACACGTATAATTATTCTTGGAAACTACATTTCATTTATTTCTCTGCAAAAATCCAATATTCCATTATTTAACCATTTTAATATTATTTTAATCATTAAAATAATATTATTTTTCAAAACTTACTATTTGAAGTCCAAATTTTCCTGACATTTGTTATAAAAATTAATAAGATACTTTTGAAAAGAAACTTCGTTTAAAACTTTTGCGACATACCCTAACCGTACTTCACTTTTACCCATTACTATTCATTTCAAAAATAAAACTTAAACATGCCGTAATTATATGAAAGTAGATTCATATCAATTCCTTTCAGTTACAAATATTAATCGTAATTTTATAATCTTTGTGTCCATCCAAAATCAAACATCAAATTCAAACTTTTATTTTTCACTGAGTATTTTATTAATAAAATATTCAAATTAATTCCGAATTGGAATGAGATTCAACCAATTACCATATAATTCCATTTATATGGATTTAACACATCATTAGCATATAATGATAGTTGTTGACAACTATTAACATCCAATTATCATATATTGGCATTATTGACCTAAGTGTTAAGGTCAGTGACACTTAATCCCAAATCAAACCATTATTAAATAAGGAATTAAACTTTATTAACAATACATTGTCGTATTTGACAAAACCATTTCATATTAACATACATCAAATTTAATTGATCATTCACAACCAATATTAACCAATCAATAATATCACCTCCATTCCATATTATATGTTCACCAATTCCTATTGACTTAATAAGTGGTCCATTTTAACATGGTTTTAACTTAATAATTAACCAATTCCAACATCTAAACAACTTCACTTACAGTTACCAAATCAATCACACACTAATCAATCGTTAATAGCATAAATTACTATTTAACTAAACTAGTTAAATAATTATAGTAAAGAGCTCTACCAAAGCTATCCAAACACCGCTACACTTCTTATGTACGATTTTACTAGCCTTCACAAAGTCAAGACCTCACCTTTCTTCCCAAATTAAATAATTACTAACAATATATATGAATTTATGCTTTTTTTGCAAATAAAAGGGGAAGGCGTAATTTTTAAAGGGTTTAAGGGCTTGGAAGTATGGGTAGAGCTCACAACGTGGGGGGTCCTCCTAGGTTACGTGGAAAAGAGGGAAGGTGAGTAGGGTGGCATGGGGTTGTGGTTGCAAGGGGAGGACCTATAGGAGGTGGAGCTTGGACTTAAGGTGTAAAAAGGGAATTTTTAAGGGTTTTAAGTGGAAAAAGGGGGTTTTGGAGGCTTGGGGCCACATGGTAGAGGAGGGGATGTATGAGGTGGTGAGCGGGGGTAGGGAGGGGTAGGAGACTGGTGGTGGCGGAAGTGGTGGCATGGATTTGAGAGGAGGAGGAAGATGGAAATGGAGTTAAGGAGGCTTAAGAAAGATGAAAACGGAAAATGGAAAAAATAAAATAAAATGGCACATGCTAAGGTACTAAGGGAGGGTGGGATTAATGGAAGAGTTTGAAACATGTAGGGAAGGTACATTGAGTTGTCTTATGGGTAGGAGATGTGGGAATAGGTGTAGGAAGGGATAAGTATGGATTTAAGTAAAAGGGTTAATTTATTTTTAGGGTTACCTTAGGGAGGTTGTATCTACGTCTAAATTAATTTCAACACTTATGAAATCAATATTAAACGAAAATATATCCGCTAGGTTGTCACTTACCGGTTTATCAATATTTTCAATTATTTGGTATTACCTAAAACTGCTTATTTTCAAGTCAAAATGTAATAGAAAAATTCCTTATACGTTTTCAGTTTGTATGATCAAACCGTAAATCCAATCAATACGAAATTTGAAAACCTACTATATATCACTAATGCAAATCCAACAAAAGTAGTTTCTTTGAATTCGGAGACCATTTGAAGAATGGCCTTATTTCTAGCCTTTATAAAAAATTTACTAGTTTTTCAATTTGCGCTTATATTATGTATGCTTACATATTAACTCTGATTGACTTGAAATTTTAAACCTTGCCATATTTTGACATTACAAATTCAATAAAAGTGGTTTCATCGGATTTTGAGACTGTCCCAAAATGGTCTATTTTTAGGTCGTCAAAATAACATTAAATACTGATTTTCAAAATTTCCTTTAAAGATTGATTTTAAAAGATTACTAACCTTGGTTTATTATGAGACGACCCAAACTTCCCCTTACGGGAAAACCCGGATTTAATCGAGAACACGACAAATCAGAACATAAAGATAAGAACATTTCATTGCTTATTACAACAATTACATCAGAGTACAAGAATATATCAGAATACGAATAAATATTACATAAAAAAATATCAGAGATTAAAATACATAGGAACAGAAATTTAAAATGTATAAATACAAAGCACAGGGAAAATACATCAGCTAACACAACTGAATGAAATATATGGATACAAAGCTTTCCGAATATAGCTCCAGCTGTAATCCAAGATCCTGGGAAAAGGAATATCTGTGAAAACCAAAACTACTAGCTGCCCATGTGGAAAATACGGGCACCCAGAGTTTAGGTAAAAACAATAAACTCCGAGTCAGTCATGGGACTAGTGTGAGAACTAAAACAGTTATTAACTTGATTTTAAAGTTAGGTAAATTGCAACACCCCGTATTTTCTGTGAACATTAAAGTAACGAATTAAAGAATACTTAATTTTAAAATTGGGAATTAGGGGAAACGGGTTATGCCATTGCGTTCGTCTTGGAATTCTACTTGAGATAGAGTCCGAGTTTGCATGAATCGGACTCCGTATGAAGAAGTTATGGAGTTCAGAAGATTTCAAGTTTAAACGGAAATTGAATATAAATAATAATTAAATTAAAAAATGGTTCAAATTTCAAAAAATTTGAGAGAAGCGATTGGGCGGGAAAATTCCCTCCCATAGGGGTTGACTCCCCCCGGGGGGTCAACATAGGTGTCGACCCCACAAGAAGGGTGTCGACTGGGGTGTCGACCCCACAAGAAGGGTGTCGACTGGGGTGTCGACCCCCCTGTAGGGGTCGATCCCCTCGCCGAGATCTGGACTGTTTTGTCCAATGACGTTTTCTGAGTCACTAGGCCTTATGTGGCGACTTCCGGTTGGCTCTGTTTGGTCTGGATGGCTATGACTACTCCTAGGTGGATCTAAAGGCTCTCATTAATCTAAACTTCTATATAAACAACCCCAACCCTCAACCCTAAAACCACATAAAATTGCTCTCTGAAGCCGTCATGCTGTCCATGGCCAAAATAGCGTAGCCTCCATTTTTCTCTAACCTACAAGTCAAGTTAGGAAGTCCCAAATCAAATCAGAACTAGAGAATCAGTAGTCTACATCAAAGGATAGCTTTTCAGTTTCAGAAATCAGATCTCAGAAAACAAGATTTGTTCTTTTGTTTTTAAGTTCAGTTATTCTTTAGATTTGAACAAATAAATTTCATGACTTGTAATGAAGAGAAACTAGAACTGTGCCTAGTTGTAAGATAATCGAATTCTGATTCATGTTGCAATTCTGAAATTACCTATGTCTACGTGACTATTGTGACTGATACAACCTATCATGTTGCATATTAATTTGGTGATGAACCTATCATGTTGTATATTAATTTGCAATATAACTTTGGTGATGAGCCTATCATGTTGTATATTAAATTGGTGATGGACTTATCATGTTGTATGTTAAATTGGTGACGAACCTATCATGTTGTATAATAATTTTGCAATGAACCTATCATGTTGTATATAAATTTGGTGATTCCTTATGTTATGTTATATGCAAAATCATAAGCTAAGTCATGTTCATATATGCTTATATGTCTAGATCTACATGCTTGGATGTTTAGATCTATGTTAATTTGATCCAACTCAAATGCAAGTTCACATTTACATGCTTAATTAAATTTGTGTAGTGCTATGCCAAATTTATATTACACATGCTTAGTTGATATAAACTGTTTTATGTAATTGGAATGTTACATGTCCCTTTTCTTTTTCCATCTTTGTTTATGAGTTAGGCTGATTTGCGAGCCTAACAATCTATGTAATTTATGCGAGCGATTAACAGGGGATACATTGGGAAACATATAAAATTATATGTTATTGGCATAGGATGGCTCATAATCATGTAAATGATTAATGGCATGACATGGTATAATTTGTATACCTAAGAAATATGGACAAAATTTAGAAGGGTAAATGGGACATGACTTGAGTTGAAAACATTGGTGGATAATTTACATATAAACATAAATAGTAAATTTATAATTAATTAAAAGATGATTGTGCCTAACCCGAGGTTAGATTGAGTTATGGTGTAAGACTACGCGGAACCGCCCGGCACATCCAGCAGCCATAACAATATAGATCTAATGTGATAGGTTAGCGCATTAAGCCCGAAAAACCCGAGGTTAGATTAAGTTGCGGTGTAAGACTGCCTGGAACCACCGAGCACATCCAGCGACCACAACAATACCTGTCTAATGTGAGTGGTTGGTGCTTTAATGAATGAATTAAAGTTAAGACAGGCTAAGAATGGTAGGGTTAAGTTAATTAAGGCAACACTTAACCAATACAACATGTTAACTAAACTGATGGGTAGGGTTAGGTTAATTTGAGAACACCTAATCATTTTAACATGTTGATTAGGAAACCCTATTAACGGGGACCCATTTCAGCAGTAACCCACATATATGTATCATGGTACCCTGAACGAGGCAGGGTGGGGCACGATTACTGGGCTGATTATAAGCGGTCAAAATAACGGCGGGTGATGCAGAAGTGTAGGTTCCAACGGACTATGGGCGTGCACGTACTCCGGCATGGACAAATTAGGCACTGGGGATCATTTTATCATGAACACATTGTGGTAGTTTAAACACTTGTTAGTAGGTGCAGAGAAATAGAAATGAGTGTGATAGTATATTCATTTTATCATGCCTTATTTGTCATTATCTTATTTCTAGGGTATTGTCCTAGGTTCAGTTTATTCATGTCATGATCCTTTTACCTATTTACATGCTAAATAATCGCTGGACTTACCAGGCTTATGTCTGACCCGTTTACTTTCTCCTTCTTTTCTTCCATTCCCCCCCCCCCCCCCAGGTCTGCAGGGAGGGAATACTTCAGCTTAGTGCAGACCTTTTCAATCTTGAAGAGAGCAGATGTATTGCTTGGATTCTCTCTTTTTGGGCTATGGCTGTGGTTACACTTTTATTGGGGATTTATGCTGCTTTACTTCTGTTTTATGCTTCTTTATGTGCTTGGAGAATTAAGCCAAGACAGATGTTTTGTTGTAATAATTTAGAAGTTAGTTTTTAAGATAGTTGTTGTAATGTTTTGACTGGACCATGTGCTTATGAAATAAAATTTTCTGTTTTCCGCTGCTTGTATGTCTGTCTTGTAAGTTGTTTATGTCTTTTACCTATAATACTCCACCAAAGTTAATGCATTCCCTTTGTGAGTGACCTTAACGGAGGTGGGTTGTTTACACTTGGTATCAGAGCAATGGTTTACTATATCAGATAAAAGTTTTTGAAAACTATTTTTCAAAAAGAAGTTTAAAGAAGCATTTTTGAGAAAAATGTTGTTTTATTTTAAAGGTATAATCCCCAAAGCCATATGTACTATCTTTCTATCCTTTGTTTTGAACCTTTTCTTTTCATTTCAGCATGTCTAGGGATCTTAATCTTCCTAAGGGCGTACCGGTACCTGGCTGGTTCAGAAGGTACCTGGAGGCTAGGGCAAATGACGCAGGCCCAACAGACGTTCCCCCTCCCCTAGTTGCAGCTGTTCCTCCTCCTCCTCGTGCAAATGCTTTCTCGAAGATATGTGGAGACTTTCAAGCCATGGGTGGAAAGAACTTTAATGGGAACGAATCATTTGTGGAAGCAAGAAACTGGCTCAAGGAAACAGAAGATTTGTTCGTTATCTTCGAAGTGGATGATAGGAAGAAGATACAATTGGCGGTGTGGTTAGTTAAGGACGAAGCCTCTTATTGGTGGGAAGTTACTAATGCTGAGAGACCAGTTGAAACTTGGGAGGATTTCAGAATGAGGTTTGAAATGAAGTTCCTCACGCAAGCTGAACGAAGCCTACAGATGGAAAAGTTTTTAGCTCTCAAACAAGGAAGCCTATCGGTCAAGGAATACGTCAACTAATTCAACCAGCTGGCTAGATTCGGATTGGAGATAGTGAACACTCCACATAAGAAGGCTCTCTGGTTCGTTAAAATGTTGGACGAGCCACTGTGCAACCTAGCTATGACCCCATATACCCATGGGTGCAACTTAGGAGAGACTAGTGGACATGGCATTGTTACAAGAGGAAGATAAGGATGGCAAGAAAGAGACAAAAGTGGAAGTACCTCAAGACAAGAAAGTGGAGGGATCACAGAACAAAAGGACAGATTCCAAGAAAGGCGGGAAGAATAACAAACCCCATGACAAAAGGAAGTGTAATTTTTGTGGCATACCTGGACATCTGATTAAGGACTGCAGAAAGAAGAAGAGGAAGATGGGTGGTTGTTTTCAGTGCGGCGAGACAGAACACATGGCTAAGGATTGCCCAAGAAATCAAGGGCAAGGGCAGAGGACTGGATCTACTTCTGGAGGGCAGGTTCACGCTCTCATAGCACTTCCGCAAGAACGAGGTGGAAATATTTCTGTTGAGAGTTTAGTTTATCTTTTTGATCATCCTGTTCGTGCTCTCTTTGATTCTGGCGCATCACACTCTTTTATATCTACTGCTTTAGTTGAATCTCTGCACCTAGACACCAGTATAGTAGAGGGTCCCTTGTTTGTTTCAAATCCAGTTGGGGGTTCGGCTTATTTATCGATGATTTGTTTGGATTTAGAAATTTCTATACTAAGCATTGGATTTAGATGTAAGGCCTATGTTTTGGGCTTCACGGGCTATGGGTTGATTCTAGGCATGGATTGGCTATCCAGTAATGGTGCCGTCCTCGACTATGAAAAGAGAGTGGTTAGACTTATGACTCGCCTCGGTAACAATCTCAAAATCTCTTGTAATCCCATGAACTCTGTTATGCTTAGCTACCTAGAATCTCTTGATGCGTCTGTTGAAAACCTGAAATCTGTAAGAGTAGTCTATGAATACTCGGATGTCTTTGAAGAGGTGAAGGGTTTACCTTCGAAGCGAGAGATAGACTTCCGCATATACCTTGTTGATAATGCAAAACTCGTTGCTCTATCCGTTAGACACATGGCTCCAAGGGAAAGGAAAGAGCTCTGCAAGCAATTTAAAGAGTTGCTTGAAAAGGGGTTTATAAAGCAGAGTATTTCTGAATGGGGTGCTCCAGTGGTATTTGCAACAAAAGCAGATGGTTCACTTCGCCTATGCGTTGACTATAGGGAGCTAAAAAAGATGACTAAGAAGAATAGGCACCCACTTCTAAGAATAAACGACTTGTTCGATCAGCTTGTAGGTTCATCGGTTTTCTCCTAACTAGATCTGGCTACCGGGTTTCATCAGCTAAGAGTGGCTGAGGACAGCATTGATAAGACCGCATTTAGGACCCCGGATGGTTTCTTTGAATGGCTTGTCATGCCTTTCGGCTTGAAAAACGCACCTGCTTATTTCGTTGACTTGATGAGTCGGGGGTTCAGGGAGTTCCTTAATAAATTTGCGGTGGTCTTCGTGGAAGACATTTTGATCTTCTCGAAAAATGAGGAAGAGCATGCTTTGCATTTAAGGTAAGTCATGGATACTTTTCGTGCACACCAGCTAAAAGCAAAATTCTCCAAATGTCATTTTTGAAGAGAAGAAGTAAGGTTTCTTGGACATGTGGTGTCCAAAGAGGAGATAGCTATGGATCCCGCAAAAGTACTTGCAGTGCAAGATTGGAATGTCCCCCGGAACGCAACCGAAGTACAAAGTTTTCTCGAGCTAGCAGGCTTTTACTGAAAGTTCATTAAAGAATTTGCGAAGATCTCAGCCCACTTACTAAATTGACAAAGAAGAACCTAACTTTTGCTTGGGATTTGGATTACGATGTTGCTTTCCAACGACTGAAAAGGACTCTGACAATAGCCCTAGTTCTGACATTGCCTGATGGGAGTAAGATGTTTACAGTATACATAGACGCATGTAGAATAGGATTAGGCACTATCTTGATGCAAGAGGGCAAAGTAGTTTGTTATGGAGGAAGGCAGTTGAAGGTACATGAGAGAAACTACCCAACTCATGATTTAGAGTTAGCTGCCATTGTTTTCGCTCTTAAGTAATGGCGTCATTACCTACTAGGAGAAAGGTTTGAGTTGTTTACTGACCATAAATCATTAAAGTACCTTTTCTCACAGAAAGATCTTAACCTAGGACAACTAAGGTAGATGGAATTTCTGGCCTCATACGATTTTGAGATTGCTTATACCCCTAGTAAGGGCAATGTTGTAGCAGACACCATGAGTAGGAAAAAGCTGACCTTAAGTCCTCTCTTTTGTAGAAAGGCAAAGCTTGGAATACAAAGCAAACTTTGAATTTAGACCCTCCTTTGAATTTGTATCTTGTTTGTTAGCAACACTAGAGGTGCGGCCTACGCTTTTGGACTCAATAGGAACCGCGCAACGTGAAGACCCTCAGCTAGTTGATGTGATGGATAAGCTAATGAGAGGTGAGACTTCTAGTTACCTCAATAGATACTCCATCGATGACAAGGGTTTGTTGAGATGGGATGGAAGACCATGTCGATCACCAACTTGTTGGTGGGAGTCTACTGACAAGCTCGTACTTGGGCCGGACATGATTAGAGAAACTTCAGAGAAAGTGGACTTGATACAAAGACGAATGAAGACTGCACAAGTTAGACAGAAGTCCTACGCTGATAAAAGAAGGAACGGCCTTGATTTTGATGTTGGAGACAGGGTTTCCTTAAAGTATCTCCTTTGAGGAATGTCGTTCGTTTTGGGACTACAGGAAAATTGGCACCAAGATTTGTAGGGCCATTTCCTATCATTGAAAGGATTGGGAAGATGGCTTATAAAGTAGAGCTTCCAGAAAGATTGGCTAGAGTTCATAATGTTTTTCATGTCTCTCGCCTACGAAAGTGCTTACATGAGTCTGTAGAAGTTGTGGAGCCGAGCATACTAAAGGGAATAGGAGTGGAGAGAGAAGCGACGGTGAGGAGAGTTCCAACTCGTATCTTAGGGACATAAGTCAAAAAGCTTCGCAACCGTGAAGTCAAGCTTGTTAAGTTCAATGGAGTGACGCTGAGGAAGGCGCGACTTGGGAGACTAAGGATAAGATACGCGCAGCCTACCATTTTCTTTTTGTTGGTACATTCTTGATCTCCTTTCCATAAGTTTATGCATGCTTATATCTATCTTTTAAGTATATCTCCTCGGTCCTATTCTTGACCCTTAGGTAGAAACCAATGGATGTAAACAAGTATTTGAAACATGTTATGATTGACGGTTGAAAGTGGTTCCAAGTGGTTGCTAGTGGTTTCTCGTGGATGCATATACACACACATTAGGTACTAGATCGGCTCAGTCACTTTCATATTGCATATGCATATATGTATGTGGATTGAAACTTGATGTGTTACCATATGGACATTGAGTTTGTATGAATGATTGTGCACTCATGTAGAAAGGATGATTAGGACTAATTGCATACATAATGGACTCATGGCACTATCGTGATTGCATTAAGGAGGTCAACTGAATCAGTAGACCGCCAGATTTTGCATTAGATAAGGATATATACACACACTATGCGCATGTTCAGGAAAAGCATTAGATACCTTTTAAGGACAATGGATGCATGTGATTGAATGGTTGAGTAATTGGATGTTGGATAGTAGGATATACATTCTTCTTGACTTGAAGATTTCGGGGACGAAATCCTTTAAGGAGGGGAGAATGTAACACCCAGTATTTTCTGTGAACATTTAAGTAACGAATTAAAGAATACTTAATTTTAAAATTGAGAATTAGGGGAAATGGGTTACGCTATTGCGGTCATCTCGGAATTCTGCTTGAGATAGAGTCCGAGTTTGCATGAATCGGACTCCGTATGAAGAAGTTATGGAGTTCAGAAGATTTCACGTTTAAACGGAAATTAAATATAAATAATAATTAAATTAAAAAACAACTCAAATTTCAAAAATTCCGAGAGAAGCGACTAGCTGGGAAAATTCCCACCCATAGGGATCACTCCCTCTAGGGGGGTCGACATAGGTGTCGACCCCCCAAGAGGGGTCCCGATTGGGGTATCGACGCCCCTGTAGGGGTCGACCCCCTCGCCCAGATCTGGACTGTATTGTCCAGTGACGTTTTCTGAGTCACTAGGGCTTATGTGCCGACTTCCGGTTGACTCTGTTTGGTCTGGATGGCTCTGATTACTCCTAGGTTGATCTAACGTCTCTCATTAATCTAAACTTCTATATAAACAACCCCAACCCTCAACCCTAAAACCACATAAAATTGCTCTCTGAAGTCGTCATGCTGTCCATGGCCAAACTAGCGCAGCCTCCATTTTTCTCTAACCTACAAGTCAAGTTAGGAAGTCACAAATCAAATCAAAACTAGAGAATCAGTAGTCTACATCAAAGGATAACTTTTTAGTTTCAGAAATCAAATCCCATAAAACAAGATTAGTTCTTTTGTTTGTAGGTTCAGTTATTCTTTAGATTTGAACAAATAAAAGTCATGACTTGTAATGAAGAGAAACTAGAACTGTGCCTAGTTATAAAATAATCGTATTCTGATTCATGTTGCAATTCTGAAATTGCCTATGCCTACGTGACTATTGTGATTGATCCAACCTATCATATTGTATATTAATTTGGTGATGAACCTGTCATGTTGTATATTAATTTTGTGATGAACCAATCACGTTGTATATAACTTTGGTGATGAACCTATCATGTTGTATATTAAATTGGTGATTGACTTATCATGTTGTATGTTAAATTTGTGACGAACCTATCATGTTGTATAATAATTTTGCAATGAACCTATCATGTTGTATATAAATTTGGTGATTCCTTATGTTATGTTATATGCAAAATCATAAGCTAAGTCATGTTCATATATGCTTATATGTCTAGATCTACATGCTTGGATGTTTAGATCTGTGTTAATTTGATCCAACTCAAATGCAAGTTCACATTTACATACTTAACTAAAATTGTGTAGTGCTATTCCAAATTTATATTACACACGCTTAGTTGATCTAAACTGTTTTATGTCGTTGGAATGTTACATGTCCCTTTTCTTTTTCCCTCTTTGTTTATGAGTTAGGCTAATTTGCGAGCCTAACGTTTTCTGCAATTTATGTGAGCAATTAACGGGGGATACGTTGGGGAAAATATTAAATTATATGCTATTGGCATATGATGGCTCATAATTATGTAAATGATTAATAGCATGAAATGGTATGATTTGTATACCTAAGAATTATGGACAAAATTTAGAAGGGTAATTGGGACATGACTTGAGTTGACAACATTGGTGGATAATTTACATATAAACATAAATAGTAAAAATGTAAATTAATTAAAAGATGATTGTGCCTAACCCGAGGTTAGATTGAGTTACGGTGTAAGACTGCCCGGAACCGCCCGGCACATCCGGCAACCGTAACAATATAGATCTAATGTGAGAGGTTAGCGCATTAAGCCCGGAAAACCCGAGGTTAGATTGAGTTGCGGTGTAAGACTTCCAGGAACTGCCTGGCACTTCCAGTGACCGCAACAATACATATCTAATGTGAGTGGTTGCTTAAATGAATGAATTAAAGCCAAGAAAAGCTAAGAATGGTAGGGTTAAGTTAATTAAGGCAACACTTAACCAATACAACATGTTAACTAAACTGATGGGTGGGGTTAGGTTAATTTGAGAACACTTAACCATTTTAACATGTTGATTAGGAAACCCTAGTAACGGGGACCCATTTCAGCAGTAACCCACGTAGATGTAGCATGGTACCCTGAACTAGGCAGGATGGGGCACGATTACTGGGTCGATTATAAGCGATCAAAATAACGGCGGGTGGTGCAGCACTGCAGACTCCAACGGAGTATGGGCGTGCACGTACTCCGGCATGGAAAAATCAGGCACTGGGCATCAGTAGTATATACTGTTCATCTTGAATTTTGTGTCGGGTTTCCACCATAGGAATTGATACACCCTATGGTGGGACCAGCACAGGTATCTACAATCGAGCGGGGCCGAATGACACAAGTAAAAAAAAGCATGCGAGTAGAAGCTGATCGAGAAAAGGGATCATTTTATCATGAACACATGGTGCTAGTTGAAACACTTATTAGTAGGTGCAGAGAAATAGAAATGAGTGTGATAGTATATTCGGTTTATCTTGCCTTATTTATTGTCATCTTATTTCTAGGGTATTGTCCTAGGTTCAGTTTATTCATGTCAAGATCCTTTTACCTGTTTACATGCTAAATAATCACTGGACTTACTAGGCTTATGTCTGACCCGTTTTCTTTCGCCTTCTTTTCTTCCGTTCCCTCCCCCCCCCCCCCCCCCGGTCCGCAGGGAGGGAATACTTCAACTTAGTGCATACCTTTTCAAGCTTGAAGAGAGTAGATGTATTGCTTGGATTCTCTCTTCTTGGGCTATGGCTGTGGTTACACTTTTATTGGGGATTTATGCTGCTTTACTTCTGTTTTATGCTTCTCTATGTACTTGGAGAATTAAATCAAGACAGATGTTTTTTGTAATAATTATAAGTTGCTTTTTAAGACAGTTGTTGTAATGTTTTGACTGGATCACGTGCTTATGAAATAAAATTTTCTGCTTTCCGCTGCTTGTATGTATGTCTTGTAAATTATCTGTGTCTTTTACCTATAATACTCCACCAAAGTTAATGCATTCCCTTTGTGAGTGACCTTAACGAAGGTGGGATGTTCACATAAATCAAGGGACCACGCCGTATAACACGGAACGAGTTTACCCCCAGAATACCAATGCATAAAACATACAGCGCAATGCTAAATAAAGAATAATGAAGCTATTATAAGACTTGGGTCCCATCACACAATGCAACGCAAGCCGAAGGATAGAAATTTACTTTATAATATCCAAATATGCTTGGTACGCGAAATTTATCTTTTATTATTACTATAGGCGAAGAAATCAACTTCAAATATAAATGTATCAATCATAGACGACATGAACGCCTTGTCCCGCTATGTCGCCATATATAGGTTTACAACTAAAATCGAAAAATGTTATATTGAAAGTTTGGATTTCCATACTGATGGCTCCTGATTCGAAAGATCTATCACGTAGTGCAATACACAATGACTTACGTCCTAGCTAGAGAAAACACCGTAATACACATCCGCCCTAATGCACATCCGCCCTTTTGGGAAATCAAGTATCATTGTGGCTTACGTCCCAGCCGAGAAAACACCGCTTACTCTATCCCTATGGGAATCGGGGGGTGTGCGATATCCCTTTGAGCGTGGAGCGACCACGCTCAGCTCATCTCGGCCGAACGAAACCATGACAACTCTAAGGGTGTCTATCCTCATCCAAAAAGCATATTGACCTGACCATCAGTTTACCACCATACCAGGGTGTGAGGCTCACGAATTAACGCTACACAAAGCTATGCTAATTATAGCTATGCTTTTATCATCATCCACCAATCTTTGCTTTTCAACAAAATTTTGGATCACTTCATCTCAGCATGCCACACTATCAATCCATGTCATACCATTGATTTCTACCAATATATAACCTCTAAGCTCGTACGTCTCAGAGAAGCATGTTAAGCAAGAGAATAAATTCTCCGCCACCAAACAGATATATATATAGCAGAGATCAACGAATACAGCATAATGGAATACAATGTCAGACACACCATCCATTTGCAAGTCCATTTTGGGTCTGAACGACACCAGAGGCACCTTATTCCTCGTCCCGTATGTCCAATGCAGGAAAGAGGTCCTCGCATATCCGACAATCAACAAATATGTCTCGATGGCTACCATTGCAGCCTATTCAAGGTGGCTACTCCAATCATGGGCATTAGTAGCAACCCATCCATTCGATGTGATGATCGTTAGTATTGCACCGTCTTCAATCTCTTCGACTTTTAGTCGTCGTATCAATTATTTAGAATGGGTTAAACCCGATCTTTCCGAATAACTAGCGTATCTTATAATCAAGTGTTATAACAACACATCATACGCCTCATTCCAGTCCAGAATATTCTTTTATTCATATTTCTTTATTCTGGAAAGGTTCTCATTAATCTTATCAAAGATTACCACTTTTAAACATACTGTTTAATCCATTTCTTTGGAAATCATTTCAAAAGACTTTAGAGTATCTTTTCACAGTTTAAACCAAATTAAGGTTTATCAAACTAGTCGGGATTAACGCCTTAAGGAAGTAATCATTCATTTTATCATCCCATCCCAACCTATTCATCCCATGGAGAAAAATGGTAGTACTCCAAATCTAGCACCACTGTGTTATTGGTAAATTCAATTACCATTCAAAACTAATTAAATATTTAACTATCACATGAAGTAAAACTGGTGATACTCCATTTTCGAGCACTCCTCAAATTTGGCAAATTTAGTTACCACATTAAAATTTCAATATAATTAAAGATTCATTAAAACTCCCTTAGTTTTAATCTCCAAAAATCATTATTTAATGTTTATTCAAATTTGGAAATAAATCCCGTTTTTAACGGGTTAAAGAATCAATTTCATTTAAAACATCGTTCACGATAAAACCAAAATCATCTTCCATCAAATGGAACCTACATGGAAATCATAATAGTGTATAATCATATAAATTCCCATATCGGACTAATAATATAAATGGAATAATGGCAAAGCCTTTTAAATTCCTTATATAGTAATGGTTTTCCTTTCAGAAGCTCATCTTGATTATTACCAAATCGAACTCCATTCAATTCCAATTTAATATATTAAATTGGAAATCTTTACTTTGGAAAATTCCATTAATATTAATTTGAAGATTGTATATTCCAATTCATTTTCTTCACTATTAATTAGGTTAAAGAACAAATGTTATTTAAAACACTGTTCATGACGAACCCAAAATCCAATTCTTTTATTCAAATCCAATTAATTGGCTGATTTCTCTAAATCTTAATTAAAAGATTTATTCTTTTCTCAACTGGGTTTAAGAACAGTGTTATTTAAGATACCATTCACGACAAGCCCAAAATCCAACTTGATATTAAAATACTAGGCTCTGAATAGAAATTAATATCGACTTAAATTCAATATCAAATTCGGAAACCAACAAATAACATATTGGGAATAACGATATATATCCTCCAAATTCCTCAATAATATTCGTGTAATCACGGAATTCAATATCGAAATATTCCGAAGATAATTTTCATCCCAAATCCATTCCTAATTTATTCTTTGGAAAAATTCTGGTTATTTCGAAACTATTTTCAAATCCAATTTATTATTTCTAAAAATCCTTTGGATTATTCTTCTAGTTATTAACTAGTTCGTTTCAATAAAAATATATTTTTATCTTTTCAAATATGGAATTTTTCACCTAAAATATTTCCAAATCATTTATTATGATTTTACATAATTTTTCCATATTTTAAATAATTTTATTAAGGCCCTAATAGTAGGTTTCCAATAACGGCCATCAAACTGCATCCATAACGACCTTTTCTGAAATTGATTTGGACATATTTTAAAATCCGACCATTCAAATTTAAATCCCTTATATTCATTGGAAAGCTCTTTTCAATAGAACCCAAGGTTTTGGTTTTAGGAGAATCTGACTGTCGGATTTTCCGTAATGTCGATACGAGGTTAATGGTCGAAATTCACGAACGATCGCTGCGCAGCACGCTTTATTCAGGCCATATATATATATCATCGATTTCCATTTAAAAAGTATTTTATAAATCATTTATAAATTCATTTTAAAACGATTTCAACTTCATTTTCAATTTTAAATCAAAATTGAATATTCCATTTCATTATAATATTAAAATGAGAATATTTTCAAAATATCTGATTTTGAAATCTATTTCCTTTTCGTATTCATTATAAAATAAATAAAATTGATTGGCAAACCTGTTCGTGTTAGAATGGCGTTTAACTACTTAACACGGCTTCACATTTCAATAATTTCGTGCCCATCCAAAATTGGACATCAAAATCACATTTTGATTATTCGCTGAATATTATTTTAAATATTCATTAATTTTGAACTAGAATCAGACTCAATCAATTTCCATATAATTTTATTTATATGGATTTCATACATTGCATGTAGACAACAATAATGATAAACAATCATTAAAAATTCATACAATATCCATAGTGCATTTTTACAATTGTATAAGCATTAAAATAAATAAATAACGCTTATACAGTCTGTCAACCCATCGATTGACATACAACTAAATAATTGGGATTAGTGTATGTCAAATATCATCCCAATACCTGTGTGGGGTTTCAACCAACAAATACTGTTTATTATTTGTGCAGTTGGGCGATGTGTAAAATTTATCGTCCCAATCAATTTCAGTTAAATAGGTGTACATAAACAAGCCGTCCAACTTGTAAATGAATATTTATTTTATTTTCTTTTTTGAATTATAAATGGATATTTATAATTTTGATTTCAATTTCCACAATAATATTAACAATATTATTATATGTTAAACATTCCAACATCACAAACAAAACACAATACTGTCAATTAAATCGTCCATGGTCTGTGGGCGAGGGAGGTGAGCTAACAGGCACCGTATACAATTTATAATGATTAAACTGATAAAAATCTACACTGGAAATTCCATATATTTTTATACATGAATACAATAACATGATAAAATATATTTTAGTGAGAAGGAGTTCTCACATTGGGTTCCACTCCGTCAGTCTTTTATTTGAAGATAGTACTGTTCGGATTCGAATTTGCCTCAAATTCGAAGTTGCTCCATTTTTGTCCTAGTTTGTTCCACTGCTAAGCTCTTATTGTCACGATTCTATATAAACCCATTTCGCGCGATTCCGTATTGGATTGAACGAGTTATGATAGTTCACACACTAATGACTTTATTAAAAAATTAAATACAATTAACTATTTTAATTAACGTAACAACATTAGTAATTCTTCTTCCCATTGGTCTTTCCTAAAACCCATCTCACCAAAAAGAATCACCGCCGCCCTCTCCTCGCGTCTCCAGTCAACAATCATCCAACGCCACCTTGAAAAGCTACGAAGCCTCATCCAACGCCAGGAATGAAACACCCCACCTCCGTTAAGGTCACTCACAAAGGGAATGCCTTAACTTCAGTAGAGCACTTTAGGTAAAAGATACAGATAATTTACAAGACAGACATATAAACAGCGGAAAAACTAAATTTATTTCATAAGTACTGATTCACTTAAAACATTACAACAACTGTCTCAAACCAACTTTCAAATTATTACAACAAAATCTCTGTCTTGGATTAAAACATAAAGAAGCATTAAAACAACAGTAAGGCAGAATAAATCCCCAATAAGAGAGTATCCAAAGCCATGGCCCAAGGAAAAAGATTCCAAGCAATACATCTACTCTCTTCAAGCTGAAAATGATCCGATCTAAGCTGAAGTATTCCCTCCCTGTGGACCTGGGGGAAACGGAAGAAAAGAAGACGAAAGAAAATGGGTTAGACATGAGTTTGGTAAGTCCAATGACTATTTAGCATGTAAAGAAGAAAAGGGTTATGACAAGAATAAACTGAATCTAGGTCAACACCCTAGAAATAAGATAATAAGGCTGAATATGCTATCGCACTCATTTCACTTCTTTGCACCACCTAACTAGTGTCCCAACTAGTAATCTATATAAAATGATCATATTGTAATGTGATCCCAATCCCCGCAATTGTGGTATCCTTCAGGTGTACATCTATCGTGAGGATTCCACCTTAATCTGCCTAATTGCCATGAACATTTTAGATGTACCCTTACTACCCTATCGATCGGCTCCTTACTCGTAGTAATTTTTCCTTGTGTCTGTGTCAATCGGCCCTCTCTTGCGTGTAGATACCCTGTGTTGGTCCCACCATAAGGTGCATCAATCCTTATGATAGCAACCCGACACGGTTCAAGATGCACAGTGTATAACTACTGGTACCCAGTGCCTGCTTATTCCCACTCCAGAGTACGTGCACGCCCCTCAACCGTCGGAACCTACACTGATGTACCTCATGCCGCTGTTTTGACCGCTTATAATTAGCCCAGTAATCGTGCCCCACCCTGCCTAGTTCAGGGTACCATAATACATCTATGTGGGTTACTACTGAAATGAGTCTTCGTTACTAGGGTTTCCTATTGGTTAAGTTTGTGGGCCTATATTTACAAATATTACCTTCCAACCCGATATGTACTTAACCCTTCCATAGATTCAAGCATGTTTATTTAATGGTTAAGTCTTGTGGGCCTATATTTACTAATATTACCCACCAACCCGATATGTACTTAACCCTTCCATTGATTCAAGCATGTTTATTTAACATTTAAGTTTTGTAGGCCTATATTTACTAATATTACTCACCTAACCAAGATGTACTTAACCGTCCCGCACATTATGCCGTATTGGTTAAGTGTTGTCCATTCATGTTAACTTAACCCACCTATTCATCATGTCATGTAGGTTAAGTGTTCCTTTTAACGTAACCCTCCTCGCTTATCATATTGGATTGGTTAAGTGTTTCCTATTAACTTAACCCCATTTGTTCATCAAGTTATATTGGTCAAGTGTTTTCTTGTTAACTTAACCCCACATGTTCATCATGTTGTATTGGTTAAGTGTCATCAATCAATTCAAGTTAACTTTGTCATATTACTTTGGTTAAGTGTTGCCTTCTTGTGTTAACTTAACCCTACCACAAATCAAGTTATATTGGTTAAGTATTGCCCTTTTGATTCAACTTAACCTTACCACAAATCAAGTCATATTGGTTAAGTGTTGCCTTCTTGTTTTAACTTAACCTTACCACAAATCAAGTTACACTGGTTAAGTGTTGCCCTCTTGTTTTAACTTAACCTTACCACAAATCAAGTTACATTGGTTAAGTGTTTCTTATTACTTAACCCTACCCATTCATCATGCTATACTGGTTAAGTGTTTCCTATTAACTTAATCCTAGTCATTCATCTTGTTATATTGGTTAAGTGTTTCTCATTAACTTAACCCTAGCAATTCATGTTATATTGGTTAAGTGTTTCTCATTAACTTAACCCTAGTCATTCATCTTGTTCATTAGCATTAATTGATTTATTAATGCACCAACCTCTCACATTAGATATGTGTTGTTGCGGTTACTGTATGTGCTGGGCGGTTCCGTACAGTTTTACACACCACAACTCAATCTAACCTCGGGTTTTCCTTAGGCATGATGCAATAACCTCTCACATTAGATAGGTGTTCTTGTGGTTACTGGATGTGCTGGGCGGTTCCGGGTAGTTTTACACCACAACTCAATCTAACCTCGGGTTAGGCATGTTCGTCTTTTACTTAATTTACATATTTACTTTTCATGTTTATATGTAAATTTTCCACAATTATTGCCATTCAAGCCATGCCTGATTTTTCCTCTAAATCATATTCAAGATTTTTGGTATATAAATTATACCATTTTTATGCCACTATTCATTCATATATTTATGGGCCAAATTTTGCCAATAATATAAATTAAAGATTTTTCCCAATGTTACCCCCGTCATACGTTCGCAAAATTCACATAGAATGTTAGGCTCGTAACTTAGCCTAACTTATATACAAAAAGGAAAGAAGGGAACATGTGCTATTCATACAACATAATAAGGATCTAACTAAACATGTGTCATATAAATTTTGGCATAAAACAATGAACTTGCATTTTTGGATCCAATCAACATAAGTCTTAAGCATATGAAATTACCCAAATCCAACTGGGCATGTAAATGTATTCTTGCAATTTGGATCCAAATAAATATAAATCATAATCATATAGAATTTTACAAGTTCAACTAGGCATGTCAATGTAAACTTGCAATTTGGGTCCAACTAAATATGAATTTTAGGCATATAGAATTGCACGAGTTCAACTTAGGTATGTGAATGTAATCTTGCAATTTGGATCCAATCAACATGAATCTTAAACATATGGAATTACACAAGTTCAACTAGGCATGTATATATGAACTTTTATTTTGGATGTAATTTTTATGGATCTAAATGTAGATCTAAAAATAATCATGTCTTAGCCTAACAACTTGCATGTAACATAACATGAATAAATCACCAATTTTACATGATTGGTTTACATCAACATAATAACCACATAGCCTAAAAACTTGCATGTAACATAACATGAATAAGACACCAATTTTACATAATTGGTTTATATCAACATAATAACCACATAGCCTAACAACTTGCATGTAACATAACATGAATAAGTCACCAATTTTACATGATTGGTTTACATCAACATAATAACCACATAGCCTAACAACTTGCATGTAACATAACATGAATAAGTCACCAATTTTACATAATTGGTTTACATCAACATAATAACCACATAGCCTAACAACTTGCATGTAACATAACATGAATAAGTCACCAATTTTACATGATTGGTTTACATCAACATAATAACCACATAGCCTAACAACTTGCATGTAACATAACATGAATAAGTCACCAATTTTACATAATTGGTTTACATCAACATAATAACCACATAGCCTAACAACTTGCATGTAACATAACATGAATAAGTCACCAATTTTACATGATTGGTTTACATCAACATAATAACCACATAGCCTAACAACTTGCATGTAACATAACATGAATAAGTCACCAATTTTACATAATTGGTTTACATCAACATAATAACCATCAATAATCTCATAAGCATATATGATAGAATCATTACAAGAATAGGCATGAATCAGCATCAATAATCTAATAAGCATATATGGTAGAATCGTTACAAGAATAGGCATGAATCAGCATCATTATTATCTTACAACTAGGAATAACGCTAGTTTTCACTTTATTACAAGTCATAACTTTTTAATTGTTCACATCTAAATAATAACAGGACTTACAAAGAAAAGAAAGTCTTGTTTTCTAAGATATGTTTTCTGAATTTGAAAAGCAATCCCATGAAGAAGACTCTCAATTTCTCTAAGTTAGTTTTGATTCGTAGCTTTAATCTTGCTTTCAAGTTGAAGAAGGAATGGTGGCTAAACTAGAACGATCATTGACGACATGGTGGCTCCTTGGAATGAATTTGTGTGATTTAGGGTATGAAGATTAGGGTTGCTTTTATAGAAGTTAAATCTTACGTGAGCTGTTAGATCATTTTAGGAGCAATCACAACCGTCCAGACTAGATAGAGCTATCCAGAATTGCCACCTAAGCCCTAGTGACTCAGCAACAGGTCAGAAAGGACTCAGCAACTAGTCAGAATCGTCACATTTTTGGATCTGGGCGAGAAGGGTAGGTGGACCCCCAGGTCGACCCCCTGGTCGACCTGGCCTGGGGTAGGTTGACCC